>CAWUFW010007062.1:0-600000 GCA_963921515.1 Calotriton arnoldi
GCCATCTTGTGAGTCCTTCTCCACTCCCTGTGATGTGAGCATGGTTCAGGGTGGTGTTGATGGGACAGTTGTGGGGGTGACCAATATCAGTGACTACGACTCCCATCATGCTATTGCCTCCACCCCTTCCCCAGCATGCCCATGCTTCCTTCCTTTGACTCTGCTTCCTGTGGGGTGGGCTGGCTGTGCTGACAGGATGGCTGGGAGTGTTCTCCTGGCAGTTGTTTGGCTAAAAGTCCCAAGAGTGGCCCTGTGCTTACACAACATAACCCAGGGTGGTGGTTCTTTGTGGGATCTTGTGTTAGGATGGGGGCATTGCATTCTACCAGGTGGGTTCTGTGGAGTTTGTGTTGGGGGGTGTGTGAGGGGAGGTGCTTGTGACTATGGTTAGTGCTGCAAGTCCTCCTTCCCACCCACCCAGCCAGCCAGTTATCCCACCATGGAACGTGCTTGCATTGCAGGGAGTGGAAGTTGTCTCTCAGGATGTCAGTCAGTGGTGTCCTGCTGTTTGTTGGTGCACAGTTGCCAGCAGGGTCTTGTGCTCCCCACAGCAGTAGCCAGAGTCAGCCATCTTGTGAGTCCTTCTCCACTCCCTGTGATGTGAGCATGGTTCAGGGTGGTGTTGATGGGACAGTTGTGGGGGTGACCAATATCAGTGACTACGACTCCCATCATGCTATTGCCTCCACCCCCCTTCCCAGCATGCCCATGCTTCCTTCCTTTTGACTCTGCTTCCCTGTGGGGTGGGCTGGCTGTGCTGACAGGATGGCTGGGAATGTTGTCCTGGCAGTTGTTTGGCTAAAAGTCCCAAGAGTGGCCCTCTGTGCTTCACACAACATAACCCAGGGTGGTGGTTCTTTGTGGGATCTTGTGTTAGGATGGGGGGCATTGCATTCTACCAGGTGGGTTCTGTGGAGTTTGTATTGGGGGTGTGTGAGGGGAGGTGCTTGTGACTATGGTCAGTGCTGCAAGTCCTCCTTCCCACCCAGCTAGCCAGATATCCCACCATGGAACGTGCTTGCATTGCAGGGAGTGGAAGTTGTCTCTCAGGATGTCAGTCAGTGGTGTCCTGCTGTTTGTTGGTGCACAGTTGCCAGCAGGGCCTTGTGCTCCCCACAGCAGTTGCCAGTGTCAGCCATCTTGTGAGTCCTTCTCCACTCCCTGTGATGTGCGCATGGTTCATGGTGGTGTTGATGGGACAGTTGTGGGGGGCAATATGTGTGACTGCGACTCCCATGATGCTATTGGCTACACTGACTTGGCCAGCATACACAGAATTCCTTCCTTTGAGTGGTCTTCACTGTGTGTTGGTGTTGTTGTGGTGGCTACATGTCTGGATGTGTTTGTTAGTTCTATTTGTGCCACTGCCTAGCTGTAGTTGTAGTTGTGTTTGTACATGTGATGGCACAGTTGGATGTGACTTTTTTGATGGCATGTGTTGTGTTTATCTGACTGACATACACATTTTGGGATGATTCTGTTCTGGTTGCTGTGTAATTGCTATGAGTGCATGGTTTGACTCTCCCTTGACAGTGATGTGTGTGTGTTTTGTGGCAGTATATTGTGTACATTTGTTGTGTACTCACCAGGCTCTGGGATGTCCTCTAGTCCATATACGCTCACTGGCGGAAGGATGGCCCGCACCTTCTCCTCCCAGGGCCTGAGGTATATTGGCTTGGCAGGAGGGCCACTGCCGGTGTGTTGGCTGTTGATGTAGTCTTTTTTGAGCAGGTCCCGTACCCTCCTGCGCACGTCATACCACCTGTTCTGGATGTCGCTCTTTGTGCGCCAACATGGTGATTGTGCGTTCACCCTATTGATGATCCTCTCCCACATCTTGGTTTTCTGGGAGATGGGGGTCTGTTGGACCAGTGTGCCAAACAGCTGTGGCTCTACCCTGAGGATCTCGTCTACCATGACTTCCAATTCACAATCTAGGAACTTGGGATTCTTCTTGGGGGGCATGGTGATGGGTGGTGATGGTGAGTGATGTGTGTGTTGGTGTGCAGGTGAGGGTGTGTGAGTGTGTGTTTTGCTGGGTGTATGTGAGGTAGGTATTTGTTGGTGTGCTGATGGTGTGTGGCTTGTGTGAGGGATGAGCTGTGGGTGTGTGGTTGCTTTCTCTTGGGTGCTGGCAGTGGAATGGCATTTGCAAAGGCTCATGGTTGTGATTTGTGTCCTTTATATGGGGTGGAGTTGTGGGTGTGTCTTTGTTCTCTGTCCCCACCCCCCCAGTATTTATTGGCTTGGTAATTGCTTGTTTGGCCTTTTTTGGGTGAATTTTCCTTTGTACTGTCTGTGTATGTTGGAAACGTTCTTGTGGCCGAGTCGGACCCTGCATTTGTCTCGTACGGTCTTCTCCGTTTCGTTCACGCTGTGTATGTGCAGTTTTCTATGCTGCGTACGCGTCGGTCGCGGTGTTTTGTGTTGCTTCGGCTCGGTTTTGTATGCGTGTCGGTCGTACGCCTTGGCCTCCGTCCGACTCGCTCGTGGTTTTCGCGCCTTGCATCGTACTTTGCGGTTTGGAGTTTGCGTGTACGGTTCGGTCGGATTTGTTCCGGGTGCGTGTCGGTCGGTTGGATTCGCGTGTTTTTCCGACCGGATTGCTGTTTTCCGTGCGGCTCGGTCGGTCGACTTGGGTTCGGTACGTGTCGGTCGGATTTTGCACGCCTTGCATCGTACTTGGCGTGTCGGGCGCCACAGGTACGTGTCGGTCGGTATTATTTCCGGATCCGAGTCGGTCGGTGCTTTTTCCGGCCCGAATCGGAATCGACCCCTCAGTGTCTGTGAGGGGTTTAATACAAATAAAGGCTGTCCGCAGTAGGGCATTAGTTTTGGAACCAACACTGAGTATCCTGAGGAACGTGGCTTTTTCTGAGCTGTTGTCTACAGATTGAACACCGTGTGCAGTAAATGCTTCCCACACATCTGTGGTTTATTGTTAATGTGAACTCAGCTGGGAGTTCCACAACATTCAGACACTGAACTGTTGTGTTGGATGTACTCTGAAAGCTGGAGGACGTCAGAAGCATAACATCATGAGGTAGAGAGACAGGGCTAATGGCTAATGACTGTGCCTGACAACCACTGCTGCTGCTCACTGCTTCTGAATGCGGAGAGCTGGTTTGTCGCTGGATTGCCGCACCAATTTGAAATCTCTTGTTCCTGCACCCTGCCCCACCAACTCTTCCTGTCCACCCAACTTTCGCCAGTTTTTCCTCCTGAGTGAGGGCAGTTCTCCATGCAGGCAATGAAGGTTCCCTGGTGGCCCTCTTGCCATCCCTCCACTGCGGTTATCTGCCACTGAGGTGCATACTCTAGCAGAGAAGGGATGGTGCAGGGGAGAGCTGCGGTCCCCGGGAGGGGTCGGAAGTAGAGTGCAGACAAAGTGGTGAGTCGTCGGAGCAGCGGCAGGGAGCTTAACGAGGGTGCAGCTCAAGCTCAAGCTCAAGTAAGGTGAAGTTGTGAAAGGCAGAAAGCACTATGCTCTGAACGGAGGCAGCTAGCATTAGGCTAGTGTGGCTTGTGCTGTCCTTTGCCCTTTCCTCCTCCCGCGCCTCAGCAAGGAGTATACTGCTTTCAGCATCCTGCATCTTGAAACCAAAACTTTGGAACTGCATTCTGAGAAATTAACCCTTGGAGCACAATAGCACATCTTGGGAGCATTAGTGAGAACAACTGTAAAAGATCAGCACAGTAGAACCTTTACTCCTAAGAGAGTGTGGGCAGCTGTCCACCACCAATCACCCCTTGTTCAACCCCAGTGGTCACTATATGATCTTTGGACCCCAGACACTGTCCTCAACCAACAACGCTCTCAAACGTCTTACTGTAATGAGTGCAGGCTGAGATTCTGCTCAACTAAAAAGGGGACTGGCACCTCTCCAACATGACTTAAAAAGTTAAGAAATCATGTTGTGCTCTTGAAGAGACTGGGTACAGCTCAATCAACAAGGAGAAATAAATGGAACTCATTGCACATTGGCGTTCTTCCAGGGCTACAAGCGATCCCTACATTTGTCCCCACAAACTCCACCCCATTAAATGGCAAAGGGTAAATGATAAAAAGAAGTACTGTAGCAAATGGCACAGAACCAAGTTACATTGCAACACCGTGTGCTGCGGGACAAGAACCATATGTCGAAGCAATTGCAGAAACTAATCTGATAGATCTCCCCACTGAATCGGATAAACAGCTGACTTGTTCTCATGCTGCTATGGTCCACTCTCCTACTTCAGATTTCACCCTACCTGACTTTGATCTGAGTCTGCTTCCATATTTAGTTGTGAACAAACCACTGAAAGAGACTCTTGAACTTTTCAATAGTACTCCGAGTAATATATCAGGTCTTGAAGTTAATTTATCTCATTCTCTGGATTTTCCTTTATTCTCATCTTTTCATCTAGTAAATGAACAGGTAATTATTGCTGAATCTTTAAACTCTCTGCAGAGGGTACTCAAAACTATTCTCACACTGTTAGAGAAAACAACTGCCAATTCCGATCACTTATTGGAAATTCAGACCACAGCTTTAGAGTTTCTAGTGAAACAAAGCAACTCGACAACTGCTGCAAGGGTTAACCTAAGGGAAGGAGATCAAATTGGTGAGGTCGCAGATGGCCTAAAAACACATCCCACTTGGAAAATTCAAGCACAACTCAAACAAGTAAAAGACCTGCAAAAGGGAAAAAAAGAAAAGGGATAAGGAAGGAACAGTGTATTCGATTCCTAGGTTGTTTTTCAGAACTTTTACTTGACTGTGAGACAAATAAGGAAACAGTTGTTCCTCCCCATCTTCCCGGTTATCCAATATTCAATAGCATCAATGGTCCAGAGTCCCTAAAACAACTTGGGTCATCCCCTTCAGTTCCACAAGAACTGAAATCAAAGCCAACCAATAATAATAAGGCAAAAACAAAGATGCCTGTGAGGAAAAAGAGTAAATCAACTGCAGAATTAAAACGTGGAAGATTGCAAAAGAAAATTCCCACAGACTGTTGCCCTCACAAGTGATGCAGTAAAAGGAGTAAGCAGGCATGCAAATAAAAACGGTATAGAGTCTAAATATCGAATTTTAAATATCGATATAACAAAATATCGAGTTTTAAATATAGAGAGGACAGAATATCGACTGTCAAAAATATAGTGGTACAGAATATCGAAATGCATGTAAGAAATATCGATTGTCATAATATCGAAGTTAGTAATATTGTCAGTCATAATATCGTTGTTAAAAATATCATTTTTTTTTTAGTGTTGTAAATGTTAGTATATGTGTTAATAGTATATATTATTTTTGTAATGTATGTTTGAATTTTTCAAAAGTAATGAATTTTATGTTAAATTATTTTTGCGTATTTTAGTTCTGTATCGGGTGTGGGTTTATAGAGGAATAGGGTGGCAAGTAATTTAATTATAATATTTTAATTAAAAAAAATGTGAATTAATTAATTATATGTTAATTAATTTTTGCGTAATTTTATTCTGTAGCGGGTTGTGGGTTTATTGCGGAACAGGGTGGGAAGTAATTTAATTTAAATTAATTAATTAATTAATTCATATTTTTTTATTTAATAATTTATATTGTTAATTGAGTTAATTAATTATTAATTAATTATAAATTTATTGATAATAATCATTTATTGGCAAATATGTTGTGTTAAAAAAGTTAATAATTAGTTATTAATCTGATATTACTTATTAATAATTTATTTGTTAATATGTTAATTGTGTACTTTTTTTTAGGAGTGGGTTCATTGTTGATAGGGGAGTAGGGTGGGAAGTAATTTAATTTTAATTAAATTTTTTTATATTTTTTATATAATTTATTTTATAGTGTTAATTGTGTGAATTAATTTATATTTGATGGAAATTAATTGTATCGTTAATTGATATAAGTTAATTCATTAATTGATAATTAATGGTTAATTTATTAATTTTTACAATATTCGTGGTGATGTTTATAGGGGAATATAGTGGGAGTTAAAAAAAATTTTTAAATTAATTAATTGTTAATTATACAGCAGGAGTGGGAATACTAAATTAATCCCCAACGCTATCCAACACTTTCCCTACTGTTATACTTCGTGGAGTGGGAATAGTAAATTATTCCCACCTGCTATCCAACACTTTCCCTACTGTTGCACTCGCTGGAGTGGGAATAGTAATTTTTACCCACCTGCTATCCAACACTTTCCCTACTGTTGCACTCGGTGGAGTGGGAATAGTAATTTTTACTCACCCGCTATCAAACACTTTCCCTACTGTTACACTCGGAGTGGGAATGGTAATTTTAACCCTCCCACTATCCAACACTTTCCCTACTGTTGCACTCACTGGAGTGGGAATAGTAATTTGTACCCTCTTGCTATCCAACACTTTCCCTACTGTTGCACTCACTGGAGTGGGAACAGAAAATTATTCCCACATGCTATCCAACACTTTCCCTACTGTTGCACTTGCTGGAGTGGGAATAGTAATTTTTACCCACCCGCTATCCAACAATTTCCCTACTGTTGCACTCACTGGAGTGGGAATATTAATTTTTACACTCCCGCTATCCAACGCTTTCCCGACTGTTACACTTGGTGGTGTGGGAATAGTACATTATTCCCATTCGCTATCCAACACTTTCCCTACTGTTGCACTCTCTGGAGTGGGAATAGTAATTTTTACCCACCCCCTATCTTCCCTACTGTTGCACTCGCTGGAGTGGGAATCGTAATTTTTACCCACCCGCTATCCAACACTTTCCCTACTGTTACACTCGTTGGAGTGGGAATAGTAATTTTTACCTTCCCGCTATCCAACTTTTTCCCTACTCTTGCACTCGCTGGAGTGGGAATAGTAATTTTTACCTTCCCGCTATCCAACGCTTTCCCTACTGTTCCACTCACTGGAATGGGTATAGTAAATTATTCCCACACGCTATCCAATACTTTCCCTACTGTTACACTTGTTGGAGTGGGAATAGTAATTTTATCCCTACGCTATGCAATGTTTTCCCTACTGTTATAATTAATGTTGTGTGAAATATTATTTTTTTTTAAATATATATATATATATAATTTAATTTATTATATAGAAAATTAATTTTTATTTTTATATTACAGGTTTATTTAGATATATAAGTAATTATAATTTAAATTATGTTTTTAACATTTTATAATTAAATTTAATAATTATTTATTAATATTATTAAGTTAATATATATATATATTTTTTTAAATTATGCGTTTAATATTTTTTACATTACATTTATTATTTATTAATTTTGACATTTTTTAAATAATTCTAACTATGTTTTATTTAATTATATTTATAATTTAATTAATTTTATATTATTTTTAAGACATTAAAAACAATCGATATTTTTGTATAACTATATTTTTAACAACGATATTTTGGTTTCGATATTTTGGTACTTACCTTTAGGGAGATAGGAAGTCGATATTTTGACCATCGATATTTTGACGACGATATTCTGGTAGCTCGATATTTTGACTGACGATATTATGTCAGTGATCCAATAAAAACACTCCATATCCGGAGGTCACCCAAGCTTTGTGCCTATCTCCACTCCCGCATAGAAAGAAAGCACCAATGTAATTAAATCCTCAGGCCTCCAACTTTGAATGCTTAAAGTCCCTCCAGGATAATCATCCGTTCGCACAACGAACATTGGCAACCAACTCAATTGAAGAGTCGTCAGTGGTAAACTCAATACAAAAGACGTTCTGGGTCCTGGAGATATAGGACCATTTTGAGACTGGCAATGACCCCTTAAATCGACAAAGCATCTTGAAGCTTTTGCACAACCCCCCTCAACTCCATTCTCTCACTTCTTCGGAAATAAAGCTGGTATAATTTCCTAACATCCAAGATGCAACTACAGTTCAAGTAGAATTTTGGTCCAGCGTGATTCCATCGATGGTGCTTCTGGAAAGCGAAAGCCTACACAAAAATGGTTTTGAAGTAGTTAGTAGGTATTTGCCATAAATCCCCAGTAGCCCCTTCTCCATGGTATAGGTATAACAGAGGAGAGTAGTACCTGCTTCCTCCTTCCAGTCAAAACAATGATGTGTACAAAAATGGTGTTGTTAACGCACTAACATTCTTGATTGAAGATGGAGGTAGGCAAATATGGAATCACAGTCTACCCAAAGCAGACAAAATAATGATGGATACCTCACTGGTCCCGGATCTCATGGAGCCTGAACGAAAACAGGCAAAGAAGAGGATTGAAACTCCCTTTAATATCTCAATCTTCTCCGGGAATTTCAGTTGCCTGGAATTATCTAAGTTGTTTAGTCTGTTAAGATTCTCTCCACAATCTGCCTACAAGAGACCTGGTCCAGAGCTTAATTTGATTGGAACAATTACTTTGTCATTGATATCCCCACCACATGAGTCAGACGAGGTCACGCCAAGGGTGGTCTTTACATCCTACTGACAGTAGAGATAAAGTGGGACTTTGAAATAATCCATCTCTTGTGTAACAGCTAAAAATGTATCAAGGGAAATTTCAGTACCCTCTCAGTAGAGTCTTATTTTTATTCAACATTTATGCTTCACCGGGTCCTGAATTTAACCCATTGCTGGCTGTAATGTTTGATCTGATAGAATCCACCCTTGAGTCAGGCATTCAATGCATCAAGATAAATCTCCCTAAAGTCATTGCCCTCTCAGTAGAGTCTCTATTTTAATTCAACATTTAGGCTCCACCAGGTCTCAAATTTAACCCATTGCTGACTGAAATGTTTGATCTGATAGAATCCACCCTTGAGTCAGGTGGAAACTCGCAAATGTTGTTAATGGGCAACTGCAATGGAAAAACCTCTATTGCCTCGTTGAAAGCATAAAGGAATAAAGATCTCGAAGAAACCTGGTCTACACCTACGCTTGTCTTTCCCAATCCCATAAAGGCTGACAAGCACAGAAGAACACTACTAGAGTCACTAAATGGAATTAACGGAGTGATCCTAAATGGAAGAATAGAAGATGATATTCCGGCAGCCTATACTAGAAAGGGGGTCATTGGCTTTTCTATACTGGGATATGTCATCAGTAGCCAAGATCTATAACAGAAATTCCTGCTTCTTAAAACCGAAACTGTACAAGGTTATGACCAAGCAATATTGTTCTCAGAACTTTAGTTAAATATACAAGGGAACATCGCATTGATCTCTAACAGAAGGAAAGGGAGTGGCCCTAATAGCCCGAAAAAAGCGTAAAAGCATATGGAATTCTACTAACGTAACCAAAATGAATGTAGTAATTATCTCCTAACAATTGTGTCAAGCACACAAAGGAAATAATCCTATTTTAATCTTTGAAGAGACAGTTACTGTGGTAGCCCGCACTCTTCAGAGGAGGTCAGTTACTCACAACTACACAGCACCAAGGAAAAAGATGGCTCTTAAAGTCGACCTTTCCCGTAAGTTGAATAAATTAATTCAACATCAATTCATCGCCTTCTCAGGATCTACGGGCAGAGAATTATTATCTCTATGAAAGAAATGGAGGAGAATCTGCAGGTCAGTCAGTAGAGCTACCATGAACAAGAATGGGGTGGAAATGCAACGGGCTGCCCTTCAAAAACAGCAATACCAATCCTGCAGAAGGACTAGATAAAGTACTTTTCCAACTGCACAGGACTAATCTTGCCCAGCCTAACAGTGGAATGTCCTCCGTGTTCATGCTATCACTCATTGATAAGAAAATTCATTTTAAGACCTTATGCTTTGCCCATAAAATTCCCCCCCAACAAGCGCCTCCTATTTTATCCGATCTACTAGTGCCGTATTCACCGCGAAGCACGTTGCGTTCAGCGGATCTGCACTTAGCATGCATCCCCCGAGTTATATGAGCAAGAGCTGGAGGTTCTGAAAGTCTCTACCTCTGTCTATCAGAGGTATCCAGAATAATCTGGTTGATAGAAAGGCTATAAAAACCTGGCTCTTCCCGAACTAATCCACACCTCCTATGTTTCCATCCTGCAATGTTGCATCTGGGATTAGCGCTGGGATGCCCCTTTGCTGTACAAATCTCTTTAACATAACATAACTCGAACCAGATCAGCAAATAACAGCCCCAATCGAGAAACAAATCAAGTCATATGTAAAGAAAGCAAGAACTTCGGCAGCGATGGGCACCGATAAGATACCCATAAAAATATTACGGAGCAACCCCAAAAGGTGGAGTAAGTTCCTCACACCACTCTTCTCTTACTGTTATGAGAGAGAGCAAATCCCTGGCTCATGGTCTGGAAACATAGTGGTTCCTCTCTTCAAGAAAGGCTCCCGGCTCCTTCCCTGCAGTTATCGTCAAATTGCACTCCCTGATGCAACAGGGAAGAGATTCGCCACCAGTGTTCTGGATCACTTTAAAGACTTGGGAGGTCATTACGATGGCGGACGGAAAAAAAAACGACCGCCATGGTAGCGGGAAAACACCGCCCTCCGCTACCGCGGAAAAGCCGACGGCTAGATTAGGATCCGCAGCGGTAAAACCACAACCGCGGCGGAAAGGAGACCCGAGAATCCGCCGTACGCCTGCGGAAAGGGCCCAAACCCGGTTCGCGGCGGTCGGATTCGCAGCGGAAACAGGCCAAACGCCCGCAACCACAGCGGAGACACCGCCATCAAAATTATGATATTCCCGACATCCCCGCGGTGCAGTGCGCTGTTTCCGACCGCCGCGGTCGACAACAGTGAAAAATCAGTGAGACGGCGGAAGCGCAATAGCCGAGCCACCACAGCGGACGCTCCGCCAAAAAAATGGCGGTCGCAAGAAAAACACACAACATGTCCACAAAGTGCACCAACCATACAAGGCATGCACCCAAAAATAGCTAACACAGCCCAAAGACACACCCCCATGGGAAACTCCAAAACTACAAATCCCAGGTACACACACACACCACACCTGCAACCAATACCCCATCCTGACACACCCACAGACACCAGTATAAATCCAGCCCCAACAGACCACAATCCTTTGCAAAACTCCACAACTGAGGGGACATCCACCACAGATGACAGGAGAGGCAAATCTGCACAACACACACACATCACCACCACCACCACCACCACTCCCACACCTGCACCTCTAACACCTTTGCACAGCACACACCATACACATCACAACCACCACTACCACTCCCAAACCTGCACCCTAAACACCTTGACACATCACACACCATGTCACCACAGAGAATGCCCAAATTCACAGAGAGCGAGTTGAGGGTCATGGTCGATGAGATAATCAGGGTAGAACCACAATTGTTTGGTAACCAGGTCCAACATACACCACTAGCAACAAGGACGCAAATGTGGAGAAGGATAGTAGAGAAGGTCAATGCAGTAGGGACCGTGCCACGCAATAGAGATGAAATCATGTAGAGGTGGCACGATCTGAAGGCAGTGGTCAAAAAGAGGAAAGCCAAGAACCATGAGCTGGCGCAGAGGACAGGCAGTGGCCCTCCCGTTCCACTCAAAACATTCACTGAATGGGAGGAGAAGGTGCTTGGCATTCTACATCCAGAGAGTCTCTCAGGAATACCCGGGGAGTGGAGGCTGGTAAGTACAAACAAATGCCTAACATCACACAAATGTACTGTCTTGCCCTATCACAAAATAATACCTCCTAGGTACAAATTCATTCATGTGCACAACACTCCTCCCAACACATCTCTCACAGATACAACAGACACTCCCCCTGAAGCCCCCAAAGGTAGTCAGCAACATCACCATGGGTACATGTGTACATGCTGCCAGCACTACAACTCCCACCAGGCCCCCTTGGCCCACAGCTGAGCAGGATGGAGCACTGCCCCCACCCAGAAGCATGCCTCAGCCATTGTGTGCTACACCCTCACCTAACAGGTAGGTAGCCATCTTCACAGGGAGGTGGGTGGGTGTTTGGGAGGCCTGCACTACAACTCCCACCAGGCCCCCTTGGCCCACAGCTGAGCAGGATGGAGCACTGCCCCCACCCAGAAGCATGCCTCAGCCATTGTGTGCTACACCCTCACCTAACAGGTAGGTAGCCATCTTCACAGGGAGGTGGGTGGGTGTTTGGGAGGCCTGCACTACAACTCCCACCAGGCCCCCTTGGCCCACAGCTGAGCAGGATGGAGCACTGCCCCCACCCAGAAGCATGCCTCAGCCATTGTGTGCTACACCCTCACCTAACAGGTAGGTAGCCATCTTCACAGGGAGGTGGGTGGGTGTTTGGGAGGCCTGCACTACAACTCCCACCAGGCCCCCTTGGCCCACAGCTGAGCAGGATGGAGCACTGCCCCCACCCAGAAGCATGCCTCAGCCATTGTGTGCTACACCCTCACCTAACAGGTAGGTAGCCATCTTCACAGGGAGGTGGGTGGGTGTTTGGGAGGCCTGCACTACAACTCCCACCAGGCCCCCTTGGCCCATAGCTGAGCAGGATGGAGCACTGCCCCCACCCAGAAGCATGCCTCAGCCATTGTGTGCCGCACCCTCACCTAACAGGTAGGTAGCCATCTTCACAGTGAGACGGTGCAGTGTGTTTGGCTATCCGTCCCACAAAATGCAACATGCATGCTGTCCCACCACTATGGAGGATGGGACACTACACCCCCAATAAGAAGCATGTGGCAGGCAATGTATGCTACCCACCCAACTCACAGGTAGGTAACCGCATCTCACAGGTCGTGGTGTGTGGGGCTGGGAAGCTTGCACAACAACTCACACGGGCCCACCTGACCGCCAGCACACAAGACCCATTACTTCCTGGCACCAACATGCATGTGTCAGTCATTGCAATGTACACTGCAAAAGAACTGGCATGTGGACATATCATGCTGACTTGTCCCACACTGGACCAAGATGGAAGCCCTCATCCTACACACACGGAGAGGTCGCACAAATACAAGGAAAACACAGCAAACACAACATATCCTCAGCCACAACATAAAGCCAGATATGCATTTAAAAAAACATGTTGGCATAGGACACCAGGCCTCTCAATGCACAACTGCACACCCAGATAGCATTGGCAACTATAGTGTGCACACACCTAAGAAAATGAAACTGTGACAGCAACCAAAGTGTGAATGACTGAAACACATGTCGATGGAACTCCGAGCACAACCATGCACACCACCACATGCCATCTGACAGTAGCAGTGGACCAGACCACCTAGGATCGACTTAAAGCAAACATAAGCATGTCTGGAACTGTAAATACAGATATCTACACCACATTGAAAAGGTATGCATGAAACTACAATGCTCACTCACTGTGCAGAGAGAACCGCTACAAGGGCTCTACAAGTGACACATATGCGTAAATGGATGACATATGATTGATCAATCACAGGATGCCAACATGAGACTCTCAATGTCAAAATATCACATTGTGCATGTCATGTCTTGACAACTCCCAAAATGGACAAGTAATGTATGTACCACAACAGCTTGTAATGCATCACTGGATGTCGGTCAATGCTAATTTGTACAGTGAACAACTGCTGGATGTACAAACAGTTGATGTAACACTGCTAACACAAACTTTGATGGGTGCAAAACAATGACCATTTCTCATCTGACCCACAGGTGACCAAGAACTCACTGCAGAGGATGACACCACCCTGCAGAGCCAGTCCCCCCCGGAACAGAGACAACTGGATGAGGACTCCCTGGATTCCTTGGATGAGGAGCTCCACGCTGGCCCATCTGGTGTGGCAGGCCGCAACCAGTCCCAGGCACCCATTGTCCCCCCAACCACATCAGCTGCAGCCCCTGACCATCCTCTGACAGCTGCTGTCACGGCCTGTGTGTCACCCACTACTACCACCACCACCACACACAGCTGTCCGCAACACCCACCCTGCCCCAGGGGTTGAGCAGCCCACCACATCGACTGCGGAGGCCAGGGAGAGGATGCAGCGGGCCAATGTGAGGACCGGACAGGACCGTGGCAGCAGTGCAGCTGGACGGGACAGGCTCATGCAGAGGGGGACTGATCCTGGGACGGAAGCCCTGGGCCACATCGACAGAGTCCTTGGGGCCTACCAACAGGCCCAGGGACGAATGGGCCGGTTAGAGGAAGAATCTCGGGAGCACCTCCTGCTGCTGAGGTCCATGGACACACGCATGGGACAGATTGTGGACCTCTTGGGGCAGCTAGTGGCGGTTCTGAGGGACAGGCAAGCGCAACATTCTACCCCTCTGCCTCCCCCCGTTGGGCTGCAGGATGACACCTCATCATCCTCCCCTGCGTCCACAGAGGGGGGTGAGTCCTCAGACCCCACTGCCCCTGCAGCAGTGGCCCCTCCAGTGAAGCGCAAGAGGGGCCGTCCAAGGAAAGGCCAGGGGGACTCACGTGCCCAAGCACCTGCCAAACGCTAGTCCCCAAACCAGCCATGATGGCAGACCACTGCACCACTGCATTGACCTTTTGGACTATCCTTCACCACACTGCCATGTGAATGGCATCCATCTGTTGGACTGGGTCTCCACATCATTGTGGGGACTACTCAAGTATCTCATTTACCTTGACTGTCAACTCACTTCCTCAATTACCCCCTTCACATGTTCTCCACCCTTGCATGTCACAGTTGTTAATAAATGCACCTTACACACATGTTGTTGTGTCTGCTCCGTCTTTAATACAGGATGTGCAACCTTCACCGCGTAGGACATGGTCCAGGGGAATGGAATGTAGGTAACAAGTGAGATGCTGAAGGGACCTACGGAAAACTGCAGAACAAGAGTCACTTGTATGGGTGTGGCATTGCACACATCACACAACACTTGTCAACAAGGTACTCAGATCTACAAACATTACACAGAGCAACAGTCTCCATAGAGACAATCTGTTTCACACTAACCAATCACACATCCATAGGCAGGCAGCAATGAGTCAACACCAAGCTGCAGTCAGCAAGCTCACATACACCCACACAGCAACAGCGACACCATCAGACCATTTTGTCCCTTCTACATCGACACTCACCTTCAAGTGAAGTAGCGGGTAATGAGCTGTTGACGCATATCGACCCCTTCCTCCTCTCCACTGCCCTCGTCACTGGATCCGGCTTGATTTGCAGGTGGCGGCCTTGGCTGCTCATCATCGTCATCCAGGATCAGGGGTATTGCCTTGCGAATGGCCAGGTTGTGGAGCATGCAGCATGCCACCACTATCTGACACACCTTCCCTGGCGAGTACATAAGGGCCCCCCAGTACGGTCCAGGCACCGAAATCTTGATTTTAGGAGACCAAATGTCCGTTCTATCACACGACGTGTCCTCCCATGGGCATCATTGTATCGCACATCAGCTGGCGTGACGGGGTTCCGCAATGGGCTCAGCAACCACGGGCGGTTTGGATATGCCGAGTCACCTGGGTGTGAGAGACAAGGATTAACCTTGCAGTCCCAAAATGCAACACAACAGCATGTCACACACACACACCACTCTAATCCACCATACATACTCACCCACAAGCCATGCACGCTCAGGAAGCAGATTGGCCATCAACTGAGGAACGATGCTGCTGCGCAAGATGTGGGCATCATGGGCTGAGCCGGGAAACTTGGCACACACGTGTGAGATGATCATGTCCGCCAGGCACACCACTTGAACATTTACCGAGTGTGAATGCTTCCTATTGCGGTAAACCTGTTCACGTGCCTGTGGTGGCACAAGCCCAACATGTGTGCAATCAATTGCACCAATGACATGTGGGATATGTCCAAGGGCATAGAAATCGCCCTTCACAGCCACCAACTCAGGCCCCCTGGGAAAATGGATATATCTGTCTTTGAACAGCATCATGGCCGACAGGACATCCCTCAGCACCATGCTGAACATCGGCTGTGACATCCCGCCTGCACTTGCGACCGTGTGCTGGAATGAGCCCGTTGCAAAGAAATGCAGGCATGCCATCACCTTAGCTGTTGCGGTGAAAGCTGTTGGATATGTCCGACGTGGCTGCAGGTGGGGCTCCAACATGGCACATAGGTTCTGCAGGGTTTGTCGGTCCAGCCTGAATTTGCGGATTATTTCCTCATTCTCCATGTCTGCCAGGACTGTGAATGGACGATAGATATTGGGCCTCCTCCTCCTAGGACAGATCACAGTGCACAGATGTCAATGCAGAAGCCCATGAAATGTGCATCACATCAATTTCTGCTCCAGACACATTCCCAACTCTTACAACATGCACCATTAACCAACAGGGCACTTCACAAGTAGGTTCACATCAGGCACACTACTCGTACACCTGTCCCCTTACCAGCAGCAATTATCTGTGCACCCCTCCGGCTCATTCGCATGCACAGTGTGATATACTAACAGATATGTGTGCATACCTGTGAGTATGACCCCCAGCATATGTTAATAATTGCAATACTACCCGAACACACCATGTTGCTGGCCCTGACACACCTCCCAACACAGGTTGCACATGGCACACATCAACTACACACTGACCACCGGCTGAGCGTGGGGGACACGTGTGTGCATGTGCATTGGACAATGTGCCAGTTGCTGATGCCCCTAGTCCAGTCAATGAGACGACATTGTGCGTTACATTGTTCACACAGACATTGACCATTATCTCCATATGCTATGCAACACAGTAACTGGACAGTCTACATTTCATTACACAGCACATGTGACATGTGCGAGTGTATGTGCCCATGCAATGTATTGGCGACCCATATATGGTATGTGTTGGTGACGTGGAGTGACATGTCCCTTTTGTCCTCATGAGGACCCTTCAATTGTTGAGACACTGGGCACTGTTTATGTTGGCCTATGCAGAGAGCTGGAGGACACGTTAGGTGCAGCACAGCTACTCCACAACTCCATTAATGCTCACTCCAGGCACTGTCTGGCAGACATATGGCGGTGCCTACCGCCTGGCTACTGAGGTGTGGCACCGCCCATAACCCATCCACGTTCGCGGGAGACACCGTCAGATATGTGTGTGACAATAGCGGTCACCATGCACCGCTACCCAAATCACGGTCACCCCAGGCACTGTCTGCCAGACATATGGTGGTGCCTACTGCCTGGCCACTGAGGTGTGGCACCGCCCATAACCCATGCACGTTAGCGGGAGACACCGCCAGATATGTGTGTGACAATAGCGGTCACCATGCACCGCTACCCAAATCACAGTCACTCCAGGCACTGTCTGCCAGACATATGGCGGTGCCTACCGCCTGGCCACTGAGGTGTGGCACCGCCCATAACCCATGCATGTTTGCGGGAGACACCGCCAGTTATGTATGTGACAATTGCGGTCACCATGCACCGCTACCCAAATCACGGTCACTCCAGGCACTGTCTGCCAGACATATGGCGGTGCCTACCGCCTGGCCACTGAGGTGTGGCACCGCCCATAACCCATGCACGATCGCGGGAGACACCGCCATATATGTGTGTGACAATAGCGGTCACCATGCACCGCTACCCAAATCACGGTCACTCCAGGCACTGTCTGCCAGACATATGGCGGTGCCTACCGCCTGGCCACTGAGGTGTGGCACTGCCCATAACCCATGCACAATCACGGGAGACACCGCCAGATATGTGTGTGACAATAGCGGTCACCATGCACCGCTACCCAAATCACGGTCACTCCAGGCACTGTCTGGCAGACATATGGCGGTGCCTACCGCCTGGCCACTGAGGTGTGGCACCGCCCATAACCCATGCACGTTCGCGGGAGACACTGCCAGATATGTGTGTGACAATAGCGGTCACCATGCACCGCTACCCAAATCACGGTCACTCCAGGCACTGTCTGCCAGACATATGGCGGTGCCTACCGCCTGGCCACTGAGGTGTGGCACCGCCCATAACCCATGTACGTTTGCGGGAGACACCGCCAGTTATGTATGTGACAATTGCGGTCACCATGCACCGCTACCCAAATCACGGTCACTCCAGGCACTGTCTGCCAGACATATGGCGGTGCCTACCGCCTGGCCACTGAGGTGTGGCACCGCCCATAACCCATGCACGATCGCGGGAGACACTGCCAGATATGTGTGTGACAATAGCGGTCACTATGCACCGCTACCCAAATCACGGTCACTCCAGGCACTGTCTGGCAGACATATGGCGGTGCCTACCGCCTGGCCACTGAGGTGTGGCACCGGCATGGACCATGCCCCTGCAGCCAATGGGAAGCAGCCTCGCGGTAGCCTGATGCGAGTTTGAAAATCGCAGTGGGCGTGCACCACCCCCGCGGAGGCGGTCACTGGAGGCATTCAAATGATGCACCACCGCGGTAGCGCGCACATGCATCCTACGGTGTGTCACCGGCATGGACCATGCCCCTGCAGCCAATGGGAAGCAGACTCGCGGTAGCCTGATGCGAGTTTGAAAATCGCGGTAGGCGTGCACCGCCACCGCGGAGGCGGACATTGGATGTATTTGAATGAGGCAGACCTCGTACACCAATTGCAGCACCCTGGGACCACTGACACAGCCCCAGGGGCCTATATATGTGTGGGAGGGCGCACCACATTCCCACAGCTACCAGGGACTGCTGACTGACAACCCTCCAACTGCTGGCTGCCACCCTGCACCTGCTGCCTCAAGGGACTGCTGACTGCCACCCTGCACCTGCTGCCTCAAGGGACTGCTGACTGCCACCCTGCACCTGCTGCCTCAAGGGACTGCTGGCTGCCACCCTGCACCTGCTGCCTCAAGGGACTGCTGGCTGCCACCCTGCACCTGCTGCCTCAAGGGACTGCTGACTGCCACCCTGCACCTGCTGCCTCAAGGGACTGCTGACTGCCACCCTCAACGTGCTGCTGCTGCCACATGTCCATTGTGATGTCGAGGACTCAGAAGATCCGTGCCAGTCCCTTCACCAGTGAGGAGCTTGGGGTCCTGGTAGACGGGGTGCTTGCACAGTACCAAAGGCTTTATGGCGGCCCTAATGTCGTGGTAAGTCTCCCAGACTGTGAGTGAGAGTGCAGGGTGTGCACACGTGGGGTGGAGGTGCTTCGGTATGTGTCAGTGGTTGTGGGGCTCTGACATGCACTGCCTATCATGTTTACTACAGCGGGAAGGGCTTGGTGGGCTCTTTCACACGTTACCCTGCATGCCTATCCTGAGTAGAGGGACATGTCCTGTAGTGTCAGCCATACAGTGCAGCTGCATTTTGGTGATGCAGGAGTCTGGCCAGTTGGCGTTTGTGTGAATGGCTGTGTTGCTCCCAATTGACCCACTCAGTGTCAGTCGACCTGCCCTGCACAGTCCCCACCGAATGCCACATGTCCACATCAATGCATGTACAGTGTGTACCATGTGTGTTTGGCTCACGCCTCTTCATCTAAGTCCCATCTCTGCCATGTAGATTGCACAGGAGCAGGCGTGGGAGAAGGGTGTGTGTATGACAGTTGTTGTCACTCTATGTGAGTTCCAAGACACAGTGAGGCTTTCACAGGGCTAGGACACTTGGGTCTGCGCAGTGTTGGACACAGTGAGTCCAACAACATGACACATGTTGTGCTATCTTCTCTATGTGTAGTTGTAGGTGACTGCAGACAGTAGCTGCAGGCAGACTACACGTTGCTTGCTGTGTCGGTATCCTGCATGTGAATGGGATGTGGAGGTACTCTGTCCACCATCGAACATGCATGCCTGTACGTCTGATTGACCAATGACATTGCATCATGTTCAGAGCAATTGTTGGCTATGTGACAGTTGTAGCTGGAGTTTTGGATGAGTCACTGTCGTGCTACTGCATTTTCGTTGTGTTGTTATTGTGCACTGTGTCACTGGCACATCACCCCTCTTGTCTCCCATGCCTGCAGCTGAAGGTCCACCAGCGTAAAGCCGTGTGGAGGGCCATTGCCTCCAGAGTCCGGGATCTGGGTGTGTCAAACCGAAGGCGCACCCACTGTCATAAAAGGTGGGACGACATCTGCCGGCTGAGCAAGAACGTGGCCGAGATGACGCTGGGGCTGCTCCCTCGGACTGGCAGGTTGGCTAGGCGCAGCATGACACCACTAATGGCCCGCATCCTGGCTGTCACACAACCTGAGCTGGACAGACGACTGAGGGAGCATCAGCAGCGAGCCAGGGGTGAGTATGTGTTGCAGGCTGCCTTTGGCTGGGAGTGGGTGCATGTGTCTACAGAGTGTGCAAATTGTCAGCTGTGTGACGTTGGTTGTGTGGTGCAATGTTTTGTGAGTGGCCTCTGTGCTGGGTGTATGTGCCATGCTTTTGCCCAAACGGCGCTTCATGAAGTGATTTTTAGCACTGTGCATCTCTCTTACATTTGGAGTTGTGGCCTTCAGGTACCTTCTGCTGTGGGGTGGTGTGTGAATTCTGATGGATGGTAATGCCAGTGTGCCAACTGTGAATGCGTTTCAATGAATGCGTGCAATTCCAGACCTCAGATGTCTGCCAGTCAGACATCTGAGGCCAATGTGCAACAGTAGATGTGCCCATGGACTCGATATGGTGGATGGCATGTGTGCAGGGTCATTGTGGGCTGGTATGTTGTAGTCTGTGTGGTCCCCTACTGCTCCGCACATGTAGGTGATGTGCACCATGTCGTGGTGTTCATCCTTGCCAACATCGGGACAGTGTGTGTGCACAGGCCATTTTGGGGCTGTGTCTGATGTGAGCCAACTGCAGGATGGTGTGCTGTGTGAATCACCTGGGTCACTTATGGCAGGACGTGTGGCGGACATGCACCGTTGTGTCGAAATTTTGGGTGTCAAGATATATGTGTGCACAGGGTGGCATGCAATGTGCTGCACTCCTCTTTCTAGGATGCAGATGTATTGGCACGTGTTAGTTCTGTTGATGCCACTCATCTCACAGTACTTCTCTCTCCTATGCAGCAGCTCCCGTATGTGCAGAGGGAGAGGGGACGGACACCAGTGGTGAGGCTTCCACTGCAACAGCCGCACCGGAGCTGACTGACACAGATGTGACCAGCGCCGAGGAGGGGGACAGGAGTCTGCTGGAGGACTCACTGCTGGAGACACAAAGCTCTACCTCATCTGACGCCAGCGGTGACACATCCATGTTGGGGGGTACAGGGAACGGGGACTCTGCCTCCTCTTCCGCCACACAGCGTCCAGTGCCCAGCCTCCCTTCAACCTCCACTGGTGCTGCCCGTGTCCGCACAAGTAGGAAGGGAAGAGTCACCTTCACCCCAGGCACAGCTGCCCCAGCCCATGTCAGCCCTGCTGCCCTCAGTGCAGAAGCAGTCGAGCTATTGCGCCAGCTGTGTGTGGGGCAGACAGCACTTCTCAATGCCTTCCAAGAACACGACAAAAAGTTGGGGCAGGTTATAGCTTTCATGGAGGGCTTACATTCCGACGTAGGTGGGCTACACCGCACTGTGCAGTCCTTGTCATCAACTGTCACAGCAGCCCTGCAACAGGCACATAGTCAGGGAGCGGCTCCCAGCACTCGGTCCGGCCCCATGTCACTGTGCACCTCTGACGACAGTGACAATGCCCAACGGACCCCAAAGTCCCGATACAGAACCCGCAGCACACAGGAGCAGCAGCAACCCAAACGTACTAGGGCACAGACACCATCCCCACATAAGAGTAAGGCCACCCCAGAGCGCAGAGAGAAAAGCCCATCAGGCGACAGCAAGGGCCACAAAGCAAAGAAAAAGCATCAGGGTCACAGGCCTCACCTTCCTCCCCTGCCAAAGACTCCCCTGTCCCAAAGACGTCTCGCAGAGGCAAAAGACAGTTTCCACACCCACTGAGAAGGTGTTGCCTGCAAACATTACACAGGATGAGGGCCACATGGATAATCCATCCTTGACCTCCACTCCCATCCCAAGCCCTGTGAAGCCAGCACGGGAGGACACTGTAGGGGGCAAAGCTGGTGGACAGAGGGAGGCAGGGCGGCGGCAAACACCAGGCAAGCGCACAGCGGGTTCCAGCATGTCCCCAGAGGGGGGGTCACCATCCACACCAGAATCATCTTTGGTGTTGGGGTCACCTGTTGTGTCTGCCCCAGTTCCCCTCAATCCCCTGACAGGGAAGCCTTTCAGGATCCCCAAGAAGTGGAGAGGCACCCCTCCACAATCTCCGGCACACACTGTGTCTCACCAGGGCATGAGTCCACCTCCCCGGGCCACCACCCCACCTGGTCCAAGCAGCCCCCCAGCTACCACATGCACAGTTGGCTCTTCCATAGTTGTTACTCCCACTGCCCAGGGTAGTCCGCCAACAGACCCCAACACACAGTCAGCTCCAAGTCCGACAGACAGCCCCATCTGAGTGGTGGTCACCCTCACACACCTGTCTGTCCACAGGGGTGCGTGTGATGCCCATTGTCAGACCCATTACTCTGTTGCTGGGCATGGCATGGTAGAGTTGCATACATTCCCTGTGTGGCTTCTGATGTAACTACTCTGCACATTGTACTTTCCTTGTGTTTCACTGCTGTGTGCCCCCTGCCTGTGCAGCTTCTCATGGACTTAATCTGCACTGTGTCCTGGCCACTGGCCTTCAGGTTCACTGCTGTTTGCCCCTTGCCTCTGCAGGATCTCATGTACCTCACCTGCACTTTGGACTGGCCACTGGCCTTGTTGTCGACTGATGTCCTGGACTTGCCTGTGCAGCTTCTCATGGACTTCATCTGCACTGTGTCCTGGCCACTGGCCTTGTTGTTCACTGCTGTTTGCCCCCTGCCTGTGCAGCTTCTCATGTACCTCACCTGCACTTTGGACTGGCCACTGGCCTTGCTGTTCACTGCTGTGTGCCCCCTGCCTGTGCAGCTTCGCATGGACTTCATCTGCACTGTGTCCTGGCCACTGGCCTTGTTGTTCACTGCTGTTTGCCCCCTGCCTGTGCAGCTTCTCATGTACCTCACCTGCACTTTGTCCTGCCCACTGGCCTTGTTGTTCACTGCTGTGTGCCCCCTGCCTGTACAGCTTCTCATGGACTTAATCTGCACTGTGTCCTGGCCACTGGCCTTGTTGTTCACTGGTGTTTGCCCCTTGCCTCTGCAGGATCTCTTGTACCTCACCTGCACTGTGTCCTGGCCACTGGCCTTGTTGTTCACTGTTGTTTGCCCCCTGCCTGTGCAGCTTTTCATGTAAATACTGTGCATATTGAAATGCCCACTGGCTTTGCTGTTGCCCACATTTGTTGGCTCTATATGCCAATAGTGAATAAACACATTTGGTCCTGCAGTGATTTGTGTCAGTGTCCTTCCTGTATGAAGTTGTTTCTGTGTGTGCATGGTTTACTGTGTCACAGGCTCAGTATGCCACTTCGACATTGCCAATGGGTTGTCTGACATTTCATTTTTTTGCAGGGGTGGGAGGCACTTCATTTCTACATGACTGTGATACTTATGGGTGCAGTGCAGGTGGTTGGCGATGGAGTCTTGTAGTCATCTTCCTTCTTGGCTCATGTTATCTATGGTAGACACATGTCAGGTTTGTGGGCAATGGCAGCACAGGGTGGGAGTTTGGGCACAGGCTTACAGGCAGGCAGGCCAGGGTAATGGGGTCTGTGTGAGCTTCCTTTCTGTGTGCCAATCAGTGTCGGTGTATGGACATCTTGTGGTGATGAGTTATCCAGGTGCCATGGCTTACTTCCAATGTGTGCACTTGGGTGGTGGAGAAGTATATGGTGTGAAGGGGGTGACTTTGTTGTGACTGTGGATGTGTGTGCACTTTGCATTGTCAACTACTGCCATGTGTGACCCTGGAGTGGTGTGCCTGTATGTGTACTTGTTTTGCCCTGTGGTAGTGTTTTGTGCACATGGCAGTATTGTGTGTTGCTGTTGTGGGAGGAGGTATGTGTGACATATCCTACTTGTGCTTGGCTGTCATGTGGTGTGTCACTGGGCCCTGTGTGTTGTGCAGCAGACGTTGTCTTGTCCAGTATTTGGATGCCTATGTGTGGCTGGTCATTGTTTGTGTTCAGGGCCTTCCTTACATCCCTGTGCCTATACATGGGTGTCCTTGCTGTCTCCAGGTGTTGTAGCATTGGGGTGACCATGGTTTGTGTTGACTGACTGTGTCAGCCATATGTGCTGTGATGGGCTGTGTGTGTTCTCACATGTGTCTTGTCTTGCATGTGCATCACACATGCTTGATGGTTTACTCACTGCCCTTCCATTTGTGGGCACCTCACTTTGGCTTTCCTATATGTTGTCCTCCATTACTGCTGGCATGTGGTGTGTGTATGTAGCTGTGAGTCTGGGTGGTGGTGTGTGTGTGTGACTTGTCAGGTGGTGTGTGCAGTGAAGTGTTTGGTCCTCATCTGTGTGTGTGTACATTTTGTGCCTGGCCTCAGTGTTCTTGGCTTGTGTGTGATGTTGTTGTGGTGTGTGTGTTGGCTGGGGCCTGGGCTTCTGTGCTATGTGTTCCTTTGCAAAGGGTCCTGCTGTGGCTGTATATGCAGTTGTTAGGACGTGGGGCATGGTGTGGCTGTAGTTGTGTTGTTGTTGTTGTGCAGGAGTGGAACTTGTGAGACACATGTTGTGTCCCTTCAGGGCGGTTGCTGGTGTGATGTAGTTGTGGCTCTGTGCAATTTGTACGGTGCCCTTGGCATGCGCTGGCCCTGTGCTCTGCGTTGTGTGCATGGTTTCATGCACACTGACCTCGGCGGTTACGTGACCGGGACATTTGTTCATGAATGCGGTACATGGGTGGGCAGTATGTGGCGCGATGTTTTTGTGACAGGTGGGACATGTGTGTGTGCAGTGCTGGCTGTGTGCCTGTTCCCACAGGGGTGTGTGGTGTTCCCATGCGATGTTTTTCCCCCTGGAGCTGTGTATTGTGTTACTTGCACTGTTGTGTCTGTACGTACCTGCGGAGGCGTCCGTGGCGGTGGATGACTTGCAGGTAGTGGATCATGTACAGCACCGGGAGAGCGTGTAGGGCAGGATCCATCGCGGTGTGTTCCGGGTGTTATTTTTTCTGTCTCCGCTGTGATGTCTCCGCCGTATTTCGCTGTGCGGTTTCTCCGTCGCGGTGCGCTGCCCTGTTTCCGGCATCGTGATGTCTTCGGCGTACGGGACGTCATTCCGCACGGCGGTGTGTGGTGATTGGCCCACTCCGCCGCGGTAGCGGGCGCTGTTCGATGGAGGTCGGCGTCACACCGCGGCGGACGGTAAATGCCTATGTTTTCCCATCCTAATATGGCGGGCGTGGAGTCCGCTGCTGGCGGGCGGAAAAAGGCATTTTTCCACACTGCCGCCACCGCGGTCGTGCCTCCGCCCGCCATCGTAATGGGCCCCTAGGCTTTTTCTGGTAGCATGATTCCCATGGTTCAAGCAGGATTTCGGCACAAACACTCAATGACTAATAATATTGCAGTACTGGTAACAGTAAATGACCAGTTTGTGATGATTTAATCACAAGTGGCATGTTCTGTGTTTGTGATTTTTCATTAGCTTTTGATAGGGTTGATAGACCCACTCTGTGGAGGAAACTAAAGAGAATGGTGATTCCCAGTGCTCTACTAAGGCCAATAATTGATCTTCATACATCTACCTGGTGCAGAGTTCTAATTGAGGGAGACAAGGTACTGACCCCAAAGATATCAACTCAACATGGCTTGAAACAGGGATGTATCTTAGCCCCTCTTCTGTTCTCCTTATTCCTCAGTGACTTGCCCAATTGTTTATCTAATGTAAATAATTGTCCTCAAACAATTGCATCTCATAACCTGTATGTATTAATGTGTGCTGATAACGTGGTCATCTTTATCTCACATTTATTGGTCTACAGCGTAATTTGGATGTGCTCCTTAAATATACAGTAGTAAAAGATTTTAAAGTAAATATTACCAAAACAAAAGTGGTACTGTTTAGAGGGAGGAAACACTACCGTCATTTCAATTGGAAATTGAGTAGAAGGTATGTCAAAGTAGTTAGAACATACACTTATTTGGGGAGGGGTTTTTACCAAACATTAGAAAGCACCTCTAACTTTTCTCATATCGGGCTCAAGGCCACTGCTCATGCAAGTGCTTATAAAGTTGTTATTGCTCATTGGGAAGGAGACACTTTCAACCCCTCCTTGACATCTACCAAGCAAAGATGCCCCCCATTCTCTCTTACGCACTTGAGTATATGCCCACAAATAAGTGATCAATCTTAAATTTATTTGTAGGGAAGCTCCTCTGCAAGATCACCTCTATGATCCAAGCCACATAGGTACAAGCATTACACTTAGATCTCACTTTATTTAGTGCCTACCCTAGAACTCTGGCACATGTATTTATGTGGGCATTTAACCCACTGCATGTGCCAGAAGGCTCTCTGAGAGCTCTTTTGAGAAGCAAAACCTTCAAGGAAGGAACAAGCCTTTATACCTTTAAGAAAAACATTACGATTGCATCAGAGAATTTTCAATGCACTATTACCCTCCTGCAGTCTTGGTCACGAGCACTGCGGAAGTTGTTCTTGAAAAATAGGGCACCTAGGCGAAGCTATGATCTTGATATTGCAAACTGTTCCCAAATAGTCATTTACAGGCCCTAAGCTGATAAACGTGTAGACAATATTCATCAAAAATACTTGAGGTTTACATTAGATCACAGCACTAGGCGATGTATCATTTTGTTACACTAGGGCATTTTACCTTTAAACTCCTTTACTAAACACTGGAGAGTTACAGGAGACACGTCAGGATTCTGTGATCTTTGCAGGGGAGGAGACCAAGATATTGTGCACATGCCATATGTCTGACCCAGTAAAATTGTGCTAGAAGCTAGTAATCATTTTTTAATACCTTTGTGTTTTAAATATAATGCATCCAGAATCAATGTCTTGTTTGACTTCGTAAGATCACCTCCTGATGATTTTTTGTGTGCAATAATCTGTAAAACAAATTTAAGTGTTTTTATCCGTGTATTAACCAGAGGAAAATGTAGAGTCTGATATGTTTTTAAAATCTTTGTCGTAATTATTTATAAATGTTTATGTTGTTGATCTCTGATGAGGTCTAAACCAATAAAACCAATTGATTTGTGAACTAGGCTACCGGTGAAGTGTATGGTATAGGAACAATGTTGCACATAACAAAAACTTGCTTCACCTAAGGGAGTTTTACCTGTGATGGCATTAATAATGCTTCATACTATTCTGAGCTATTTTGTACATACTTTCAGACCTCTAATGCCATACTCGTTTATCTTTATAGAGTAACGCATACAAAAGAAGCTTGGGTGATGTCATCAGTGTTGTCATCAATGATGTCATTGATGTCATTAGTGATGTCATAAAAAATGTCATAGAACATATCAAGAGTGATGTAATATGTGAGGTAATATGCAGTGCATTGGTGGCAAGTTATAGTTAGCTCTGCTAACTATAACTAGTGATTTTCTGTAGTTTTTTTAGTTCAAAACATTAATGTTGTCACTGACATAATCAACTAACTATAACACCACTTTAACATAGTTTTTTTCAGTGAATTTCTAAGGTTTTTTTGATGCGCAAGTGTGGGAAGTGACAGCTTCTCCCTCTTGCTAACTCAGAGTGGCCCATCCTGCCAATACCTAGCTTCACTTTGTCTCATTATCTGGGAGTAGTACACAAAGACCAACTGGGAGCTACACCTAGTCATGTGACCCAGGAGTCAGGTTGCAGGCACCAAATGGTTAGGACAAGGAGATGCCAACTTTCTAAACTTGGAATTTTCAGAATTGTTACTTAAAATCTGACTTTAGCATTAAAGAGGGCTTTAAATTACAATTCTTTAGACACAAAACGTGACCATCCTACTTGCTCTAAATTGAAAGTTAGCACTAATTAAATGTAATAAGGTAACTCAATGTTATCTTGTGGGAGAGGTAGGCCTTGCAGTGGAAGTGGTGTGAGACAATTTCATCCTGTTTAAAGGAGAGAGCATATATATTCACTGAAAAAAACAAATGTTACAGGGATGTTATAGTTAGGCTCAGGTTTCACTCATACAAAACCATCTAAATTCAGCTGTTATAGTTAGTGAGCTAACTATAACTTGCACCACCACTGCTTATGACCTCACATATTACATCACTCATGACATAGTCAGTGACATCACTGATGAATTCACTGATGGCATCCCAAATGACGTCACTGATGACATCATCCAGTGACTGTGAGTGTTTTAAAAAAACGTTTATGTGTGTTTAATATATATACACCAAAGTGTATTGGTGAATCAGTGGGTATATGACTGCCTGTTTGGATGATTCAGTGGGTGCATGACTCACTGTATAAGTGAGTAATTAGGTGTCTCAGTGAATGTATGGGTGAGTGACTTGTCGTGTGAATGTCTGTATCTGTCAGTTGGTGTCCAAGAGGCTGTATGGGTGTGTGAGTGTGTGCGTGAGTTTCTGTATGGGTCAGTGATTGGTTGTCTGAGTACCTCTAATGGTGGCTGAGTGTCTGTGTGGGTGGGTGAGAGTGTGTGTGACTGACTGAATAGATGAGTGAGTGGGTTAGTCAGTGGCTGTATGGGTAAGTGAGTGTGTGTGTGTTAGTGGCTGTATGTGTGAGTGAGTGTGTGTGTATGTTTGTGTCAGTGAGTGAGTCCATGTGCCAGTGGTATATGGGTAAGTAACTGGGTATGTGAAAGGCAGTATAGGTGAGTAATGGGGTATGTGAGTGACTGGCTGAGTGAGTAAATGTAAGAGTGTCCATATGGGTGAGTGTGTGCTTGTGTCAGTGACTGTATAGGTGAGTGAGTATGTGTTAGTATCTGTATGAGTAAGTGAGTGAGTATATGTGTAACTGTAAGGGTGTGTAAGTGTCTGAGTGATTGACAGTATGGGTGAGTGAGCAGGTGTATGAGGCAATGCCCTCGAGTGGTTTAAGAGCTACCTTACCGACCGAACTACAACAGTCCAGATGGGAAACAACATTTCATGTGAGAGACCAGTTAGGATGGGAGTGCCACAGGGCTCTATTTTGAGCCCAACACTCTTTAACCTGTACATGACTCCTCTGGCCAAAGTGATCAGATCCTACGGTTTTGATGTCATATCCTACGCAGATGACACTCAGATCTTGATCACTATTGGCCCAGACCCCGCTGAAACTAAGCAGCGTTTCAACAAATGTCTGTCCCACATCGACAGGTGGATGAGCTCCAACCATCTACAATTGAATGGGGGCAAGTCGGAGATCATGCTTTTTGGCAATGCATCTGAGCACTGGTCTAATGACTGGTGGCCATCCCAGCTTGGACCTTGTCCAACACCCAAACAGACAGTACTGAAACCTAGGTTTCCACATGGACAATCAACTGTCCATGAAAAACCAGATCAACCACATTATTGGTTCCTGTTTTGGAGTAATTCGTAGCCTACGGAAGGTTTTAAATGGATTCCAACTGAGGCTAGAAAACCATTGGTCCAAGGATTAGTAATAAATCGAATGGACTATGGAAACGCTCTATTGCTCTCAATTAATGAAGGCCTCTTAGACAGACTGCAAATTTTGCAAAATACCGCGGCAAGGCTGGTCCTGGATCTTCCATCCAGATCCCCCTCCGCACCCTGTTTGAGATCTCTACACTGGCTCCCTGTGAGAAAGCGAATCCTTTTCAAGGTTCTCTGCCTGACCCACAAACAGATGCACGGTAAAGGCCCGAGATACTGGTCTCAGAAACTATGTTGGTACCAACCACACAGGACGCTTAGATCCAGTAATACATTTTTGCTTACCCCTCTTAAAGTTCATATGGCCAGAAAAGGAGGCAGGTCTTTCTCCTTCCTCGCCCCATCATCTTGGAATAAAATCCCTTTCCACTTGCGCACCTTGCCGGACCACAACGCCTTTCGTAAGGGATTAAAAACATGGCTATTTGACATCTGAGCTATCTCTTCTATCAGAGCCGTCTGCGAGCGCCATGAGACTTTCTAGTGATGTGAGCGCGATACAAATGTCCTTTGATTTGATTTGATTTGATATGAGTAGCTCTTTGGGACACTGACTCAGTGTGTGAATAACTGTATGGTTGTGTGAGTGGATATGTCAATGTCTGTATTAATGAATGGGTTTGCAATGGTTGTGTGGAAGTTGGAGTTGGTATATGAAAGGTTATATGGGGTGTAAGTGGGTAAGTCAGGGATTCTGTGGATGATGTAATCAGTGATGTAATCAGTGATGTCATCAGTGATGTCATTTGAGATGTCATGAGTGATGTCATGAGTGATGTCACTGACAATGTCATGAGTGATGTAATATAGGAGGCCATAAGCAACGCATTGTGAGGTGTGCACGTTATAGTTAGCTCACTAACTATAACAGCTGAATTTCACTGGTTTTGTACAAGAGAAACCTGAGCCTAACTATAATGTCTCTGTAACATTTGTTTTTCTGTGAATTTTGTAAGATTTTTGTATTCAATTTCCTTACTATAAAATCCCTGTAACCGTTGTCTTTTTTAAGTGAATTTCTGAGGTTTTTTAAATGCTAATTCCTAACTATAAAGTCCCTGTAACCTTTGTTTTTTTCAGTGAATTTCTATGGTTCTTTAAGTAGTAGTCGCGTTTATGGAGTGGTGAATAAAGGGGGTGGGGTCTATGACCAGCTCTCAGGAATCCCGCTGTGTAGGACTTACAAGAGGTACCAGGAGGGCTTCTTGGCCCCTAGGTCCCTCAGGAGTAAAGTGGACTTCATCTCCCAACCAGTAGTGCCCCAGGAGCCATGTTTGCAGAGTGGTGGAGAAAGGGGGCATGGTCTCCAAAGACGTTTTACCAAACCTGCTTTTTGGGACTTACTGGAGATAACAGGAGGGGTAATTGCCCCCCCCCAGGATATCCTTGGGATCCAATTACCCCTTATTTTACCTCCAGTAAGTTCCACACAGCAGGATTTTTGGACAAATCCTTTCTCCACAGATCTGCAAATGTGCATCCTGGTACACTACTAGTCCCCTTGGCTCTTGAGGGCCAACTACCCCTCCTGTTACCTCCAGTAAGTCTCACACAGTGGGAAGGTTGAGAGGTTTTCGGTGGCCATACCCCCTTTCTCCACCCCTCCTTTCTTTCATGTATCTCCGGCGAGGTGGTGATCCCTGGGGCCAGGGCTCTGCAACAGACTCTCTTAATTACTATGTTTGTGCCCTGGGGAGGTGGCGAGCCCCGGGTCTGCGGGGGGCGGACAGGCCTCACCAGATTCCTATTAACTGCCCCGGGGAGGTAGGGATCCCCAGGTCAGCAGGGAGCCCTGGTGGGCCCCCCGCATTTCTATTCTTAAGTGCCCTGGGAAGGTAGCAGTCCCCAGGGCAGCAGGGGTAGCCAAGCGGGCCCCCCGCATTTGTAGTATTTACTGCCCCTGGAAGGTGGCGGTCCCCAGGGCTTTGTAAAAGCCTAAGAGGGATTACCCATGAGCCCCACTCCTTCATTTCCTTCATACCCCTAAGAATTTGAGACAAACTTAAATTAAAAAAATATTTTTTTCACCTAGCAGGGTCCCTGTGTGACCACTCACCATATCTAGGGGGTCAGGGTGTTCCTACCCTGCCCCCTTTTAATAATTCTTTTACTTTTTTGTGGGACTCGGCTTCAAGTCGAGTCCCAAGATGGCTGACAACACTTCTTGCTTTGAAGGGTTGACAGGTGGTGGGGCGTGGCCTGACTGAGAAACATGGCAGACGAGAAAGCCTGAAGCTCTGCATCGGCCCAGTATTTCTCCTGCTTAACCGGGGATCCGAGCTGAGCTGTGCGCGGCCGCATTTCTGCATGTGACTAGCGATACGCCTGTGGATATCGGGGTGAATCAGCGGCCTGGGGGTCTATGCGCGAGCCCAGGGCTTGAAGAGCAGCAGCCATGAGGTGAGAAGAGGACGGGCGGCAGAGTCACTGAGAGCAAGCTCAGAGGAGGTAAGCCAAGTGCCGTGGCTGGCAGCGGGCACGGAGCCATACTGCAACAAGACGCGACTGAGAATCCTGGGATCCATACCGGGATGGTTGAGGCCACGGCTGAGAGGGCGTTGTCAGAGGCCCGGCGAGAGCCTCTGGGGCGACTGGTGGATGGCCGCGCTCAGGTATAGGAGCCTGGTAGCAGCAGAGAGTTTGCTGCACTGGATTGGCGGTGGGGTCCCGACCTGAGGGGAGAGTGAAGGAGGATACTGGCTCCTAAGCAGAGTGCTGAGTAGCATCCCACCTGGCATCTGCAAACACTGCAAGCTAGAAAGAGGGCCCGAGCAGACTGGCCTAGTGGTGGCACGAAAGGGGAGCCCGGAGTGGACACTGGTGAACAGAAGCATGGGCTGAATTGGCAGGGGGGAGCCCGCCTGCCTGCTGAGAGATATGATCAGAGATAGAGCGCAAGGTGGCCCAGCACTGAAAGGATCAGCCTGTGAAGTGCAGCATCCGTGGGTCAAACGGCCTTGCAGGAGGTCCTGAGCCTGGATGCACTGCCTCTTACAGAGCAGTGGAGAGCTGCATCTATACTCTGCGAAGCCTCTACCATGAACTACATGTGAGTGACCATAGAGCCTAAATGAAGGTGAGAGTGGATTGCTGGATCCAATATCTGCGTTTGTGGGGGATGCAGGAGAGCTGCTTATGGACGCAAAGTTCAGTGCAGAGAGAAAGGGTGCCACCGCCTGTGATCAATAAGAGACGGATCAAGAAACTACCTGCTACCCCTGTGATTTCCTGGGATGGTGAAATAGGATCGGGGGGAGCACAGAGTTGGGCACAACTGTGGCAAAGAGGGTGGAACACGTCCCATGGCATATTCAAAAACTGATTGAAGAGGTTTGAGCCTAGTGGGATGATTGTTGGCCCCTACAGTAGGACTGGACACGCTGAGGCATTGGGCAGGGGAACTTAGGCTGAAGTAGACAGTGGTCACAGAAAACGGAGGAACCCACTGCCACTATGACCAAGTACCCATACTCCACGCTCCTGAGGAGATTGGACAATAGTAGGATCCCCTGAACAAAAGGCGGGTACATACGCACGTGTTTATTTGCTGAGCAGAACGCTTAGCATAGTCATGGGCAAGCCTAAAACGAGAGCAGTGGGAGCACCTCTGGCACAAGAAGAGGACCCCCGACTATACAGCAGGCGGATGATCAACCCCTGCAGCCATTGGACCCAGTGCAACAGCAACTAGCCAAAATCTTGGAAGCCATAGCGGACACTAAAGCCACAGTACACCAAGACATCAATACTGTCTTGCTGGGGCTAAGGCTCCACCGAAATTTTTGCTGAAAAATTTGGCTGAAAGAGTCAAAACGGTGAAGTGAGCAGTGGTGACACTGGCCCCTGTGCAGGCGGCGGTGTCGCAGCAAGTCCTAGACCTCTCGACCAGAGTGGATATGCTTTAATGCAGGGCGGAAGATGCTGAAGGCCATAATAGAAGGAACAACATCCGCGTAGTGGGCCTTCCTGAGAAAGTAGAGAACGGTGATATGATAGGCTCTCTTGAATCTTGGCTACAATCGGTGGTGGCTCTGGAAGGACTCGCTACATTCTACACTCTGGAAAGGGCCCACAGGGTCCCTGGAAGGCCCTTGTGGCGGCCCCCGTGCCCGGTGGTGGACAGACTCTTGCACTATAAAGACAGAGACCTCCTCTTGCGAAAGGCAAGATTTGATGGCCCGTTCCTAGTGAACAATAGTAAAGTCTCTATATTTCCGGATTACACACTGGAGGTGCAGAGGAGGAGAATATCATACCTGGAGGTTAAGAAAACACTCCGCGAAGAAGGGCTCCAATACTCCCTAATGTTTCCGGCTCGCCTCCGCATAATACTAGATGGTCAAACTCAGTACTGCTAAGACCCCAAAATGGCTTGGGACTGGTTGGAAACATATTAAACTGGAAAACCAATGAGAGAAGACAGCCTGCCACAGGAGCACTCTGATGGAGACAAAAGGAAACGGCTCAGGAGACGACCCGGCGCATACATCCAAAAAGACCAAGCCCCTCGCAAACGGAGAGAGAAAGGGCGGCAGCGCTGTAGGCAGTGGCGGACATAATGCAGGGTTTGGAGGCCCCCCTTGGAGTAGGCTCGGGGTCGTCGAAAGGGACTGAGGGTTCAGAATCTGAGGCCTCTGAAGTACGTAGCGTGATACTACCAATAGTCACCCTGGGACAGCAGATGACATTATTTGATGCGGAATTGATGTGCATTTGGACTGCCTCCGGCTGAAATGAGAAAACTGGTGCAGGGAGTCCCGGTGAAGCCAGGCCCAGCCCAGAAATACCCGACTGGGCTGCAGGAACGGTACGAAACTTGGAGTTTCCTCAGCTGGCTGAACCCCCCCCCGACAGCTGGACATCATTGGGGTTCCTGCCCTACAAAGGTGGTTAGTGACAGAGACAAGGTTTGGGCAGTCGACCGTTATCGAGCTGCTCTGGGTCAAGGGAGTTCAATGTTATGGGAAGTTGTTTTTCTTGTTTTATGTGCTGATGCCTGTCCTGTACAATGGTAGTAGTTGCCGAGATCTGGGGGGCGCTGGGTGGGGTTGTGGGATGATGAGTACTGCTTGTAATATCATTAAACATGGTGGTGGACCAAGAGACTGTTAGAATTATCACCTGGAATGTGAGAGGACTGGGATCCATGGGCAAAAGGTATGCAGTACATAGTTACCTGAGGAGGAGGGGGTACAGATCTCCCTGCTTCAGGAAACGCACCTGATTAAAAGTGAAATTAATAAATTACATAAACCGTGGAGGGGAAAAATATTGGCAACACATTACTTGGCCTTTGCTAGAGGCGTTTTGATATGGCTAAGATCTGGGACCCCTTTAGAAGTCAAGAGTACTAAGATTGATAAGGAGGGGAGGTATGTGCTCATATATGGAAAATTAGGTGGTAGAGATATAACCCTTGGAAGTGGGAATGCCCCAAATTGGGATCAGTTAGCTTTCCTGAGGAAGCTCTCAACCCAATTGACGGATCTGCCCCCAGATGCCACAATCATAGGGGGTGATTTTAATTGCGTGCAAGATGTAATGCTAGATCGTTCGCACCCCCCCTCCCGGGGACTCAGCCGCATCACACAGCGGTGGGTTTTCGCGATTGGAGGGATCGCTGGGGCCTGGTGGACGCATGGAGGATACAACATGCAGTAGACAGAGAATACTCTTATTTATCCTCCCTGCACCAGCTGCACACTAGACTAGATGTTTTCTTCTGTACTACAGATTTAAATGAAACAATCACTCATACTGAATATCTGGGGCACACCTGTTCGGACCAGAGTCCCCTTTTGCTGATTTATAGACCCCAGAGAACTCAGCGCCCGATCCCCATGTGGAAGTTCAGGCCTGAGATGTTGGAAGATGCCTCCTTCAGGGAATCGTTGGCCACTAACATAGATGCTTACTTCACCACAAATGCACATACTGCCTCCACGGAGTTAGTGGAATGGGAGGCCTTCAAGGTGGTGGTTCATGGACACTGCCTGAGTCAATCGGTTGGGGTGAGGAGAGATCTTTGCAGGGAACTAGATGAATTGGAGGGGCGCCTCCACACGCTGGACAATAGACAGGGAATAGACAAGGCAGCTCAGCGGGACCTCTTTGAAGCTAGAACCCAATATAATGCAGCACTGGAACGCTTCCGAAAGTTCGACTACAAAAGTTATTTGGCTAGGTTCATGATGATGAAGGGAAGACAGGTAGACTGTTGGCAAAATTGATTAAACCAGAAACACGAGGCTCCCATATTATACATATCAGCAACGAGGTGCATGAACAAGAGGCAGTTAACATCCTATTCAGAAAATATTATGAGGAATTATACACTGCACCACCCTCACCCCCACAAGAAGAGGTTAGGGAATTCCTGGCACCATTGCAGTTACCAATATTAGACAGACAGCACAGGGAGTCACTGGAAGGGCCGGTGACGCTGACGGAGATTAAACAGGCTATAGCATCGATGGCCATGGGGGAAACACCGGGTCCAGACGGCCTACTGGCCGAATTCTACTCGATGTATGCCGCCAAGCTGGCTCCTCACCTGGAAGAGCTTTATGCCACCTCATTAGAACTGGGGCGACTTCCTGATTCTACCACAGCGTTATTGTGATTCCAGTCCCCAACACTGTCACCCCAGGTACCCGAGTGAGAGACTACCGCCCGTTATCCATGCTCAATCTAGATGTTAAAATCTTGAGCAAGGTGATGGCAACGAGATTGCTTCCACACATGTCCACCATAATCTATCCAGCCCAAAATGGGTTTATCCCGGCACAAAACACCTCATACAATCTGAGAAGGCTATACTCCATCCTGTATCACCCAGAGGCCAATTCTCTTGAACGAGCGGCAATTCAATCGATAGATATTGGAAAGTCCTTCGACACAATTAGCTGGGACTACCTATTTATGTGGATGGACCGGTTGGGGTTGGGGGAAAAGTGGATTAACTGGGTTAAACTATTGTATGCCCGTCCAACTGCCAGAGTTCGAACAGGAGGGACAGTCTCCACTCATGAGATTTGTCGAGGTACCAGGCAGGGTTGCCCACTATCGCCGGTGCTGTTTGCACTCAAAATGGAGCCTTTGGTGGCCAGACTCCGGCAAGGGGGGCCAGGACTGGGACTGACGCTAGATGGGAGGCAGCATATTGTCTCTCTATATGCTGATGACTTATTGATATATCTACAAGAGGCGGTGGACGGATCGGTGACGGCGCTGAGGCTCCTGGATAGATTTGCCATCCTGACAGGGCTCTGGGTAAACAGGACAAAGACATATCTCTTTCCGGCAGCGGGAACGCTCCCGAGACCGATTGCACTCCCAGTAGACCTTAACTGGGCACAGACCACGTTTAAGTATCTGGGTGTACAGGTTTACCATTCCTTGGCTGATATGCGGGAGGGCAACCTTGATAGAGCACTCTGGTCGGTCAGATCCTGTGTGGCTTTTTGGAGCTCCTTGAAGCTACGTGTAATGGCACGCATATCTCTGACCAAGATGGTTATGCTTCTCAGACTGCTGTACTTTTTCGTGAATTTTCCCCTGGTGTTGCCCAGGAATTGGTTCGCCCCACTAGACTCTTTAATCTGAGACTTAATATGGGGCGAGGGCCATAGGAGAGTCTCATTGACGATTCTGAGATGCCCAATATGGAGCGGGGGTTGGGGGTACCTAATTTTTAATTTTATTATCTAGCTTCCCAGTTGCAGTGGCTGGAGGGAGCCACCATGGAGGGCACACTCATTGGAGGGCGGCACGTTCGCCCAGCTCAGCTGCTGGCCAAGGTACTTGATCAGAGAGTGACAGCCCCGTTCAGGTCAACCCTGCAGACTACGGCGCTGGGGTGCTGGAGGAGGAGCTTGGCCAGACTCCCTGCGACCCCCGGGTATTCGCCGCGACTCCCTATAGTGGGCCTTCCACATGGAACCCCATGACAAATATTTACTTCGGAGCAACTATCAGAGTGGGAAGAGGTGGGTCTCAGAACAGTAGGTGATATTTACCAAGAAAAGGCGCTAGTCCCATTTGTTGAATTGACGGAGCAATATGGGTTGCCAGTCAGCCAATTTTTACAATACGAGGCGTTAGTCTGTACTTTTAGAGAGTTATTGGACGGGGAGGGGAGGAGCCGGGAATTTCTCTTTAATGCATGCATTGCTCACTTTGGGTGATACTGGCCATCAAGTAAAGTGGTTCTACACGACATGATGGAGGCATCCCTGAAGATTAGGGAACGCTAGGAACATGCTTTAAATAAACATCTCACAGACCGAGAATGGAAAAAGTCTTGGCCTCCCCCAAAACAATATTGTGCAACATGAGACTGAAATATATCCAGTTTAACTACTTCCACATGACGTACTTAACCCCACACAGACTCCGAATGATACATGGGGGCGAGATGTGAGCTAGCCCACGATGCGACCAACAAGATGTCAACTTTATCCACATGGTTTGGGGTTGCGCGTCTTTGGCCCCCTTTTTGACCGAAGTGGTTCGTAAGACTGGGAAACTCTAGGGAGAGAGCTAGATAGCACAATTGAGATATGCCTGTTGGGCCTCTTTCCCCGCCCTCCGAAACGGAAAGTAGGAAATAAATTTATTGATTTGGCTATGGCCCTAGCCAAGAGAAGAGTAGCAATGGCCTGGAAATCTAGTATGGGGCCTCATATAGAATGGTGGAAAAGGGTCCTCAAAATCTGGGCTGAGGCAGAGGCGAGGGCGTTCCTCAGTGAGGAAGCGAGAGGGATGCGCAGGAAGCCTATAGCGGACCAATGGAGAAAATTAATGAGAGCCTGGGAGGGTCTGGACCTAGACAATGGAGAGATGGATGATGGGGGAAGCAGGCAGCCAATAGACATAGTACCTCCATGTGTCTAGAGAGAAAGGAGGCAATCACGAGAAATTCCGAAACTCAAGCCGAGGGGGCCACACAATGGGAATCACACCAGGAATGTGATCCGGATCAGATATTACTGAGACCAATAGCACATGTTGAATGTTTATTGTAAGTGCCGAATGTAAACCCAGCCCCCCCCCCTACTAGACAGGGCATTACCCCTGAGCCCACTGGCAGAAATAGGATAAGCACAAGTTGTTAGTTATAGTGTTCTTAGTTGTGACAGTAACAGGCTTCCATCCGATCTGGGAACTCCTGGACATGGGTGTAGAGCGGCACAAACACTAAGTAAACATAAAGCATATGATACAATTGGGTACCACAACTCCAGGGAGTACAAAATGTAGTGATAGGTGGTGTTAAATGATAATAGCTGAACCCAAAAAATGTAAAGCATTGAATGCATGTTGTGAATAAAAGATGTGAAATGTAACGAGACAAAGAAAGAAATGCATATATTGAACAGCTCAGAAGGTTATTTATGTAATTTGTTACCTGCTGATGATAACATTGGAAATGCCAATAAATAAATGTTTAAAAAAAAAAAGTGTTGACAGCCAATCAAATTGCAGCACTGGACTGTTGATCCGTGAGTCCACTAAAAGGACTCGGGTCCCAGAATATCTATATTGTTTATACTATTTATTTCTCTAAAACTACTGAACGGATTTGCACCAAATCACAAACAACACACTTTCTGGACCAACATCTAGCTTTCTGACAAATTTGGTGTAATTCTGTTCAGCAGTTCAGGTTGTAGTCGTGTTCCAAAAATTAAAAAATTCCCATAGACATAACATTGGGAAAACCTGTTTTGGGACCTCCCCTTTTTACTCGGCCCCAGCTAGACGGATCACCACGAAACTTTAAGCAAAGCAGCTGAACCAAAAAGGGGACTTTTTTTGAAAGTTTCATGAAGATTCGTCAAGTGCCGCTAAAGTTATTGGCAAAACAAAAAACACTTTTATGATCGAAACTTTGGTCCTAACTATAACTACTTACTGGCGCCGGCCAGTATGTTATATATATATAATGTTCTTCATCTAGTGCTAAATGTCAGTGCAAATTCATCAAGGATTCTACTCAGGTTATGCCTCATAACGTTGTTTGCATTGGCAGTTACGTTGATACCAAGGTATCAAAACTCGGCTTGCGCCTATTTCACCAAACATTCTTAACTTTTGCATAGGAGTGCAATCCATGAGGGCAAAACCCACTGACTTATGCCAATTTATAGGCAACCTGGAATACTCCCCGAAAATCATTAGGATGACTGGCACTCCAAGGACAAACTGCTTGGGGTCTGCTAAGTAAAGGAGTATGTCATCAGCAAAAAGGGATATATTTCATCAGTGAAAAGGGATACAGATATTCCTAGTCCAGATCCCATCTAAGTCCCTGTATTTGTGCATCACAATGATTTCAACAAGCCAGTGGCTTGATTGCCAAGGCGAATAGCAAAGGGGACAGTGAGCATCCCTGATATGCCTCTTGGCCCAGTTAAAAGTTTCATCAGAGTGTCCCAATTAACCTGACTCCTATTCTAGAATCTCTATATAGCAGGTGGACCCATGAAGTGAATTCTGATCCAAAACCCATCCTGCAGAGGAACGCATTCAGGTAGACCCATTCAAGCAAATCAAATGCCTTTTCGGTGTCCAGTGAGAGTATCATTGTATGTTTCCTTATATTTGTGGACTTTGCAAGGACCTCATATAAGCATCGAAGGTTAAATCGCATTGATCTATATGACATAAAACCTGATTGATCTGGAGCTATCAGTTTCTCTAACACCTCTAACAGAAGGGTGTCCCGTATTTTGGCCAGGACTTTGACCTCTACATTGAGAAACAAGATGTGCCCGTAAGAGGTGCATTCGTCCATCGTCTTCCCCTGTTTGTGAATTAGGGCAATAATCTCCATACCGAGATCCTTTGGAAGGACGCATAAGGCATCATAGAACATCGGTGTGAAGGGCCCACACAGATGTCAGTCAAGGTTTTCTAACAGCAGGCTGGGAATATGACTCTAGCAACTTGTGGTGTCCCTGTATCCACACAGAAGGTCAGAAATCTGACACTGGGCATTCACTTCTTTGTCCTGGGCACAAGAGGGTCATGTCCAGTCCTTCAGGGCTCCTCCCAAATCACAGACTACAAGTCTAGTTCTCTTGTAATCTTCTGCAGTTCTGGAAAGTGTTCTGAGGAGGGTGCTTAGGGATGCCACATTTCAGGGTGGCACCAGCTATTGGGTGGGCATGACTACCGGGCACCCCCTAACCAAACTTGTAAGCGTTCCTAGGCCGTGGCCTGCCTACTTTTTCAGTAGTAATGTTTATTCTACAGCAAACAGGCCCAAAATGCAATATGTACAGGGTAATTCCAAGATTCACACTTAACTAGGTCTCAGACAGTTGGGAGTGTGTAGGGGAGTGTACTGAAGACATTTGTAGTGTCCTCTAACATTTAACACTAAAATACAGTAAGTTTGAAGCAGGCCATTGACCCACAACAAAAAATTTGTCAGATGCCCAGTAAGACAAAGTAGGGTCCTTCAGCAACCAGACAGGGGATATATAAGAATTGGGATCTGGTCCTGTTTGATCCCTTTGAAGGGTGTAAATGTTTCCATGTGCCTCAGTCAGGCCTTCTGTTAGGATGTGATACTGTGGTACCAACAGATGGGGTAGACGCCCCCACCCTGAATGTCCAGTTTAGCTCATAAAGGACTAAGTACAGACTGGGCAGCTGCTGGTGAGCTAATGTAAATTAGCCTCCTGGAGCTGTGACAGGGTAAAGGTACATTTTTAAAAGTAAATTTTCCTTAATGATTATAATTCCAACTTCACCACTGAATTAGATTTTTAATAACTTTTAAAAATTATGCTTTAAGTATATTTCTATCTTAGTTATTTTTCTACTGATATTTATAGTTTAATTATATTTCAACCCAAACCAGAAATAGCAATATTAATATTTTAATCTGTACTGTATCTGGATTTCTGTATAGTGTTAAAATGGATATTGATGCGTTTGTCAACAAAAATGAACTATCGTCCTTATTAATATAATCCCCTGTCCTGAACTCCACATCTACCTCGACACGCAAGTATGTAGTCAGGCACGCCCTGCAACCTAGGCCCAGGAACACTGATTAATGGGTCACAGGTGGGAGGGTGCATAGCTGGCCGGAAAACACATGGGGAGAAAACTCGTGAAGATGCTGTTCCAATATTGCATTTTCACTCTACATTGCAGTACTTCCTATGCAGTGTTATCTTGTGTTTTTTTTATGTTCATGTTAAACTGTTTAATACTTTTGTGAATAGCGCTGAGCTCCCAGTATGGAAAATTGTACTACGTACGAACTGCCCCTACGATTCAGCAAACCAAACAAGGAAAAAGTAATTCAAATTGTATTAGCCAAATTACTAAATTGCCATGGATTCCCCACAAACAACCCTTAAAAACTGGGTTTCCCAAGCAGGTAAAAATACTAAATAAGTTTTGCCACTCGTGACATGCACCCTCGAAGGCACATGCATTTCCCTGGCATAAGGAGGGAACATTTGACACGAACATAAATGGGCACACATAAAAACAAAATACACATCCCTTCTGGAGGGCAGGTCGTGCCTACACCTGCTCCCCCTGCATTAGGATGCTTAAACCCAGCAGTGATAGAAGCCAACGAGCCCCCCATCGAAAAAAGGTCAGTCAGATCAAAGTCCGAGAGAAGTAAAACTAAGCGGGCCCAGACACCTCCAGCACAGCCCAAGCTAATAGGGAGGGTCCACAAAAGCTCGACTCCCCATCCACCACCCACGACATATGACACCTCAAGAGCAGGTAGGATATGCATTCCCACTGGGTCAGGTGAGTGTAAGCAGGTGTCAGGGAAGTTCGTGGCGGTTCTTGATAGTGATTCAGCAAGCACAGGTGAGGAAGGGAGCCACAGTCCCCAGGCAACCAATGACAACAAGAAAAGGGCTACGGTATTTGCCCAGGTATTCAAGGGGGAAAATTGGGAACTGATGCTTGAGAAAGAAAGAGTCTGCAACCACACATGCATAGTACTGTCAACCACGTGCCGACCAGAAGAGGAACCCATAGCAGTGGTACTTGTAAACAACACACCATACAACTTCCTAATAGACACTGGGCAACAAGGTCATGCCTAAAGTAGGGTATAGTCCCTTGATCAAAAGACACTACAGATATGCAAGGGTTTTCTGGCACGGTGACAAGGATCCCATTCACCAAACCCCTGGAACTGGATGTAGGAGGTAGTTGCATGAGGGGACAGCTATTATATTTTCACTCATCCCCAACTAATCTATTAGGATGGGTTTTAATGGACAAGCTAAACATGACCATCCAGTTCTCTGCCAAAAGGGCTATGGCCTGCTCCTCCCCGAGACCCATGTCACTAAAACAACCCCACAGCGCAGGTAGACAAATGAGGACATCACCTACTGATCAGCCTACTTTCACCAGGGCAGTCTTCAAGAGCATGCAAACATTCCTGGATCTTTGCAAATTCATTAGGCAGTCGGTACGGCACACACATCGTCCCTTACTTGAGGCTATCGAATAGGCAAAACCATTTATAGCCAGTGAAGTACCAGAGGGAGAAGAGATTATTGACTGCGCTACATACAGCCCCATGGGTCCCCTGTGATGGATCAGAAAACCGGGTAAGACACGCAGGGCAGTGGGAGTAACAGGTAGAAACCACACGCCTTTGGAAATGCTGTAGGTCATGAGTTACTGGGACTCAGCCTGTGCTACCACGACAGTACAACCAAGCAGCAGGAGGTGGAAAAGACTAAGCTTCCTGAAGTCATGTGGTACACCTACCAATGTCCAAGGAACTCTTTTAGCTGCTAATTACTCTACCTTAACGCGTAGCAGTAGTAAAGTGTGCCACGCACACTAGGGCTAGCTCAGGGAAATGCCACCACCGACTGCATGGTGAAGAAGGCCGCTTATGGAGCAGTTGGGCACACACACACACACTCTCCAGACAGCAGGTCACAGGGACAATTGAATACGGTTGCCCTCAAGGGGGTAGTTAGGGCTGCAACCATACAGCTAGCACCAGTCTCAATGGCGAAATCCCCAGAGGGTACCTGTGAGAAGCTGGCCTGGTATATGATGTCCACTAATGTAAGTGGGCACCTTACACCAGTCCAGACAACCCTTATGGTGATTTAGGAGGTCTCAGACAATCTTAGAAAGTTATCCAAGTGGAAGCTGTGGAGAGCAGCCTTCAGGCTTACTCTTGAAGGAGTGTAAAGCAGCTTGTTTTACCAGAATGCAATCTTGTAGTATAGATTAAATGAAAAAGAACCACACAAAGTATTTATACAAATATTTATTTATTATAAATCACTATCTAGTTGTTATAGTATCTCCCACACGAAGATAGACACAAAGTACACAATACCTTAGCAAAGAAATCACAGTAAATAGCACTAATACACAGTCGGCCCAAGGAGGGGAACCAAACCATATACTAAGAAAGTGGTATAAGAACCACGACTCGAGTCAGGACAATGTCGAGAGGACATAGAATTGCTGGGGACCCACAGAATCACCCAAGGTAAGTAGATAGGGACCCCACGGGGAGCATGTGCAGTGTGTGAACACGACGCGTGCTCCATACAAGTCTATGTGCAAGTCGCGGTTAGATTTTTAAAGATTAGGGACCCTTCCCTGTAGACCCTGAAGAAACCCCATGGAAGACAGAAGGTTGGAGAGCCACCCCACTCGTGGATACCGTGGTACCCAAGTTACCTATCCCAGGGAAGCCGGGTGCATTGGTGTGAAGTGGCGTCGGAAACCGCTGTCGAACCCAATGGAGAACTTCAGGAAAGTCCTGCTGCTGGAAGAGGAGAAGATTTCCGGAGTAATACAAACATGGATTCTTGAAGAGGAGTACCTGAAAGCAGAGGAGACAGAGTCTATATCGGTCAGGGGTGACCAGGCGACTTGGAAGACAAATGCCCTCCGATGTCTGGTGCTTCAGGAAAGATAACAGTGACCTTGACTCTGCAGCTGCGAGGACCAGGTGATGCTGAGGATGACCAGGACCCGGATAAAAGCTGTCCCACGAAGGATGTTGAGTGTTGAGGGGTCGGTGTCTGGCTGGAGTACCAGCAAGCCTTGGCAAATGGAACCTATGCGGAAGTCACAAAGGTGCAACATTGGGACCAACAAGGTCCAGGAGACTCACCACAAGCAGGGGAGTCAGGGCAGGCCCCGAGCAATCAGGGGGGCCCAAAAGAAACAAAGGTGACCCTCAAATGGACCCACAGGCCGGGGGCACAGTAGTCACAAGTAGACCTCAAGCAGCTCACCAAAAGATGCAGGACACGATGCACACAATGAGGTGTGGCTGAAGATTCTGGTCAATGGAGGTACTCGAGGATGGGGCTACTGGGAGCCCGAAGATCTTCTTGCAAAGACGACAACAAGCCTTTGCAACTGCAAAGGGGACGTGGTACTCAGGGGTTCGGTTATTGCAACCCCCAAAAGGACTACAGGCCTCAAAGTTGGTGAGAGGGTAGAGCAGGCCTCGGGAGCTAGGGAAAACCATCACCTGTGTTGCAGAGCCCACAGCGTCTGGAGGAGCTCAGGATCTGCAGACCAGTCGACTTAGTTGCGGTGCCTGCGAATGCAGGAGAGTGACTTCTTCACTCCAAGGGAGATTACTTTGGTAGTCCTTGGTACTTCACAAGCCTCAGAAGCTTCCTGTATGATGCACAGGCACACTCGATGCAGCAGACTGGAAGGGAGACGAAGTCAGGCCCAAACAAAGTCCAGCGAAGTCCAGAGTGCCCAGACGGTAGAAGTGCAGTGGTTTCAGTTCTGAATCCTATCCCATGACGAATCTAGGGACCTACACCCAGGTAAGCCCTTAAGCAAGTACCCTAAGGAGAGGTTTGGGAAGATTCAGGGACCCCTCCCAGGGGAGGGTCTGGACAGGGGGGAGGTTACTTCGATGTACTTAGTCTAGTTTCGTGCCAGAGCTGGAGCCAATTTTTCCCGGGCTGGTTTGAACTGGACTATGCACTGGGACACCAAATGTGCCCCTCATGCAGACTTTCAGGTGCTGGCAAGCGCACCCACCCAGCCCTAATACACTAAATCCTGTCTGGCAGGTTGTCACACTTCCCTGTGACAGGATGCCTATTGTTCTACCTTCCCCTGCTCAAGCTTGGCTCAGCAGCAGGAGGGCAGAAATGTGTCTCTGGTCGGCAGCAACCATTTTGTGCTGTCCGGGACTAGGAGGCTGGTACCGGGAACACTGAGAGCCTAACAGAGGGCTCTTCCAGTGCTTGGAATCATACCTCGCACACCGTTTATGGTGTGAGGGTATAATTCCAACATGTTTGATATCAAACATGATGGGATACGTCGGAGCCGTTTTCGAGATTGTCATCGTGCGATTACACGGTGCCCCTCTATATAGTATATGGTTGCTTCACTGACAACCCGGCAGAATGGACTCTGTAGGCTGCAGAGGTGTCCTGCTCATGCAGGGGCACCCTCTCACTTAGAACCAAGCACCCTGCCCTCAGGATTGTAAAGGCCTGCTTTAGGGTTGACTTATAGGTTTTAAGTTCAGTGACCCTCAGATATATTAAACCTATATCTTTAATAAGTGGTGCATGCACCAACTTACACAGGCTGCAATGGCAGGCCTGTAGTTCCATTTTGCATGGTCTGCCATGGGTGGCATAATGCACGCTTCAGCACATGGGAGAACTCTGGGGTACCTATGCCCTGGGTACCTTATTACCATATACTAGGACTGATAAGGGTACCCCAGAATCCAATCTGGAGTGTACCTAAGTACTCAATAGAAGAGTTTAGGGAGAAAGCAGATAGACTGGGGTCCTGATTAGCAGGATCCCAGTCAGGCTAGTCAAAAACAGCATCAAATCAAGCAAAAAGGGGTGGGGGGTAACCATAAAAAGATGATCTTACTTTCCTACAATACCAAACAGGCTATGGTAGTGGAGGCCGGGGACGTTGGCCGGGGAGGTTGGCATCAACTAATCTGTAGGGAGTGCCACTATTGCCATAGGCTGGGGCATCTGCCGGAGAGATGCTAGTTAAAGGCTTATCAGGAGCTTCAGAAGCAGCAGAGACCAATGAACCAGGGTCAGACACCACACAACTCCATAAATGTTGCCCCTCAGCAGCAAGCACAGGAGAATCAGAATGCACCTTACGTCCAGTCACAGGTAGGGCTGCTGGTCACTACACAACCACAACAGGGATCGAGCCATTGTGCGAGCATGTGGCAGTAGCTACCACAGACAGGGAATCCAATGCAATAGGGGTCAGGGCCACGCACCCGCAGGGAGGGGTGACAGTGTGTGGAGATAGCGCCTTCACCCAAGCATAGAGACATACTATGCATTAAAAATTAAAAACCCCAGCACACATAGGAATCACCCCAACAACTTAAAACCCAGTGACAAATAACCAACATCCATTTACCCTCTTTGCCGAAACTACTACCAGAAAAAAAAAGAAGAAAAGACCACAGTGGGAGCTTCCGCACAAATGGAGGCCCCATTTCAGTTCTAAATTGCGGCTGTCCTCTGTGGTGGGAACCAGGATTCCTGTGGAACTGGGATGGTAAAACCCTAAAAGACTCCACAGCACACACAAAAAAGAGCCAGTAAGTGGCAAGGCTGCAGTAGGATGTCGAGCCCAAGCCTCCAGTTGGGGGGGGGAAGGTTCACCAGGGTGACCAGGTGTCCTAGATTTGCAGGGGCAGTCCAGGGTTTTCATTGTCACCTAGCAAACCTTTACATTTTTTGGGTCAAAAGTCCCGGGATTTACGTTTTTAGTGTTACAAGGTGGATACTAGCTTAGCCAGCCTTCTTCTATGTTCTGTAAACTGTCCCATCTTTTGATTTCCGAAGTACGGCCACCTTGCCACACACTTCCAAAATCTTTACAAGGGATGCACCAGTTCATAAAGTAACACTCGACTGTAGCGACCTCAGTCACAAGTTAGGGACAGCGGGCCCACCAGTATGCTCAGATTTAGCAGGGTATGTTCAGAGGGAGGGGGTTGCCCGGGAGGAGGGATCCAAAAATCTCTACTCCAGCTCTAGATGAACATAGGGCACCTGGTGTTCTCACCTCCATAGCAAGCATAGGGAGCAAACAGTGCTCCAACTTTGCAGGCTCCATCAAGGTAAAACAGGTGGCCTGACCTCGACCATCACAAAGTGGCATAGATGGGAGAAAATGGGGCAGTGAAACAGCCCGTGACCCTCTCCCCCATGTGATTAGTAAGCAATAGATCACGTAAGATTAAGGGAAACACCTAAGACTAAAGAAAAACCCACAAAGAAGGTTCCAAATACAAAGATTTGCCAGAGGCAGGTATCTGGAAGACACGAGGGAGGGCCATGCCACATTATACACCACGTTCCGGGAACAAAGAGGTGCACACGCACCAAAACATGCTCATAGGATGAGGCAGACATAAAGAACTCCAGTGGCAATAAGCCCCCTCTTCCCACTTGTTCCACTTACCTATAGCGATACTAAATTTCACAGGACATAACAAACACAACTGAGGGTAGCATCAAAAGATGTATCCCCCATCCGAGAAAATAATGATTGGAAGTACCTAGCACCACCGTAGGAATCTGACTAAAGAACACAATTCCATCCCTCCCTATGTTCATGGGACTACCCCACAAACATATTTAGTGCAAATCTAAGCATCCAGTTAGGACTGTAGGGGGGTCAACAACTTATAAACAGATTTCACCCATCTAAATAACTACTATCACCCGTTGAGGGGAAATCCCACCCCTAGGGAACAAATACAGGGATTCTGAAAACCATTAATTACAAAGCATATGTAATGTTTCTAAGTTAACAACCAGCAAAGTTCTTTCAAAGCCAGGTAACAGAGAAGGCAACGAAGTGCACCAACGCAACGTGTCATCAACTTTCACTTAGCAGGAAAGAGACAAAGGACAATTTCCACACTTACGCCAATGGAAGTAGGAAAAACCCACTGCCTGCTTAACACCTGAGTGGGTGCACCATTCCTTCGTGTAGTCGAGCCCTCCCATGGCGATGACATCCAGGAACTAAACTTTATGAACATTTTCCAAATGGGCAGAAGAAGCACAGCCACCGGAAGAGCAGAGGCGGCTCTGAAGGGAATCCCACCTCTAATGGCCATGTTATAAAAACATTTATGTATATTTCTGTGCCTATATACCCTCTGTCTGCTATGGGTAATCCCACATGTACTTACTATTGAGGAACTGCAGAGTCAAAAGAGAGTCACTAATGGGGAAATGCAGCGCTCGCGTAGGCATATTTTGTATGTAACCTATAATTACACTAAATTGAACACTAGCATCCCCTATGCCCTAAATAGTGCCCTCTTACTTGACCCTCAGCACCAACACCTAACCTCAGTCGACTTCCAAGCATTGGTCAGGTCATGTTATGTCTGTTTGCTGATCCCACATGCGGTAGGCACAGATATACTTTACCTGTCCCAAGAGGTAACCCCGAAAAAGCAAAGTGCCTTATTCACTTTTACTTATGTGGTATAAGAGCAAAGAGTGTTATACCTCTTCACTGAACCCAATGATATCCAAACCAAGCTGGACAGGATGAGTAGAAAGGGCACCATACTGAAGGATACTGTTTGGCCCCAAGACTTCCCAGAGAAGAGATTCTTGGAGGTAGCAAACCTCAAACTCAAAGCACAAGCATGTATGTTCCTGTATCCATCTATGAACCGAGGGTAGCCTTTACAGTCTGGGGCAGTCTTGTTTAACAACAAGTGGTCCCCTGACATGCAGTTCCTGTGTAGGGCTGTTCAGTTCGGGGATAAAAAGGGGCATGACTTTAACCCCTAATTGTATGGAAACTTACCCTGCATTCCTTATGTTTCAGAGGAAAAGGAACGCTTCCAATGTGCACGAATTCCAAGTGTGGCTTGATATTGCACATATTGGATACGCAATGGGGCACCTCCCCGCTTATGGATTTCTACTGCCAGTGTGGTGAACACCTACACTCAACTGGTTCCCGGTTGGAGGTTGGAGGGGACTATGCTCCCTGGTGATCATTCAAACCCCGACTCTGGTCATTCCTGGAGAAGAATTAGCAGAATTGTACCAGAACCTGTTAAAGAAAAAGACAACCTTGCTGAACCAAGTTCATGACAAGAGAGCATGAACTATTTTGGCTTGGTTCAGTTCAAGGACATCCCAGAAGAGTTTAGACTATTCACAGAGGCACAACTGGGAGCAGGGGGGTCGATACACTACTTCACCCAACAGACAAAAGCTAATGCCCACTGGTTTCAGAAAACCAGGTGGGAAATGCTCAACATGATGAACAGCACTGAGCTTGGCCTCAATTCGATCAAGGAAGAAATACGAGCCACCTGCCTCATGGTAATGCAGCATTGGTATGTGCTGGACTTAATGATTGCGATGGAGGGAGCGGTTTGTGCCAAGATCGGCACTGCCAGCTGTACTTTCATCCCATGGAATGACATGGACAATGGAACTTTTTATCACTTGCCATCCAAGCACTGCATAATCTACAGTGAAGCATGCATGAAGAAGAAGGAGCCAATAAACAAGAGTGTTTTTTTAATTGGTTCTCACAATGGATCTCTGATTTGTGCAAATAACTGTTGCTGGTTGTTATTGTGTTCCTGTTGGTTTGCAGAGGTGTACAATTGTGGGATCACCTGCTACAAAAACGCTGACCTCAAGTTAGGTAGAATGCAAATAACTAGAAAAGTTGTTGTAGTCAAATGCGAGCGAAGGGGTCAGAAGGAACCTAATAAAGTAATAGTACATATGCATGAGTTAGATAATGTAGTTGAAAAATCAACTAGAGGTCGGAATGTTAATATGGATATTGATGCGTTTGTCAATAATAATGAACTATCATCTTTATTAATAGAATCCCCCATCCTAAACTCCACATCTACCTCGAAACGCAAGTATGTAGTCAGGCAGGCCCTGGAAGCAAGGCCCGGAATCACTGATTGATGGGTCACAGGTGGGAGGGTGTATAGCTGGCAGGCAAACACGGGGGAAGGACACTCTTGATCAATCCCACAGATAGGCGAAGCTACATCACAATGGTCAGGGGCGATTGACCCCAATAAAGCACACGTGTCCGAGGGGGTATGCACGCTTCAGAAAACACCACAAAGTCAGATGCCCCATGAGTTAGGAACACATAGCCAAGAAGGACCTAGCACACGTAGTGATAACGTGCTCCCCACACCAGACATCTGGACATATTCACCACTGGCCACACTGTGTCCATTCAAGGTCGAGACCCACTTATAGTAACGTTTGACCATTAATTTATGACTCTAAGGCAGCAACCAACATTTCCCTCCAAATATGGTATTCTGGGTGCGTTTAAGGCTTGATGCAAAAAATGCATAAAACCGTAATGCGAACCCCATGTAAATTTAGACAGTCCTCAGACCTTCTGTTTTCCCGGACGCATTGTTTAATTAAATGAAACTGTTCCTGCTTTGCTAAATGCCTCTAGTCTTCTGTTTTTACTAAAGAATTCGAACATGAGCAACAATAGGACAGCTAGGTTTGCCACAATGAAAATAGCTTTTGGGACCTTGTCACTTTAGGGACATGGTGGCATTAATTTTCTATATGTACCACTTTTAAGCCCCAGGCATCCTACTTTGTGAGCTGCATGGCCTACATAGAAGTGATAATATAGACCTTTAAAAGAGTGGTCTTTGCCTGTCAAAAAGGGTTATTTTGACAGGCCTCACTACAGGTGTTACAATGCAGCAGTCAGGTCTACAATGGTAGGCATAGCGCTGTGTTTTGTAGACCTACTTTGTGAAAGGCACAACGGGTGCTGCAGCTCACAGGTGGCCTCTGACTGCACCAGAAACTAGGGACCTTTAGGCAAGATACATTTTATCAACTTTACTCCTGTTCAGCAGGAGTAACAGTGCATTTTCAACAAAATAGCTTCCCAAAAAGGCAAAAAATCTTGCATGACCACAGAGAAAAGGCAGATTTCCTACACCGATAAATAATTGGGACAGAATAAAAAGTAATAAACAGCAAGTCAGAGAAACAAAATGGATACATCCTATATTGGAGCAAATGAATATCCATTCTGAACAATTACAACAAAGTCCCCAAGCCACCCTCTAGCTTAGCTGAAAGATGGAATATGAAACTTGAAAGAAACCCACAAACATCAGGATCTACACATAACATGCCCTGTGTTCTGCTTCAAAAAGGGCTTCTAAAAGATACCGCAAATTGTGAGAGCACACAACAGAAACATAACAAGCCACCTGTAGAGCAGGTAGTTAATCCAAAATTCATCTCTGATGAATAACTACAGTTATCTACGCCCTGAATGGAAGCTTGAACTGCAAGGGTAGACAGATACTGCCACCCAGCCTCACTACTACTAAAGCACCTAGTTAGTCAAAGCGCTTAACAAGTCTTGAGAGACACTAGTGGGTCCAGTCCACCTTGTGGGAATCACACACAAAATTGTCCAGACTCATTCCACCCCAGAGGAACATATTAAAGAGGGTTGCTGCCTTTTTTGCATCCTCTACCATCCACTGTATGTCCAGAAAGTGTCAAACAGATCTATCACTCCCAGAGGAAGTGATATTCAAGAAAGCATCCGGCACCATGGTTCTGACTAAAGACAGCCTTTTGAATAGCCTCCAAATCTGCAAGGCTAAACTTCAAGAAAAGTTAAAATGGAATTTAAAAAAAAGAGAGTATCTTAGCTTGGACCTATGACCCGAGATAGCCTGTTTGAGGACGTATATGGATTAAATTGGGAGCAGAGTACTTGATGGCAAAACCAAGATTGAAAAATTGGAAAAGAAAGAATATTTCCTAAACTCTGAACTGGCCACTTCACATATGCAAGCAGAAGCATTCGATACTTAGATGTGAAGACCTAGAGAATAGGTCTAAACATGACATCATCCACGTCAGAAATCTGGAGAAGGGGGCAGAGGGAACAAACTTCGAAGGCTTCCTTGCTGGCTCCTTCGCTTCCACACTGGGAATGCTCATTCTTAGGTCTGTCTAGAAACAGCACACCATCTAGGACATGGGCCGACTGGCAACATGAGGCACCCCAGAGACATTTCGGCCTAATTCCATAGCTTGAAAGAAATAGAGAAGGTTGTACTTAAAGTATGGATCAAAGAAGTGATCACATTTCAGAACCCTGAATGGTTCATATATCAGACATTGCGCTAGCTACCTTGTTAAGGGATCAACAGTTCTGAACAACGACTGAGAAACTACGCAATACTACATCAGATATGGATAGATCTACCAATTTGGCTTTACTTTCAATTACCAAAATAAAATGTGTCACTCTAGAAACAAGCACCGAGAAGCAGGCTTACTGGGTGCCAGTAGCGGCCCGTGGTGGGAGTGCTGCCGGGCGGTGATGCGGGGCGGGGGAGGGGCAGGGTGGGGGGTAGTAAACTATGGAATACGGCCGCACAGAGGTAAGTAAACAAATAAATAAAAAACGAATTTCGTTGCACACGCTGCATCGCTGCATCGCCAAATGCGATGCAGCGCGTGCAACGAAATTCGTTTTATTTATTTGTTTGTTTACTTACCTCTGTGCGGCCGTATTCCATAGTTTACTACCCCCCACCCTGCCCACCCCCTGCCCTGCGTCACCGCCCGGCAGCACTCCCACCACGGGCCGCTACTGCTGGGTGCCCAACTGCGGAAGAATAAAGGCGTTCCAAATTCCCTTGTAAAAGCTTCCAGGGACATAGAAGAGGATACACAACCGGAACAATGGGCAGCGACAACAAAACAAGAGGCAACGTAAGAAGCAAGAAATTATATAGCGATAATTATAACGAACATTCTATTATACATCGGAATAGCACCTGACACCCCGGAGGCTTGCCCTGAGACTTTCTTGTCCAACTGTGAAAGGGAAAAGAAGCCAACTTAATATAAGCCATACCCTGCAATTAAAAGATGGGGCACAATGAAACCTAATTTGCAGTGGGGCAACAGTGATTTGGATATAACATTTCTTATACTGCGAAATACTGGCTCAGTCCTATTTGGTCCACTGTGCTCTTATCCCTAAGTAGAGGATTTCACAACTTTCACCGGTCCCTATTGTATTTTGTTTTGATTGTTGATATGCTTGTCAAAGTAGTTGATGTTTATTTCTGTTTAATACAGGACTGATGAGGGATGGGAAAAGGGAGGCATTGAGGGTTTGGGGGAGCAACCAAACAGGTCAGTGTTAAAGGCAACAACAAAATTCCTATCCGAGCACAAAGAGAGTAATGAAATGTCAAGATTGCTCTTAGAGACACAAATATAGTCTTAGTTCACTTTTAATCCGAAAGCACCAGATCAGGATCAATGTTCAGTCCAAATTCTTTTTACAGCCAGTAATCCATATCATACGGTCCATATAACAAATGTTGGTTTCTTCAGCAGTACATCACCATACAGCCAACACGTGTTTCGTTGTAAGGTAATACAAACCTCGACTTCGGCTGTAATTATGAATACACAGTATCACAATAATGAATAAGCATTGACAGAGACAGAACCGTCACTATCTAATGTGTCACACTGGATATAGTCACCGAAATACATCCCAGTAATTGGTGCGTTATAGACCAGAAAGAGTAAAGGCATCACCCACATAGACAATTGTTAAGAGATGATCAGTGTGCAGGAAAATAGTGCCACCCAAAACAAACAAAGAAAGTGAAAAGTCCTAAAAGCCAGATAATCCAGCAAAAAATCCAGTCAAAAAAAGGCGGGGGGTTGGTAAGGGAACTATTAGAGAAATCAATCCGTATGGCTACCAGCAACCCAACACCGTCCAGGGTCAGAGCCACAAAAAAGGGGAATAGGTGAAATTTCAGCATAGATAATCACCTTTCACAATATTGGTAATGGTGATATGTATCTATGGTCCTTCCGTGCCGTCAAACCGATCTGTAAAAAAAACGTAATATCGACCTATGATCTGAAACAAATGCCCATTAGTAATTCAGAATTGTCTAGGGCTATACTCTGTTAAATCTCAAAACCATAAAAAGTAATAGTAACCTGTAGTCAATAGTGAATATCCCACGGCTTGATTCCACCCATATTAATGATCCAAGGACTGTGTGATCTGTAGTAAGAGCATAATCGGAACAAAGTGGAATAATGTCAGAAATTGCCAACAGGAGTCAAAAGTGTACTAATAATAAATGGAGCGATAGACACTCATAAGTTTACGATTGCCCCACTAGATGTAATTAAAAAAGACACTGTCTCTAAAATACCCCTATTTATGCACATCTCTGTATCCTTCAATGCATAACCTCAAATATCAGTGAATAACAACTCGAATGTAAAAGCGTGTATGGCACTACTTGTTCACTCTTTGGCGTGTTGAGAGTGAACGGGTGGAATCAAGCTGTGGGATATTCACTATTTATTACAGGTTACTATTACTTATTATGGTTTTGAGATTTAACGGAGTATAGCCCTAAACAATTCTGAATTACTAATGGGCATTTGTTTCAGATCATAGGTCGATATTACGTTTTTTTTTATGGATCGGTTTGACGGCACGGAAGGACCATAGATACATATCACCGTTACCAGTATTGTGAAAGGTGATTATCTATGTTGAAATTTCACCTATCTCTTTCCCCTTTTTTGTGGCTCTGACCCTGGACGGTGTTGGGTTGCTGGTAGCCATACGGATTGATTTCTCTAATAGTTCCTTTACCAACCCCCCCCACCCTTTTTGGACAGGATTTTTTGCTAGATTATCTGGCTTTTAGGACTTTTCACTTTCTTTCTTTGTTTTCGGTGGCACTATTTTCCTGCACACTGATCATCTCTTAACAATTGTCTATGGCCCAATATAGTCAATTGGCCCAATACATATATGAGAATAACCTGCTGGATGAAACACAATTTGGCTTTAAGAAAGGCCACAGTACAGAAACCGCACTCATCAAAGCTACTGAGGAGATTAGGTTTGTGTTAGACAAAGGAGGAGCAGCCGTACTTGTGCTACTGGATTTATCAGCAGCATTTGACATGGTTGATCATGCCTTGTTGATCAACCGTGTCTCTGCACTAGGCATTGGGAGCAGGGAACAGGGCAAAATCCAGTTTGACCTCATTTTTATCGAAACGTACCCAGCTAGTTAGCCTGGGCGATTTCAATTCTCCAGTTTTCTCACTTCCATGCGGAGTCCCGCAGGGATCCTTGATGAGTCAGACGCTGTTCAACATTTACGTCACCGACTTAGCACCGGTGATCAAATCTTTTGGATTAGCTCTCACGTCATATGCAGATGACACCCAATTAGTGCTCGCCGTTCATAAAAACGGGGATACTATATCGGCTAGCTTCCATGATGGCATGCTGGCCATCAGTTCCTGGATGTCAAGACACTGCCTTAAATTAAATTCATCCAAGACACAGGTAATGGTTTTTGGAAATGTATCTCCTGGGTGGTCTTCGGGCCGGTGGCCCGACTAATTGGCATTGCCCCCAATCCCGGTCACTAAAGCCAAGAACCTGGGTGTCATTCTTGATGATAAGCTGTCTTTTAATTATCATGCTAACACAGTGGTCTCCTCATCCTTTTATGTCCTAAAAGTGGTGAAGAAACTGCTTCCGTTTATCCCGATCGATGCTAGGAAAAAGTTAATATCCGCTTTGGTTATGTCCAAAGTTGATTACTGTAACAGCCTATTGATTAATGCACAGGAAATGGTACTTAGTAAGCAGCAGTTGGTGCAGAATGCAGCTGCTAGGATACTGTTGGGCACTCCGAAATGTAAGTCTATCTCTAAGGTGGTCAGACAGCTTCACTGGCTGCCTATAAGAAGCAGAACAAAATTCAAAGCACTTTGCATTGCCTATAAAGCCATTCACAACATAGGGCCTGCATTTTTGAAGAATTCATTTCAAATTTACACTCCCATCAGATCCCTGCACTCAGCAGATGCTAACCTTCTTGTCGCCCCAAGAACCTATAGATCCAACTGGGGTGACAGATGTTTCGTAGTTGCCACGGCTAAGCTGTGGAACTCTCTCCCCTCGCGGATTAAAGCCAGTCCTACTCTATTGCCTTTCAGGAAACAGATAAAAACATGGCTAGTCAATAAATAGTTTTTTTTTCATCCAGGCCTTACCTTCTGTAGCACCTAGCGCCGAGACACCTATAGGTAGTTGCGCGCTTCATAAATTGTTTTAAGATAACATAACTTATGGTGGATGATGGCTTTCCTCTTTCTGGTCTATAACAGACTAATTACTGGGATGTATTCCGGTGACAATATCCAGTGTGACACATTGGATAGTGACTGTTCTGTCTCTGTCAATGCTTATTTATTATTGTGATACTGTGTATTCATAATTACAGCCCTGAAGAAGTCGAGGTTTGTATTACCTTACGACGAAACACGTGTTGGCTGTATGGAGATGTACTGCTGAAGAAACCAACATTTGTTATATGGACTGTATCATATGGATTACTGGCTGTAAAAAGAATTTGGATTTAACACTGATCCTGATCTGGTGCTTTCGGATTAAAAGTGGACTAAGACTATATTTGTGTCTCTAAGAGCAATCTTAACATTTCATTACTCTCTGTGTGCTCGGATAAGAATTTTGTTGCTGTTGTGTTCTCTTCTTTTATTTGGGGTTGAATTGGTAACCAACCCTCCTCTCCTAGTAGCACCAATGTTACTATTGCTGTATAATTTATCCCGATACTGTCTGCAGAGTGACCCTTGTGTTTGCTTTCATACCTGTTAACCAAATCTATTTTCTTGTGCAGTGCAGACAAAAAACAAATCCTCTTTTGAGGGAGGAAAATGGAGTCTTCTCTGTTTAGCCAAATATCAACCCTACATGAATTTGAAACACACGTTAAACCCATCTAACTGAGCACCAGAAGGCTAAATTCAGTGAACAAAAGAACCAAAGTGTGGCCAGTTCCTATGGGTGGGGAAACTTAGCATAATATCTCCACAAGAATTCCATCTCCAAAAACAAGACAATCATCTTAGGCACAAGAACTATTCCCTAACATTCTGCTCTTCAGCTAAATCAAAACACAATGAGGTAGTTTAATTCTTCCATAAATCACTAGGCTTTAAGCACATCTCACACAAAGTGGGTAGCGAGAGCGGATATCTCATGGTGTCACGTTATTTACAGTATACACCCCTTAAAATATCCAGAGTACATGCTCCAAAAATGGGTCAGGACCCCTTCCTGGCATCAGTCCTTAGCACATTTGGTTACCTCACTGCAGGAGACACAGCTGTGACTGGAGGCTTGAACGTGGTCAGGGACCTTGTCAGAGATAGATCGGGTAACAACATCTCACACTCAGGTGCATTTTCTTAAAAGCGGAAGAATACAGTATGAAATTTGGGACTGAGAGATTCCTGGAGAGAGCACCACATCTATCAAAATCCTACAGAAGCTACTTTATGATTAACCACACTCTGGTAAGCAATGGTTTTATGCTGCAAGTACACAAGACCAAAATGCATCCGATAGCTTCAGATCATGCACCAATAGAATTATCCCGGGAGTGACAAAACAAGATAGATGGATTTTCTACCCAGCTCTACTCATAGAACAAGGTTCAAGGGCAGAATTGACATCACATATCCTAGAATATTTTTAACATAATAAACCTGTATAACCACGCTACACCTGTACATGGGATGCCTTTAAGGTGGTCCTCAAAGACAAATGTATAGGAGTTATGGATAATCTGAGGAGGCTTAGATGAAAAGAGATGGGTATGTCAGATGATGAACTCACACAAGCTAAGAAGATGCATAAAGAAAATCCCATTAAACTTCTACAGCACAAGATCAGGTCACTCAGAGGCAAAGTAAATGCTACTGCACCAATAAAGAAGGACTTGTTCTACTTAAACTTTAAAAAACGACATATGACCAAGGCACAACATCCTGCACATACCTTGCATGACAACTTATGCAGACGTTGGAGAGAAACTACATAGGAGACACTCAGCATACCTCAAAGCAGTTGGCATTGACTGACAATGATAAAACTGAGGCATTCTGTGGTTATTATACATGTCTCTTGAACTCCTGCCAGAAAAAAACGTATTTGAGTACTTAATAACGATTAATATCCCCTAACTCTCAAATAAGCATTCTGAAAACATGGATGCGCCTGTGTTGGTAATAACAATCTTTTGTGTGGTATTGCCCCAGATTTTTGCTGTCACTCTCCTATTGCATGGTACAATTGTATACACCTAATTGGCATTTTTAATTTACTGATAGGTCCATAGTAAATGGTACTACATGTACCCAGGGCCTGTAAATTAAATGTTGCCAGTGGGCTGCAGCACTCATTGTGCCACCAGGTAAAGTAACATTGCAAAATATGTCTCAAGAAGCCTGCCACTGTAGCCATAGTGCAGTTTAAACCTTTTGTCAGGCCCATACCTTCCTTTTTAACACTTATAAGACTTGGCTGTTTTAACTTATAAGTTAATACTTATAAGTCACCCTAAAGGCTCAGAGGGCAGGGTGCATGGTATTTAATATGTGCTTAAGTTGTCCTGCCAGTGAAGAACTTCCACAGTCATTTTTCACTGAGACTACTTCTCCCATAGACTAACTCTGGGTTACCTTATTACACTTAATAATTGATCATTTCAGTTTGGAGGCAGATGGAGGTCTAATCCTTCCAATCATTTGGACTGTAATTTAAAATTGTCTTTAAAAGTAAAGTTGGAATTTAAATTACTGTTCTGAAAATGCGACTTTTTAGAAAGTTAATCAAGAAACAGGGCAACCCAATAGTCTCTTCCGAGCATGTGTATCAACTATGAGAGAAGGTAAGCGACTGGCAAAGGAAATTATTTTGTGAAAAACGTATAAAGTATTTTACCTGAATTATCTGTCCCAGACAAAGAAATTAAATATCAAGAAAGAGGCGCACACAAATCTAGAATTAATCCTTATATTAAGTCCTTATGATTGGGGTGTACAAATGAAGAAATTCCATAAGAACATTAACCTTGTCAGGTCAGTTACCATGTCAAGATGAACAAATAACAGAGATTAATGTCCATATGTTATATTCCCGGGTTAGGCTCATGTAGCAAAGCAGCTTATTTCTTACATTGTCTAATTTTTTCAGACTAAACATTTCACCGGTGAACGCTTGCACATATTTGCATGCACGACAATGTTGGATTAGTTACTCTGAAACTACTTTGTTTACACATCTAGCTTCGCACAACATTATCACAATGCCTTGAACATTATGTACTAGGCCTGTTACACACTATGTGCAAATATCGTCCAATCTTCATCCACGGCTATCTGCATATCCATAACATCGCTAATCTACACGTACATCGCAAGACTGCTTTCTATTATAAATAATTAATGAGCATCCCAATAGATTAGCAGACAAGGCACTTCAGCTGACAACGAGAATCCCTTCATGCTGAGATTTCCCCACGCAGTGGTCTGACATCTCCGTGAGGGGTGTCTAGTTCCTCACCAAGACGGGCTCCTACATTCTCTCTCACTAGGTGACGAGGTTGGCTTGGATCTTTGGCTTTGCACCTACGTACACTCTAGGTACACTTAGAGTAGGGTTTTTCATAGTAGGAGTATGCCAGATTACTGCCTTGTTTATGATCCTGAATATGTACACTGTTTCAGCACCATGGTAGAACTATATCTACTATTTACACTTTTGGTGCTTGTAATCATTTTCGTCTGCTTCTGTCTACTGATTGTCGCAGCACATGTATTCTATACAAGAATAACATTGCGTCAATAAATATATTGAAAATGTCCCACTGTGTATTCTGTATATTTCTCTGAGCACAAACAAGATCGAACACGAACGAGTGACTGAGCGAAATATTCTGATCTGTTTACATGATCCCTGAGGGGTCAGTGTTGTCATGTTCAGTGATTGCCAGAAACCATTCGCTCCCTGGTAAGGTTACGGGGGCTTACCGTGGTATTGCGAGCTACCTGGTCTTTAGGCCAACATATCCTGCGGGGGGTCCGGAATCAGTCTAGGCACCAAGCCCCTAGTTTATATAGTCCAACAAACAGGCAGATCCTATGGATTAGTAAGAACTACACACATAAAGTCCACTCAAATCCAAATTCTGTATCTTTTCACCATGAAAATCAAACAACAGAATGGCGAAGATCCAGAAAGTTCATATTAGAAGAGATGGACTTGTCATCGACGTTTTGGTCCATGAGATCATCCTCAGGACCACGATAGACAATTGGAATTTAAAAGATTACCCCTTATACATTGTGTAAAATACTTAAGACAGGCCATCAAATTTAAATAAATTGATAGAATCTGTCTATATCCAAGACTGCGTTAAACCAGTTTGGAGGCAGATAGAGAACTAATTCTTCCACTCATTTAAATTGTAAGTTAAAATTGTCTTTAATTCTAAAGCTGGGTTTTAAATTAATGTTCTGAAAATGCCACTTTAATAAAGTTGGCATATTTCTGTCTAAACTAAATGTGCCTTTCTGCTAGTGTCCAGATTCACATGACTATTAGTGACTCTCTTGTGGTGTGATGTGTATTCCTCGCAGACAGGGGGGAAGAGGGCCTTGGGTATGGGATGTGAGCAGGTTGGCCTGGGAATTGTACTCAGCCCTTCCAGAACTTCAAAGGGTAGCCTAAGTGCTGTCCACACCACTTCCTGAATTCTGAAGCTGCCTGCCCTGTCACTAGCAAATACAGCTCACACTTGGTCCTGCCTGCCCTCTGTCCCATAGACAGATTGGAGCCAAACCCAGGGAAAGGGGAAGGTTAGACAAAGCGGGCCTCCCCCACACACAGGCTGGTACTGGGCATAAAAGTGGCTCTCTCAGAACCTCTCATCAGAACACTCCTGGCCCTGAGAAGATTCAGAAGAAGAACTGCCCTGCTCTACAAAGAAAGAAGGCTGGACCTTCTTTCCTTGAACCCAGGATGCCAGAACTGAATCAAGGCGTCACTTGGCCGACCTCCAGGTTGAGCTACAGGGCCACAACAAGCTTCAAAGACTTTCCCTGCAACTTCGCAGCTGACTAGAACCAACTGGACATGCCTGGCCCCTTCTGCTGCCCTCTGCTGGAGTACGTTCTGACCCCCAAGAGATGCCATCCCCAAGTCCTGGACCTTTGGCTGGTGACAGAGTACACTTCCAACCTGCAAACTTTACAAACTGAACACTAGGGGAAAATGCAGAGGTTTTGGGCTCTTCGTATCAAAAAAGAACCATGCATGGTCTCCTCGTGAGCAGACTCTTCTCATCATCAATAACCGCCCACATCTGCCACCTTCTTCAAGCTCCTCCAGCACCCTGCTGTACGCAACACGAATGACCGCCCACGTCTTCTGCCAACACAAAGCTCTGACAGTGACCTGCCCTTGTTCCTGACAACAGTCTTGATGTGGCCCCCACCAATGTGAGGCTGAGGCTCCTCACATGGAACTGTATTGAGGGAGGGGCCTGAACCTTTGACATTGACCCAGTCCAGCGCAACCAGATAAATGTGATTGGTGCTTCACGATTTTTGGCAGTATTTTTACCTAAAACTTAAAAAAATCAGAACTCTGTCATTTTAGCTTCATTGTATTTATTGAAATGTACTGCATTGTTCTACAATAGTTTGGAATTTTTCTTGTTTTGGATTTCAACTTTATTACTGTTTAGGTGGTTCAAACATTTCTTAGAAAACTTCACTCAGATAATCTCCCTAGAATCCTTTAAGATGCATATCATGATTGTCAATACAGGGGTCCCTCAGGGCTGTGCCTTGAGTTCCAGATTATTTAACATCTATGTGGCCCCTTTTGCTCAGAGTTTTAAATTGTGCGACTTTGAAATCTTATCGTAAGCAGATGACACCCAAATAGTCATTTCATTTGGACATGATCTTGGCGGGGTAAAACTAAGATTCACCAACTGCATAAGGAAAATAGCTGCCTGGATGATGAGCAATTGCATGCAACTGAACGGTGACAAAACTGAGATATTGCTGTTTGGGAAAGTACAGCTGTTATGGTACTTAGATTAGTTGCCATTCGAACTAGGCCCTGGAGACTCTCCCATCTCTTCGTCCTAGTTAGGGCCGCAAAGGTGCCCACTCTCCCTATTACTTTTTGCATGTCTAGAATACAGTTACAAAATCAACCTAAAGAATTGGAAGCTGTGAAAGGCTTAATAATTAATTTATTAAAGTCAGAAATTCAAAGCTGACTCTACCCCAAGCAGAGGGAAGGGCCTTAACATCACATACTTCCATTAGGTGGACAAACCGATTAAATAATTAGGGATCCATATATTCCTATTTCCAAAGACCTCTACAAGCCAACTACCAATTAATATTGACATTCTTACGCAACAGTTATTGTATATTGTCCCCTTTGTCTCGATCCGAGTTGGTCAGGATCAGTACCATCAAGGTGAATGTATTACAGAAGATCTTATATACTGAGATTTTACTGATATTTGCCAAGAAAGAGTTATTTGGTGTACTCAAAAAAATTAGACTGTGATCTTTCGAGGTGTTAAGATAGCCATGTTAGCATACAAACATCTCTGTTTGCCTAAATTATCAAGGGGTATAGCTCTCCCAAAATTCCTGATATATTAAGAGCCTTGTCAACAACAAATTTTCCCAGATTAGTTTCTCAGAGAGAGAGATAAACACTGGATACATACGGGCTGGAAAAAGACAGGCAAGACTATATGGGACTTAGAGTCTCATTTAGAGTTCGATGGACAGGATTCACCCCCCCCTAAGTGGAGGATTACCCTGTCCGCTAAACCGATGGTCCACCCACTCTATTTAGAGTTGGGCGTACTGTCATGTTTCGAACAGCAGTGTCCCCACTGGCTTCACCAGCCCAAACCTTACACTGATGGCCCGATGGACGTGCGGCAATTGGTGTTAGTACATCAGAACTTCCTTCATATTTATAGCAGATGGTTTAAAGTACTTTTTTCTGTTCTGGACTACCAGGGAAAACCTGGCAGTCCTGGACTTAAAAAAAAGATAAGAATTGGCAAAGCCAATAAGTCTGGTGTTGGCCACCAGCCTTTTTGCAGTTCTTATTTTGTTTTGTCATTGTTTTTGCAAAACATTTTTGTTCCGGAAGCTGCTGGGCACTCACCAATCTAAAACAAACCATTATGGGCCCCATGCATCAACCGAAAAACCGGTCGCAAACGGGCAGATTCGTAGCATCTGCCCCTTTGCGACCGGTGCAGTCAGAGAAATAAAGGCCAATTTAAAAGGAATTTATAACTGCATTGGCAGGAGACAGGAACAGATAAAGCTGAACTGTGCCCGTTCTCGAATCTTGCAGAAAGTGTTCTGCTCTCTCATCAGGCTCAAAACACAAAGGCAACCCTAAAGAAATAATAAGGTAAAAACACTGGCACTGAAGGGAACTACCTTGTGTGTGAATGTGCTTCTTGTGAAGGAGCAAAATGTGTAGAAGTAAGCTGACCCATTCCCCCATGCTGTATGCTGTACACACAAATGTGAATCACAGAACAACAGACCAAAGGATAAAGAGAGGTGGCTAAAAGCACCTTTATGAAAGTATATTTTACATACAATTTTTCAAACAATCAAAGGGCTAGGTGCAGTGTATGGCCCAAGTCCATGATTTATGCCCAGTTTCTACTGTGCACATTTAAAGACCATGCTTTACAGTTTCAGGGTTACAGGATCTGGGCACAGTGTATGGCCAGAGGCCACACCCAGCTCAGACGTTGCTGCATGTGACCACTTACCAAAGTAGATCACTATAAAACGGAAACATTCATAGATAAAACTTCTAAAAGGGAAATAATGGTTATCAAAAAATCATTGAAGTTCCTCCAAAACCTTCATTTGAATAGACATTATTTATGCAACACTGCCAGTGCACAGATATTATCTTACAAAGCTTGCATCTGCCTCAGTATTCTGACTGTAAATGTGAACAGGGTGTCGAATGAGATGACTTGGGCATTCTTTGATCTGTAAACAGGGTAGTGAAAGACACCTGATCAATTGTAATTATAAACAGTTTCTAGGTCAGCAGAGTTGGCTGAGGCTTCACAAGTAGAAACCTAGTGATTCCCCCACCTTTAAATGAAATGGGGGAACCACACGTTTGGCTGATGGGGCATCTACTATTTTTGGTGGATCTTTTTGACATTCTAGGGCTTTTGAGTGCACCAGGAATGAGGGTGGCACATGACTGATTTCTCACCACCATCATCAACTCCCAAATAATACTGTTCAGAATGTTTTTAGTTTTCCTAAATTTTAAAGTGTTTTCATCACTGTCACTCTGTCACGCCCTCTATCGTCTTCTGTTTTTCTCATTATTTTGTTGTCTTTCTGCAATAGTCTATTTCTTTCAAGTACTATCTACCCTTCACTCTCACACTCTTTCTCTCTCTCAATCTCTCTTTTTGGGCCATGTGTAAAATTGCAAATTCCTAATGTATCAAACCCATTGAGATTCATTCAGTGATTCCTAATGGGGTCGCAATCTACTTACCTCATGAATATTATTGAGGTATGTTGCAATTTGCGAACCTTTACAAAACGTGGCCATCACAGGGATGGTGGACTGCTGGGCTCAGCAGACCACCATATCTGTGATTGCTTTTTAATAAAGTGCAGTTTTTTTTAATAAGGGAAGAGGTGTGGCGCAGCGGCCAGGGCTCCTGACTCCGGACCACGGAGTTCACGGTTCGATCCCCAGTGCCGGCGGCAGGTTAGTCCAGCACCATGAGACCCTGGGCAATAGCTCGCTTAATCTTCCCGATGGCCCCCAGCGCCTTAACACCCTTGGGTAATTGTGCGCTTTACAAATACTGGATTTCATTTCAAATACAAATACTGGATTTTCATTTCAATACAGCCCATTTTCCTTAACCCCTTGTACGCTGAGGACGACTTGGAGCCATCCTTGTCCACGGTGGGCGTGTGCTGAGGAAGGCTCCAAGCCGTCCTCCACCCACTCATGGGGAAAGCGCCAGCGTTTCCCCAGGGACACACCTCTGAAAGCCCCCACCAAGAATGGCAGCCACCCCTAACCCACTCAGCTATATGATGATGTTGGCACACATACAGTGCGCTGACGTCAACAAATATAGCAGGAGACACGCTGGAAGCTATTTGCTTCAAGCACGTCTGCTGCAGCGAACTCCCAAAGGTGAGTCCTTCTCTGGGGAAGGTGGGGTTTCAAAAAACAGACACATGGGGAAAACGTTTTTCCTTTCTCCCTGTGTCTGTTTGGAGGGGATTCCTGCTCCACGGTCACAGGTGGGGCAGCACTCATGGAGCAGGAATCCCATCCACTGGACCACCATGTTTTTTTAATCTATTGTTTGAGTAGCAACCCCTTATGCAAGGGTTGTTCCCCAGGGGACATATATTGTCTGTGTTTTGGCTACTCCTAGGAGCTAGTTCAACCCTTTATTCAGCTGATCTGCCCCCTGGGGGCCAACATTCACTAGATGCCAAGGCTTACATTTAGAAATTGCAGGGAGCAACCCCTAGGGCAAGGGTCACCCCCCTGGAGGGGCAATATATTTTATCAGTGTTTCGGCTCTCCCTGGGTAATAATTTGGCCCTTTATTCTGCCGATCTGCCCCCTGGGGGGATTGAAGCCCACTGGATGTCAGGAATTTTACATTTAGAATGTAAAATTCAGGGAGCGACCCCTTGGGAAAGCATTGTTCCCCTGTGGGTGATATATTTTATCTGTGTTTAGACCCCCCTGGGGCTAGTTTGTCGCTTTTTTTGGCCAATTTGCCCTGCGGGGGGGTCAAAACTAACTAGACTTCAGAGATTTAACATAATGAAATTATGGGGAGAAACCACTTGGGCAAGGGACACTCCCCTCAGGGGCAATATATTATATCTGTGTTTCACCCCCTTCCACCTGGGGGGCTAGTTTGGCCCTTTTTTGGGCTGATCTGCACCCGGGGGATCAAAACCCACTAGACGCAAGAGATTTTACATAATGAAATTGCAGGGACCAACCCCTTGGGCAAGGGTTGCGTCCCTCAGGGGCAATACATTGTTTCTGTGTTTTGCCCACTCCCGGCGGGGTAGCTCGCCCTTTTTTCAACTGAACTGCCCCCAGGGGAATCAAAACCCACTAGTCCCCAGGAAATTTAGTTTAGGAAATTGCGGGGAGGGACCGATTGGATAAGAGTTCCCATCCATGTTTTTGTATTCCGTCCCCCTCCCCCAGAGGACAGATCGGCTGATCTGCACTTTGCAGGAGAGAGGGTGGAAGCCCACTGGACACCAGGGCATACTTTTTTGAAGTTGAGTGACCCCTTTGGGGGGCATATCCTTTGGTATTCTGCCTCGAAGCCCACTATACACCAGTGATTATGTTTGGAGGGGGAGCTACCTCTTAGGTAAGGGTTGCTCCCCTTGGGGGCCATATTGTTTGGTTTTTCGAGGCTGAGTCTCAGGGTGGGTGGTAACAATTGAGCCACCCAGAAATAAGGTTATGTTTGTGGCGGGGGATCTGCTTCTTGGGTAAGGTTTACTTCCACCTGGTGGTGTATTTATTTGCCTTTGTCATGCCTCCTTGCGGGGGAATATCAGTGTCTTGATTGATATTTTGTTATCATTTTATTTGTGTTGTAATTTTCTTTCTTTTTAATTGTAGAGCCATTAATTTCCTTTGTCTTGTTGGTAACTCCTGGTTGCGGGTGCAAATTTGGCAGATCTGTAGTTTGTGGAGTTGTGGTTGTTTTTTTTTTTTTAACATATTTTTATTAAAGATAGTCATCAGACCACAGTACAGGGAGTATTAGTCATTAAAGTCATATTACAACATTACATATTATTTAAGAAGCAACATTATTAGCGTATCTTCAGATGATACTTTAGAGTGTTAACCTTACAATAGCCTGTTTATATCACACAATAGTGATCACATCTTCTCACTGCTCTCTGAGTGCTGTTCAGCACGGTCTCTATTTGCCCAATCCGTAAGGATATATCTTGAGCAGATGAACAATACTTGAAAATCACATTTCTACTAGTTACATGTTGTGGAATTAAAAAAAAAAAAAAAAAAAAAAGGGTTAACCTAAACCCAATAACATACCCACCCACCTCTCCACACCCGTAGACTCAGCAAAAATTCAAGAGTTGTGGTTGGTTAGCAACTCATTTTGTAATTTTTCATCTAATGTGGATCTTTGGCCTGTTTGTATAATTTTTTGTTACTGCTGTACTAATGTTTGAATCTTTAGCTTTTTTTTTGATTGTCTCTTAAAGTAACACATTGATTTGTGCACATTCTTTACTGCTTTGTGATATGTGTAATGGTTTCATTTACCTTCGAATGAGTGGACTTTCAAATGGCTGCTGGTGAGCACGCACTGGGGCTTGGCTGGTGATGTGAGTTGACTTGAATTTGGCTGATGGTGTGTGTGGCTGGCAGTGTGTGTGGACTAGCGCTTGGCTGGTGGTATGTGCAGACTGGTGCTTGGCTGGCGGTGTGCATGGACTGGCGCTTGGCTGGTTAGTTTTGTTGGCCTATGAGAGTGATGTGCCCTTCAATATTGCTGTTTGTAAATGTAAGTGTTGTATTGTGATGGGATAGCAGCTGGCAGTGCGAATGATTTTCTGTTTGTAACACGTGAACTGAGTGTGAATGGACTGTAAAGTGGTTGGTGCTTTGCCATGGCTTTACAGCTCCCATGCTGTAAGTCAGTGGTTCTTTGATCTAATGTAGAAAATATTAACAATGAATTTTGCGTATTTTATTTCGAGAAGGCATTGGTGAATAACGTTTTTTTATAAACCATTTATTAACCCTTGTGACAAATCCAACCAGTATGACTTTAATTGACTAGTGGATAGGTATGCAATAATGTTTTGGTGTTTTTCTTGCTTTTTACCATCAGTGAATTGTCTCTCTGTAGTGAACATCTTCTGCAGACACATCTTTTTGGAAACGGGTCACTAAGGGTATAATATGTGGTATGTTTTGTGTGGATCCCACAAGGTTTACTTACCCAGAAGCCCTTGTAAATTTGATTAATTGAGAAAAATATTTTTTTCCTCAAATTTCTGTGTGGGAAAGTTGTAGCATCAGCGGGCCAGCACAAATTTCCTCTCACCCAGCGTTCCCCGAGGTCTCCCAATAAAAATGCTACCTCACTTGTGGGGTTAAACAAATGCAAGTGACAGGGAGGAGCCCAAAAGAGATTGTGGAGACATGAAAATTATCTATGACAGAAAGACCTGGGGAAAAGGCCGAGCAGTGAAGGGATTGAAGGAAAATGGGATATGTTTAAAAAGAAAAAAATGAAACTTTGAATTTTTTTTTTTAAGAGCATGCAGTGGTCCTTTGGATCACTGCCTGCTCTTGAAAAATATTTGTCTCAACAGTCACAAAGGGGAAAGGGGAAGGGGTACCAGTACCCCTTCCCATTAGTGAATGTTTGCCACCACCCTTTAGGCGTCGGTAAAAAATGAATGTTTTGCGACCGTTATTTGGCACCACTGCGATTCGGTATGAGGAAGGGATGCCCTAAACACGCCCCCATCCAAATACTGAATCGCTAAACACAAATTGCGATTCGGTAACATGTTACTGAATTGCAATTTGTGGTCTGTACATTCGTAAAGCAATTTTGTGGTCAGTAATGGCCCGATTCTGTGAATCTGGCTTCTTCAGACTGCAAAAATGCTTTTGTACTTATGGCCCTTTATGTCTCACTGTTTCTGTTATATCTCTCTATATATTACTCTTCATCACTATCGCATTCACTTTCTTTTTCAAGTTTCCTTTGCCAACCTTCTTATTTCTGATCCTCTGGTGGTGGCAGAATAAAGGTTTTGTAAAAAAAAATTCTTCCTTTACTTGCTGACTACAATATGCTTCATGGTTAAGCATGCTATATGTAATGAGCTCTGTAACAATTGATGACAATTTAAGTCACAAGTGCAGCTGTTTTAAAATTAAAGTAACTTGGTAGTATAAATTGATGGAACATTGTGGATTCATTTACTAAATTACCTTTAAACGTAGAATATTTTTGGGACCTCTAGAAGACCAAGACAAGGTGTCAAGGCTCCCTAAAAAAAGGGTGCCACATATTGCCAGTTTGTCCTGCCTGCCGATTTTTCACATGTAGTTCAAGGGTAAAGTGGGACCACTAAAAATAAATATATGATGATCAAGTGGAATCCTCATCTGCTAGTGCATTCTTCCTTTCTCTGCTGACCGAATGTAAATTTTTGAATCCATACTTGGACTATACAATAGCTTCTATATCCCTATTTATTCATATATTACAATACGAAATCGAACACTGACTTGAAAGTGATCATCTCCTGCAGGCTTTATCCTCCACAATATCCAAACCCCAGATTTCCAAAGCTGTGGTGGTGGAAGGCTTCAGTGGAATGAAGCAAGTATACTAGCCATTCACGAACAGAATGCACCATTCCTTGCCTGGAATGTAAAAGATGGGGACCAGATTGGCAACTGGGAAAACATCCAAATTTCCACAGAAGGGTGGAGATGCCGGCTGCTCCCTGGATGGAAATCATCAGAAGAGACTCCCACCAGGAATCACGCGTACTACACATCAGTGAAACTGGCTCCTTCTCTCATTGCATGCCAACCCCTGCAACAATGGGTTAATAGTTGCTATGAAGTTAGGCAGAAAAAAAATAAAAAAAGAGATTTGACTACGTTTGAGGGCCAACGCTTACGATTTCTGGTCAATACTAAGGCCAGCAAGTCAAAGACATCTGCAAAGATCTGGCGGACGGTGAACCAAAAAGAACAAGGACTACACAGAGCAAATACTGTGAACATTACTAAGCAAGACTGGATAATGTACTTAACACATCATCTGCAGGTGTGGGAACATGCCCCACAAACATGCAGTGGGCAAAACCAACTTGAGGAAGGGGAATTAAGCTTGGATAAGCCTGAAGTCAGTTCACTTGAAATGCCTGAAGTAATTAGTCAACAACTTCAGAAACTCATAGAGCATTCATGAGTAGACTGTGGTCTGGGCGAAACGGGATCCCACAAGCAGTCTTCAAAAATGGACCCCAGTTCTGGGCAGAAAAACTGCCCGCCCCGTCTTCGTTGAAGTGCTCCAGAAGGAAAACGTCCCTGATTCTTCGAGGGGTTCAATTATGCGCGCCACCTTCAAGGAGGGGAAGAGGAATTTGCCATCTAATTACCATCTGACCTCTTTTTTAGATGAGGAAGCAAAGTACTTTGTGGGCTTGCTGTTGGAAGATCTGAAATCCTGGTCAAAAGATAAGGAGTTAATCCCCCTGAACCAGACTTGATGTCAACAAAAACACGGTTGTATCTCTAACCTGCTGGCTCTTTCCATGCTTCTGGCCCCAGCTGACCATGCTCAAACACTACTTTATATCTGCTTTGTTGATTTTATGGCTGCCTTTGACCAGATTTCCAGCATCCCAGAGAATTTTGCTAAGGGCAATAGAACTCATATACTCCAGTACCTGGAATGGGATATAATTAGGTGATGGCAAATACTTTTCCAGGAAGGTCCTAACAACAACATGGCTCAATCAAGGTTGTGTATTGTCCCACTGCTATTCAACCTTTACATATCAGATCTCACATCAGATTAGACCTTGCTAATTTCCATCCACCAATATTGGGAGGAAAACCGCTATCCAACTTTATGTATGCTGACAACCTGGTTATGTTAAGTTAAAAAACAACGTGTGCCTCCAGTGACTAAAAAATAAGTTAGAGGAATACACGATGTCAAACGGTTTGGATGTGAACTTGAGAAAAATCAAAGTAGTCATCTATGGCAAGAGGTAAACAAAAGGAGGACTCGCACTGGAGAAATGAGCGACTTGAAAAAGTATCGGAGTATAAATATTTAGGAGTTTGGATTGATGCACGAAGAAATCTATTACAGCAAAAGGAGTTAATCAGAAACATAGCACAGGACCTACAATGTGCTTTTATAACTGCTTATAAACATCTATGGTGCTCCAGCTTAGATCCAATTCTTCAGGTTGTAAGGGCAAAGTTACTGTCTACAGTAACATATGGGAGAAAAATCCAGTTGGGGAAGGATGTTGGCCTCTTGAATGGTTTAGTGACCAAAATATATCATCTGTTTTCCATCTTCCTAGGACAGCATTCCCAGCCCAAATATGTCTGGAGTTTGGCTTGCCAAACCAAGTAATAGCCAGACAACAGTCATTTCTCACTCTGTGCTACAAATTAAGAGTCTCTACTTTAGACACCCTGGAGAATCTCAGATAGCAAGACATTGGATCTAGCCCAAGCAACTCACTGCATCGTTGGTTCCTGGAATAATCCTTAGACACTTTCCAGGCAAGTGATTTATGGAACCAGCAGGTCTCTCAAGTAGTGTTTAAAAAATGTTTCTCAATCAGCGCTCAGAAGGTCAGCAATTTAGAGGATAAGAACACGTTAGCACAGCATAGGCACGCCTGGATGGTGCTGAACACATACAATGTGAAAGGCCACCAGGCATTTTTAAGCACAAACTACACAACGTACATCAAACCAAAGTTTATTCACTATCGATTTGCGGCTTTTCCAACATGGACTTCCTGCCCCAGTGGCCTACTAAGCCCACAGACTCCATCTGCCTGCTCTGCAAGACTGGACTAGAAACCTTCACGCCTGTTGGGTGTTTGTGCCCTGCCCTCCTCTTTATCTTGCCTAGAGCTTTTAGTGCTTTTTAGGTGAGGATTGGCAGATAGGCTGTTATGGCAGCGCTAAACCCTGCTAACACCCAATTAAACATTAGGCTGTTAAAGTATTTAACCAAGTTTAATGGCTTCTAGTTATACTGCACTTTTCAACATGCACTTAATGCAGTACTGTGACTTTATATTTTTGCATGAAATCAGGTTCCATAAAGATTTCCCACTGTATTATTATAACATTATCTAGTGACACAGCACTTTATAACATACTCTTTACAGTGAACTATGATATTATAATTTTAAAAAGAGAACATTTATGCAATGTGTGCAGAACTGTGATTTTAAGCCTGTAGTAGTCCTAGACAATTTTTTATGTAATGCGCTTTGCAAAGATTTTAATCAATCATGCAATAAAGATTCACTCATTCATATTAGTCCTGGTGTAGGAATAGCATCTTGGAGCAATTTGAAAGTGCTTATTGGTAGCGTAGGCTAGCTAGTTTCCCAGGATTATCTCAAAGGAGAGAGGGCAAGAAAGTGTTAATTGCAGTTGTAAGAAAATGCATGTATGATTCACAGAGTTAGAAGACCTCTGAATGTCTAGCATGTCCGCCTTGTGCTTCAACCTCTTAGTAGACCCAGATAAGACAGACTGAGTTGAGATGCAAATAGGTTGCAAATTGTGCAGACTTTTACTGCATTCATTTTGTTTTTACAAATCACTCTATGTAATAACAGGTTGGTTCTCAAAAACTCGATTTGTTGTGGGTCGGAATTCATCCTACCTCATGAATATTAATGAGCTAAGTCACAAATTGCAACCCACTATGAATTGCTGCCATCACAAGGATGGTGGCCTGCTGGGGTCAGTAGACCACAATGTCTGTGATTGCTTTTAAAGCAAGTAATGCATTTTTTTAATGCAGCCCATTTTCCTTTAAGGTAAACTGGATGTCTTTAAAAAAAAAAATGAAATGTTAAACTAACATTTTTTAAGACTAGGCCTACTAGAGACCATTACCTAGTCTTAAAAAATTATTTTATCAACATGCACAAAGGGATAGGGAGCCCTTGATGACACCTTCCTGTTTGTGAATGCCTTACTACTACCTTTTAGTAGTCAATAAAAGATTATTGTTTTGCAACTGGAATTCAGTCACAACACACTAATACATACCACTGTAAATAAGTATTTGGAAGGGATGATCTAAAAACTCCCTTCCCAAATATTGAGTCAGAATATCGCCACAAACCCAAATTGAGATTTAGTAACATCTTACCGAATCGCAAATTGTGTTTTGTATATACAAAAAGGCTTACAAACCAAAAGGAATTCTTGCTGTTGCAAACGGCCCAATTCTGCGAATCGGGTCGATTGAGACCAAAACAACTCTTTGTACATCTGGCCCATAGTTGCACATGGCTGACTAATGCTGTGTCCTTCAGAGAGCATGAGCAAGCTTCTTAGTCTAAATATGCATTTTTGCTCATTACCCATGATCTTTGTTAGAAGGGCAGTGTTAGCTCTCGACCCGGCTGGCATTTGAGATGCAGAGAGAAAGTCTGCTTGTGCAGTGGTCAAAAAATTCTGCAAAGTCAACTAATGTGTTGTGAGCAGCCACTGCCTAGAAGGATATTTAAGGCTGTGCTACTATTGGTTAGGTACAGGCAAGGCCTAAGCACTGTACAGAAGCTGACGTGCCCTCCATGGGTGCACCTAAGTTACCTTTGTAGTCACTTATTCTGCTGCACCCTCACACTGAATAGAAGGAAAATGTTGGGTTGTTTTCTATCGATTGCTTTTATGTAGGTTCTCTCTACCTTATTCTTCATGCAATATTTTGTTAAGTGGACTTTAATTGATCATAGCATTTCTCTGTGAATACATACTTGTAACAGACGTATGGTGCTTGGGTAGTAAGACGCAAATTGGGAAGCTGATTAGAATTGGATCTCTTCAATGGATTACTTGTATGGAATTGAATATTTGCTGGGTTAAATTGATTTGCAGATTTTATTTTGTTGTTTCTTGATTGTAATTTTATTTGGTAACTCTTCATCCTAGCACACATTTTTTGAAACAAAGCTTTCTGCTTGGCCATGGCTATCAGTGATTGAGCAGTGATTTCACAATGAATTGTGTTTCGATAATGCTCATTTACTTGCCAGTTTCCCTCAAACCAAATATTTAAATCACAATCTCACAAGCAATGCACATGGTGCTGTAATAATAATGGTAAGTAGTACATGGTCACCATGAGGATTAGTGAGATTTTCTAGACACTGTGGAGTATCAGAACCTCTTTTGGAACTTTTAAATGGCAGAAAGCTGTTTTGGAAGCCACGTCAATATGAGAGGTTGAATGGTATATCACAATCAAAGAGCTCTCCCACGTTTTGTGCATTTTGCTCAGAGGTTAGAGAAGAGTTCAATTTCACAAGGAAGGGATTTAATTATTTTTTTTGTTTGACTTATGGGCAGACCCAAAAGATTTGTATTTACCAGTGAACCTGGAATGGCAGTGCAATAAAGTGAGAGTTACCAAGTTCATCTCCAAGCTTGAGCTGGAAATGTGTCATTCATGTAAATATGATACCCAGTGTTGTAGAAGTGTAAGATGTTAGCAAATATGTCCATGCACACGTCAAATAGAAATGGTGACAGAACCAATTCCTTAGGAATGTCAAATTTGAAGTCAGCTATTGTAGAGAGGAATAGAGTAAATTTTATTTGATGGATTAATTTTTGTGGGAATGAAGCAAATCAAGACAGTGCTACTCCAAAGATACCAGCTGTTGTGGGCAGTCTCTTCAATTAGCAACGTATTACCATTGGTGTCTATGGCAGTGCCCTTTATGTCTACTGCTTCCAGTCTGCTCAAACTCCACACTCATGGAGAGGATCCATATTACACCCGATCTACAAAAACACCACTGATCCATCGAACTACCACTTAACTGCCTTGTTAGATGTAGAAGCAAAAACATTCGCAAAAATCTTTTTGCATGAATTGGAGGCATGGTCTGCAAAGGAAAATATAATTCTGTATTACCAAACCGATTTCAGGTCAAAGTCATCAACTATAGATAATATGGTTGCTCTTTTCTATTTGCTTCATCAAACCACAACTTCCTATAGGTCACCTCTATTCACCTGTTTCATAAACTACGCTACCACATTTGACAGTGGTATATGGATATATTATGCTCAAAATTATCACAACGAGGCATCTCCACTTACCTACTGGAGGCAATTATTTCACTCTATTCCATCATGGGTCCATATTAAGCTTGACAGTGAAAACAGAGTCACATCCGAAATGCCAACTAATCGAGGTCTGAAACAGGGGTGTGTGCTGGCACTGCTTTTGTTTAATTTATATAGAGCAGACCTGGGTCAAGTCAAAAGCTAAAACAATACTGCCCACAATTGGGTCTTACAGAGTCCAATATGCAGATGACTCAATCATCCTGGATCACACTAGAAATGGAACACACACAGCACTGGATCTGCTGAACTCGTATAACATTTATAATATGCTTACTGCTAATACTGGAAAGACAAAGTTCATGATATTCCGCAACTACAAACACAAGTCAAATCAGCAATGGAAGTTAGGGGAACTGAATATTGATAATTCATCAAACTACAACTATTTATGAGGATGGTTCTCCGATAACTGCAAGCACTCCACTCAACTACAGTACCTTAAGAAAAGAGCATCTTCAGTCACATCCGCTCTCTGCAAATTAAATAAACAGCTGCACAGTCAATCGGCAGGGTAAATAATTTGAGTGGTGCATGCCAAACTACTACCTACTGTTTCGTGTGGTCATTAAACTTATCCAGAGAAACTGTAACAGTGTAATGCCTACAGACGAATTTTCAGTTTCCCAAAACATACAAGGCAGTCGCTGCTACAGCTGGAGTTTGGCCTTAATAGGCAAGAGCTGGAGCGCAAGTCATAGCATATCAAATATTATCACTCACTAGTTACTGCTGACCCAGGAACCTTACAGGACGCCCTACTTGAGATCTATCAGATCGGAAACATTCATCATCATCATAATAACTTTATTCGGGTTTATGCAAACCATCAAAGTATTGAACAACAATAAGTAACAATTAAATATTAAAAGTACGCTTTCACAAATTCCAAATAAAATACAGCATAAATATGAAACCTCCTAAAAACAATTTCAAGAACTACAGACACTATCATTCTCACAAGTAATTAAAGTGCTCTGTGCATTATATGAACAGTTGATCATGTAAAGAATTGTCTCACAGGGCAAACATCCAGTTTATCCTTGGCTGTATTATAACCCTGGCAATGAATAAAAAGAAACCTCTTCATCAATTTAGGTCACAAACTTCTGTCGCCTAAACCAGACATTTAATAAAAATGTGCTAACAGCAAAGACAGTAGGATTGGATGTATCAGTCTTCAGAATCGTAAGAGCAACCCCATAATGTCTGGGTGCCAGATTCAGACAGATTGGACGGATCCACCTTCTTCGAGGGAGCTGATATTCAGTACAGAAGAACAAAATATGTTCATCGGTCTCCGGGGCTGTACCGCACACAGGGCAGACAATTGTACTATTAGATCTTAATAGTAGACAGCCCAAACAAAATCTCACATATAGACTTTTTGCTAGCACAGAAGAAATCAGATCTAAAAAAGGCTCAAACCTTGGGTATGTCTTGAAACTTAGGAAGTGAGTGGTTAAGCGCCCTATGTTCGTACTCGTGGCATAACGATCAGCCACATGAGCCCAGTACTTAGCTATCTTTTTTCCTAATACTCTGAGTTTTTACTAATCCTCTCGGGAACAGTCACTGGGCGTCATATCTAGCAGCCATGGCCAATTATTTAAAGATCAGTTTAGAATCAGTCTCTGTTTCAAGTGTTACGCCTTTGTTTATCAGGTGTACTCTGAAAAAACAAGTTACGGCCATCTCTCGTGAAGCTAATATAGAGAAACAAGCATTGGCATAGCCAATAGGTCTCGCCTTTGGGACCTTATAAGTTTAGCCATGCAGCAAACTTCTTTAATTGTTACAATTACAGGCCACATGTAGCCACAAGATGGCAGAAAAGGCACGCATGTACGAACGATGCCAAGAAGCGGAATGAGTGGCACAGAGCAGATGCCGCCCACTGATCTAATATCACATAAGAAAGCTGCACGCTACCCATGGCTGTCCACAGCAAGAGTAGCTGTTTTTTTCTGTCGTCATGAAGCCATGAAGCTCACACCCTCGAGTTTCACCAACAGAAACTTAAAAGAAAAAGCATTTTTGTCGTCGTGAAGCCATGAAGCTCACACCCTCGAGTTTCACCAACAGAAACTTAAAAGGAAAAGCATTTCAAAGAAAAGCAGGGCAGCGCGTTCGGAAAGGCAATAACTTGCTTTAGCAGATAACAAGCAAAAGCAGTTAATTGATTCGGTTTCATCACACACGGGTTTCGGTTACACAGTTATTCGTGACAGAAAGAAACCAGGCCGTTTTGAAAACACATTTCAGAAAAAAACACGATGAAGCGTGGGTGTTTCCGAGGAAGGTCGAAATTAGAGGCAAATCCACCCATTTCGGTTTAGGTTTAAAAAAGATCAGCCCTTTTTAGGTCTCGCTGAGCCAGCGCGCATGCGCTGCTCTGCGAGACATTTAGTAAGGGGCTTTTGGAAGTGATACCAAAGAGGCTTTTTCCGTCGACCAGCTTGCGTTCATGCGAGCGTGCACGCGCGCAACTGCCAGCTTTCAGCGCCCGATCAGGCGCCATCTGTCTTTCCTCTCACTTGATTGCTTTCACGCCCCTCCGCCCCTCCCCCGCCGCGTCGCGCTGCTTTCACTTTTGCGCGCGGCCAATGCTTGTTCAATTGAGCATGTTTTTCGGAGCCAGAGCAGTCGGGTTGTCGTTTGAACGTACCTGTGTGAGAAATCTGCTTGTTGTAAATCTGCCAAGATCGGTTCATTAATGCATGAATATTTTATGCGGGCCAGGGCTGATAGAGACTTTGCGGATCCGCTCATTGGTGTCTATGCTTTGTACATCCTGATAAGCGGTATCTGTCTGTTGTTGTCTTTCCTAACAGCCCACATTCGGGTTGAGACACTGCAATCATTGGTACCACAACAAAGGAAGTCTAAGCCCGTCCCTTTTCATTCAATATGTTTCGCCTACTCAACCTTGTCGGCGCGTGGCACTAAAGCAGCGTCGCAGATCCGGCTCAGAGGTAAAAAGCTGTGATCGCAACAGCCCCCAAAAGCTATGCTTTGGAAGCTCGCTGCCTCACACGGGAGCTCTTAAATGGCGGAATGATGACTAAAGGGTCCACGTGGGACTTGCTAATGCAGGCACGACAGGAAATAGAAGTCACCTCCCGGAAGAGAGCCCTGTATATTTTCTCTATCGCATACATTGGCTGTCTCATCATATTTAATGGTTTCCTCTGCGTGGGCCAACAACGGTGCTCTGGAATATTCAAAGAAAGGGCCCCGGCCAGGGTTTTATTGCTGGTTCTTCTGTATGTGTTTAGGCTGGTAGTACTTAATTTCTCCACGGCATCCTTTCTATGAGCAGAAACGTACTTGCCTTTCAAATGAACGTCAATGCTGCGCTGTCCCAGATAATTTTTATTTATAAATTACCCAGGAGCAAATGGTATTTTAAAGCAATTCTTTTTCTGCTGCGTTATCTTGTAAAAAAGATTAGGGTCGGCAATTGGATCAAATCCATCCTTATAATCAGACGTGTGTGGACGCATCCACAGTACGCCGAACAGGCCGCGCGCAGTGACGCAGCCTCTTCTTTGAATTGCCAGCACGCATGCTTGTTTCAGGAACCGATGCATCACTCCGGAAGTCTCCCGTGGGATTTATTACCTCATACTGCCCTTCCTCCTGCTTAAATATTCAGTAGGCAGTCGCACAGAAAACTGCTACCTTTAAAATAGGCGGCGCGGGAGGTCGGAGGTCGCCTCAAGAGGCGACTCTGCCGTGTATGTCTCTTTCATATTCTAAAGAAGGCACCCGCTTTGAATTTGCATTTAAAGAGCTGTTCACGGATGTTTCATTTGGTTGGGTATATCTCTCAAATAGGCGGACATTTATCATAGAGTTTGCTCTCGGGTCTGGGACTGAAGAAGGTATCTTAAGCACCCTTACAATAATTTGTTATGTGACAATAAATCACACCGTGTCACATGATTACTATGGCAACCGCCACGCGTGCCTTGATCGAAGCTTTACAGCGGGAGGTGCAATTTTCTGCTCATCAAGGGCACGTGGTGATTTACTTGTTGGAAGTGCTACCAGAGAGGCTCCCAGCTTGCGTGCACGTGAGCGTGCACGAGCGCTGCTGCCATCCGTCACGGGTCATTAAGTGCATCGCGATCACTTTCACTTTCACGGCCGCGCGGCCATTCCTTTCTTTTGGTCATTGAGGCACACATTCACTCGCACGTCTTGCGATTTTCCCCTCTTTCTTTCTCTGACTTCTTGGTTCCTACCTTTTCTAAGCTCGCTCACTTTCGTCATTATGTCGCATACTAATCATGCCGTTGCTCTCTATCTCTATTTTTTCTCGTTTGGTTTCCTTTCTAAGACTATCACATGCTCTCCATTCTTCATCTACTCCCTTCTCACCTCTGCTCTTTTTCTCCCAATTGTCTTTTCGCCTCATTCCTTTCACTTTTCTTGCTCAAACCCCCTTACTTTCTAATAATTGCCACTTGTATCCTTTCACCTTTTCCCGCCTTCTGCCCATTCCATCACCCCTCTTGCTCCCTTACCTTCTCCCTCCGTATGTCTCCCGTACACTTTCACTGCGTCCATTCAGCTCCATTTGTCTCATTTTTTGCCTATATACACCTTCAATTTCGCTCCCTGTGATTGGTATTTCTCTCTTCCTCTTCTCTCTCACTGGCATTCACTTATCTTCTTCTTTGTCTCCTTTTTGCCCCTCCCTTAAACCAAGCCTGGCCGAGTGGAAAGTAAAACCAACCCTGGCAAAAATGTTGAAAGCCGCCCCACACTGCAAGAGGCCACTAATAGGATGGGTTTATGAGGGGGCGGTTGGGTAATGGCAACAAATCCTGCCATGAATGCAGTTTCCCAGCCGGCAGCATTTAGCTTCGCCCTTCGGGGGAAATGCAGGAATTGCCAGTCCGAACCAGCCCTCATTTGCTCCCGTTATATACGGATTTCTCTCTGTATGTGATGATGTCACATATGAGTGGTAGAGCCAATAGCGCACACAGAACAACTAATTACAGTTGTGCACAATATCGGGACAGTTTTTTTGTGCTACTATTTCAATTCTGTGACATGCAATGCATAATAAGGTGCAAACACAGTCTTTGAAACTTTCTCTTCCCCGTATGGTATTCTCCTTATTACACTGTTTGGTTTCCGTGTTGTAGCCGAAGGAAAGTGCATGTGCAAAAACCCAGAGTATGGTTATTTACCAATGTAAGTCAGCGTGGCTGTAAGAACTAGTCATGCAGGCATACATCCATTTACAGTCTCACAAACACAGTAAACGATTGGTTTAAACACATCACACTGTGAGCTTACGCAAGTAATAACACAAGTAACACAGGCATCATCATATACCCACACTGCCATATTTATACACCAACACAACTAGTATTATACATACAAAAACACAGGGTCGAACACACACCTACCACGAAGAATCTGCACCACCACTAACATAAATAAATCAGTACGCCTACCATTATGCACCCACACAGACATTCTACAGTCTGCGACAGTGTCACTTCAAGAACATTATCATGCCATCATAGAACCTTTCACACCCTCATAAAACACAAGCTTCATCAAGTGAAAACAGGGGTGGCAGTGAAGGATGCCTTAGTATGGTGGGGTTATATCAGGAGAAAGCAGCATTTTAACTTAGGAATGTCAACTTTTTTTTTTTTATAGCAAGCCACTTTAAAAATACTGGCCAACCTTAACTCCCTTTCAGTTTTCATTGTTGAGTGTTGAGCTACAGTAGGCACAACAAGCATTGGCATAGCCAATAGGTCTCGCATTTGGGACCTTATAAGTGTTTAGTTATCCAGTACAATATCCTTGGTGCAACAACATCAAGTGTTGCATGGCTAAACACTTATAAGGTCCCAAAGGCGAGACCTATTGGCTATGCCAATGCTTGTTAAAGCTTTTTGGCTACACTGAGGATTTTAGTGGCAGGCTCTGGGGTTTGTTTATGCTTATGAAGCTGTTGGTGAGAGGGGTTCACCAATGGCCCCCAACAGCCAGACCCATTCTAGAGTTACAGGGGGGCTATTGAGAGGTATATTTAATACAGGGACTCTAAGCTGTCGTTGTTTACACACACAGTGGTTATCTTCAAACCCTGTACACGGGGGTCCAGCCATTGTACAGATGCGTGCCAGATGCCCACACAGTAACGCCACTGTCCAGGAGGGCAAATCCAACACCCTGCCGAGGTCAAGGAGCTCAGGGATGTTTCCGTAGGCACTGTAAACTTCCAAAAGTTACAGAGCGTGTGTTCACAAAAACTTAAAGACATACTGATGGTCTGTGCGAAACGTCTCGGATATGTTCTTTAGCAATTAAACAGTAATAAATGGATAACTCCATGGGAATATGAGAACTGTATTTATAGGCAAAGAGAGCACATGATCTCCCACTGTTTGACATGTCTGTGATTACTTCACCCATGCTTCCCACATATCTGTCCACTCACCATATTACAATGTGAATTTCGAGCAGTTCTGAATGTCCTGCCCCAACACTTTCCATTCTGAGGCTCGGAGTTTCAGGACTGTGCCTAGATGCCCAAGAATGCAAAGCGCTGTTAGGTGAAAAGCCGGGACTGACTGGAGGTGTCATATACATGACCTGAGGTCACGTGGCAGCTATCTGTATCCAGACGGTTCTACGTGAAGCCCTTCTGCCCCACTGCTTTCCATGAATAGCAAGAAGAGGGTGAGAACACCAGGGGGCATATAACACACAGAGATGGGGGGGTGGCGTGCGTGCGTGCGCCCGAGACACTGCTGTATTACACAAGCGCTTCGACGCCTCGTCAGGGGTAGAGTATAAATGCAATTACAATACAATACAGTACAAGGGACCCCTGAGGGCAGCACGTGGACGGTAATAGCCTGGGTGCACTGTTCCTGTGTGTGGGACCACACGCCCCCTCGCACCTGCCCAGGGAGTCCTGCCGGCCCTGGGGCTGGTCCAGCCCCCATCTGCACCATTGAGATCTCCCAAGACAGCCAGCCACGAGGCACCGATCCCCGCTGCACCCGCGTGGAAGCGCCGCAGTAATGAAGGGACCGCGCCGCCGCTGCTTTTCACGCCCCCTCATTACTCCCGGCGCTCTCAGCCCAAACAGAAAATTAGTGAGAGGGCCTGGAGCCACCCACCACGCGAGAAGATCGAAAACAGAGGGGGAGCTGTGCACGAGGAACGGGGGAAATAAATGCGCGTGCTTGGATTGTTCCCACGGGCAGGCAATGTGGGCGGGCAGAAAGATACTCTTTCCCCCTCAGTGTTGTCTCTATCAATACACCCCCTAGAGCCACGTACCTAGAGCAGGGATGTGCCGCATTTGCCTAGGAAGACTCGATCGATGCCACATTTTTAGAACAACCACCTACTACATAAATGGCTCCTTCTCATTTGAATGAATTTTCCAGACCCGTGTACCCAGCGCCCACGCAGAGACAGGGCAACATTACAGGAACAAGCATTTAAAAAAAAAGCAGGGCGGAAATCAATTAGTAACAGGATACTAGGTTAAGCAAGGGTGGCAGCGTTCTGAAAGGCCATAAATTGCTTTAGCAGATAACAAGCAAAAGCGAAAGCACGTGACCAAGGAGGAATGCAGCTGCCAGCCTACTCGCTCCCGAGAGCAAAACGCCATGGGGAGTGAACATTTTAAGGAGAGGTGGGACATGCACCCTCCTTTGGCCAATTGCGTACTTTCATTTTTTGAAAGCCACACGCAAAGGCCAATAGATGTGAAAACCACACGCACAAGCTTTCTGAAAGCTTTCTGAATGTCTGGAGTGATTCCAAGAGGCCCTCTCCTAGATTAGTTTAGTTTAGTTTAGTTTTGCCATTTGTAGAGCGCCTGGTAACACCACCGGTGTGTCCCCGCGCTAAAACGGTCCCTCTTAAAGAATTTGGGAGGCAATTACATTACACGCCCAGTACCTGTATTTTAGTGTGTTGTTGTGAATAGCCATGTCTTCAGTTTTTTGCGAAATCTGGTTTCACAAGCGCATGCGTGCTGCGCTAGGTTCGACCTAAAAAGGAGATGCTCCCTGTGGTATCTTCCATCATGGGGGGCTTATCTCTCCTTTGTTCTTTGCTCCCTATCCTCCCCGCTTCACGTGGTTCGCTACCCCTGTTCTCCTGTGGGCTCATGATGCCTCTAGAATGTTGAGCGCGAAGATTCTAAGTGAAGCGCCTGTCTCTGTGTGACAGAGTCCGGTACAAGCTGTGGCTGAGGCATTGTTTTCAACTTTATCCTAATAAACCTTGGTCTTGCTTGGCACCTGTTTCTGCATGGATTCTCATTTTGCCACACTGGCGAGAGAGGATGGGATATGATCCAGCTGCAATCTCGCAAAATATAGGAAAGCAAGCGGCCTCAACGCGCTGGTGAAGAGAACTTCTCAACCCTTTGTTTCACGTTGAAGAAGGCACTGTGAGTACTGCCGATGGTAATGAAAGACAGATTAATTGGAGTGTGACTTTTTACTGCTTTACCATTTGTTGCCTTTTGGGGTCACAGGAGTTTAAACGATACCCGCTCTTCTTTGTGACTGCGAACTGCTCAGCTTATCTTTGGGCCTTTTTACCTCAAAGGATTCACTTTCCGACGTTGTTGGTGCGAAGTGTTTAAATTCTGCACGCTCCTCTGAATGAGGTATGTTGATTCCTTCTGAGCGTGACGGCACCGACGCTTTCGCTTAGGCGTGCTCTCAGCTGTTCTTGCCAGCTCCGTGACAGCTCTGGTGTTCTGGGAAGAGCAGAACATTTTTTTTTCATCTGTCTCACATTAACATTTTGCTTCCGCCCTCTACCCCACGCTCTAGTCTTGTATGTGAAAATCATTTGCCTGCAGCTGCAATGTATGGTAATGCGCAGACAGGTTAGATTGGAATCTTGCCTGTGTCCAGCCCGTCACGCTGATGGGCATAGCCGGACACCACTAAGTAGTGGGCTGGAGAGCCTAATTGATTTTAAAAGCCTGTCACGCTGCTAGGCACAGATGAAGTTCGACTACAGTCAAACAAGCCTGCAGCATCTCGAGTTCTAATTACCTTTCTTTTCTCCACAAATCATTGGATTCACAAGTTAGCAAGGCAAATAAAGTACTAAGAGGAAAATCGTCATTCCTGTCAGCCTGATTTATTTAAAGGGGAATATTACGGCCGCAACTTGTTAGAAGAACAATGACAAGATTAACTTACTGTGTTATTCGAACAAGACAAGCGGATTTCTCCACTCTGTGTCAGATTCTTTGCCCAACCCGGTTTATTTTTCACGTCAATATGTCAGGCTCCACAGGAAATGGAAGGAGAATGAGAAAAGAAACCCTAGTGAGAGAAGATTCCTAGGAACTGCATATCGGATTTGGTTAAGCACCACGCCATCAGGTAGGCATTCTAAGTAGTCTTGGTGACTGTCTTCTATTTTTTATTGTTTTTCTCATTCTTTATATTGCTCATCTGTTCCATTTTCTGATTTTCTTCTTCACTTTTGGAAACTTTAACTGTGTTATCTCACAAGGTACTTAAAAATTGATGCTAGGTTAGAGCAAATACGTATAGTCTTGTATAATTTATAAAGGGTACGTTTGCGCACAAAGGAATAGAGTTCTATTCAGCACCAATCTTACTAAAGCAGATTTGTTTAGTTGGGGAAGTAGACAGAAGATCAACTCTACGGTAGAGAATTACATTATGCGGAATGTTACTCCGCCACAGTTTTTTATGTCAACTCCAGGTGATCCACCCTTAAAGTGGAAAAAGGTGTTTCAAAACTATGCCATTGTATGTGGGCCAAACCTGGCGTTAGAAAGGAAGGTAGCGGTACAAAAGCAATATCTGAGTGTGGAGGGGCAAGATATACTAGAACACCTGCCAGAATTAGAGGCAAATAAAGCAAGAGGGCTGAATGATTATGAAATTAGTTTGAAAAAACTGGATAATTACTTCCTACCCAATATCAGCACTATAATAGGAATGCTTTCATTTTGGAAAAAGGGGACAAAACGAGGGGGAAACGGTAGAAACCTTTGTGTCAGATTTGAGGAAACTGGCAGCCAGTTGCAAATTTGGAGGTGCCTGTGAGGAGCGCATTAGGTATCAATTTTTGTTGACATGTAAGATAGAAAGAATACAGGAGGAGTTGTGGTTGAAGGACGATCCGCCTCTGGGGGAAGTGTTGATTGTGGTAAAACAGGTTGAACATATGATGCATTGCATACGAGAGCTAAAACAGGATGGAGTGAGTAAGATCACAGAGGAAATACGTGAAGTCATGGTGGTCAAAGGTATAAAAATAGAAGTGAAAGAAAATAAGGGTGCCGGAGGGTTTAAAGGTCATTGCTATAGATGTGGTAAGGCGGGACATCTAGCCAACAGCTAAGACTGCCTGGCTTTGAAAGCATTGTGCAATAGGTGTGGGAAGAAAGGCCACTTTAGAGTATGTTGTAAGAGTGGAATAAATTACAGCAGAAATGTAAATTATAACAGGAGTAGCAAGAATGATGCACACACCACATGTGACGAAATTGTTTTACAACTGGATGGAGGGGTGTTAGGCAACCCAAGAGATGTCATTAATATTGACGAGCAGAGTGTTGAAGCTATGTTTGACTTGTGCTCAAGATTAACTATAATTTCAAAGAATGCATTTGATATGAAGTTTGGAAAGGGGAGACGATTGCACAGGATGGATGTTAAACATGGAGGTTATGGGGGACAACCTATACACATGCTGGGTTATTTTTGGGGAACGATAGCCTACAAGGGCAGGTACACAGTCAGGAAAGTTTATTTTTCTCTAAAAGAGGACAACATTTTGGGATGGCCGGCGCAAAAGGACCTAGGAATATATCTCAACCCCAATATATCCTCAGATCCTAGTTCAGAGTGTGGATCAAACTCTAACCACTATTGAAATCGAGTTCCCAGAGGTATTTACTGATGATCTAAGATACTTAAAGCGTTATGGACACCGAATAAAACTAAAAGATTACTCAACACCTGTACCAAGCAAAGTAAGGAATCTGCTTTTGTCTGTACATAAGGCGGTACGAAAGGAACTGGAAAGGCTTTGCAGAATGGATGTCATTGAAACTGTTGAGGCCACAGAGTAGTTGGCCCCAATTGTTGTAGCTAAAAAAGGGGATGGATCAATTCACTTGTGCATAGACCTGGGAGCTCTCAATAAAGAGGTAGGTAGTGGACAAGTATCCTTTGCCAAACATCATGTACATGATGAGTAGGGTGGCGGGAGCCAGAGTGTTTTTGACTTTAGATCTGGCATCCACATATTATCAAGTCAAGCTTCATCCAGACTCTCAGGATCTGATGGCGTTTTTATCATGCCCATGGGGGCATACCAGTTTAAATGCATGCCATTCGGGCTTGTCTCAGTGGCTGCAGTGTTCCAGAGGGTCATGACAAACATGCTGCAAGGTATATCAGGTGTATTCTGTTATCAAGAATACAATATTCTGTTATCAAGAATACAATATTTGGTGAGGACCATCTCCAACACGATCTAAGACTTAGACAGGTTTTACAGAGATTTCAAGAGCAGGGTTTCATGGTAAGACGAGAAAAGTGTAATTTGGGTTGGTCAGAGATAGAATTTCTAGGACACAGGATCACAGCAGATGGTATCTTGCCCCAACCCGAACTTCAGAACACTATTGTGAAATTGACATCACCTACAAACAAGGATGAGATAAAGTCTTTTATGGGTATGCTTGAATTGTATAGCAAATTTGTTGACAATCTTGCCAGGCGAACATTTCACATTCGCTCCTTACTAAAGAATGGGGCACCATTTGCATGGTCGGAAAACTTTCAAAAGGAATTTGATGATGTCAAGTTGGCATTAGCAAGGGCGCCCAATCTGAAGGCTTTCATTCCAGGGAGAAATACTGTGATAACCACAGATGCTAGCTCAAAAGTCTTAGGTGCAGTCTTAACACAAGAGGGATGAAAGGGTGTAGAGACAATCGCATTTGCCTCTCGCTCATTGCAGTAGGCAGAAATCAATTACTCAGTGATAGAGAAGGAGGCACTGGCGGCACACTGGGCAATCAACAAGTTCCAAAATTCTGTATGAGAAACAAGGTTCGGATTGAAGACAGACCACAAACCACTTGTTGAAGTTTTCACTAAGAAAGGGCTGGATTGTATCTACAGGAGGATCAGGAGGTGGGTTGTAAGCCTGCAGGAATATACATTTGGGGTGGAGTATGTGCCGGGTGTAAGAAACTATGCTGCGGATTGTCTTTCACGTCTTGTAGGGAAGCCAAGGGAGGAAGAAAGTGTTATATGGCCATTAGGGTAATTGTCGACATTTCTAAGTTAGCATGAGCTCTGCTGCCATGATGCTGCTTTTGCGCACGTTACTACATTACTTTATTTTGCAAGACTCTGTTTGTGCCTTTCACATGAGAACTGTCTGCTTTTCGTGTTCTCTGCTAGTTCCTGGAGTTCAAGCTTGAATTTTAAAAGGTCTTTCTCTTTCATATTACCCCGTTATTGTGCTGCCACGCATAGGTTGTTATTCTCTATTATTGATTATGGCGATTGCTATTGCGCCTCCTAACCGCGCACCGCTCAGGGCTTATTTGACTCAATATCGTGTACCTGATGCTGGTGTTGCGCTTATCTTTGTTGTAGAAGCAGATGCAGCATTCCGCTTCGAGGTATTTTATTCTTGGGTCACATTTCCGGCGGTCGATGGAACAGATAATTTGTTTCACGAGTATACTGCCACCGCAACACCGCGGGATTATAGCCCTTATAGATCTCTTGAAGTTCTGCTAATGGCTTGGCAACACCAAATATGGTTTAATACAACTTCAGAACGTGGCTGGGTTAAGATTTGCGCAATACCATCACTATTACAGAAACAAAAGTAGTGTACAGTAAGTGCTCAAGGGAACAAAGGGGAAAACGGCCACCCACGTTTCCAAGTGTTCTCCGTGGACAGGGTTCACAGCGAGCAAAATACAGAGCTACGTCCCATTCCCGAGCAAACAAATAAATATATTTGAACAGAAGGAATAAAGTCCAAAAAGGAAGTTCTAGTCCGCAGTCAGTTTCTTAATGTTCTTCTTTATTTTCTTGTTGTCATCACATTTAGATCATATCATCACGTAGATGTTTACGATGTAGCCATAGATGTTAATGATGTAGCCAACACGTGTTTCGTCTTGGGTTTATCGCCCATTGACTTCCTCAGGGCAAAGAATAGCTTGAAGACAGGTACGCCAAAGTCCAGGCGAGCCTGCAGTTAATCCCATACAGCATGGGTCTTAGTATTACTTGTATCCGGAGAGGTAGATTATATAGTAAGACTATGTATCGGTTTTGTGGAGAGTACTTCAATACGGCTCACAGCGAGAATAAGAAATAAGTTGCCGCTTTACCAGCGAAGTATGCCTCAGACGGTGAGAACGCGTCTTCTAGACTGGACATGGGTGGTGACTCTGCTCGACAGCGCAGCGGAGGTTACCATAGTGTGGGAGGCACTGCGTCCCTGTCTGGAGGCGAGAGCAACTGATACATTTATTACAGTAGAAACAGCAGATACACGAGTTGCCCCCCGGATAGACTCTTTGAAATTGTCTTCCAAATTGAAGGTGATATACAGCGTACAATCACAGCGGTTTTCTGGAAAATCTCACCTCTTCATACGACATTCTGTTGGCAGAGGCAGATTGGCCACCACCATTTGTGCTAGCCACTTCTAGAGGGGAGGACGTGATACTTCCGAGTTTTTCACGATACGTCCCTGAGGAACATGCAAAGGCTTACGCATCTGAGTGGGCTTTGGCCCTAGCCCCGACGGTGTACCATAATCAGGTGGGCTTGGATAGAGATTCACCAGCACATGAGATACCATTGCGGTCTATGCCACAGCCACAGCCGCAATATCCAATCAGACGAGAGGCTAAGGCTCCCGTTTGTGACATTCTAACTCAGTTGGAGTATCAAGGAGTGATTGAATCCTGTGTATCACCGATGAATAATCCTCTTTTTCCGGTATCAAAACCTGACGGTTCATATCGCATTGTATTAGATTATCTAAATTTGAATAGTCATTGTCGTACATTTGCAGTACAGAACACACATAGCTCCGCGCTAGTGAACAGCCTTGTTCGTAAGAAATACTAAACTACACTGGATATTTCCAATGGTTTCTACAGTCACAACTTGGCTCTTGAGAGCAGTGACTTGACAGCATTTACAGCCATTGGGAAGCAGAAAAAATGTACGTGTTTGCCTATGGGGTATAAGAATAGCCCCGGGGCTTTTGCTGCATGTGTTATCTCTTTGTTAGACAGCATTGACCCTGATGCGTTCTCGTACTTTGATGATATTTATCTGATGTATTATGAACTGATGCCGCATCTTCTCCGAGTCGACCGGATTATTCTGTCCTTTGTCGACTATGGATACAAATTCAATTGAGCAAAATCACACATCGTGCATTTTGCGGTGCTCTTTTTGGGCTACGAGCTCAACAATGAAGGTAGAGGCTTGGCCCCTCACTTTCTGGAGAAATGTGTACAATTGCAATCTCCATCTACTCTGAAGAAACTTCAGTCTTTGCTGGGATTTTTGAATTTCGGGCGGACTTACATCCCCGATTATGCCCAGCGTATCAAAGCATTATATGCTTTGATACAACCAACATATTCCTCTGCCAGCTGGCTTCCAGAACATACCTCTATACTGCTTTCTTTGCAATCAGATTTGCTTGCTACTTACTACTTGTTGACACGTGACAATACCACAAACCTGGTGATACGTATAGTACCGGGGACAGTGGGTTTCACTTACTTGACGTTCAATGAGGGAGACACAGTACCTATTGCATACAAATCACATGTTGAAAAAGTTTTGACAGCGGTCCAAATGGCGAATCTGAAAGTACGCTCACTGGCGCATGGATAACACGTTCTTATGGTCACGCCTCTCCCTGCTTTAGAAGCAGTGACTAAGGCAAGTGTGCCAAACTCTAAGGCATTACATCCCCGTTGGATACAATGGGCTACTTCCTTGACATCGGCTGATGTCACATTTATCTTTGATCCTGCTCTTTAGACACAGGAGTTTTTACAGTATGAACATGTTCATCCTCCTCCGTTGTCGTTGCTTCCTTTAGATGAGTACAAATGTATAATTTATACCGATGGCTCGGCCCAACCGGCCACCGGTTCCAAACATGCTTATTCAGCGGCTTGCGCTATTCTGGATGGTTCAATTGTCATTGGAGAATTTAAGTCTTCCATAGTGGATACACAGGCACTTGGGGACTGTACAGCGCAATTGGCAGAGCTGCGTGCTCTTGTTCTTGCCCTCGAGTTTGCTGATCCTAATGTGAATACTCTTATTGTATGCGATTCTTACTACTGTGTTCAGTCTTTTAATGACAACTTATTCTTTTGGTCACAAAATGACTATCGTGACTCTAAAGGCAGCGCAATAAAGCATAAAATGCTTTGGGTTCGAGTGGCGGAACTTAAAAAACGTCTCCCACTCACACAGGTTATACATACTCTTGGCCATCAGCATGTGGGAGCACGTTGTTGGTAATTCTTTGGCTGATGAAGCGGCCAAATCTGCAGTAGCCACGTGTTCCGTAGCAGCAGTTACAAGGTCCATGACTAAAATAGATAATTAAATTTTGGCAGCAATTGCTGCTACGAAGGATGGAACTGCTTATCCGCAGGGCTTCCCTTCGAAGTATTCTTATCTCCCAAAAAAGTTCCTTATGCTAAGATACCATCTGTTGGGGATCGGCTGATTCCCAACAAGAACCGCAGACTTCCTTTGATCATTGCCGCACACGAAGGCATGGCTTCTGCACATGCCGGGGTGTCTGCGACAGTCTCTATATTACAGCAACGTTACTGGTGGCGTGGTTTATATAAACAGACCGTAATTATGTACTTTTGTGTGAAATTTGTCAGCAAATCAAACCGTCTATGGTCTCACGCCCACCACAAACACAGCTATGTATTTCCAATCAGCCATTTGGCTGTGTGTATCTTGATCACTGCGGTCCGTTTTCTTCTGATACTGCATATAAATACATTTTTGTTGCAGTTGATTCGTGCACTAGATTCCTTTGGGTTTGGTCGCAACGCAGTGCTGACGCTCAAAATGTCCTTAGAGATTTGCCTGTCTTTGTCGGGATGTTTGCCTGTGGCACCTTCCATTCTGACCAAGGTCCAGCGTTCACCTCTAAGGCGTATAAGGACACGATGATGTTGATGGTTGCTGATCAGTTTTCGTCTCCATACAGTCCTGAGGGCAATTCTATAGTGGAGCGAATTAACCGTGACTTGAAGCAATCTTTGACAGCTAGAGTCTTAGGTACTGGCAAGAACTGGCTGGCCCATTTGTATGGAGTTCAACGTGCACTAAATAACCTCCCTAAAAGATCTCTGGGTGGGCGGACCCCATACAAAATGCTCTTTGGCATTAAAATGTTTGTGCCAGACCTTGATGGTCTAGACGTTGCGGCGGCAGCCACAACCTTTGACGTAGATAATCATTCTTCTATGTTACAGGACCTACAAAAGACCCATGACAACTACGCAACTGAACATTTACCCTCTTCCAATGATGCAGCACTGCTGAATCCGGTTGCCGGCTGGCTTCCTAAGATTGGAGATCTGGTACGAAAGCTGGAGAGCAAAAATGAATTTCGTCCCTCTTATTGTGCACCGGTTCCAGTACTTGGATTGAAGGGTACTCGTACAGTCATTTTACCTCCTTTACCTGGTCACAAAGACAACAGATACATCTCAGTGGACAGTGTCAAGTTACACCGTCTGGCCGATTCTGAATAGTGTCACACCTGCAGTTTCATGCAATGCTATCTCGTTGAATCCGGTGGTTTCATCCTCTTCGAATAATGCCCGTGTCATTAAGGGTGAGATGGAAACTACTATTGATCTTTCGCCTGTTCTGCCTCCATCCTCTTCCAGCGCAGAAGTCGAGTATACTTACCCTACAGGGGAGTCCCACGGTGAAGTGCCGAACAGTCCTTGACAACATCACGCTGATGCTGCCCTACCACCTCTAATAGACATGGGTACAAGCGGTTATTTTGGGGACCATGCCAGCTTCTCTTATTACTCACCCTCCTCGTCTTCCACTTTGGCACTTCCACCAACAAAATTAAGTATTTTCATCTCTTGGTTCAAAAAGACTTACCTGGTCCCCCCCATGGACCTACATCCGGTTGGTGCTTATCCTGATTTTCCTCTTCATGTCGATTGGATTTGTGACAGTATTTTTCTTACTCATCAATGGTCATTATTTGCCAGAACGCTCTGCTGTGAACTTGGTTGATGGTATTCTGGCCCCTCATACATCATCCCATATCATGAAACGTGATCAAACTCTTGTGAACATTTCAGCTTTCCCGGTTGCAGATGGCATAGTTTGGGATAAAGTAGCTTTCGAAATCCACGGCCCGACGGAAGTCCTCAAGATACCATACGTGTTTCGCGTCTCCTTAGGAGATGTGGTAACACAGGACATCCATTCTGATGATTGAAATATGCAAGCAGTACATTCATTGTTTTCTGATTTAAAGTATTATGCTGCTTTTGATGCTGAAGATTTATATTTGAATTCTGCCAATTATGCTGATTTATTCTGTTATCAACACTATGGGCATCATTTCTTGCATAAAACAAACACGTTAAGACCTGTTTTTAATTACATTCAATGGGAACATTGTCCTACTCCCGTACAAGGGAGTTCTAAAACCCTTAGAGATAAATTCACCTATTTCACCAATTATGACACGCCTAATCCGGAATCCTATTTTTTTAAATTGCAGCTGTCATCTCGATCCAAATTTATTCTGACCCACACTAAATTGATCTATTCTAATTCTTTTAGAACTGAATTGGCCACACAGGGTTATGAACACTGGAAAGATACCATCGATTTAAAATCGATTTGGGGCACTAAGGCTTGGCAGTTTCAGGGAACTGAAGCTTTGCATCATGCCTACCTAATCCCGACTCAAATTTTATTTTTAAATGATACAGTGCACCAAACCACTTGCTTTGGCTTGGCAACTGCAAAAAAATTTGAATATCCCATCCATTCCGTCTTTAGCGGAATATGACAATTGGCGCGTACAATCGAATTATACGATCGATGAACTACAAGCTTTGTTTCGAAATGACACTTTTAATGTCTCTGAGATTGACCCATCCGGATGGTTGGTGTGGCAAACAAGTTCAAACGCATGTCAACTGCGTTTTTATAATGTAACACCTGGTTTCACACAGACTAGACCGGATCCTCGTTTTCCATGTTCACATTCGGTCACCACATACTCGGTGGGTAAATTGTGCCAACAATGGTTGGAACACTCCACTTTGTCGTCAGTAAAACAACACTTGTCACTCTTGTCGAGCGACATTAATCTGGCTGATTTTATCTTAGGTCCTAGAATTCCTAGATCGAAGAGGTTTATCTATGCAGCTTACAATGAAGTTTGGAAACTTTCGCAGATTGAGGCAGCACTTCGTCTGCGCCAAATTGATCAAGCAAATTTGGAAAAAGTCCTTGCAGTGGTCGACATTAGCATCAATACACTTTCTTCACGTATTTATACCTTGGATAATATTGTTTCATCTGTTATTGATATTGTTTAGAATGATGTATCTGTGTTATATCATGGTCAAAATCAATTAAGATCAGTTTAACAGTTTGCATGGACGTTACAGACTCTCAAAATGGGGAAAGTCCCTTGGGATTATTTGAATTCTTCTGCTTTGTTTTTACCATTTAATCTGACTTATAAACAGAGATTTATGTCCATGAAAGATGCTACATACACGCTATTACACATTGAACAATTGGAACCCTTGCCATTCTCTGTGCCGGAGACGGATTGGTTAATTCATGGGATTATCTCTCTCCCATTCTCGCTGTTTCAATTTAAATCTTGTATGAAACATTTTCCTATAGGCCACTTTGAATCCCTGGGTAGTGCATTTCTCCATAAATTATGGTCCCTACCTTTCACTTACAGACATTCATGGGAGGATAAGGAAGTTTTCCTATCAGGGGAGGACTGCGATTCCACAGTAGGACATTCCATGGTTTGTAAACACGATAAGTTGCACAGCGCTTGTAATGTATCCGCGCCTAATCTTGCTTGTTTTTTAAAGGAACTCCCGTCCCAGCAATAATTCCCGCTTTTACCTTGCTTACTAACGGCAGTTATCTTATTTTGAACAACCAAGACTGCTGTGGTTTACGGGCAGGAATCCCGTATTTAGTAACTGTTAGAACTGGGGGTCTTTAGTTGGCTGAGGTATGTATCTTAGTCCAAATAGGGACCCTTGCTTCTAGTCAGGGTAAGGAGGGACACACCCTTAGATAACCCCTGCTCACCCCCTGGTAGCTTGGCCCGAGCAGCCAGGCTTATCTCCAAGGCAATGTGTAAAGTATTTGCAACCACACTCCCAGTAACACAGTGATAACACCACAAATGGACACCACACTGGTTTCATAAAAATAGCAGTATCTTTATAAAAAGGAATACGATGAGACCAAACGATAGAAAACCAACATATGCGTATTCGTAATAATTCACTTGGCCGGTTATTAGGCCAGCAATCACTTGTAGGTTCTTGCGGTATTAATGAGCAATTTACGATCTCTAATGCAGCCCTAATGCAATGCTCTGCAGTTCGTAATGCAGCTCGTAATGTATTAATAGGACTGTCCTTAAAGCAAGAATCAGGCAGTTTGTATGCAATAATAATGCGATTCATAATGCAAGAATCAGGCAGTTCGTAATGCAATACTAATGCGGTTCGTAATGCAAGAATCAGGCAGTTCGTAATGCAATAAAAATGCGGTTCGTAATGCAAGAATCAGGCAGTTCGTAATGCAATAATAATGCGATTCGTGATGCAAGAATCAGGCAGTTTGTAATGCAATAATAATGCGGTTCGTAATGCAATCTGCGCGGTCAACTCGGGCACCACTAGGCCCCAACAGCAGAGACAATGGTCATAGGCTTACAGGGGCGGCCCCGGTCCTGCTGGGCAGGTCCGGGCCGCTCGTGGACTCAGCGTGTCTAACACGGTGCAGCGGGAGAGAGCTCAGAGCACTCCTGTACTCCTCCTGCACGCCTCCCCAGGCCACACACGCTTGCAGCTCCCGACCGAAATCCAAGCCTTACCTGAGGGGGTTCGCTGCCTTGCTCTCTCTCTCTCCCCGCTCGTTGGACGTCCTGCTGGGCGATCCTGATCACGTTGCAGCTCTGTTGCTAGGCGACGCTGTAGCCGGACAGGTTACGGCACGGCCTTCTCCGTCGTTGATGATCGTGGGCAGATTCCTTTCGACAAACAACGATCACGATCCCTTTCACCTTGTAGCTTCCTTAGCTTCAAGAAATCCTTTAGCACGTTGCGGCTCGGGCCGGCAGCGGTGATCCTTACTCACATCCTCAGTTACGATGACAGCTCGGGCCACAAACAGCAATACAGCAGCGTGAACGATGTTTCACGCTGCGGGGGCAATGCGATCACGGGGCACCTCGTAAACAGTACCACGGACCACACGGCAGTCTCAGGCGTGCAAGAGCACCACGCACACAGCGTCGCTGAGACACAGTCCTCAGTTTCAAGTGCCCCGTTAGCACGTTGCGGCTTGGGCCGGCGATCTTTACTCACAGCCTCAGTTACGATGACGGCTCAGGCCACAAACAGCAATACAGCAACGTGGATGATGTTTCACGCTGAGGGGGCAATGCGATCATGGGGCACCTCGTAAACAGTACCACGGACCACACGGCAGTCTCAGGCATGCAAGAGCACCACGCATACAGCGTCGCTGAGACTCGGTTCTCAGTTTCACACAATACTTTGGCACGTTACGGCTCGGGCCGGCGGTGGTGATCCTTCCTCACAGCCTCAGGTACGGTGACGGCTCGGGCCACAACAGCAAGGCAGCAGCGTGGACGATGTTTCACGCTGCAGGGGCAGTGCGATCACGGGCACCTCGCAAACAGTGCCACAGACCACACAGCAGTCTCAGGTGTGCAAGAGCACCATGCACCACTCACAGAGCTCTCCTCGGGCCCTTGGAGACACGCTACTTCAGGACACAGCACACAGCAAAGTCCTCACAAGCAGGGGGACACAGCACACAGCAAAGTTCCTTGTCCTCTCCTTAGTCAAACCAGCAAACTGCAGGCCAGCCCCAGAACACACAGCAAGGGCAGTCCTTCTCTTGAGTCTCTTCAGCTGTTCTTCTTTGGCAGAGGTTCCTCTTGATCACTAAGTAGGTTCAATCCTTTTTCAATATGGATTTCAGTCTTGAGTTCAGGGGTTTCAGCTCTTACATTAATACCCCTAAATGCCTTTGAAGTCTTTGTGTTCAGGGGGCTCTGACCTCGGTCCAAACCAGACCTGGGTGTCTTCCTGCGAGTGCACACCCTCCTCCTTTGATAGTCAGGGTCTGGGGCCCAGACGCTCAGCAGGAGGTGGAGCCATTCTTTTGTGGCAGCAACACAGCCCTCTGCACCTCCAGGGGGCTACTCCTCCCCCCTACATCAAATGCAGGCCAGCCTGTTGCTGTCTCACCTTCTACTCCCTGGGGTCAGGACACTTCCCAGACCCTGTCACGTCTAAACCCAGGCAGGCAATATACAACCAGGCAGAGGCACACAGGATGGTTTAAGACAAGAAACCAGCCACTTCTAAAAGCATGGTTTCTAAACACACAATTCAAAAACCATCTTCACAAAAAGATGTGTTATTAAATTCTGAGTTCAGGCACACTAAACTCCATCTCTCCATCTTATGCCTATGGGAAGATATGCTGGAAACATGGGACACAGCATTCCCCATTCTGTCCTATGGGCAAGATGGCTTTGCAACAGTGAAAAACGAATTTGGCAGTATTTCACTGTCAGGACATGGTACACACCTCAGTACATGTCCTACCTTTCACATACACTGCACCCTGCCCAGGGGGTACCTTGGGCCTACTATAGGGGTGTCTGATGTGCATAAAAGGGAAGGGAAGGCCTGGCAAGTGGGTGCACTTGTCAGGACAACAAGGCAGTTAACAAACTGCGCGCAGGCACTGCAGTGGCAGGCCTGAGATCTCTCTCTAGGGCTACTTGTGTGGGTGGCACAATTAGTGCTGCAGGCCCACTAGTAGCATTTGCATTACCAGCCCTGGCACACATAGTGCACTTTACTAGGGACTTCACTAGTAAGGCAAACATGCCAATTATGGGCAACCAATTACCATAACACTTCATACAGGGAGCACTTGCACTTTGACACTGATCAGCAGTGGCAAAGTGCCCAAAGCATCTAAGTCGGCAACATTATGTCAGGAAAAGGTCTAGTAGGAAGGCAAAAAGTTTAAGGCACTTTAGCCAAAAAGGGCCAAGTCCAACACAACCCCCTCCCAGCCTAAAGCCAGGGTAGGCCAATCACTACCTTGATGGACTTCCCTGCTTGGGGCGATAGAACCCAGACGCTGGCCCGCTACCGCAGGGACACCCTCCTGTTCTATGCCTCCCTGACTCCAGGGGGTTCCCTTGGTTACAACTCCCTGGGCCAACTAAGCTACTCCACTGGTACTTCCTGGGAGTCGGGGCCCCCTAGGGGTGCTTGTCCCCTGCCAACTCCAGGCGGGGTTACCCTGGCGACTTCTAGGGGACCCAGCCCTTCTGGCTGGGCCCTGACCCACTGGTTCTCCTACTGGGGAACACCTCCTCTCAACCTTTCGTCTAGACTTCTGGGCCTGCCACTTAGGAAAGGCACCCACAAACTTTAGGACCGCGGGAGCTCTGGTTACAGATGCCCCACGACCTCCTGATGCTAGGTGTTCTTCCTCGCACAGCTGGCAAGTATGTTCTAGACCTCCAACCGGGTGTTCTCCTAAGGAGCCCTCCAGTCTCTAGGGTGGGGCTGCGGACCCCTGGGGACGCCGCTTACACTCTCTCCCTCTCCTTTGAGGCAGGATGCTAGCCTACACGCCCCCCACTTCTCTGGGACCTGACTACGCCACTCTGTCCTTCTTCCCTCCCACAGGACTGGAAGATCTCTGAGTCGCTGCTGGGTTGAATGGGCTGAATGGTTACTACCAGCCCCTGTGGCTGGTCCTTCCACCGGCAAATCCTGTGGACCAAATCCATTCCCTGGGTCATCCTCATCCACCTCATCATCACCTGTCTCCTGAGCCTCTTTGGCTTCCCACCAGGCCCTCAAGGCCGTTTGCAGCTCCTCCTTCTTGGCGCTACTTTTCATGGGACATCCCAAAGCTCTGCAGAATTGCCTCAATTGATCAACTTTGTAGGTAAGCAATGCCTCAATGTTGAATTCCAATTCTGCAGCCTCACTGGCTACTTGACTCCTTTGAGACATGATGTGTGGCTTATAGGTCGCTCAAAAATAGAACCAAAAATCAAAAAACACACTATGTGGTTGCGTCGTGGTCTGCGCTAAACTAGTGATGTACACCAATCACTATGAGTCAGTTGCAAATACACGTTCAAATCCCCAACCGCTGACCAACAATGTTAGAACTGGGGGTCTCTAGTTGACTGAGGTATGTACCTTAGTCCAAATAGGGACCCTTGCTTATAGTCAGGGTAAGGAGGGACACACCCTTAGATAACCCCTGCTCACCCCCTGGTAGCTTGACACGAGCAGCCAGGCTTATCTCCAAGGCAATATGTAAAGTATTTGCAACCACACTCCCAGTAACACAGTGATAACACCACAAATGGACACCACACTGGTTTCATAAAAATAGCAGTATCTTTATAAAAAGGAATACGATGAGACCAAATGATAGAAAACCAACATATGCGTATTCGTAATAATTCACTTGGCCGGTTATTAGGCCAGCAATCACTTGTAGGTTCTTGCGGTATTAATGAGCAATTTACGATCTCTAAGGCAGCCCTAATGCAATGCTATGCAGTTCGTAATGCAGCTCGTAATGTCATAATCAGGCAGTTCGTAATGCAATAATAATGCGATTCGTAATGCAAGAATCAGGCAGTTCGTAATGCAATACTAATGCGGCTCATAATGCAAGAATCAGGCAGTTCGTAATGCAATAATAATGCGGTTCGTAATGCAAGAATCAGGCAGTTCGTAATGCAATAATAATGCGGTTCGTGATGCAAGAATCAGGCAGTTCGTAATGCAATAATAATGCGGTTCGTAATGCAATCTGCGCGGTCAACTCGGGCACAACTAGGCCCCAACAGCAGAGACAACGGTCATAGGCTTACAGGGGCGGCCCCCGTCCTGCTGGGCTGGTCCGGGCCGCTCGGGGACTCAGCGCGTCTAACGCGGTGCAGCGGGAGAGAGCTCGGAGCACTCCTGTACTCCTCCTGCACGCCTCCCCAGGCCACACACGCTTGCGGCTCCCGACCGGAGTCCAAGCCTTACGTGGGGGGGTGCGCTGCCTCGCTCTTTCTCTCTCCCCGCTCGTCGGACGTCCTGCTGGGTGATCCCGATCACGTTGTGGCTCTGTTGCTAGGCGACGCTGTAGCCGGACAGATTACGGCGCGGCCTTCTCCGTCGTTGATGATCGTGGGCAGATTCCTTTTGACGAACAACGATCACGATCCCTTTCACCTTGTAGCTTCCTTAGCTTCAAGAAATCCTTTAGCACGTTGCGGCTCGGGCCGACAGCAGTGATCCTTACTCACAGCCTCAGTTACGATGACGGCTCAGGCCACAAACAGCAATACAGCAGCGTGGACGATGTTTCACGCTGCGGGGGCAATGCGATCACGGGGCACCTCGTAAACAGTACCACGGACCACACGGCAGTCTCAGGCATGCAAGAGCACCACGCACACAGCATCGCTGAGACTCGGTTCTTAGTTTCACACAATCCTTTGACACGTTGCGGCTCGGGCCGGCGGCGGTGATCCTTCCTCACAGCCTCAGGTACGATGACTGCTCAGGCCACAACAGCAAGGCAGCAGCGTGGACGATGTTTCACGCTGCAGGGGCAGTGCGATCACGGGCACCTCGCAAACAGTACCACAGACCACACAGCAGTCTCAGGCGTGCAAGAGCACCACGAACACAGCGTCGCTGAGACACGGATGGAAACTTTTGTGTTCCTGAGTTTCCACAACAGGGGACCAGCTCTCCTCGGGCCCTTGGAGACACGCTACTTCAGGACACAGCACACAGCAAAGTCCTCACAAGCAGGGGGACCCAGCACACAGCAAAGTCCCTTGTCCTCTCCTTAGTCAAACCAGCAAACTGCAGGTGAGCCCCAGAACACACAGCAAGGGCAGTCCTTCTCTTCAGTCTCTTCAGCTGTTCTTCTTTGGCAGAGGTTCCTCTTGATCACCAAGTAGGTTTAATCATTTTTCAATATGGATTTCAGTCTTGAGTTCAGGGGTTTCAGCTCTTACATTTATACCCCTAAATGTCTTTGAAGTCTTTGTGTTCAGGGGGCTCTGACCTCTGTCCAAACCAGACCTGGGTGTCTTCCTGCCAGTGCACACCCTCCTCCTTTGATAGTCAGGGTCTGGGTCCCAAACGCTCAGCAGGAGGTGGAGCCATCCTTTTGTGGCAGCAACACAGCCCTCTGCACCTCCAGGGGGCTACTCCTCCCCCCTACATCAAATGCAGGCCAGCCTGTTGCTGTCTCACCTTCTACTCCCTGGGGTCAGGACACTTCCCAGACCCTGTCACGTCTAAACCCAGGCAGGCAATATACAACCAGGCAGAGGCACACAGGATGGTTTAAGACAAGAAACCAGCCACTTCTAAAAGCATGGTTTCTAAATACACAATTCAAAAACCATCTTCACAAAAAGATGTGTTATTAAATTCTGAATTCAGGCACACTAAACTCCATCTCTCCATCTTATGCCTATGGGAAGATATGCTGGAAACATGGGACACAGCATTCCCCATTCTGTCCTATGGGCAAGATGGCCTTGCAACAGTGAAAAACGAATTTGGCAGTATTTCACTGCCAGGACATGGTACACACCTCAGTACAAGTCCTACCTTTCACATACACTGCACCCTGCCCAGGGGGGTACCTTGGGCCTACTATAGGGGTGTCTGATGTGCATAAAAAGGGAAGGTAAGGCCTGGCAAGTGGGTGCACTTGTCAGGACAACAAGGCAGTTAACAAACTGCGCGCAGGAACTGCAGTGGCGGGCCTGAGATCTCTCTTTAGGGCTACTTGTGTGGGTGGCACAATTAGTGCTGCAGGCCCACTAGTAGCATTTGCATTACCAGCCCTGGCACACATAGTACACTTTACTAGGGACTTCACTAGTAAGGCAAACATACCAATTATGGACAACCAATTACCATTGTTGCGGGGATTCTGCACATATACAGAACTATGCGCAGGAAAACAGGACCTCGGTGTATAGTGGTGTACCAACCATCCACCTTAGTACCCAAAATCCCAATCCGACTAGCTATAGTGTCTCATTCGTTCTCCGTACTACATCGAAGCTACCAATGATTAGACATCCCAGAACACGAACTCTTTCAGGAATCGCGGGAGCAAGAACTCTCTTTCATTACTCACTCATACTTGTCCACAGCGTGCGTATTAAGATACACAGTATAGTTTAAAATGTTTATTTCAACTAACGTGCTCTAAGACACAGTACACGTGCCAGTACTAGCAGCATAATGCATAAAGACAAAACAGTAAGCATTGTTACAATTCCATAGAATACAAACGGGGACAGCATTTTATAAAGACAGTGGATAAAGGACTATAATGCCTTGCCACCCTTCCCGTACTAGTAACTAGTTTATTATAAAAATAGAAGACCTCTGGGCTTTGTCAGGGGGACCCCATACCTCAAGAACTAGATGCAAGGTTTACATCATCGGACAAGCACAGCTCTTCTCCCTGGAAAGGTTTTTCTCCAAGTGCCTCTAACAGGTATATTGCAGTATTAAAAGCACTCGAATTTCTACAGTACAGCTGTGCTTCGTGTTATGTCTAAGTGCGTGGGGCTGACCAGAACAGAATAACAAGGGACGTTGTTTTTCGACCTTGTACATCGTGTGCAGACGAAAACCACAGAGAACAGCAGAAAATGTGAAAGGCGGAAATGTAGCCAGTTCTCATGAACATAGGCACAAGCAGAGTCTGGAATAACAAAGTCACGAAGTAACGTGTGCAAAAGAGGCATCATGGCAGCTAGGCCTAAGCTAACTTAACAATGTCGACAATGATGCCACAATCCACACTACACCCTCCCCTGGTCAGTCCATAGGTCAAGACATAGGACGAAAACAGAGTTCAAATAGATGGAGCAGAATGCAAACGTCTATAGGTGGGAAAAGTTTTTGGAAAAAATTGGGAAAAACGGTCGAAATAGGGCCAAAAAAAAATGGTCACTCAAAGAGGATAAAAAAATCCGGATATGCAGTTTATTGAGAGCCAACACAACTAATCCATCAGAGTGTATGCGCACAAGACAACAACACCTTCCAAAAAGACATCATTGTCATTGTTTGAAAAAAGAGATGCCATCCAGTTCAACAAATCAAAACTGCATTCATGTTCCTCACAATAGGGAGCAGCGATCAGCATTGCGGGACAACTTGCGTGATATTCAATATAACTTTGTTGTAGGAGATCTGAGCAGCCGCACAGATATGCCATTGTGCCAAGACTCCAAGTGCAGCCGCACGCGCCATTAATCCTTCACCGGAACAATCCCGTTCATGGGCCATTAAGGGGTCCATTAACTGGTCGAAATCCGGGTCCGAACAAGACCTATTGGAGAGGCATACATCCAAGGACCATGAGAACAGACATCGTAAACAGGACAGCACAGGTTGCACGCAAGTGAAATACGCAAAGCGAAAAGATAATCCATAAGCCACGCTGAGTGTTGCCAGTGGCAGTGTACCGAAGCTGTCAATCATGCGGTCACGGAGCATCTGCAGTCGCCCTGGGCTGTTTAGGCCCACAAGAGGTGCAGCCATTGCGCAACAGGCAAAGCAAAAGCAATATTCCAGCAGCTAAGGCTAGGATCAATCGGAAGCCACCAAAGACGCTGGAAAAAATGGAATGAATAAAAGCTGGTATTACACCAAATATTGTCTGAAAGGACGTCAGAAGGCCAGAGCCCACAACTTTAAAAAAGTGTACAAGGCCATTGGTATTAGATTCATTAAATATACGGTGAATCAGTTCACCGAAATGTTGGGGGAGGTTAGTATTTAAAAGGGCCTGTATTTCACTGTGGGCGCTGGCCACCTGGAGGACGAAGGTCTCCCGTGCGGAAGTTAGCATAACCTCCTGGTTTAATAATAGCGCCTTTATTCTGCTCAATTTATTGAAATCTGCCTTCAAAGTCGGTATGTAAGGCCAAATGGAACTATCTAACTTCCCACGTGGGGGTGGAAAAAGCACATTTTTGCAGCAAACTACGCGATGTGAAACTGTTACAATGTAGGGTATGCCAGCTTGCAACCCACAGCAATCTTGATTATTTAAAAGCAGATAGCTACCGTTAGCAAGCATAGTGAAAGTAGGTGATATAGCTGGAACAGGAATACCCATTAAAATACATGCAAGATTCGGGGCGGAAACATTACAAGCCCCGTGCAATTTAATGTGTTTACAAACAAGGGAACGAGCCACTGTAGAATCGCAAGACTCCCCTGTGAGGTACACCTCTTTCAACAGAAGAAACAATATTATCTAATGTGTAAATGCGGGAAGACAACGTGTTAATACTATTGTCAACAACAGCAAGTACTTTTTCTAGATTTGCATGGTCTATTTCCCGTAAACGGGAAGCAGCTTCTATTTGTGAAAGCTTCCAGATTTCATTGTAAGTCGCATAAATAAATCTTTTTGGTCTCGGACCTCTAGGTCCCAGAACAAAGTCGGCCAGATCGATGTTACTGGATAACAGGAATAAATGTTGTCTCACAGACTCTAGTGTAGAGTGCTGCAACCACTGCTTACATAATTTACCAACTGAATATGTTGTAACCGAACATGAGTGAGAAAAACGTGGATCAGGTTTATCCTGTTTGTAACCAGGAGCAGAGTTATGAAAACGCAGTTGGCAGGCATTAGAAGCTATCGGCCACACTAACCAATCTGAGTGATCTAATGCAGAGACATTAAATGAATTATTTTGAATCAAAGCTTGCAACTCATCAAGGGAATAATTTAAATGCAAGCTCCAGTTAGGCCATGAAGACAGCGCAGGAATGGTAGGTGCATTCAATTGTTTGGAAGTTGCCAAACCAAAATAAGTTGTTTGGTATATAGTACTATTTAAAAATAATATTTGGGTCGGGATGAGGCAAGCGCGATGTAAGGCCTCCATACCACGTACCTGCCAGGATTTTGTGCCCCAAATAGATTTTAAATCAATGGTGGCTTTCCAGTGCTCATAGCCACCAACAGCTAATGCGTCCATAAAGGAACTGGTATACAACAATTTGGTGTGGGTTAACATCACCTTCGGAGTCGAAGAAATGTTTAATTTAAAATAATTGGACCCTGGGTTTGACCTATCAAAGTCTGTAAAATAAGTAAATTTATTTATCAGAGTTTGGGTGCTCCATTGCAGAGGGGTGGGGCAATGTTCCCACTGGGTATAATTAAAACTACCTCGAAGTATACCAGATTTATGCAGGAAATGGTTACCATAATGTAGGTAACAATACAAATCGGCATAATTAGCAGAATTTAAATACAAATCCTCAGCATTAAAAGCAGCATAATATTTCAAATCGGAAAACAAGGATTTAATTGCATGGACATCCCAATCATCTGAACGTATGTTTCTTTTTACCACATCACCCATGGAAACACGAAGTACATTTGGAACATTGATAATTTCTGTTGGTCCATAAATTTGGAAATTCACTGCATCCCATACGATGCCATCTGCGACTGGAAAGGCGGAAATGTTCACAAATGTCTGGTCACGCTTCATGATGTGTGAAGAAGAGTGCGGAGCTAAAGTTCCAGCAACAGAGTTCACCACAGAGCACTCTGGCAAGTAGTGACCATTGATGAGCAAGAAAAAAACTGTCACAAAGCCAATGGACATGAACAGGAAAATCAGAAATAGCACCAACCAGATGTATGTCCATGGAGGGACCAAAAAATTGTCTCTAAACCAGGATACAAAAACACTGAATTTGGTTGGGACAAATGATGAAGTGGAAGTCGAGGCAAAAGAAAAGCGGGACTGGTTCAGTGGTGTTGTAGGCAAACCAGCCAATGACTCGCTTGTGAGATAAGCATACTCAGGTTCCTCGTTGCAGGAGGAAGCTGGAGGGTCGAGCAGGTGATTTGGTAGAGAGACCATCCCAATGGCAACATCGTTACACGTGGCGACGGAGGGCCACCAGTAGGATTCCTTGAACTTGCTGGACATGATACAGCAGGTGTTACACTATTCAGAATCGGCCAGATGTTGTAGCTTGACATTGCCCACTGAGATGTATCTGTTGTCTTTGCGACCAGGAAGCGGTGGTAAGATGACTGTACGAGTACCCTTCAAGCCAAGGACTGGAACCGGTGCACGATAAGAGGGGCCAAATTCTTTTTTGTTCTCCACCTTCTCTTGCACCATATCTCCAATCTTCGGAAGCCAGCCGGCAACCGGAATCTGCAGCGCAGCGTCAGTGGCTGAGGGTAAGTGTTCACTTGCAAGTCTGTCACGGGTCTCTTGTAAGTACTGTAACATAGTAGAATGATTATCTACGTCAAAGGTCGCGGCAGCTGCCGCCATGTCTAGACCATCAAGGTCTGGCACAAACATCTGTATGCCAAAGAGCATTTCGTATGGGGTCCGCCCACCCAGAGATCTTCTAGGGAGATTATTAAGTGCACGTTGGATGCCATACAAGTGGGCCAACCAGTTTCTGCCAGTACCTAAGACTCTAGCTGTCAAGGATTGCTTTAAGTCACGGTTCATTCGCTCCACAATTGAGTTGCCCTCAGGCCTGTATGGAGACGAAAATTGCAATAGCACCCCCAAAGACCTCATTGCATCCTTGTACGCCTTAGAGGCGAACGCTGGACCTTGGTCGGAATGGAAGGTGCCACAGGGAAAAATTCCCACAAAGACACGCAAATCCCTGATGACATTTCGAGCGTCAGCACTGCGTTGTGGCCAAACCGAGATGAAACTTGTGCACGAATCAACTGCAACTAAGATGTATTTATATGCAGTATCAGAAGAAAATGGACCGCAGTGATCAAGATATACACAACCAAAAGGTTTATTAGAAATGCAGAGCTGTGTTTGTGGCGGACGTGTAACCGTAGAGGGCTTAATTTGCTGACCGATGTCACAAGAAAGGACATAATTACGGGTCTTTTTGTATAAACCACGCCACCAATAACGCTGCTGCAAGAGTGAAACAGTTGCAGACACGCCAGCATGGGCCGAAGCCAAGCCTTCGTGTGCGGCTGTTATCAAAGAATTTCTGCGGTCCACATTGGGAATCAGCCGATCACCAACGTCTGGAATTCTTACATAAGGAACCTGATTGGGACTTAAGTGATAAGAGTACTTGGAAGGGAAACCCTGTGGGTAATTAGAACCTTCCGCTGTAGCAGCAATAGCTGCCAAAATCTCATTATCTATTTTTGTCATGGATCTTGTAACTGCTGCTACTGGGCACGTGGCTACTGCTGATTTGGCAGCTTCGTCCGCCAAACTGTTACCGACCGCGTGTGCGCCCACACGCTGGTGGCCAAGAGTGTGAATCACCTGTGTGAGAGGCAGACGTCGTTTAAGATCTGCTACTCGAACCCAAAGCATTTTATGCGTAATTGCGCTGCCTTTAGAATCTCTAGAGTCGTTCTGAGACCAAAAGAATAAGTTGTCATTAAAAGACTGAACACAGTAGTAAGAATCGCATACAATAAGTGTAGTCACATCCGGGTCTGCAAACTCAAGTGCGAGCACCAAAGCACGCAGCTCGGCCAATTGGGCGGTACTGTCTCCCAGTGCCTGCGTGTGCACAACACTCGATTTGAACTCACTGTTCACCATAGTACCTGCCACAATAGCACATGCTGCTGAATAAGCATGCTTAGAACCCGTGGCCGGTTGCGCCGAACCATCGGTGTAAATGATACATTTGTACTCCTCAAGCGGCAGTAAAGACAGAGGAGGAGGATGAACAAATTCATACTGCAAGAACTCCTGTGTCTGAAGAGAGGAATCAAAGATAAAGGTGACATCAGGAGATGTCAAAGAAGTAGCCCATTGTATCCAACGGGGGTGCAAAGCCTTAGAGTTTGGTACACTTGCCTTTGTCACTGCCTCAAGGGCAGGATGTGGTGTGTTACCACCAAAATGCGTTTTCCCTGTGCCAGTGCGCGTTCTTTAAGAATCGCCATTTGCACTGCAGTCAAAACTTTCTCCACAGTTGAAAAGCGCAACTCGGCAGAAGTGTAAAGATGCGACTTGTAGGCAATAGGTACTGTGTCACCTTCGTTAAACGCCAAGTAAGTGAAACCCACTGCGCCTGGCACGATTCTGATGACCAGGTTCGTGTGGTTATCACGAGTCAACAAGAACTTAGATTCAAGTAGATCAGACTGCAAAGATTGTAGAATAGCTGAGTGTTCCGGAAGCCAGCATGACTTCGAAAAGGTTGGTTGTATCAAGGCATAAAGAGGCTTGATACGCTGGGCATACTCGGGAATGTCAGAACGCCCGAAGTTCAAAAATCCCAGCAAAGACTGAAGTTTTTTCAGGGTCGTTGGAGGGCGCAGAAGTGCGCACTTCTCCAGGAAGTGGGGAGCTAAGCCCCTACCTTCATTGTTGAGCTCGTAGCCCAAAAACAACACAGCGTACTCTGCGATGTGTGATTTGGCAAAACTAAATTTGTAACCGAAGTCCGCAAATTCAAGAATAATGTGGTCTACTCGGGAAAGATGCGGCCATAGTTCGTCGGCTGTCAGATATATATCATCCACATACGAATACGCATCTGGGTCAATGCTGTCCAACAAAGAGACAACACGGGCGGCGAAGACCCCCCGGGCTGTTCTTGTAGCCCATTGGCAAACGCCAGAATTTATTTGTTTTCCACAGAAAGTGAACGCGGTCCATTGACTGCATTCAGGGGACAAATTGTGTGAGTAAAATCCATTGGAAAGGTCAAGTGTTGTTTTATATTTTTTACGAACAAGACTGTCTACTAGTGCAGAACTATGGGTATTCTGTACCGCAAAGGTTCGACAATGAGAGTTCAAATGCTGGTAATCTAAAACTAAGCGGTATGACCCATCGGGTTTACAAACCGCAAAAAGGGGGTTATTCATTGGTGACACGCATGTCTCAATCACTCCTTGATATTCTAACTGTGTCAGAATGTCTGAAACGGGACCTTTAGCTTCCCGCCGGAGGGGATATTGGGGTTGAGCCTGTGGCATAGACCGCAACGGTATATCGTGGGGGGGGAGAATCCACATCCCAGCCCGCGTGAATACGGTACAATGCCGGGGCCTGGGCCACAGCCCATTCAGCTTGCTTCCCCTTGCCTCCAGGCTGACGAGGTTGGTCCCGTCCTTGTGGGGCGTCGCGACCCTTGCCTCGATCCTGGCGATCTCCTCCACCAGCCTGTGAGCTCAATGGTGCCTGTGAAGAACAAGGAGAACGCTGTTCAGGGACCTGAAACCTGTCAGGAGACTTAATTCTCGCTCGGTCGCGCAAATCATAAGTGCGTTCAGAAGACTCGGAAGCCGGTGACGCTGCACGCGACCCCAGTTTATGTTGTTGCTTCCCCTGCCTCTTAAGTTTCCACTTCTTTTTAGAAAAGAACGGTTTCTCGTCTTTATCAGACTGAGATTTTTGTTGTGGTTGTGTTTGAGTTTGCGTTTTAGCAAAAGGCTTAACTCCCAAACTATTGCGGCCAATGGTTTTATAAGCCTGTGCAATAATTTTCGGTAATTCGCAAGGCTTGTCCAGTTCTGGGACTAAAGCCAAAGCGTTAGCTACTTGAAAGTTAACTGCATCACCCTTGACATTTGCAAGGATTAGATCAGCCACTACATCGAATACTCCCACTAGTCTCATCCCGAATTCTACAGCCGCTTCAGGGCCATGTTCGTCTTGAACACGCTTAATCACGGCGGGGAGGACCGTCATTGAGGGAGTGCCGAAACACTTCGCATACACTGCCGCAAATACCTTACCCCAGTTGTTGCATTCTGTCAACTCGGGAATTAAGTCTTTTGGCAAACTTATAGTCAAAATCCTGTCTTTTTCCACAGGAGAGGTATTCGGAAACACCGCCTCCAGCTTGTCAAATTTTTCAGCAAGCCAATAAGGCAAATCATCCTTATTCTGTGGGCGCTTGCCCATCACCGAATTAACCATGACGGGACTTATAGTTACACCTCCAGGCCCAGCTGGGTGCGCTGCAACTCCAGGAGGGGCCATCTGGACGTTGCCTGTAACATATTGTACTAAAGCTCTGTGCACACGGACCAAAGACGTATGCAGCATGTGCAGTTCATCTACCGGAACCGCTAAATAACATGGATGCGGGGTATACCCGGCCAAAACAGGCCAAGCGGCCCCATCTATCAATAAAAGGCCTAAACGAATTGGGGTGACCGGGTGTGGGAGGGTGCCATTAAACCAAATTCGGTGTTGCCATGCCGTGAGCAGAACTTCAAGAGCCTGATAAGGCCGATAAGCATTAGGAAGGGCCGTGGCAGTGTTGCACATGGAACAAATTACCAGCTCCATCCACCGCCGGAAAAGTGACCCATGAATAAAACACCTCAAAGTGGGAAGCCGGATCAGCTTGTACCACAAAGATGAGAGCGACACCCGCATCAGGCACTCCATACGCTGTCAAATGAGCTCGGAGCGCAGCGTGGCTATGTGCCAGGATATTTATATTCACAGCCATTAAGACTAAGAATGAAGAACAACATAGTGCGTGGCAGCGCAATATAGGGTTAACATTAAAGAGAATACCTTTTAATAACTTCAAGCTTGAAAGAACCTATAAAAACATCAATATAGGAGGTTACACCCTCACATCCGTTTCCAGAAACAGAAGTGAGGGGAATTGTGGACAAGCACAAGCACTACTCAAGCGTCTCGCAGATAAGAAGCAGACCAAACGTTGGTGGCGCCATGTTGCGGGGATTCTGCACATATACAGAACTATGCGCAGGAAAACAGGACCTCGGTGTATAGTGGTGTACCAACCATCCACGTTAGTGCCCAAAATCCCAATCTGACCAGCTATAATTTCTCATTCGTTCTCCGTACTACAGCGAAGCTACCAATGATTAGACATCCCAGAACACGGACTCTTTCAGGAATCGCGGGAGCAAGAACACTCTTTCATTACTCACTCATACTTGTCCACAACGTGCGTCTTAAGATACACAGTATAGTTTAAAATGTTTATTTCAACTAACGTGCTCTAAGACACAGTACACGTGCCAGTACTAGCAGCATAATGCATAAAGACAAAACAGTAAGCATTGTTACAATTCCATAGAATACAAACGGGGACAGCATTTTATAAAGACAGTGGATAAAGGACTATAATGCCTTGCCACCCTCCCCGTGCTAGTAACTAGTTTATTATAAAAATAGAAGACCTCTGGGCTTTGTCAGGGGGACCCCCATACCTCAAGAACTAGATGCAAGGTTTACATCATCGGACAAGCATAGCTCTTCTCCCTGGAAATGTTTTTCTCCAAGTGCCTCTAACAGGTATATTGCAATATTAAAAGCACTCGAATTTCAGCAGTACAGCTGTGCTTCGTGTTATGTCTAAGTGCATGGGGCTGACCAGAACAGAATAACAAGGGACGTTGTTTTTCGACCTTGTACATCGTGTGCAGACGAAAACCACAGAGAACAGCAGAAAATGTGAAAGGCAGAAATGTAGACAGTTCTCATGAACATAGGCACAAAAAGAGTCTGGAAAAACAAAGTCACGAAGTAACGTGTGCAAAAGAGGCATCATGGCAGCTAGGCTTAAGCTAACTTAGCATTTTATAACACTTTATACAGGGAGCACTTGCACTTTGACACTGATCAGCAGTGGCAAAGTGCCCAAAGCATCTAAGTCGGCAACATTATGTCAGGAAAAGGTCTAGGAGGAAGGCAAAAAGTTTAAGGAACTTTAGCCAAAAAGGGCCAAGTCCAACAGTAACAGTTTCACAACGTGTTACTTGTTGTAGCAATGTGCTTTTTCCGCCCACGCATGGGAAAGTGGATAGTTCTATTTGGCCTTCCATTACGACTTTGAAAACAGATTTCAACAAATTAAGCAGACTCAAAGCTCTATTGTTTCAACAAGAAGTAGCTCTCACTTCGGCCTGAGAGACCTTCGAGTTGCAGGTGGATAGAACATCTAGCGAGATTCAGTCACTTCTGAACACAAACCTCCCACTTCACTTTGGGGAGCTTATTCATCAAATATTTAATGCGTCTGACACCAAAGGCCTTGCTCATTTTTTTAAACTTGTGGGATCCGTCCTTGTGACATCTTTTCAGACGATATTTGGAGTAATACCGGCTTTTATTCATTTTATTTTTTCTAGCGTCTTCGGAGGATTCCCTTTGTTACTGGTGTTAGCTGGTGGAATCCTGCTTCTTCTGCTCCTGCTATGCAATGGCTGCTCCTCTTGTGGTAATGCACAGACCAGGCCAATTGCAACTGTACCGTGATCGAATGCAACAACCTTTTGGATGCTTGCCATTAGCAACGCTTAGCGTGAGTTATGGATTAACTTTTCGCTTTGACTACTTCACTTGCGTGCAACCTGCGTTCTACTGTCAGCGGTGCCCCTTCTATTGGGCTTTGGATTTATGCCTCTCCAATACGTCATGTTTAGACCCGGATTTTAACCAGTTAATGGGTCCCTTAGTGGCCCATGACCAGGCCTGTTCTGGGAATGGCTGTATGGCGCGTGCGGCTGCACTTGGAGTATTGGCTGAATGGGATATCTGTGCAGCTGCGCAGATCCTCTTACAACAAAGTTTCATTGAATATCACGCAAGTTGTCTGGATATGCTCTTGGAAGCATCACATTACGAGGAGCATGTCTGTTCCTTCGACATACTTAATTTGATGACATCCCTGTTTTCTACCAACGATAGGGATGACCTTTTGGAACAAATTGCATTCTTGGGTTCACGTACTTTGATGGATTTGCCACCTCCTTCTTAATCACGTTTTTCGGGAAACGACAAAAAAAAATTGTAAACGACGTACAAGTTTTTTTGGGGGGGGGATTTTTCCACTTTGGTTTTTTCAAGCTCTTTTGATCTCTGCTTGGCTTTTGAACTCTGTTTTGGTCCTTTGTCTATATACTATGACCTTACCAGGGGGAGGGTGTTATATGGCTTTTAGGGTCATTGTTGACATTGCTAAGCTAGCATGAGCTCTGCTGTCAGGATGCTGCTTTTGCGCACGTTACTACATGACTTTATTTTGCAAGACTCTGTTTGTGCCTTTCACATGAGAACTGTCTGCCTTTTGCGTTCTCTGCTAGTTCCTGGAGTTTAGTCTGAACATGATGTGCAAGGTCGATAAACAATGCCCCTTGTTATTCTGTTCTGGTCAGTCCCTAGCACCTACACAAAATATGCTAAACACAGCTGCACTGCTAGAGACTCGTGCTTTGATATTACGGGGATGCATGTTGTTCAAACACACACTTGGAGAGAGACCTTTCCAGGGAGAAGAGCTATGCTGTTCCTATGATATAATACTTCCATCTAGGCACTAAGGTATGGGGTCTGCTGACAAAGCCCAGAGATCTTCCTTTATATAATAAAACTCAACCTTACCAAGGGGAGGGTGGTTAGGCCTTATTGTCCTTTTTCCACTGTCTGTATATTATGACATCCCCCTTTATATTCTATGGAATTGTAACAATGCTAATTGTTCTGAGTTTATGCATCTCGCTGCTGGTAGTGGCTTGTATACTGCATTATAGAGCACGATAGTTAAAATAAACATTTTGAACTATACAGTGACTCTAACAATCCTTATTGTGGACAAGTACGAAGAAGCTTGAATACTTCCCCTTGCTCACGCCCGATGCAGTAGGGTCCTTACTCAACATTGTAAAATCGGGCTCACCTCTTGATATTATCACGGCTAAGATCACCTCACTGCTGTCCAAACAGCTTGCAACTCCTATCTGTTCTATTCTTAGCCTCTCGCTGAATAAAGGTCAAATCCCGACTGAGTGGAAGGCAACACAAATAATTCCTATATGTAAGAACCTCAAGGCCCCTATGGATGACCTTTCCAACTATCGACCTATCTCACTGTTACCTCTCCTGAAAAAAATCTTAAAAAATCATAATAATAAACATCTTTCGGACTTTGTCGAAGCCTTCTTGATCCATCTCAGTCAGGTTTTAGACCAAGGCATAGTACTGAGTCAGCTCTGATTGCTGTCATTGACAACATCAGACAGTGTTTGGACAATGGACAGGCAGTACTACTTGTGCTGCTTGATCTGTCGGCAGCTTTCGACACTGTCTCACATCAAATCCTGCTCAGGAGAGTCAGTGAAATTGGTATTCAAGGGTCAGCCTTACAATGGATGCTGAGTTTTCTTTCACATAGAACTCAGACTATTAACTTAGGCCCTTACTGCTCTGAGACCGTGGAACTGACTAAAGGAGTACCCCAGGGATCCTGTCTCAGTCCCACTTTATTTAACATCTATGTCGCTCCTTTGGCAGGATTACTCAGGAACTTAGGTTTTGTGCCTATTTCCTATGCTGATGACACTCAGCTCTTACTCTCCTTCGATAAAAACAACCCCAATGCTCAGTCCATCTTCTCAGAAGGTATGAAGACCATTGCTAGCTGGATGAGGCACAATTTTCTCCAGCTCATTGCAGGAAAAACAGAAATTATGCTGTTCGGTGACGCATCTATGAGATGGTCCCCGAGCTGGTGGCCAGCGGAGCTGGGATCTGCACCGGCCCCCAAGACCGTGGTCAAAAATCTAGACATTCGCCTAGATCAGAAATTAACATTGAAGGAACAGGCTTCAACCAGCATTGGCACTTGCTTCCATGTTCTTGGCCTCCTGTGAAGGGTTTTTCTCTTTCCCCCTCTGTCCCCTCAGAAAACCCTTATCCAGACACTAGTTTTAAGTCGCCTAGATTATTGCAATGCTCTGCTGATCTCAGCTAATGAAGCGTCATTGAACAGATTGCAAGTGGTCCAAAATACCGCAGCCCGACTGGTCTCCAATGCTCCCCCCCTTACCCCTTCCCTCCCCCTCTTGCAGAGATTGCATTAGCTCCCAGTGCGGAAGCGGATCCGTTTCAAGTTCTGTTGCATTGTGCACAAATCCTTAAATGGCAAAGGTCCCAGCTATCTGGCAGAAAAATTTACGAAATATCAGCCACCCAGGATGTTACGCTTAGTGACCAAATCTCTACTTGTGGTTCCACACTGTAAAAAATCTTGGCTGGGTGGTAAAGCCTTCTTCCATTTAGCCCCTACCTATTGGAACTAACTACCTATCCATCTGCGGGAGTGTTCCGATCACCTGCAGTTCTGTAGGCTCCTTAAGACTCTATTGTTCTAATCTGTTCCTTTTCTCTGGCCAACGGAAGCAGTTCATTAGCTCGGAGATACCCCTTGGGGGGTGATTCAGGCGCTTTATAAATTATAAACTGAACTAAACTACGAGTGAGTGAGCGAAAGGGTAAGTCTTGCTACCGCGATTCCTGAGAGAGTCGAGAGTGTTGTGTTCTGGGTTGTCTAATCATTTGTAGCTTCGTGATTATGTAGGAGAACGAATGAGACACTATAGCTAGTCGGTTTTGGGTTTTTGGGTACTTAGGTGGTAGGAAGGTGCAACCCCTATACACAGAGGTCCTGTTTTCCTGTGCATAGTTCTGTGTATGTGCAGAATCCCCGCAAAAAAAGTACTAACAACTCACAGGTAGAAGAGGAGGCAGAATTGCTTGATGAGAGTGTTTGTGCCATAACATAGGGAGCAGTTGAGGAAACACAGTGGAAAGAAGAACTGAGAAACGACTCTCTCTTACAGAGGGTTTGTAGTAAAACACAGGAGGGGTGGGAAAACCAAGACAGACATGAGGAAATCCTCAAGCAATATTGGATGGTGCGAGAGGAATTGTCCGTAGCAGATGGGTGTCTTTTCCAGGGCACAAAACTTATCCCACCCAAGGTCATAAGAGACAAGTTAATCGACTTGGCCCATGAGGGACATCTCGGGATCACAAAGACCAAACAGAGACTATGTTTAGACTTCTGGTGGCCCAGAATAGACTTGGACATTGAAAGGACAGTACGGGAGTGCATGCCCTGCTCTGCCAGTGACAAGATACTGATACTACACACACCACCCATGCACTGCAGACCGTCACCTTAGGGACCATGGGTAGATATCGCTTTAGATATTGTAGGCCCACTGACAGGAGAGAAGCAGTTCTCTTACATCATTGTGTTAGTGGATCTTTTCTCACGTTGCCCAGAACTAAAATTTGTATCGGATATCAGCACCAAGACTGTAATTAATTTCATGCTAGGGGTATTCCTTGGGGAGGATTGCCTAGCTCCATACAGACAGACAATGGGGTACAGTTCTGCTCCCAAGAAATGAAAGAGTTCTTACATTGCAATGGCATCAGACATAGAATAAGTGCATTATACCTCCCCGAAACTAATGGGATGGTGGAGAGGTTGAATAGGACTATCAAGGAGGGAATTCAGTTGGCCACAGCCAGCGGGTTGTGTTGGTGGGAGGAAGTCATGAAATGACTAGAAGCATATCGGCTAACTCCACACAAAACCACTAATGTCATACCATTCGAGCTCATAAAGGCTAGGACGCCTAACTCAAGACTAGTGCCAGGTTGGGTGAAGGGGCACAAGGGTTGGTTGGACTTTACTAAGGTTGAATGGCATAGACAGAGGGAACAGAGGGTCCAAGCTGAAAGGAAAGCACGCTATGACAAAATACATGGAGCCAATGACACTCCATTTAAAGTGGGAGACCTGGTTAATGTCAAGGCACCTACAGGTAGAGCAATGTGGTCAGGTACCGAACCCATGAGAGTTGTAAAACTGTTCAGAAATGCAGTGAAAACCCACTATGGCAGGATTTGAAACATGGGAAGAGTAGCAAAATATTTTGATCCCAAAGAGAAGGGGTCCGCACCAGAAGAGAAAGAATCAGTTGAGAATAGGACTCCCACAATTTCTCAAAGATTATGTGACAAGAGAAATGTTATTTGTCTCCTCCTCTTATTTCGAACACTTTCCGTCTTTATTTTCTCTTTCCAGGTTTTATGAGACAGTTTATTTTATACATATCTTCATGTTTTACTCTTTGGTTTTCTCTTTTCCCTTGAGGTACTCCTATTGTAAAAGAGGGGGATGTGTGGTATCTCCCAGCATGGGGAACTTATCTCTCCTTTGTTCTTTGCTCCCTACCCTCCCCTCTTCACTACCCCTGTTCTCCTGTGGGCTCATGATGCCTCTAGCATGTTGAGCGCGAAGATTCTAAGTGAAGCGCCTGGTTCTGTGTGACAGAGTCCTGTAAAAGCTGTGTCTGAGGCATTGTATTCAACTTTATCCTAATAAACCTTGGTCTTGCTTGGCACCTGTTTCTGCGTGGCTTCTCATTTTGCCACACTCACTACACACATCTAATAGTTAAATCATCTGAAAACACAAAGATTTAACTTGAACTTACAGGGTCTTTAAACAGAATGACCAGACGATCAATTTTATGCCTCAGGCTAATGACTTTGCTGATCCAAGAAAATCGAAAAAACTGGACAAAACAACTGAGCTGACAACGCTGCAGATTCTGGGGCCGATTCCGATCTCGGCCGGTAGGGCTCCGAATCGGATTCGGCTTAACCGGATCCGATTCGGAGCCCTATTTCCCGAACGATTCGTACGCGCGTCCAGGCGAGCGAGTACGATGCGAAATCGCCGACCGACTCGTTCCCAGGTCTAACCGCACCGACCGACTCGCTCGGACTCGACTCGCACCGCGCAATGGAGACGTTCCCCGGCCGGGTAAGTACCATGCGCGCCACGAGCAGTCCGACCGACACGCGCCGTCCGGCTCAAAAGAGCAGTCGGAGCCGTACTTTGGGGGTCCGTGACGGACCCCCCTGTACGCGTAGCCGCGCGAGTCTCGCACACAGGGGGGACCCATGGGTCCCCCCTACCTGTGTGCGTACGGCGCGAGTCGCTTCGCCGCGTACACGCTGTAGGGGGCGCCCTTGTCCGCCTCGCACCCATTGAGTCAATGGGAGCCCGCGTACGCGTTGTACGACAGGCTCCCATTGACTTCAATGGGAGTCCGACCGAATCGAGTCCGATGGCATACGTGCGCATCGTACTCGTTCGGTCGGGCTGCACGGGTCCGATTCGGTCGGAAATCTCTCCGGGTCCGGCTCGGTCGGAAAGATTTCCGGCCCGAATCGGAATCGGCCCCTCTGTATCTATAGGTGAGAATCAATGCTTCTTCTACTATGTTGCTTACCAGCATTTTATTAAGATCAATGTTTTTAACTCATGGAATTTTCACCTGTAAGGAGGCCTGCGCATTTTGATTAAGTACCAACAGACTGACGGACCTGGCCTGGTTTGGAAAATTTACAAATATTTTGCATGCCCCCATAAATCCCCTTAACACCCCTGCATTATAGAGAGTTAATTCCATTTGCTTTGAGTTCCTACAATTGAGTCCTCTTCTCACAAAACCTTTTTGGCTGAATTTTCCTTTATATCCACTTCATAACATTGTATTTTGATTTTAAATGGTGTTATTGTACCAATCTTTATTAATTGTCACAGTAAATGATTTGTAATGCAGTCTATGGCAGCCAAAAGATCTAACAAGACCAATACACAGTAGCAGCCCGAATCCCTGACACTGAGTAACTTTCTCTCTTAATTTAGAAAGGCCCTTCGAATTCCGAAGCCTCACTGAATGTTGCTTAAAAGACCATTTGATTTCAGGTGAGAGGAAAAGTGATGAGTGAAGACTGTTTTATGGACCTTTTTACACGGGGTAGCACAGAGATGGATCTTTAATTAGACAGATGTTCATGGTCTGTATTGGGTTTCTTTAGGACAGGTGTAATAATGCATGAAGCCATTGGCGAGATATGCATTAATTAGACGTGATAAAAAGTATAAATCATTGAGGGTGTTTTGAAGGAGCCCAGGATAGACCTTAAATCTGATTTGGAGACTAACGAGAGCTTCAACAGAAGAAACATATCTTTCACAAATACTGGATTTACATTTACAATCAATAACCAATGATGTTTTGTCATGGCGACTATATTTAAGGTGAGAGTGGGAGAAGGCAACTGCCACGCCCATTTACATTGAATATTTCCAGGCACTCCTGCAGCTCCTACAATGCACTGGGTAACTTCAGGTGCTTAGATGGCTTTTCTGGTCTTACGAGGGCTCAGTAATGTCATTTGTGCAGTGCTACATCACCTGATTTAGTGTTCTAGCACCACAATTTTGCGGTGGGCACACTCAAAGTTAGTTTTATCACTGTATATTTTATGTCAAAAGATTGTATTCAGATAAAATGTAAGAAGAGGGTGACTCCTGTAATCATTTGTTATGGATGAAAAGTTATTCATTGTGTACTGTGAGAATACCGCTGCAGCTTTAGTTGTTTTGGATGGCCATTGCTTCTTTACTGACTGTCTTTATGTAATCAATGAAGTGTCTAGCAACATATAAGGTTTCGATAATTTGACCAGATAACATGTCTCAAATCACTCACCTTGTAATCACTGGTCAGTTTTATGGTGATTCTGGTTTTCTTGTCCCAAATAAGAATCAATCCTGTGCCAACGTCAATCACCAGAAAGATGCCCTGCTCTCGTACCTTGTATGGCACCTCCTCAATTTTACACACAGTCTCTTTGTAGTGGTTTCCACTTAAAATCAGGAGGCAGCTCTGACAAAGGAATGGCAGGCAAATCAACAGACTGACTTGTTACACGTATAGAGCAACAGCATTGACATTCAGCTTCTCTACTGCTCTTGCAAAACAATGGGGTGTTTCTGTATTATAATCATAATAATAATAATACGAAGAATAATAATAATAATCTTTCTTTGGAGAGATTAAGAATTAAGTGGGTGCCACTAGTCAAGGTGAATATGGGCATTATGGTTTCTATTTGCTATGTCTTATATACATGTGACAATACATTTTAGCCCCTTTGAGCAGTTACAATAGTTCAAACATATGCTAATTAAAGTAATGTGAATTCTTAAAAACGACCAAAGTCTGGTGGACTATTTATCAGAAGTCTTTCTTAAGATCATTCATTTTGATGAATATAGTTTCAGGGAAAAATCAAAGCCTTCTTCTCAGCCTTTCCACTGAGGTTGGGAGCATAGCTCTAATTATGCAAAAGTATATTTAGTAACCTTACAATATCACAATAAAATAGAACAAGAATAGGTACTGTCCCGGAAATGTTTGTTGTGTCCTTATTGGAATTACACTTCACCAAGCACTTTATCCAAACGCAAAGCTACTCACCCCCACATATACTTTAATGGATTTAGAGCAGGTGGTCCCAAGAGTGCCACAGGGAACATTTTCAGTAATCACACGAAAGGTTCCAATGGAGTCACAAAAATCCTGTCGAAAACAAGTCAATGACATTGGATGTTACTGGCCAAGCACTCAGCATGGACTGTCACATATACTGATATGTGCACCCATTCAAATAATAAAAACAGAGCCAAATTTCTGATTACCTGAGCCAATATGTATTCACATTTACCATTAAAAACATAGCGTTTGTTGTCAAAAGTGATATAGTGCCCTTCTCCGTACAGGACACATGTTCCTAGTACTTCTTTTTGTGTGCAGTTCCACTTTCCTCTGCTGCATTTGCTGTTTGGGGAGAGCAAATTTTGTGTCAAAGATTGGTACATCATGCATCTGTTTGTTTATAGGCTTTTAAGAGCAGTTCTTACTATCTTAAAGATCTAATTTTGATATACTAGAAAAATCACCAACATTAGATGGAAATGACAAGATAGTTGTGTTTCTTATGATGATGCTTCAGCACAAGCCTTAGGGCCAGATTCTCATAGCTGTCACGGAATGCAGCGAGAAAGAACAGCGCAGCAGCCAGATATACCGCACTGCGTTGTGTGACAGAGAGAGAGCAGGAGAGCGCCATATTTACAAAGATATGGCTTTCTCCTCCCCTCTCCCTAGCACCATCGCTGATTTCAGCTGCTGAGTGCCACGCACACACCTTAGTGCCATAGCGCTAGGCCAGCCGTGGCCAGTGCAGGTAAGAGCGGTGGGGCCGGGTTGGGGGGGATTCAACAGATGACCACGAGGGAAAATTAAATAAATAATTAAGGTTCCCTCGTAGCCGTCTGTCGAAATCCTCCCTGCCCGGCCCCACCACTCTTACCTGCACAGGCAGCGGCTGCACCAGGATGTCTGCCAGCCGCGGTCCGTGCAGGTAACAATAGTGGGGCGGTGGGGCTGGGTGAGGGGGGATTTCAAGGGACGATGCAGAGGGAAAATTAATTATTTATTTAATTTTCCCTCGTCATCGTCCTCGAAATCCCCTTCACCGGCCCCACCGCCCACCGCTGTTACCTGCACGGACCGTGGCTAGTGTCTGCATGAGTCTGGTATAGGTTTTGTACAGGAAGGATATCCTTCTTGTCAAAAATAATATGCTTAGACAAGTGAAAATGTTTTTCCTACTTTGTCTGTGTGCTGCACAGTGCAGCACGCATGCAAAGTCGGAAAAGCATGGAGAAATGAAAACATTTCTCAGTTTAGTGCCTGCTTTTCCGGGGCATAATTTTTGGCGCTAAACCCCCTTCTATGGATGTTTGAGAATAGGGTTTAGCAACGAAAAGCATGGGTGGTAACATGGGTATGCCCATGTACCATCCATGTGATGACCCCTTAACGCAAAGTAATGCAATTCAGCGTTTCACGCTGCTTTGCGTTACTTTTCCATACAAACCAACGCAAATACCAATTTGCGTTGGTTTGTGAATCCCAAAAAAGGTTTAGCGTCGGTTTAGTGTTACAAAAATAATGCTAAGCCGACTCTAAACCTTTGAGAATCTTGGGCCAAATCTGTAATAGAAACATATTGGCATAATAGAATGTATATTTGTAGAGAATTGTATGTTTGTATTTGCTTGAATCGTTAAATAAACAATGTTCTTTCCAAATGCATTGTTCTGAGTTGCTTTTACTAATAAACATTAATTTAACTAGAATTGATTGTAGTAGCAGTTAAAATATATTTTGTTTGAAAAGTGGTTTATATGCTTGGTTGCGCTGCTGCATCCCTGGAGAAGAGATGACACCAAATAATAAAAACTAGCAGACAGACTTTATGATTCTGGGCCCTAGTATGCCCTATTTACTAAGACAACGATAAGGGTAAAAATTGCCACATAGGTAGAGCTATGTCTTATCTAGGTGTAAATCGCAGGCTAAATGCAATTCATCAACATCATCAAGCGATTTATGTCTAGTAGTGTCTGCAAGAAAGTGGATTATTAGTTGGAGTGGATGGCAGTCCACCACAAGTAATAAAGTTACTAACTTGTTAGGCTGAGACATTGGTTTCAGTAAGTCAAACCTGAGCTCAACCTCCGGTAGCTATGGCATAGTGCAGACATGCTTAATTTAAAGAAAATGTGGAAAGCATTTAGAAGAACGAGAACAGATTTAAAAAAGTCACAAACACAACACAATAAAAATCCCACTCTAATTTATAAAAATAGAGACAAAATGACAGCAAAGCAATAAAACTCCAGTATATAGAACTAGAAATACAATATTTTAAAGAATTAAATGAAAATAAAATTAAAAAGCGCAAAGCACCAATAAAAGTCAATGGTCAATGTCATTAAGAGACTTAGCTCTCCAAGCAGATTATGTGATTTGCAACTCCAAACTGAGGGTGATAAAGAACGCATCATTAAGGTTCTCTGTTCGGAGAACCTGACACTTGGCTGTGACAGTCTCTTGGCTGAAAAAGATTGGCCACATGCATTTGTAATGGAAGCCCCATCAGTGGGAACAGCTTTCTCCAACTTTGTTTCAGAAACTCATAAACAGATCATGCCAAGAAGTGGGCTCTTGCACAAACCCCTGCATTATATCGAAATCATGTTGGCTGGGATGAGGCTTGGGATGAGGCTTGGCCTTAACATATAATACCCTTAAGGTCCAGCCCGCAAGTGCAACCTCAGTACCCCATTAAGCGTGAGGCTAAAAAACAAGTTAAAGAAATATTAACACAACTTGGCTATCAAGGCATCTAGGAGCCTTGTAACTCACCAATGAATAATCCTTTGTTTCTAGTAGCGAAACCAGATTACTCATACAGATTAGTTTTAGACTATAGACAATTAAACAGTCACACTCCCACATTTGCAGTACAAAATGTGCATAGTGCAGCACTCATGAATAACATAGTAAGCAAAAAACATAAAGCCACATTAGACAAATCAAATGGCTTTTTATCACAAAACATAGCACCGAAAGCATGTATTTGACAGCATTTACCGCCCTAGGGTTGCAAAAACAATTCTGTCATTTGGCACAAGGATACAAGAACAGTCCAGGTTTGTTCTCAGCCCATCCAGCAGAGCTGTAATGCAGATAGGACAATGAAGCATTGCCCTATGTTGATGACATTTACCTAATGGATAATGACTTAGACACCTATCTGGTCAGACTAGCTTGCATAATCCTTGGACTTGCTATGGTTGGATACAGATTCAATTTTAAAAAATCCCAAATTTGCCTATCTCGATGTCCTGTTCTTTTTTTAGCTTTATGTAGCGCAAACTTGACAGAGCGCTTTACATGAGCAGTTGCTTACACAAGGACACATTCATTTTTGTTAGGCACGGGGAGATTAAATGATTTGCCCAGAATCACAGGATGTTGAGCATCATTGCTGAGACTCGAACCTGGTTCCCGAGATTTGAGATCGACCACCCAAGCCATTAGGCTACATCCTCCCCCCAATATGAGTTGCCAAATGAAGGCAAAAGCTAGCAGCCACACTTCTTGGAGAAGTGTGTGCTTTTACAAGCACCAACCTCAATAAAAAGGCCACATTCCCTTTTAGTTTTTTAAAATATTGGTAGAACACACATACCAGGTTATGCACAACTGGCAAAACCGTTTTATGAACTGATCCATCCAGACTTCTCGAGCACACATTGGACACCAGAACACACACAGATTTTGTGTGCAGTACAAGCGACATGGTAGCTGCAAAACACTTACACACACGTGTAAACAAAACAAACATGGTAATCTGTGTAATTGCGGGGACCACAGAATACACATGTCACTTTCAATGAGGGTGACACTGTACCAATAGTATATCACTCACATCTATACTCCAATGCTGAAATGTGTTTTCCACCTACCAAAAAAATTCTGACAGCAGTTCAGACTGCTGTGGTGAAAGAAAGATCGTTGGCTCATGGAAAACGCATAATTGTCGTGACTTCCATCCCAGCCTTAGCGGCTGTCACAAAGGCTAGCATTCCTAACGTGAAAGTCTTACATCCAAGATGGATACAGTTGGCCAATTCCTGAACAGCAACAGATGTAGATTACAGATTTGAACTACACTACAAACAACAGCTTACTTACAATATGAACAAGAATACCCTCTGCGCAGTGATATAATGCCTCTAGATCAGTATGACTTTATAGTTTACACTGATGGTTGTGCCCAGCCTGACGTGGGAAAGAAACATCAATACTCTGCTGCTTGCACAGCAGTGAAGGGTAAAATGAGGGATGGAGAATTCCAACCTCCAAAAACATACATACAATCACTAGGTGATTGCACTGCAAAGCTGATTGAACTGAAAGCTCAAATTCTGGCACTAACAAATACGGATCCCGAGTTCCCCACACTTATTGTGTGTGATTCATATTATTGCGCCCAGTTTTATAATGAGTGCTTACACTATTGAAGCCAAAATGGATTTAGAGACGCAAAAGGTTCCGCCATCAAGCATAAAATGCTTTGGGGAGAAGTGGAAAATCTCAAAGCAAATTTGCCACGAGCTCATGTTATTCACACACTGAGCCATCAACGTGTTGGATTTCATGTTGGTGGGAATTCAATGGCTGATGAAGCCACAAAGACAGCAGTACAAACTGCTGTCATCACTGCAATTACTCATTGAAGTGCAAAATATATGGAGACATATTGGCAGATGTAACAGTTTCACGCAGTGGCACTCCATTACCCAAGTGATAGCCAGCAAAATACTCCAACCGAGTGAGCAGAATATTCAGTTTGCTTGTCTTCCAAGAGTGGGAGATAAGAGTAATACCAAATTTGGACCGCAGGCCAGAACTGATTTTAGCAGCACATGAGTGGTTGGCTTCTGCCCATGTAGGGGTGGCGGCTACAGTTTCACTGCTACAGCAACAATACTGGTGACCAGGTCTATATAAACAAACTAAAGACTATGGGCCAGATGTACAACAAAGGAATTTGTGACTCACTAATTGCGTCGCAATAGCAGCTCGCAATTTGCGAGTCGCAAATTGGTATGTACAACAGTGTCTGCGACACTGATTGCGATTCCCAATGGGGTCGCAAATTGCATACCTCATGCATATTAATGAGGCACTCGCAATTTGCGACCCCATTGGGAATGGCTAGCCCTCCCAGGTAATGGCGCCTGCTGGGCTCAGCAGACCTCCATGTCTGGGACTGCTTTTAAATAAAGCAGGTTTTTTTTTTAATGCAGCCCGTTTTCCTTTTCCTTTTTGCCTGCGATTTAGGAGGAAGCATGTATTGTGTTGCTGTTCTGTCATTTGACAAACTAGTTTGTGTTAATTCCCCTTCTGCCATTTTGTTTTTCATTTACACTGTCATTTGTTTTTCATTATGTATGGTTTGTGTAACTATGAGAGCACCAATTGAATGTTGTATAAATGTTTCATGTTTTTGAAATATTTCTCAATCATAAATGCTTTTTATGTATAATTATTGTGGGTACCTTTTTTCACGGTCTTGAATTTATTGTTATATGTGTTGTGGTTTGAGAAAAATTTCTGCTTAAGAAATTTCCTCCCTAAACCATTGATGCTTGAACAGTGTTTAGAGGCCCCAGGTTCTGGGGAGTAGGGCTGCCCCTGTTGGCTGTAACCAACCTATTTGAATTTCACTGGCATTGCTTTTTCTTTCAATTTAGATTGGCTTTGTAACTTTGTTTTCTTTACTATTAAATGGACACTATCTCTCAGAATGCTCTGCGGCTGAACCTGTAGTTTAGGTTTTGAAGTCTCTTTCATCAACACACAAAGTGCGAAGAGACCTCTCCCTTGTAAACGTTTCAGTATTTCCGGTACTTGATGGAATTGTTTGAGATAAGGTACTGTGATGAGTTCGCCGCCGATCCCAGGATTTCCAAAATGGCGGCGAACATGACCCAACCAGGAAGTGAGGGTAGCGTGCTAGTGGTTGAGGCACGTCCTGACGGAGACGCGACGGGCGAGGAGAGGAGAAAAGGAACGCCGGGATAAGACACAGCTGTTCTGCGACCAGAGTCGGGAGGAGACGGAGGACCACGGCGCAAAAGGACGAGGCGGGGCAGCAGCGGAGGAAGCAGAGAGGCGGAGAAGAGCGGTGTAAAGGAGCTATCGCCCCAGAAGAACCAGAGGAGGAGGAGACGATTGAGGACCACGAGGAACGCTCCCAGAGCACTGTGCTTGAGACCGGTACTCCTGAGGGGATTAAGGAGGCTGGATCTCCCTTCACCACGGCCCCGGAGGGTCGTGGACACAGGCAAGTGCCAGTTGCCCGTTTTTTTTCTTTAAAGGGCTGGTGGGCAGGACTAAGAAAAGCACCCAGCTAATCACCCAATCCCTCACCTAGGCACCACACTGTTAGGACACTGGTTAAGGCGTGCACAAACCTCCCCCCCTCCCCATTAAGCATCAAAGGCCAGTGGCCTAACACTTGTTTTCTTGTCTTTCTTTTTCCCCTTTTGGCGTCCCGTCTCCCCACCGGGGAAGTAATCACTGGGAAGAACCCGAGAAGGGCAACCCTGGACGAACTAGGACATTGGTGCAACAATTCTTGTACTCAAAAGAACTGTTTGTGCATAATTTTGACCTCTATCTGTAATAAACTGAGTTACAAAGATCACCCTAGCCTACGGCTGTCTACACTGGAGGGGTTCACGGGACACCTACACCCTCCTCACTATCACAGGTACCTTTTGGAATATTGAGTCAGACTGAAACACTGCAAATTCTTTATGTTTTTAAACTAACACTTCAAGATGTTCTTGCTCCTGTTGAATGGGCCTTACTTATGGTTAAGTCTATGCTCGCTGAGCTAGAACATTAAACTGTATTTGAGAATGAAGATATGTGTGGTGGGACGTCTAATTATTATAAAATGTACCGTTTTCACTACTATGGGCACCACTTCTTACTCAAAACTAGTACTGCATGTGCAGTATTTCATTATCTACTATGGGAACATTGTACTACACCACCTATAGGCAGTTCAAAAACTTATGCCAATAAGTTTGCATATTTTTCAAGCAGCAACCCAATAGACCCAGTGTTCCTTTCCTGGGAAAGAATAATATGCTAACAGATAACAAGTGATATATTGGGGTTCTTTTATTTCCCAGTTGTCAATACAAGAGTTTAGCTTTTGGAAAGACAATTTTGACCTAAAATCACTTTGGGTAATGAAAGACTGGCAAGTTCAAGGTACTGAGGCTTTGTTTAGAGCATGTCTTACACCGAGACAGATAATATTCCTGAATTAAACAGTGCAGCCAACATCTTTTCTGGGCCTCGCTAAGATAAAAGACTTGAACACACCAAACTTTTCCATGTTTCCTCATTTAGACAATCAGCAACAATTTACAAACCACACAAAGGAAGAGCTCAACAACATTCTTAAGGATGGTACATACTATTCTTCAAATTCCAGTCCAGAGGGGTGGTTAGAGTGGGCATTAAACATCAATGGATGTCATGTACATTTTCTGACCAACAAAAAGAGCTTTAGAATAAACAGACCTGACTCTCGTTATGTGCAGACACAACACTCTGGGGTAGTAACAACTTATAGCATGGTGAAGCTATGCCTGGATTGGTTATGACACTTCACATTGGATGAAGTGAAAACACAATTTTCTCTCCTTTCTGATGACGTGGATTTACAGGATTTTGTGTTAGGTCCTAGAAAGACACACATTAACAGTTCTTGTATGCAGTATACAACAAGCTTTTTAAAGCTTCCCAGCAGGAAGCTGTTAAATTAATGTGTGAAGTTGACAGAGTTTATTTGGAAAAACCTTAGCAGTTGTAGACAATGGTATGAGTACATTATCCAATAGAATATATTCTTTGAGTATCATTGTGTCATCAGCTTTTGACATAATACAGAGTGATACGTCCCTTTTACAACATGGACAGAGCCAGCTAAGATCTAATATGTTATTGAGATGGTCATTGGAAACTCCATGCAGTGGTTGCGTGCCATGGTGACATTTGAACATTACCGATTTCTTTTTGCTTTATCATTTGAACAAGGATCAGAAAATGATGGCTAAAAAAGACGTGACTTACACGATGTTACACATAGAGCACTTAGAGAAATTACCATTTACTCTGGCTGAAACACTGTCAGTGTCGAGACCACTCATCTAAACCAGGATGAAATCAGCAAATTAGATAATACATGGCTTTATTCTCTACTGATACCAGCATTCCACTTCACAAGCTATTTGGAACATTTTTGTGCTGACAGATATGAATCATTAGGAGATAGACTTGTGCATGAACAATGGGTCCTATCTTTTGAGTACAGGTGCAGGAATGGGAAATCTGAGGCATTTCTCAGCGGTATAGACTACGAGAACACTTTTGGCCATTCCATTATTTGCAGGGAATTGACACTTCATGGGCCTTGCAATGGGTCAAAGGAAAATTTAGAATGTTATCACAAAGGTTCCCCAGCCACCCTTAATTCTTCCAACAAGTAGATTCCTTTCTAATGGAAGTTATTTGATGTTGAATGACCAAGTATGCTGTGGGATGAAACCGGGAGTGCCCTACGTGGTTACCGTTTCACGGATTGTGACCTGCTGTGGCAATGCTTCATTTGCGCCAGCCCACGCAGATAGGGGGCATGACAAATTTGCCTTAAATAGCTATTTCTTCAGTGCACTTTGGTAGTTTAAGCTGAATAAAAGCCTTATTGCTTCAGAAAGAAGTTTCATTAACATCTGCAAGAGAGATGTTTGATCTCCAAGTTATAATGTCTTCTGCTGAACCAACCTCCCACAAACCTTTGGAGAAATTGTGCACCGCATATTTAGCACATCAAATACTGCGGAAGAAGCACACTTTTTTAAAATGATTAAAACTGGGTTCGTCAGTATGTTTTCAAATATCTTCAGAGTAATTCCACCTTTTATACACTACGTTATGTCTAGCGTGTTCAGAGGTTTGCCGCTCGTCCTATTTGTGATTGTTGGCATTTTGTTCTATTTTTCCTGCTCCACAATGGATGTTCCAACTCACAGCCAAATGAGAATAGCACTGCCACATGTGCTGCTGTGTCGGGATAGAATTATATAATATTTTGGCACACCCGTGCTCCAGGAACTGAATGATAATTGGTCACTGTCTTTTCAACCTCTATGGTTACATTGTGTACTGTCCATGTTCTGCTGCATATTGTGCTCCTTCTAGTGTGCAAGAGATTTATGCCTTGTTAAACAAATGGTCCTATCTCCGGATGTAGAGACGCTTATGGGTCCGTTAAGAATCCACCTGCATGGATGTCCTAGGAGACTGCCTTTGTTGCATAATATGAGCCATCTACGGATGTGTAACTTGGCTCCTCGTCATCAGGAACACAACTGGCTGCCACACCTTCAGCGGCTGCTGTGTGGGATGGACATGACCATTTTAGTTCTTTAGACTTTGTCTCTGGGGTGCCAATGGAAACATCGCTTGCAGATGCTGGGAACATTAGCATTCCTACTTACTACCAGAACATTTGAACTTCATGAAGTTCAAGCAGGTATTGCATATTTTTTATTGGCTATTAGCAATTTGGCTTTCTTTTGGCTTTTATTCTTAAAGTGATGCATATGTTTAGTCTGTTCTTTTTTATATATATTGTATAGGTTTTAGGGATGTATTTTTTTATATTTAGCCTATATATTTAGTCACCATACAGACAAGGAGTGGGTGTCATGTGATTCCATAGGCACTGGGCACTAACCCTTCCATTTTACAGATTAATGTTTAAAGTTGACATCTTTTTAAGCAGTGATCTTTGTAACACATTTTGCTTGCACATCAGCGTACTCAGAAAATACTTGCTTACATGTACATTTCCTCGTAGGCACATTATCATCTCTTGGAACACTCTGTACAAGATACATGATACTCTGCGCTAACTATGGTATGGATTGTTGTCTGTTAAGCAATAGCCCTGGGTGGGTAGAATAAACAAGATGCCGCAGGACTAGAACTCAGGCACAGAATGCATGGGTTTGTTTAATATATAAAAAGAATGTGTTTTTGCTTAAGCAGATGAGCATTTCAACAGGATTGTCATGAACACTCTGTGCCTGGCTTCTGGCCCAGCTGGATCCCATGCTGAACCTGAGAAGGATGGTGGCCTGCTCTACACCAGACCTGGGTGTCACATAATACAAGCGCACAGGTATATGGGGAGTTAGAACACTCTAGGGGATCTGGCAGATTAGCTCACCTATACTTATTAGGATAGGCAAAACTAAGTAGGAGTACAAATATATGCTTTTATTTAAGTGGCCAAGGGTATGCCCAGACATGGGTCCCTTGCTTGCTGTGCCACTGGATTCAAGCTAGCCTGGCTGATGAGAGGTGATATCCCCAAACCAGTCCCAGGATGCTTGTTTCTGGTCCAGGGAGGACCTGGCCTGGCTTTTCAGGCTGGACTGTTCCCACGAGGAGCAGGGTCAAGACTGATTTGCATATGACTGGGTCCAAACTGGGCTGGCATAGTGAGCAAAAGAACGATGGATTAAACCGAGATCTCTTGACTGGGGGTGAGTGGTTGAAATGTTTCAGCATTCTGTCCATCATCTTTTTGTGTTTGCTATGTTCACCCTAAGTGGCCAAGGGTATGCCCTAATGTGGGTCCCTTGCTCACTGTGCCCCTGGATTCAAGCTAGCCTGGCTGATGAGGTGTGAGACCCCAAAACCTGTCCCAGGATGCTTGTTTCCGGTCCAGTAAGGAACTGGCTGGCAGTTCGTGCTAGGCTGTTCCCATGAGAAGCAGGGTCAAGTCTGATTTGCATATGGCTGGGTCCAAACTGGGGTGGCATAGTGAGCAAAAGAACAATGGATTAAACCGAGATCTCTTGACTGGGGGTGAGTGGTTGAAAAGATTCAGCACGCCGTCCATCATCTTGTTGTGTTTGCTATGTTCACCCTAAGTGGCCAAGGGTATGCTCAGATGTGGGTCCTTTGCTTGCTGCGCCCCTGAATTCAGGCTAGCCTGGCTGATGAGGGACGATACCACAAAACTGGTCCCAGGATGCTTGTTTCAGTCCAGTGAGGAGCTGGCCTGGCAGTTCGGGCTGGACTGTTCCCATGAGAAGCAGGGTCAAGTCTGATTTGCATATGGCTGGGTCCAAACTGGGGTGGCATAGTGAGCAAAAGTACGATGAATTAAACCCAGATCTCTTGACTGGGGGGAAGCAGTTTAAAAGTTTCAGTACTCTGTCCATCATCTTGTTGTGTTTGCTTGATATAATCTAAAGTAATTGTATAATGGTTGAATTATTCATCCTGTTTACCATTCTTGACATGCTGGTGACATTGGTTTGCTTTGTACCATTAATCATTGCAGCGCATATATTATACACAAGATTCCAGTTGCCTTGATAAATATTTGAAATGCCACTTGTGTATTTCTTATGTACCTCCTTTGGCATGCCTGAGTTATAAATGAAAGAGTAAGATTTGTTTCCATAATTTCCATTGGGGGAATTAGGGTTGTCATGTACTGAGGTTGCAGACACCATCTGGTACCATGTCAGGTTTAGAGGCCCAGATGGCACACTGTGAGCTATCCAGGGTACCAGTTCAACATATTTTGATGGTTTGTGAGGACTTATAGGCAGACAAAGATGCCCAATAGATTATATATTTCTCCAAGGTAGGTACTTTGCGGTAATTGACAATTTTCGAATTATCAATACAAATGATTGGGACCATTTCCCAATAAGAGCTACCTTAAGCCTGTAAATGTCATATCGAGAAACAATTTTGCCTGTAGATCTTGAATTTCCCAAACACCCAACAAACATGTATAAGTGATGATTATTTAATGTTATTAACCGAAATACAAAACATTTGGATTTAAGTGGTTTGTACAACAATGAATTTGTGGTGATTGAGGGCAATGAGAGTCTATTAAATGGTGTGGCTTAGTTTTAGAAAATGAACTGGCAAAAAAAACTGTACAGAGTAGCAGTATTCATGACCAGACCATGAAAAGGTGAAGTGGTTCAACTTACATTGTCTAGACTCGAAACAGTGGTAGAAAAGGATGCAAAACGTAGAAAGGGTAAATAGTGATGGAAGTGGATATGGAGAACTGAGGTACGAATCAAGAAGAATAAAGCCCAACATTAAAAGACTAAGGGGCCCATTACAATGTGAGTCGGAAAGCCTCTAACCGCAGGTCGGAGGCTTTCGGACTCACATCTTAGGTTTCAAATCCAACAGCCTTATTATGATAAAGGCTGTCTGTTAGAAATGGGGGTCTCTAGTTGGCAGAGGTAGGTACCTTTGTCCAAATAGGGACCCTTGCTTCTAGTCAGGGTAAGGGGGATACACAGTTTAGATAACCCCTGCTCACCCACTTGGTAGCTTGGCACGAGCAGACAGGCAATGTGTAAAGTATTTGTACCAACACTCACAGTAACACAGTGAAAACACCACAAAAGGACACCACATCAGTCTAGATAAATAAAGTATCTTTATCTAAACTAAACAAGACCAAAATGACAAAAATCCAACATACTCAGTTAAAAATATGACTTTATAAAGGTTTCAAGTACTTGTACCATAGAAAACTATAGATGCGTGACTTTTCACCACAGTACGTGTAGATGTGTCAAAGTTCCAAAACCCAAACAGCCGCAGAGTCGGAAAACAAAGAGATGCGACACTCCTGAGACCTTGGGGAGGCGATGCGACAGTTCTGTGACACACAGAGGACCAGTTGCGTCGAATCCGGTCTGTATGAGGAGTGATGCGTCAATTCTTCGTGATGGTTCTGGTTCGCAGATGGTGCGTCGGGAAAGCGTGCCACACAGGTACGATGCGTGGAAATCCAGGATGCATTGGCGATTGATGCGGCGGCATCGAGCGGCTCTGAGTCGGTCCTCTTCAGCCACAATCCCTCGATGCGTGGATTCTTGCAGCAGCGATAGGCGCTGCAATGGTTTTTGCAGCGGCCCGGCGATGCGTGGAAATTCTTCTTGCGCCGCGGAGATGCGTCGAGAAAACAGCCGCAAGAAGAGCGATGCGTCGATTTTAGCAGTTCTTCACGTTTCTTCCTTCTTCCAGCTCCCAAACAGCAGCAACAACCTCCAGAGGCCCAAAACTGGCACAGGCACCTCTTGGCAGGCTAGAACTCACAGCAGCAGGGTTCAGAGGGAGCTGGGGGTGAAGTCATTGTGTCCCTGAGACTTCAGAACAGGAGGCCAGCACACTTCAGGCCCTTGGAGATCTTCAAGCAGGGGACACAGCACACAGCAAAGTCCTTCTCCTTTCCTTGGTAGACACAGCAACTGCAGGCCAACCCCAGACACACAGCAAGGGCAGTACTTCTCCACAGTCTTTCCAGCTCTTCTCCTTGGCAAAGGTTCCACTTGAATTCCAGGAATGATCTAAAGTCTGGGGTTTTGGGTCTAATACTTATCCCCCAAAATGTCTTTGTTCTCTTTGTGCAAGGGGCTCTGAGCCCAGTTCAAACCAGTTCTGGGGGGTACTCTGCAAGTACGCAACAACATCCATTGTCACTGTGAGCCTTGGCTCCAGACACACCACAGGGGGACAGAGCCAGCATTGTGGAAGGCAGGCACAGCCCTATTCAGGTAGAGGTGCTACTCCTCCCACCACTCCAAATGCAGGTCAGGCCTATTCAGCCTACTGCTGACTCATCCAGAGTACTCCTGGAGCCACTGCACCTCCCCAGCCCCTGTCACTCCAAAGCCAGACAGTCAATCCACAAACAGGCAGAGGCACACAGGATGGTTGAACAAGAAAATAGCCACTTTCTAAAGGTGGTATTTTCAAACGCACAATTTAAAAACCATCTTTACTAAAAGATGTGTAATTAAATCCTGAATTCAGGGTTACCAAACTCCATTTTTCTATCTTAGCCCTATGTGAAGATATGCTTGTAAAATGTTACGAAGCATTCCCCATTCTGTCCGATGGGGCAAGATAGCCTTTCAATAGTGAAAAATGAAATTGGCAATATTTCACTATCAGGACATGTTACACACACCAGTACATGTCCTACCTTTCACATACACTGTACCCTGCCCAGGGGGGTACCTTGGGTCTACCATAGGGGTGCCCTATATGTAAGAAAAGGGAATTTTAGGGCCTGGCAAGTGGGTGCACTTGCCAAGTCGACATGGCAGTTAACAAACTGCACACAGGCAGCGAGGTGGCATGCCTGAGACATCTTTTCAGGGCTACTCATGTGGGTGGCACAATCAGTGCTGCAGGCCCACTGGTAGCATTTGATTTACCAGCCCTGGCACACTCCGTGCACTTTACTAGGGACCTACTGGTAAAACAAATATGCCAATCAGGGAGAACCAATCCCGGGGGCGTGGCTAGCTGGCCAAGATGGCGGACGCACTTTAGTGCAGCTCTGCCTCGAGGCCCCATTATCCGTCAAATTTAAGCGGTCCCGGGAGCCATCCCGACTCAATTGCATGCTCCATGGAAACAGAGAGCCGCACTCCACTCTGGGCCGGCAAAATTGTAGCCAGATACGCACCGTGAGCGGGCATAGGAGCCCGCACTGCCCCTGCGCGGGCTCTCACAGGCGGACACCTTGGGAGCTGCGGAGCGGCCTACGTGCTACGGCAAAGTGGAGGAGCTGAGACTTGCCGTGGACTATTGAGGACAGCGGTCGCTGCAGGCTGCAAACCACGGATCCTGCGGAGGCAGTGCTGGGACCTGATGGGGACGGCCCGGCACCGAGTGGAGCTGCGTGGAGGCAACGTAGAACGGAGGCAGGAACGGAGGTGAGGCGTGTGACGCAGGCAGAGGCCTGGCGCCAATCAACCCTGGCTGAGGGTTCGGATGAGTGTGCCTGAATCCTGTGAACAGCGACGAGGAGAGCGAGTGGGAGACAGGCGGTGCGTAACTGGGAACCGGGGGTTAGACCGAGCCTAGACCCAGTGGCGGGGGTGACATAGCGGTTAAACACACACGCTGCCTCATTATATACCAGCCAGCGTGGAGCACCACGTAATAGGCGCGGCTGGGGCCCGGAGCCGGAGGGACATCGCACTGACGGCCGCACATCGGATGCAGACAGGCAGACGTAGGGGCCGGGATCCCAGTTGGATACCCATTTGCAGTAACACTAGCGGCGAACTTGATGAATGACTTTCCCCCTCAAAACCCTCCACCAGCTAAGCAGCAGGAACGGTAGCGCTGAGACGCTCACATCAGGGTTTTTGGATGTGAAGGAAGGGGTTGCCTGCATGACGCATCCCGGCACTAAGGCCTACACGAGCTGAAACGGCCGCTGCACATCCGGTGGTGCAGCTTGGCAGAGAGGTGTGCCGGTTGGTGCGGTGCTGCACTGGGGACTCCTGCGGCGCTTTGGTGGAGTGTTCCACACATGACAAGTTGGCTGTAGCACTGATACCCTCACAGCATTGAGTGACACCGGGCGTGGCTACCCCACAGACGTGATAGCCCATACTGCGGGGCTGGGCCCCGGGGGCTGGAATGTGACTAGACCCTTGCTACTGAAAGTGAGTAACTGTGTGCGGCTGGCGACTTCACTAAGGCTCAGAAGGACAACAAGAGCGAATCACTAGCGTAGCTGCAACCCAGGGAAACAGCACAGGAGTGTGTAACAAGCCGAGACGGGCAGACGAGGACAGGGAGGGCTGCCAGACTGGACCATGCCCTAGCAAGCAGAGAGAGGTACTGTGCTATGCGGTCCTCCTGATGTGGTAGAGAACCACGGAGTCTCTCGAAAGCTTGGCCGGTGTGTGTGTGCCGAGTGAAGATAAGTGAGACGTGCTGTCCGGGGACAAAGTCACCACCGCCTGGTGGAGATCACGCAGCTAGACCTGGCAGAACTGTGGTGCCTGACACTTTCCATCGCGCCCTCAGTGCTCCTATACATTGCGAGCAGTGACCAACTTAACATACCTATTAGGAACTATTCCGCCCCCATTCGCCAGAGTAGAAAATGGGCAGACAGCGAACAGGCACCAAAATGCAATCCACAGCGCCCCCGATGACACCAAAGCCCCCTGAGCAAGAGCAGGTGTCCGAGGAGAATGCGGACTGCCCCACACTGAACTCAAAAATAGACAATGTATTGCAAGCAGTGACGCAGCTGAGTGTGTCCCTGGCGCAAACGCGTACCTCTTTAGAGGGACGAATCGATAAAATCACCTCAGACTTTACACTACTGCATGCAGACCACCGTAAACTGTTGGAGAGAGTGGATGAGATGGAAGCTGAAATAGAGGAGATCCTTCCTACCACCAAGGCCTCGGCTACTGCCGTGCAGATACTGACCGAGAAGGTGCGCATACTAGAAGTCAGAATCGACGACGAGGAAGGCCGTTCACGCCGCAACAACGTCCGGATAGTTGGATTACCAGAGGGCACGGAGGGACGAGACACGGTGTCATATACAGAGTCCTGGCTGCGGTCCCTGATGCCTCCGAACTCGCTCTCCCCCTTTTTCGCAATCGAAAGAGCACACAGGGTGCCGACCGGACAGCGACAACCGGGAACAGGACCTCGCCCGTTCCCTCATTCGGCTCCTGAACTACAGAGACCGAGAAGTGATATTACAGGAATTGCGCAAAATGGAGGAGGTCAGAGTTGAAAACTCTAAAGTCATGTTTTTCCCGGACTACTCGCTTGGGGTGCAGCAACAACGGAGCACGTTTCTGTCAGTGAAGCAGAAACTGAGGGGATTGAACATTAAATACTCGCTCTTCTTCCCGGCTAGGCTTCGGGTGATACACAATGGTAACACCCACTTCTTTTCAACACCAGAGGACTCATGGGACTGGCTTGAGAAAGAGGGACACGGAATATCACCCAGTCAAAGAAGTGTGACCATGCATTCTCAGCAAAATAACCGAAGGCCTTGGCAACGGCCACGCAGACATCCTAGGAAGCGCTCCTCGCAACTTAAAGCGGTCCCTGACCTCGAACAACGCCTCCAAGAACGCCGTGCTGCTCTGCAGAAAGTGACAGCACTGCGGCGGAGCCCAGAACATAGAGACACGGACGCCTCGTCGGAACACTCCGTGAGCGCAGAAAGTGTACCAGCGGACTGGCAGATGGGCAAAGGCTCGCAGCCGCTCCCCGAAGTGACACCCCAAATGGCAGATGACATTATGTGATGTATACCTGATATGTTACTGATATTGTTAAGAAATGTTTGGAGATGACAGTTATCCTAAAAGTGATGTAGACAGTACTGAAAGGTTGGGGTCAGACGTAGTGACTTGTATCCTGTTCATTGGGTCCCCCCTATCTCTCCGATCACAGTCCTCTCTCCCAACCCAGACCCCAAGCGCTGCGCTCTTTACTAGATAAGGCACAGGGAACACAGCAGCTTAATCACTTAGAAACATGGGCCGGAGCTTCCACTGGCTCTTTGCACGCACAAGTAGGGCTACCCCCTCACACCCGAAGAAGTACGGCACGCATGGCCGACAGTTGCCAAGAGGTACAGTTCGTAGTTTGGGCAGACACCTGTTGTCTCTCTGCCCTGTTACAGTTTTCCAGAATGTTATTTCCCCCCCCCCCACATTGCATCTCACTTACAAAACATGGGGTGACACGAGCGAAGGGATGGTGGTGTAGATACCGATTGCTTATACACACTGCACATACCCCTCCCAGAGCAGCACACAGTAGGTCCACAATTACCGATTGTATGATTGGAAGATGCCTCCGACAACAATAATTTCCTGGAATGTCAGGGGCATGCACACGCCAGCGCGCCGGTATAGTACATATGCATATCTAAAGAGACATACAGCTCACATCGCATTTCTGCAAGAAACGCACATATCGCAACCCGAGATACATAGGTTACAACGTAGAAGGAGGGGGCAGATCTTTGCCACTGGATACTCATCATACGCATGGGGCACACTAATTTGGGTAAGGCCAGGCACACATTATGTACAGGAGGCAGCGGAAATTGATATACATGGCCGGTTCGTGTTATCAAAAGGCAGGCTTAATGGTAGACAGATAGTGCTGGGATCAATCTAAGCCCCAAATTCTGATCAGACTCCGTTCTGGCACACACTCTCAGCGAAGTTATCCCAGTGGTGTGACATTCCTTGGCTACTGGGTGGAGATTACAATTCAGTGCTGCACACAGAATTAGACAGATCCTTCCCGCCCCTACAGCAAACAACGGCAGCGTCAAATGCCAAAGGACTAAATGACTGGCTTCGTAACTGGGGACTGGTAGATATTTGGAGGTCGCTACACCCACACTTACGCCTCTATTCATATTACTCATACCCCCATGGCCTTCATGTACGCTTGGACAGATTTGTAGGTAGCAGGGCACTGACGGCGGATTGCATAGGCGCAGATTATCTGGGATGTACACACTCTGATCACAACCCACATATGATACAGTTGGGTGGCACCGATATGACACCCGCAACCAAACTGTGGAGGCTACAGCCGTCGGCGCTGGAAGACCCCCCATTTCGGGACTCAGTGGGTACGGCCATAGCCACATATTTTGAATTAAACGAAGGATCGGTGACAGAGCATGGCTCGTTGTGGGACGTTGGTAAGGCAGTAGTGCGTGGGCACTGTCTGGACCTGACTTGGAGTGTCTGCAAACAACTGGACCGGGAGGCTAATAACATCGAAGACGCGCTACACACTCTTGAGACGGGCTTAATAACGGGCGAGAACACACAGGAGGGCACTTGATGACCAAAGGCAGAAGCATGCAGAGGTCCTGGAGCGAGTGCGTGGTCTGAACTACGCAGCGCACTCGGCCAGAACTCACGCATCAGCAGGTAGATTATTAGTGAGGCTAATTCAACAAGAACGCACACAACAGTCAGCGCACTGTTTGAGGTCTCGAACAAGTCAGCTGCTAACGAGGTAAAGTGACATACACAACAAATTCACAGCCCATTATAGTGAAATATATAAATCAGTGGTTCAGGCAGCTCCAGAAGTTATGGAGACATACCTGGCTCAATTGCCCCTGCCCATGGTCGACGACGCACAGCAACTTGAGCTAAATGAACCTATAACGCTGCTGGAAGTGCAACTGGTGATTCGGTCATTAGCCACGGGTAAGGCACCAGGCCCTGACGGGCTGCCAGCGGAATATTATAAAGCGTATCAGGCCTTGCTAGCCCTGAAATTGCTCTCATTGTATACTGGTATGCGGGATGCGTCCATCTTTCCCCAATCACTCCGTGAGTCCTTGCTAGTTTCCCTACCCATGCCTGACAGAGATACAGAGTTCCTGGGGTCATACCGTCCTTTGGCGCTGCTAAATTCGGACTATAAGATATTTGCCAAGATATTGGCGAGTAGATTGGCCCCGGTGGTTCCCGGATTGGTACATGAAGACCAGAATGGTATTGCCCCAGCACGCACTACGTCCCTTAATCTGCGGCGGTTCTTTAGAGTGGCCGCACTCGGGGTGTCTAGTGTTAGACCTTGAAAAAGCGTTTGACACACTTGAATGGGACTTTTTATTTGCCACATTGACCAAATATAACTTAGGCGCCGACTACATAGGACTAGTTAAGCTGCTCTATACCCACCCCACCGCACAGGTCAAGACAGGTCCCTATGTTTCCAAACCTATCCCAATTGGCCGAGGTACAAGACAGGGCTGCCCTCTTTCCCCGCTCCTGTTTGCTCTATCTATAGAACCACTGGCGGCAGCGTTACGCAGCACCAAAGAGGACTGGGGAATATCTCTAGGAGACGGGCTGCACGCGGTTTCCCTGTATGCCGATGACCTCCTGATATATCTGCGTGGTATTCGGCAGCCTTGCGATGCTATAGCAAAGGCGCTGTCCGACTTCGCGGCACTTTCCGGGCTCCATGTTAATTGGGGAAAGTCATGCATCTATCCTTTTAACGAGACCACCCCAAACCCGGCGCTAACAGTAAATGGTATACCGGTACGCTGGCAACAACCCGCATTCAGATATCTGGGGATCCGGATCTATCGTGAACCGTCTGACCTCTTCGAAGGTAACTACACCAGAACAGTAACGGCGCTCAGATCGCAGATGATGTTTTGGCGCACACTGCCTATTGCCACTATGGGAAGAATAGCGCTCCTGAAAATGGTAGCGTTTCCGCGACTCCTATATCACTTCGTAAACTTACCGATCTATATCAGACCGGCGGTGTTCCACGTCTTTGAGGGAGACACTCAGCAGTTTATTTGGCATGGAGGTAGCCAAACTCTATCTGCCCATGGATGGTGGTGGAGTGGCAGCCCCAAACATGGAACACTACTATTTAGCAGCGCAACTGCAATGGGTGGCCCGTTGGCTCAGTGGGAAGCAACTCGCTGATACAGCCATGCAACAACCAGGCTGCACCCAGATGCAGGTGATCTCCCTATTTCACCCGGGAAGACGAGGCCCAAATCCAACCCAGCAACTAGAGTGCGTAGCGTACGCTTGTTTTCGACGGGTCTTGCGGCTCACCAAAACGACCACCACTTACGCGCCCTCTATCCCATTACTGGGCACGCCGCGACAACGAGTGACCACAGCGGCGGAATTGACCACTTGGGAGGACGCGGGGCGTCAGTCAGTGGGAGACCTATATCAAGATGGGCACCTGCTCCCTTTGACACACTTGTAGAAGAGTTTGACTTGCCGAGGGGCCAATTTCTGTTACATGCAGCGCTCATCTGGACATTGAGGTCACTCTGGGGCGATGTGTCGGAAGAACCGAAAACACACTTGACATTACAGTATCTCCATATAATGGGGACGGGCCAACATCTTGTTAAGTGGCTAGCGGAGTCCCTACGAACGCACGCAGCAGCCCCTCTCAACAAATTGACAGGGCACTGGGATGCTGACCTACAGAGGGAAAGCACGGATTGGGAATGGACAACCATACTGGAAGGGCCCACTTACATACCGAGGAACGCTCGGTTTAGGATCATACAATATTATATAACACAACGAGCATATTTGACACCGGCCTCGATTAATACAATATTTAATCGCGTTGACGCGCACTGCCCCCGCTGTGAACTGGTAGGAGGAGACCTTATACATATGCTGTGGGCATGCAACAAGCTGACCACCTACTGGGAGACCATTACCACATACCTGGCACGTTGCACAGAGAGTGATCTAGACTGGAGTTGGGAGGTGTGTATACTGGGGTTATACCGCCGGCGCAAGAAACATAAAGTAACAACACGATTCATAGACTTAGGGCTTATAGTGGCAAAACCACTCATCACTAAACGCTGGAAGTCACCTGACCCCCCCGTCTGCGACGGCATGGTACCATTCCATGATATGTTGGGCGTAGGCGGAAGCTGGTGCCCTACGACGGGAAGATGCCATAGGTATACGCAAGACACCACTGGCTGAAGCCTGGGACGCAATTCTCACAGACCTCCGGGGTGCATGGAAAGAACACTTGGAAACACAAGGTATATCCCAGGGGTCGAGTAATTTAGGAGACGACACGGAAAGATCCCAATAATAACATCGGTACCACCCCCTCTTTCACCTATCTTTCCCCCTCCCCCACCTCACCCCCCCCCAACAAAGAATCCAGAAGGATACGAAGGGTCAGAGCAAGCAGCATGAGCCCCTGACAACCACCCAAGACAACAGGCCATAACATCGAGACACTTCTACATGGACCGCAGGCGCTGGGAGGGATGACAAGTTATGTGACAACACTGCAATGGCTACACCAACCACATTTGATATGGAAATTTTGTGAGATGCGATTTCCCCCCCTCTCCCCTCCCACCATTATCTTACCACCCTGTTATCATATTCCCCCACACCCCCCTTATTTTTTTCTTAATTTGTTGAGTTAATATGTTATTGAAATCGCTACAATGTACATTTACACAGAATATTTGAGGACGAACAATTTGATTGTTGGAATACATAAAAATTGTAAAACTAATAAAGAAATTTAAACAAAAAAAAAGGCAGGGAGAACCAATCACAATTTACACAGAGAGCATATGCACTTTAGCACTGATCAGCAGTGGTAAAGTGCCCAGAGTCCTATAGCCAACAACAGCAGGTCAGGAAAAAATAGGAGGAAGAAGCAAAATGTTTGGGGATAACCCTGCAAAAAGGGCCATTTCCAATACTGTCAGATTTAAAACCGGCTGGTTGGACCGACTGGCTCCTGACGAGCTCCAGGAGCCCGTCGGCCAGTCAGAAGCCACATATAATCCCCTATGTACAGCGTTTACGACGTGGGGATTATGATGTGGGTTTCCGACAGGCTTTTCATGTTGGGCTTTCCAACATGAAAAGCCTATCGGAAAGCGACTTTGGGGCCCTGTCTTCACAGGCTCTGGTTATGGGCCTGGGGGGGCACCTATGTTGCCCCCCTGTATATCCCTGCACTGTGTGGCAGGCACCGTGAGATGCCTGCCACATGGTGCAGGGATTTACACAGGCTCCCATTTCTTTACGGGAGATTGTGCTACGGACGGTTTACGGCCACAGCACAAGCTCCCATAGGGAAATGGGAGTATGCGACTGCACCATGTGGGGTCGCATTGTAATGGTGGTGTTGGGACCGCCGACCGGAGGTCGGTCGGTCCCAAGGCCGCGGCAATGTCAGTCGGACGCGAGTGACATCATAATCATTCCCCTAAGTGGGAGAAAATTACATCCTTAATTACATCAAATAATATTCCTAAATTCTGGAATCTAGTTAGTTCAGGATCAATTGGGAAATCATGCATGTTGAAATGTAGGATAACAGAAGAATGTTGGGTGGAGTATTGTAAAAAATGCATTTCAATAACAGCATGATTTCTCTGAAGGTTTATATAAGTCTGATGGTGACATCCTCTGCCTGTTTATAGTAAATGATATAAAAATGCTATTTCCTCACTGAAACTTACAAGAGCTACATGACTGGATAACCTACCCGCAATTGTAATTAAATCTAATACTGAATGGTGGGCAAGATTTTTCCGTCAGGCATCCTATACGTTTACCTTAACAGGAGGTTATCGCTACTATATGCAGATGACCTAGTAATAATGAATAGAACACCAATTGGGTTAAAGATGAAATTAGTGGATTTTAACAATTACTGCCAAAAAACTAACTAATGATTGAGTTGGAGAAAAACAAAATTGTAGCATTCAGTAGAAAATATCATGATATGTATGGTCTATTAGTCAAACACGAAGTATTAACCCCTTCGGTGCGCGGCCGATTTTCGCCCTGTGCGGGGCGTTTTATTGAGTGGGCGGGTTCATGACGAGCTCAGCTCGTCATGCGCACACGAGCACTGCGCAGCATGACGAGCTGAGCTCGTCATGAGCACCGAAGGGGACTACATGTATTTGGGTATGATGTTTAGTGGACATTTAAAAGCAAAGGAAAGCTCATTGATAGAAGGGTAAAAAAGCTCAAAAGAAATTGCGGCGCACCAATGCTTCATATCTTCTCAGCTTTTTACATGAGGCAGAGATGCTAGGCATGAGTGGACGCCAAGACTGGGACAAAGTAAAAGGACAATGATTGAAAAATTTGTCATTGCTCCTGAAGTGTTCAAGGATACAAGCAGTCTGAGTGGAAACAAGCATATGGTCATGGTCTTCTGTAACCCAATTTCCAAACCTTGCGATTTTGGAATAAATTGCTAATCTCTGATCAGCCTAAAGTGGGTTGAGTTTGGAAAGATGGAATCATTTCCAGTAAATTATGTTTGGCTAAGATGTAAGAAACATTTAAATGTAATTATTAACTATTCCAGGATTATGAGATTCAAAAATATTCAGAAAGAACAATTTAAGGACGGTATGTTGAACAGTGTCAAATATCCACCCCCAGTACTTAGATCTGGACCTAAAACATCATTCTTTTGCTCACCATGCCATTCTAGTTTGGACCCAGCACTATGCAAATCAGTTTTGACCCTGCCCCCTATGGGAACAGTCCAGCTGGAACTGCCGGGCCAGGTTGAAAGGTTTCAGCACTCCGTCCATCATCTGGTTGTGTTTGCTTTGAATATGTTCTCCAATAGAATCAGTTAAAAGGGAAATGATGGCATTAGGGGTGGATGATTCAATGAAAAGAGATTTAAGGTATCTGCAATGAAATATCTCAACCACTTACTTAAGAGAATCTTGGGAGAAGTATACAAAGTTTCCATATTAAAAGTTCCTTCCTAATCACTATGTGTGTAGTATTACACTGAAATTTAGAATGGGGCTATATGCTCTATGTGCCCAACTTCTAGGTATAGAATTTTTTAAGAATTATGAAGAGAACTGCAGTTGTAGTTTGGGGGAACTGATGCATAAATGTTCAGATTGAATACATTTCTCAATTTAAGACATTTGTTTTTAAAGGTAATCGTTTAAAAATATAAGAAAATATCAAGTATGTTGCCAATTAAAGTTTTATACTTATACTCAATGGAAGGATTAGATGTAACCTGCCCATTAGCAATATTTGTATTGGCTTTAAATGATTTTAAATTCCAATCTGTATTATGTTGTAAGTAATTGTAAGAGTTGCTGTTTGGTCTGCTAAAGCAATTACTGTGTGAATCTACCTTCTTTTTAGTAGTTCCTGTTTTCTTTACTGCAATCAGGCCCAAAATGCCATGTGCCTGGGCATTTTCAAGATGGTGAAAGTGTTTAACCACACTGAATTAGCACTCTGAGGGCTGGGTGTGTGGGAGTGTCATAGAGAAATCATCAGTGTCCTCGCACATCAAACACTAAAGCCCAGTTTAAAGTAGACACTGTACCCACAAAAAACTTTGAGACAGAAGCAGAATTCTACAGCAACCAGTTAGAAGTACACAGAATTGTCTTGGCATCCTGTTCTTTTCTTTTTGAGTGTACCAAAGTGTTACATGTGGCTCCACAGACGTGCCAAGCAGGATTTGACAGTTTGGGGTCAACAGTATGCCCCTAGCACCTACTCTGAATATTCTGTTATGTTCAGAGGAGTCATCTCTGCCTATTCAAATCAGCCTTTCTCTTGGGAGGCATGTCACACCTATTCCCGGGCTTGAGCACAGGCTGGGAGTTGGCATAGGCTTATGCTAATCAGCCTTCTGACAGGTAGGGCACTTGAAGTGTAACTTTCTAAAAGTTACTTTTCCTTAATATCAAATAAAAATTCATTTTCATCATTGAATTAAATTTTAATAACCATTAAAAGTAGTGGTTAATAATTTTTTTAGCTTGTCCGATTCCTGATATACCAGTATTAACATTTTAATCTATACTCTGGTTTTCGACATAGGACAGCTAGGCCTGCCACAGTAAAAATTCCTTGAGGACCTTGTCACTGGAGGGACATGGTATCATTAGTTTTCACTATGTTCCACTATTAAATACTATGCACCCTACCTTGTGGGCAACAAGGCTTACATATGAGTGATGGACTAATTTATAAAATGGAGGTTTTTTAACAGGTCGCACTGCAGGTATTACACTGCAGCAGTTAGGCTACAATGGTGGGCCTGAAACCATGATTTCCTTTGTCACACTAGTGGATGGCACAATTACTGATATAGTCCACAAGTGACATTTAACTTTTCATGTTAATGGTGTATTTCCGCACCACATGTTATTGCCTTATAGAAACATTAAATAAGCTAATCAGGGATTAGCCAACTTTTTCCTGCTTTAGGGATAGGGCGCATACACTGGGCTCTGTACTAGCAATAAAATTCAGCAAAAATGTGCATTTTCTCACACAGGCATTCCACACCTAAAAAGGCAAAGAGGAACAGCCCTTCCCATGGCAGTTCCCATTATTTTAAGTGGAAAGCCCTCTGCATTGGAAGGATCAGTTGTAATCTCACATCTTACTGCGACTTCTACCCCTGTCTGTAGCTTGAGCACCTCAATGGTTTTCGGCACACCCTCAAGTTCTGCCTTCAACAGTACTGCTAATCTGTCAAGCTCAGCTCCAGCAGCTAACCTGGTGGAGGTGGTACCCTTCTCATTTGCCAACCCCCCATATGATAGAGTTAACCCTAGCCTACCCACAGAGGCCTCCCAGCAGGTGAAAAGGATCATCATGGCCAACAAGGTGATGTGGGTCATCCTGCCTCCTAGGTCAGCTTCTGTACCCAGCTTAGGACCAGCTCTGCCAAAAATGGAAGCAGATAACATCGGCCACTGACAACAGTCATTGCCAGGAATAAGGCCGTTAGTCATCTACTGACAAGTGGATGACCACTCTGGTGCTTGGAGTAGACTTTGTTTCCTGCTGTTGGCTGCAAGGAGTCATCCACTTGCTCCTGAGACCCCTTTGGACTCTTGGGATTTTCAAAGTGTGGAACTATAACTTCAGCCTGTAGACACCCTCCTTCCTCTCTCACTTTTTCTATCTCACAGTATGTAACCAGAGAATGACTGTTTGCCAGTGTCTAGGGCTTATGTGGTGTATACACAGTCATTCTTAAGAGTGAAACGTTCTGTCTGTGTCTTTTAGAAGTCTGGCTCAGATACACTGTCTCCTTTTACTGTGACAGTGCAGACAACACCTCCAGGCCTAAAGTGACCTCCAGTGTCAGTGTTGTGGTCTTCTCTTGTCAGAAAAGGGACCCACAGGCCCTCAAGCCTTCCCATTTCAAATGGAATCAACCTCACAACCCTTACAATTTTCCAGGGCCTCTGCACCCTAAGCCTCAGGACTGTACCTCCAGAAATCTATGTTTTGGGGCACCCTGGGTGATCAACTCCTGGACTCTTTTTTGTTTTTGCCTGTGGGAGATCATTGCCAAGGATGTAGTCTATGGGCATCTCGGGACTGACAATTACACTCCTCTAGGCAAGAACCACTCCCATTCCAAAGGTATCATGGTCATATGGTTAACAAATTCCTTCCCACATGCCGGCAGTACCCTAGAGACCTGTATTGGCAGGTATCAACATTTTACGTAATTACACAAAAGCAAGTTATTTGAACTTCACACACCCTTACTATATTGTCAGTGCTTCCATCATGGGACCTTGTTCCAACTGAACTCTTTTACTGGCTTTAAGAGTGATTTTAAACATTGATTTAGTGGTGTAGGATGAATTATGAGAGGCCTGGGAACTCTTGTATTTCTCAGGAATCTCTGAGTGCATGCTATGTATTTTATTGTGAATAACTTTGTCTCCGATGCTCCTGATTTAGGTATCATCAAAGCTTGCTCTGTTTGGGTATGAGTATCAGACACCAAGTCAAGTGGGCTATAGCTATTCAAGCATATCACTTGTATGCCTTGAGCATACCTTTATTCTGCATCCCTCAGTGTGTATTGAGCATATTGAAGTTGGCCCAGAAGCTTTAACCTGTATGGCCTACTATCAAAATTATGTGGTTCATTATATGAGGACTTTAAGCTCTTTCCCTGTGAAGGGGCCTGAGGCGATGGCCACCTTGGATGCTGACATTTTGATGTAGAATCTAAAGTATTTCGTACTTGTATGGGCATATTATCAAGCCCCAGCGATAATTATCGCTGAGCGCGCTTAGCGCGCTTTAAATTATCGCCGGCTATCGCTGGAATATATCGCCAAGCTAGCGCTGTATCATCAACGCTTAGCGCCATGGCGATAATTATTCCAGCGATAGCGCTGTTTTCCATGGAACATCGCTGGTTTTCCAGCGATGTTCCATGGAAAACAGCGATATCCTTGATGATAGTGCCTGTGGTCTTAGCCACACAATCCACCCCCCATGTTAGGTATGCCTTAGTCTGGAATTTAACAGACGTTAAATTCCAGCGTTAAGGCATAGTTAACGCGATTTCAAATATCGCTACCCCTCGTTGATAATATCGCGAAGTTGGGTTAGCGATATTTTCACATGGGGTTTTGTCAGGCACGCCCTCCTTGCATCTCATTAGCGATGCGATGCGTGCTGACAACGGGCGCTAAGGCAAGGAAACACGCGCTAGCGTGTCCTTGTCAATAAAGCATTAAAATTATCGCTGCTTTTCGCTCCAAAACGGACGCTAAAGCGGCGATAATCTTATCGCGGCCCCTTGATAATATGCCCCTTAGTTATTAGGTAGGCTGGTTTATGCCCAGCTCTTATTTGCATTGCCAGCCATTTCTAAGGTCCACTGATTGAGTTGTGCTAATGAAAGCATGTTATAAGGAGGCTCTGATAGGTTTTCTCTAAGTATCTGCACGTTGTTGACTTTTACTGTCTCAAGGAGATTCCAGCAGTTGTCTCTTCCTCAATCTATGCTAAGGCGGAGGAGCATCGCCCTAATGCTTTTCAGCAGCGTGAATAAATGAAACATTAAAGGATAACAACTTGTTGTTCTTATCATTTTATTTTTTTCTGCAGCTGCGTTGCAGCCTGGGTGGAGAAAATACCCAGGCTCCCAGTCCCTGCCTGAGTGCCGAACCACGGCGTTCAGACCAATCACAACACTGCATTGCAGCCTTGTGATTGGCGTAGGGGAGCCTCGTTGCTTCCTGGGTGCTCAGTTCCTGTTCCTGTGCCAGGAGAGACACAGAGAGACGACGGTGGAGAGGTGTCGAAAGACGAGGTGAGGATGTAAGTTTAATTTTTTTCTTTACCCCCTCTCCTCCCAACCACCACCCTGCCACTCCCGATCTGTGCCAACCGCCACTGACTCCATGTAGAGCCCTCTATGTCCCTCTAGACTGGCCACCTGCTGAACATCAAGCTAAGCCTTCATATCATTGCTTTGACCTTGGGTGGGTGCCAAGGATTTTCTTAATGTATGCATTTGCTGGCATAAATCCAGAATGTCTGGACAAGCTACTAAAGTGCTTCTAACTAGGTCTCCTCATAGAATACTGGTAAATTCTGTTTGGCCTCTGCCTCCTTCTTCTACCACCCTAGCTCCCTCTAAGGCTAAATTTAGCCTTTTAATCTCGTCAGCCAGCCCTTTACCTGCCATCTCTTGCTTCTATTTAGCTAGTACTTAATTTGAATCGGTGAATGTAGGTGGGGCCGTCCGGTACTCATTTTTGGGGACCAGCACTTATTTTTCCTCAACAGATTTTGATCTAGAGGAAGAGAGGGAAAAACACAAAAGGAGGAAATAAAGAAGGAGACAAAGAAAGAAAAATATGGACAAAGCTAAAAAGCAAGAATGAATACAAACCTGTAAAACTGAAATCAATGTGCATGACTATTAAAGAAGCAGGAGATGAAATCAAGACGACAGAGCGTTCGTATTCAGCATTTGATAGCACCAGCCATGGGCTTCTGAGCAAAAATATGGATCCTGGCACTTATTCTTTTTGCATATATAAGCACTGTATTTAGCCACCATATTTTAGCATTTAAGAAGCAAGAGATGTAGCATATTGTATAGGGGTTATGCACAAACATCAGCTTATCTGATAGCTGTAGTCTCCCTTTTACTAAGGTCCCTGCAGAGAAATCTTGATCAGAAAGGTGCTTCCAATTATGTGTGTTCAAAATATCCCCCCTCATTACTACCGGGCACAGCAAAAAAGCTGACTCCCTTTTCATTTTGAAGCTGTTAACCTCATATGTTTTCCTTAATGTGTGTTTTCTCCGTAGCTCCAGTCACTGGGTAGAGTAAAAGCAAAGTAAATTTGGGGATTTGCTATTTGCATCAATTCGGTTTTCTGAGCCAGAACAGTGCCTAGACGAGAAGTAGCAAAGCCTCTACTCCTTCACAGGGTCGGCTGAGGAAACTTGCTTAAAGAATGTATTTAAGTGTGAGAGAGAAACAAAAAAAACAAGAAGAGGGACAAGTGACAGACTCACAACAATCTGATCCTCTGGTCCCCTGCTGCCATATAGAGTAGACTTTGACAAGTCCTGTTGTTGCCACAAGTACATTCAGCGGTTGGTGAGAGAAGAGGGAGTTTCACTGTTGGTTCTATGCTTGTCCTATGCATTTGCCTTCACTGGGACATCTTATCCCCTCTCTTCTGCAGTTCTCGCAGACTCTCCAATCTTCTGTGGCCTGGTTGTTCCTCTATTTGCAGGGAGAAAGGGAGATGGGCCAGGCACCTCTGGCTAGTCCCCAACTCTCATTGCAGTATTCTGCAGTTCTGGTTAGCTGACCATGAACATAACCAATGCCGCTCACAGTCCTCTGGCTTAGAGCTCTTGAGCCTGCTCTGAGCTCCGAGGTATAGTGCCCGGGGTTCTGAATACATCCCTAGAAAATAATGAAGATGGGTCAGACACTAGAGTTAACCGCAGCCATGATGAAGCTGGTCTGGATAAGAGCCAAGAAATTCCAGGCCAGTCAAGAGGGGTTGGCATTTGGGTTTCAACCAGCAGTTGTAGTGAAAAAAGTATGGGAACAGTGATGCTGCATGCAATGGGGGTCAAAGGCGTGACTAAAGAATATTCCAGAACTTTGTTTGGTCTTTCACCTTCAGGTAACTACATATAAAATGATGCACAGCTTAAATGAAACAAAAATACAAGTTAAGGTAATCAGTGGGAAAATCACTATCAATCAATTTGAAACCTCTATTAGTTAATGCACTGTAGGGGTATGTGTGTGTAACCAGAGAGCCACAGAATTGAATCCTGATTAGTGCTGTGCAGAATAGTGACTTGTGTATTCCTAGTGCTACAAGGCCCTAGCCTATGACAGACAGCACTTTGAATATGTGAGTCATTATTTTAAACTTGCATTACACACAATACAAGATGGCCTTTTACAAAATGGTGTAAGATAAAAAGTACTTCCAAAATATGGATTTTAGTAATATCCAGTGTTTCCAAAATATGGATTTTAGTAATATCCAGACTGTACGTAGCACAAATACTTTTTATAACTGTCCAGTAAAAGCAGGCACTCAAAAACCCAGCTGATCACTCCATTGCAATACCACTTAAAAACAATAAATCTGTGTCATCAGGAAGCTTCGCGTGATTCCATCAAGGAAAACCAATATTGGCTTGCAGCACCCTTTACATTTGCAGATTAACCAGAAGGCACCCTGCAAGAAGGCTTGATTCAGGCTTAGCTGTCTGACCCGCCTTTGGTTACACAGGACAAGAGACTACCTACCTCGCACTTCACCTGGAGCATTTGAACTGTCAGAATTACCCATCCTGGGACAGTTATACTTTCACAAAAATTAGGGGAACGGTTTTTCTAAAATTAAAAAAGTATGGGCACATCGTGCCCCTCAAATCTCACCCACCAACTTCTACCTCTGGTTTCAACGAACTACGTTGCCTCTTCGCTCCTCATTTGCCATATTTCAACACAATACTAAATCTGTTTTAAATAAAAATGGCATTGCTTGAACATGAATATACTAATAAATATTTTAGAAAAAATAAGGAAAATTCATTTTCCAGCTGTTTTCACTAAAACCATATTGCAAACTAATTCACTCAACTGAAAGCTCTGGTACATCTTACACATATGTCCTCATTTATATCTCTAAGGAAGAGTGGGATTTTCTATTATGGCTGCTAAGAACAGAAGTCACCCTGTTTTGAACACTTTCAGTTAAAGACAGCACTGTTTTTTTTTTGTATAGCTCTATTTCCACAGTAAAATGCACAGCGCAGTTTGTGGCAGCTGTGGCATCACTGATTAAAACTATTAACATTACAATTTGTAAACTTATAGACTGCGATTATGTCTCTGTCTGTACAATCGGACATCCTCCATACACAATGGTTCAGCCACTGCCGATTAAATCTCCTCCACACCACATAGATATGTTCTGACCTTCCATTCCTCAATCAATCAATCAATCAGGGAATTGTAAGCGCGCTACTCACCCGGAGGGTCTCAAGGCGCTGAGGGGGGGGGGTCCGCAGATCAGTTTAGCCGAAGAGCTAGGTCTTGAGGGTCTTCCTGAAGGTGTTCAGGGAGGGGGCGCGTCTGATGTCTGCCGGTAGCTCGTTCCAGGTCTTGGCTGCAATGTGAGAGAAGGATCTTCCGCCTGCTCTGGCTCTGTGGATGCGCGGAGTTTCGGCCAGTGCGATGTTGGAAGATCGGAGGTTTCTTTCGGGTACGTGGAAGTTGATTCTGTCGTTGAGGTATTTGGGTCCGTTGTTGTGTAGGCATTTGTAGGCGATTGAGGATTTTGAAAGTGACTCTTTTCTCCACAGGTAGCCAGTGGAGACTTCGTAGGTGTTGGCTGATGTGTTCGTGTCGGGGGATGCCGAGGACGAGTCTGGCGGCGGTGTTTTGTACTGTCTGGAGTTTGCGGAGTAGGGGCTTGTTGATGCCGGTGTAGAGTGCGTTTCCATAGTCCAGTCTGCTGGTGATGAGTGCGTGGGTGACTGTCTTCCTTGACTCAAGGGGGATCCACTTGAAGGTCTTGCAGACGATGCGGAGGGTGTTGAAGCAGCTGGAGGTGACGGCGTTGACCTGTCGGTTCATGGAGAGTGATGATTCGAGTACGATGCCGAGGTTCTTGGCGTGGTCTGAGGGGTTAGGTGGGCTTCCGAGGGCGGTCGGCCACCAGGTGCTGTCCCATGCAGAAGGGGTGGTACCGAGGACGAGGACTTCTGTCTTCTCGGCGTTGAGCTTCAGGCAGCTGTTGGTCATCCAGACTGCGACGTCTTGCATTCCTTTCTGGAAGTTGAGTTTGGCAGTGGTGGGGTCTTTGGTGAGGGAGAGGATGAGCTGGGTGTAGTCGGCGTAGGATAAGTTGTTGAGGCCGTGTTGTCGGACGATGGCTGCGAGGGGGGCCATGTAAATGTTGAAGAGGGTGGGGCTCAGTGATGAACCCTGTGGGACTCCGCAGGTGATTTTCGTGGGGTCGGAGAGGAAGGGTGGGAGTCTGATCCTTTGGCTTCTTCCGGTGAGGAATGATCGGATCCAGTCCAGGGCTGTTCCTTGTATGCCTGCGTCGTGTAGTCTGACGACTAGTGTGCAATGGGAGACGGTGTCGAAGGCCGCTGATTGGTCGAGTAGGATGAGGGCTGCGGAGTGGCCTTGGTCCAGGAGGGTGCGGATGTCGTCTGTGGCGGCGAGTAGGGCGGTCTCTGTGCTGGGGTTGCTTCAGAATCCGGATTGGGACGGGTCGAGGACGGCGTTCTCTTCAATGAATCGTGTCAGTTTCCTGTTGACTGTTTTCTCTGCAACTTTGGCTGCGAAGGGGAGGAGCGAGATGGGCCGATAGTTCTTGAGGTCGGTTGGGTCAGCTGTGGGCTTCTTGAGCAGGGGTCTGACTTCTGCGCGCTTCCAGTCATCTGGGAAGGTGCCTGTTTTGAAGGTGGTGTTGATGGTGCGTTGTAGTTTGGGTGCGATGGAGGCCACGGCTCTGTGGTAGATGTGAGGAGGGCAGGGGTCAGTGGGGGCCCCCGAGTGGATGCTTTTCATGGTCGAGGTGGTGTCTTCGGCCGTGATCGGTGTCCAGTTGGAGATGGTGGGCTGGCTGGTGTTTCTGGGGGGTGGGGGGCCGTCTGTGGCGCCTGGTGGATGGTCAATGAAGTTGTCGTAGAGGTTTTTGATCTTGAGGTGGAAATAGGTTCCAAGCTTGTCGCAGAGGTCTTGGGATGGGGTGATGTCTGTGACTTCGCTGCGTGGGTTGGTGAATTCTTGAATGACATTGAAAAGTTCCTTGGAGTTGGTGGAGTTGGCCAGGATTTTGGTGTGGATGAAGTTCCTCCATCACTCAACAAGCAACAAGTTTGGCACAAGATGGCATCAGACTTCATCATCCGACAGTCCCCCCCTCTAGCTTCCCCACATTCTGGTAGTTAGGCGTGCAGCTGATGTAAGGCTTCGGTGGACCATGTCTCGGACCGCTCTCTGTAACCCTTAAGTCAATCCTGTAGCCCCGGTGAAGCGAATACATAAGTGTAATAGCAGGACCTCAGGGGTGGTTTTAATCTGATTTGGCTTGTATTGCCAGCAGTAAAGTGTGCCATTTAGTGGTAGTGTTTTCCTGCCTGGCTTGTCTGTATGTGCGCATCAAGTCAGCTGTAGTCCATTTAATCAAGTCCCAGAGCCAGCGCCACATGATGGGGGATGTCTGTGCCTTCCAGTGCAAGGCTATAGCCGCTTCCCAAGGAGCAAAGCCAGATCTATGAACCTTGAGGTGTGCTTGGCCTTTCCGGACTCAGGAAGCATCTCTGCAGACACAACGCCATGTTGAGGGAAAGCGGCCTTCCCGTCAAATCTGTCAGCACATCAAGCATGGTCAACCAGGATGCACAGATGTGTAGGAAGAACCAAACCATATGAAACAAATCAGCCAGGGCAGTTGTGCAGTCGGCATCTATGGAATACCGCAGAAAGGCCAGGGTACACTCTAGTCAGTCTCGCCGGCAACATATAGTTGCAGCAGAGATAGTTTAACTGAGTGTATTTGAAGCAGGGATCCTGACTCACAGTTTTTGTATATTCCAGCATGCGTCCACAGTGTTTATCTGTAAGAGCCACACCCAGCCTGCCTACCCACTTGACTCGTAGAGCAGGCATGTCCCCATAAAATGCCTGTGCCAATGCCTGATGTACACGTTACCACTCAGCGTTGCACCCCATGCATCAGTAAAGTGGCCAGGACCTCCAATGTCATCAGCTTCTCAGAGTCCGCAGCCCAACTACCACTGATCGCCACCCGTAGTGCCCAGAACTGGCCCTTGTGTAGACCGAAACCATCCTCCAAGCCCTTAAATGTGAGAAGCTGACCTTTTGTGTAAAGATCACCCATCGTGACCACCCCAGCCCAGCCTCACACCTGATTGGCATGGCGTGCTGCAAAATATATTTGTGCTGGTGTCATCCACAGTGGGAGATCTGGGGAGTACAGTGTCCCTGATCTCCTTTTGTACTTGTCCCAGCAGGATTTTATGACCCACAACGTTCGTGGATAAGGTCCTTGGTTCCTACCTCTGGAGTACAGCACCTGTAACAAGTGTATATCCCAAAGGATATGATCGATTTTTCTCCTCTCAAGGTCTATCTCCACTGTGAGCCATCTGGCCAACCACCCTAATTGGGTGGCCACATAGTATGCTTTCAGGTTGAGGATTCCCCCTGCCTCCCTCATCCAAAGGGTGCATCCCCTTGTCGATATCTATGCATTGACGCTGGGTTCCGCAGATCAGTTCAGACAAGACTAAACGCAGGTCCTAGAAGAAGGAGCCCAACAGCTGCAGGGGTAGGCCATAATGAAATACAGGAGGTGAGGCAAAATGACCATTTTGATAATGGCCACTCGGTCTAGAGGCGAAAGTGGGAGACTGTGCCAGAATAGGAGAGTGTGCCTTATTCTGGCTACACCTTTATCTAAGTTACTCTGTTGAAGGTCAACGTCTGAATAGTATACCTGGACCCCAAGATACTCTAACATGGATGGCTCCCTCCTCAGGGAATCTCTAAGGGAACGGCAGGCACGCTGAGGCATTTCCTGTCATAAGTGCGAATAAGCAGGGTTTCTCCCAGTTGACCTTCAGCCTGGGCAGTTCCCCAAACTCGGACAGCAGCTGCTCCAACAAGGGGAGTGGCCATTCAGGGTGTCTGAGAAGCAGCAGTGCATCTTCTGCATGCCGTTCCGCTGCGTCATGCATGTCTTCTAGTGGTATTCCCCAAAAAGGGCCCCTAGCAAGCATCAAACACGGCAGAGGTTCCAATGCTAAAACAAACAGTATTGGGGACAGGAGGCATTCCTGTCAGATGCCTCTACTTAGCAGCCATCTATCCGTGCATATCTTCACAATAGAGTATCAAAAGCCTCGTCAATATCAAAGGCCAGCACCGGCAGGGATCCCGATCAACTCACGATGTGTGGCAACCTGCGATATTCACATGGGTACTACGTCCTGGGACAAAACCACATTGAGCCAGGTGTATAAGCCCAGGCACATAGGAGAGCAAGTGGTTCGCTATTGTGTTACCTAGAATTTTATTGTCTGCATGTATTAGAGAGAAGGGACAGTAGAACCAGATGTCCAGGGGGTCTCGGTCCTGTTTTGGCAACACAACTATAGTGCCCTCCCTAACCGAGTCAGTAGCAGTCCCTTCTTGAATTCCCCCACATACATAGCATTCAGCTGGGAAGCCACCCAAGACCAGAAGGCAATATGAAATTCTGGGGGGAGCCTTCCTTCCTTGTTATCTTCCCTCTAGTCAATTGGTCGATGGCCATTTGCACCTCCTGCACTCCCAGCGCAGCATTCAGAGCAGCTGACGCATGAGACTCAAGATATGTAGAACTTCACAAAAGCTGCATTAATCTCCCCATGCAATGTAGCTATGGAACCATTCAGGAGCCATGATAAAGCTAATGGGTTTCTGGGGTGTGATCCAAAGGACGTCCCTTCCTGTCCCCGTCTTCATGTTGTCGTGTGATGTATTCCCTGTAGTGCATGCATCTAAGGTACACCATCAGTGCCTGATATGATTTGGTTATTTCCAGTAATCGACTTCTAGCAGTTTGGTCCTCTACTGCTAGCATTTCTAGCACATGTAGTTGCCTCTTCACCTCAAGAACCTTATGCATCAGTGTCTGTTTGACCCCATATTATGTCTTTCTACAGAGACTACAGATGACCAACTTAAAGGCATCCCACTCCAGGTTGGAGTGGGAGGCTGAGTCCTCATTTTCCCTAAAACAGTCGTCGATCACTGTTCCAACTATGTCCCAGAAAGGTGGGGGGGGGGGGCATTTGCGCTTCCGGCTGAAGGGAACGTGGGATAGTATTAACAAAAGAGGGTTTTGGTCAGAGTCCATTCAACACAGGTATTTGGCATTATGTATACATGTTATAAGAGCCATTGAACTGAGAATCCTGTCAATACGTGGGTGCAACTCATGTAGGCCAGAATAGCTGGAGTATTCAATGTGTGCCGGGTGCACCTCCCTCCACAAGTCTGACAGTTGCCACCTATCAGCCCTCTCTGGAACCCCCATGCAAGTGGTATATTAGGTAATAAAGGAAGGGGCAGCAGTGAGTTATCCAGGGTGCAATCTTGCTCTATATTACAGTCATCACCCCATATCCGATGCGTATCCAAAGAGCGGGCAAGGTGCGGGTCAAGTGAGTCAACAAATAGTAGCTGCTGGCCAAAAACACATCTACCAGATCTATTGTCCTGACCAGTAATGTGAACCTGGCGTAACTGGCCAAAAACACATCTACCAGATCTATTGTCCTGACCAGTAATGTGAACCTAACTTCAGTGTCTATGTCGACCAGTGTTTTGTGAGGGGAACCCCTGGTGCCAACCAAATCAGCGCACCCAGTAAACCATACCAAACAGCTAGCCCCTCCAGCACTTCACCAGTTTCACCAGTTCCGGGGCCATCATGTTGGTCTCCTGTAAACAGGCGATGTGTGCACCCCGTCTATGCAGGAAAGAATACACCCTGTGGCACTTCGTTGGGGCACCAGTTCCCTAACATTTCAGGTAATAACAGTGTATTTCTGTGCCATAGCTATGGTTGGGGGCAGGGTGTGCTGGTATGTTCATGAACCTCTGGAGTGTGCTATCAGTATAAGTGGACAGTGCAGGACTAGGCCAGTGTGAGGAATGACCTGGACAGGAGAGGACTCTTGATATAGAATGCGGTCAGTCCCTTGTACCCCAGTCAGTGCAAAAACTTGCTGTGACCACATCAACCAAAACCCCATTAAACAACAACAGCAACTTAACATTAGGTCACAAAAACTTAAATTACAGCTGTGACTTGTGTGGGTGATGCCAACATTCAGTGTACTTAGGTTAGTTTCCACCACCCCATGTACAAATATTGCGAATCTGGGCCATGTTACCTCACACCCTAGTCAGAAATCACTTTCACATGGCGGTAGTTTCGCAGGGTGCAGGTGTACTCAGATTAGTTTATCCACTGTTCTGGGTGTGACCCTCATTGGCCGACAACTATTTATCTTACAGCGTCATCTTCAAGTCCTCCTCATCCCCCTCCGAGCTACTGGATCCCGACTGGATGCTGTGAGGAGAGACTCTTGCACCACCAATGCTCTCTCCTTCATGGGGGTCTCTTTCAGGAGTCTGGGCCTGCAGTCCGGCTGCCTGCCTCATTTGGCTTTAGTTTCTGCTGCCTGTAGTCAGGAAATGTCATGGCCTTCTATCTCAAGCCATGTCCATACCTCATCAGGGGCTGTGAAGAAAACTATTTTGTTGTTGGATATGATTCATAATTTGGCGGGGTACAGAAGGCCATAGGACAGTCCTAGGGTGCACAATGCTTGCGTGACCGCCAGGAAGCTCTGGTGCTTCTCTTGCACCTCTGTCGTGTAGTCAAGGAAGATATGTATTTTATGACCTGTGAAATCCGATAGGCCAGGAGCTCAGGTTTTCTGCAGGACACAGTTGCGTAAAGAGTGTAGCCGAGTGACCATGGGTCCTGGAGGGGCACCAGGTGAGAGGGGGGATAGGGCTGGCACCCTGTGAGCTCTTTCCAATGGAGAGAACTTAGACTGTATGTTCTTGAGCACATTCATGAGCAACCAGTTGCTGGAGGTCAGCTCGCTCCGGGACCCCATCACTTGGATGTTATTACGAGGCAATCGGCCTTCATCATTGTCTGCCCTGTCTTTCAGGGTCTGCAGTTCCCCCACAATTCTTTCACCTGGAACTGTAGCATGCTGACGAATAGTCTCATAGTGAGTGGTGAGGATGGATTCTGCATCTCCCATCCTGTCAGCCAATTTTCTATGATCTGCTCACAATAGGCTCACGTCAATGGCAAAATCAATACTTTTATGTTCAAGGGCTGTTCGAGAGTTGCATATGGTATGTAGAATCATCTCTGTATTGTCTTTGGAAGGCACCCCATCCTGGGTACTTTGCGCCACCGACTCAAAGGCAGGGCTCCCACCTCCAGGCATCCCCAAGAGCCATCTGGCAGACTGCAGAAAAGGGGGCTCTTGGCAGTGGGTTTACCCATTATGCATGGCAGCGGGGAGGGGGGCAGGGGAGAACCCACCTAGACTCAGTAAGATGAACCAGTGATATCATATCTTTGTGGTGGTGGTAGCTATGGTGCTCCCTGTAGTCACTATGCACCCGCTGTCCTTTGAGCACACCAATGCCCTGAGTTTGGTCAAAAACAGTGGGGGGGTCTCAACTTGCACTAACTTCTTGGCTTCCATGCCATCAGCCTCTCATTTATGGTCGCGGTGGTCATCGTACAAGTCAACCCACCCCTCAGTTCTGACCCTCATTGAAGCTCAGTGCCCCTCTCCTGGGGCCCTCCCTAGCCATGTGGAAGTTAGCGATCCATGGCCTGGTCACCAGGTGACGTGTCCAGGGCCTGATCTGTAATATCCTGGCCACCACAGCCTGGGGGAGCACTAGCTCTCAGACAGAAAGGTCCTGGGGGGCCTGTTTATCATCCACAGGGGGAGGCAGCACAGTCCTTATTTCCAGGTCGATCACAGGCCTCAGTGTTCAGTGTGTGTCCATCTGCATCACTGCCACCACTTTACTGCAGCTTCCAGCTGGCTTCCACGGCCTTCAGAGACTAATAACACTCTCTGTTGCAGGGCCCCCAGAGTGCTGGTCATGATCCTCACTCCAGTGAAGCAGGGACTCAGCTTGCAGCCCTGGCAGCAGCACAGGCCCAGCGTTGGAGCAGCACTTGTGTAGGGCACTGCTTAGGCCTCAATTCATCACCGGCTCAGCCCAGAAGACACAGGGGGACCCCCAGTGACTAGGGCGTCGGGGCATTAGTCTGGATATAGGCCCTGGGTCAGAGGATAGCACAGGATTCTTACGGTGGGGCAGGAGAGCGGCTCTCATGGGTCAGCCATCTAGATTAATCAGGCCATGCCCCCCAAGACAGGACTACTTTAAATGCAGGATTTTTGTTGCTTTTCTCCCTCTGTCCTTCTTGTGTAGCTGAGTGGCAGATGTATAGGTTGTTCACCACTGATTTTTGAAGATTAGGTACTTTATACATGTAGCTATTAGCAGTAGTGCAGCCACAAACCTACACTATAACAAGGGGAGGAGGAAATATTAACAATTACATAAAGAAACACAGGAAGAGCATTAGATATGATGTAGCATAATAGAGTGTATGCTGAGACACTTGTGGTTGATTGTTATCCAAAAGTGGGGACAAAGACATACCAAGTGTTGCAGCCTACAGTGATGCTTTCCCCTTTGTGGTAAGAAATTCCATTTCTAGTACATGTACACAGATGTTTCTTTATGCAATCTCCATCGTCATTCATCACCAGATCTGCAGGGCACACGCACCCAGAGGTGCACCGCACGCTGTCCTGTCAATGGAAAACATATTGTCAAGAAATCACATAAGATAGGTTGGTATTTTCATTTCTTTAAAAGGAGTATGTTATGGAAATCAGAGAGAAGTAAAGAGAATTAAAGAGGAGAACTCTAGGTTAGGGAAAACCTGAGTAAAGTTTTAGGTCATGCATAGCTCCATGTGTTAGATTACTAAAGAATTGCAAAAACCCAATACCATGGAAACACAGTGATCCCAAGGAAGATTAAAGAAGTATGTTTCTCACTTCTCTTCCTTTTGACGGTACCTGTTATTAATTTTTTATTACAAGTTTATTTTAGAACACTTAGGGGCATATTCTCAAGGAGTTATCGCCGATTTATCGGCACTTTAGCGCCGCAAAAGTGGCGATAGACTTATCGCCCTATTCACAAGTTGGTGCAAACTGCCGACATCACCAGTTAACCTGCGATAGCTGCCGCAAAACACATCGCCATGGATGAGAGCAACAATCAACGCTAATGATATGCAGAGTAGGCGTTTCTGTGCAAAAACACACGAAAACACCACTTTGCAATATTCTCAACGAACAGCCACATCTGCGATGCCGGACAAAAAAAGGCGATAAGGCGCATTAGCAGCAGGGACTTAACACCTGCTTCATACTGGTCTTAAGTAGGACAAAAACCTGCAGTACAAAGGGAGCCCAGGCCAGAGCCACATCTGAAGGCCAACAGATGCCATGGAGCTACTAATCATGCAGCTTGGAGACCCAAGAGGGCACCAACACCCACCGCCACCACCCCCAGGACAACCCCCACCCCCAGGACCAGCCCCCCCCCCCGGACCACCACAGAGGCAGTGCAGAACAAGACAGCGGACCTACCGAAAATGCATCAGCCTCACAGACTTAACGCCAGAGGATGTCATTGCCCACTACAGGCTCCAAAGGACAACCATCCTCCGCATCATGACCCACATTGCCCACATGCTGACGGTACCAACACAGCGGACAACCAACATCCCTCCGCAGACAAAGCTGCTGGCTGTGCTGCACCTGTTGGCCTCTGGTACCTTCCAACCAACAACTGCCAGAGTCGGAGGAGTCTCACAGCCAGCCCTATCAAAGGCCAACACACCTGTCCTGGATGCCATCATCAGTTTCATACCCCAGCACCTTCACTTCCCCCACACTGTGCCGGAACAGCTGGAGACCAAGCAAGGCTTCTACGCCATAGCTGGATTCCCGCACGTGTTGGGGGCAATCGACTGCACACATGTCCTACTAGTGCCCCCTACCGACACTGCACACAATTACCGCAACAGGAAGCACACGCATTCCATCAATGTGCAGGCAATAGTGGACCACCGGGGACTGTTAACCAATGTCGTCGCCAACTACCCAGGCAGTGTGCATGATTCATACATCTTCCGACAGTCCATCATCAACCAGCGCTTTCAGGATGGCACCTATGGAAATGGACTGCTCGTTGGTAAGTACCAACGGAACACACCACACACCTCAATTCCACAATCACACAACGCACAACTGTGGGAATGGACACGTAACAAAATCACATTCAACATGCCAACCAACATGCACACCTGCCAGACACGACAACACAAGTAACCGTGGTAAGAGGGGCCAGAAATGTGGACAAACCATACACTAAGGCATAGCCCCTCTGCCACACATTTGCAGAACGTGGGGAGAGGTGGGAACCACGATTGTGCGAAGGAGGCAATGGACCCATGAATAACAATGTACACAATGCCAAGTGTGGCGGTGATATGCTGGACAGTCTTGAATATGCAGAGCACAGACATGTCCATGTGGACACATACTGCTGGAGTCTGTAGTGTCGTGGACAGTGGACGCAACCATGTCATCACAGGCAGTGGGGAACACCTTGGACAAGTAGCCATGTTGTCCCCCTGTAAGCGTAAGCGTAGTGGGCAGGGCCGGCGCACGCCAGTCCAGCGTAGGGGAGTGACTAAATAGGCCGGGGCTCAGGGAGTGGTTCACTTCCGGGACGGCCACCGAAGTAACTACTGCGTGTGGCTCTGTGTCCACCATATGCTGACCATAGGCCTACACACACGTGGCCGACCACCTACAACGGGCAAAGTCACACTGGCGACGAGGAGGCTATGTCCCACGCCACCCGGCGCACATCTCGCCATCGCCTGCAGTGGCGTGTCTGCCAGGGCGGCGGCCCTCAACCTGCCACGAGGCCGCCGTTGTGACCGGTGGTGCCTGTGCGTCTGCCGCACCCCAGCCTGCTGATCCCCAGACCGACCTGCTCCCAGCGGTGGATGCCCGCCCCTGCACACCCAGGCCTCACTGCTCACCTGCCGCCACCGGCGTCTCTCCAAGAGGGCCCACCATGTGCCGGTGCAATCTCCAAGGCCGGGCTCTGCGAGCTTGGCAGCCTCCTCAGCCAATCGCTGAATTCTGCGCAACAGGCCCCCAGCGCACCCAGCGGCACCGCACCGTGGAGCTGCAAGTTGGCTACTGCTGCCTTCTGACCACACTGTGGTACAGCAAGTACCAGACACAACCTTTCCAGTCCGCCCCTCCAGGCCTGCTGCATCACCGCAGGCTGCACACCCGCTCAGCTCTTCTGGTGGGCCGAACTCAGTGCACCACAAGTCACCGTCCAGCCTCCAGCATTATAGCATGATGCACACCCACTCTGCTCTTCCGGTGGGCCGAACTCAGTGCACCACAAGTCACCGTCCAGCCTGCAGCATTATAGCATGATGCACACCCACTCTGCTCTTCCGGTGGGCCGAACTCAGTGCACAGCAAGTCATCGCCACGTAGCGGTTGGCCCGTGCTGGACGCAGGGCCTCAGGTGCCACTAACTCAGTGCACCGCAAGTTATTGTCCCGAGGGGCTACCCCACTAGTCCGCCTCCAGTAGCCAACAGCATGTCCTCGGTAATGCCACTGGAGCCCTTCACAGTCACGGGGACCCCCCTCCGTCCCAGGCAGGCCGCCAGTAATCCTGGGTAGATCGTCTGGAGACGTACTCCGAAGCGCACGACATCCCAGCGCCGTGGCGGCAGTGCACGCGTGTGAGGAGTGCGGAGAAATGGCCCGGGGCACTGGGCGTGGTTCAGTTCTGGGCTCTGGGTGTGGTTCAGTTCCGGCCTGGCCACAATAGTGACTATGGCGTGTTTCCATAGTAGTGTCTGCACCACCCGGCCTGTAATCGACAATGTTGCAAGTAGCATGCACCAGGAGAGCGGCCTTGCCCGAATGGATTAATAAAGGAGCGCTAGATCGCTCGGGGTCTCGGCTCATACATGCCAACTGTTGTGTGTGTGTGTATCTACATTGCCGCAGCCTGCACTGAAGGCCTAGCCTCAATATCAGCGCGAGTTCAGCCAGGCCAGACTTCCACATCTGTGTCTGCCCTATCCTTACCATAGGCCCACATACACGTGTCCGCCAACCTTCAACGTCCAACATTACAGTTTACTGTCAGTCCTGCGGACTTGCGCAGACAGGCATGACAATGCTGTGCCGTAGGAGTGCAAGTGATGCAACCACGCAGCACACACAAGTAAATAGGCTCGGAGGGAGGGAGGGGCAGCTGTGAGGCTACGTAATACACATTGTCCTACCACATTTGCCAGCAGCAATACATGGCTAACATGAATCCCAAGGTCGCACAAATCACACACCATGAAACTTGTATGTCTGCCAACACAGCATGCAGAACCACCAGTTGACACTAATCTCACTTGCCTCTCACAGGTGATCAAGGATATGTACTCTGCCTGTGGATGATGACACCCCTCCGGTACCCGAACACCCCAGCCTAGAGGCAGTACAATGTGGCCCACAAACGCACCAGGGACATTGTTGAACGCACATTTGGCGTGTTGAAATCACATTTCAGGCGCCTGGACATCACCGGTGGAAGACTCTTGTACAGCCCAGAAATAGTGTGCAAGATGATCACTGCATGTTGTATATTGCACAACCTATGTGTACGCACCAATGCCCCATGGATCCAAGTCCCAGAAGCACCGGACGATGATGAGGAGGATGATGCAGGTGGACCACACCCCACTGCAGCCGCAGCAGGAATAGCCCGAAGGAACACAATCATCAACAATTTCTTCGCATGAGCATGTCACATTGTGACTGTCCACAGCAATCATGGCACAGTACAAGATGACCACATGACCAGCATGTGCAAATAAAATCTTAGCAACACACATTCCCCGTGTGCATGTCAGTCCTCTGCATTAGCACATTACTCTGACGGGTGTAAGTGCTACATTGAGTGCTAACATTCGCATATGTTGCAAGAAGAGATGGTATGTATGTCACCTCTGTACAGAGAGGCTGTTTAGGGCGTCACGTATTCGATATGCCATATCAGGGTGTCACATGTAGTACGTCATGCCACTCATCAGCGTCCCACGTGTACACGAACATGTCATGAAGGCCGTCATTGGTGTTCAGGGAAAGACAACAGGGTGCCATTTGTGGTCAGAGATGTACCTGCCTGATGCAAATATACACCCTGTGTGTCGAGTCCCACACTACGCACAGCGCTAACCAGAGACCAACGTATACACACTCCACACACAGGAGTCCTTGCTCATAGTTGACTTGCATGGTATGACCTTCACACTTACGCACCGACCATCCCAGGAGTCCAAGCGCTCCACACTCAAACCAATCATTGCTCCGAGCTGTGGCTTCCACATAACTTTGACTTTGCCTTTGTGACACACAGCCCTATTTCATACATTGACGTGGGGCTGAGTTTGGAAGTAGTGAGATTGTTGTTTTGGAGCAATGAGGCCACAGCTAGTTCACACATTCCCAGTCATCTCACTGCCTATCTGGGTCACGGACATATATACATACATACATGCTCCGGCTACCTCCATGGTGCTTCGCAGTTGTTTGTGTTTTATTTGTATTTCATTTTTGCCGCTTTATAGTGATTTTTCCCGCCTTACTTGTGGGACTTGCGGGCCTGGCGCTGCTTTTCGCTGGATTTTTATCGCAGTTGGGCCCATCGCAACTTTTTTCACGTTCGGGTTTCCTTTTTTATCGCTGTTGCGGTAGTTGTATCGCGGACATTTGAGGCGTTATCGGGAAACTTTCGCATGTTACCGCCGTGTTGAGAATGCGACGTTGACACAGAGTTATTTTCCCGTGATTGATGGCGATGTGTAAAATTGCGTTAGCCTATTTTGGCGATGTTTATCGCACGTTCTTGTGAATATGCCCCTTAGCTTGTAAATATGCAGCTAACAATGGACAGAGATTGGAATTAGAATGTTTACCATTCTTGACTGCATTTTAATTGAAACAATAGGCAATAGTGAGGTACAATGGATTAAGACAATTCTGCAGCTGCAGCTTTTGCCACATAATTATAGAATTGCTGCATTTGTCACATAATTTACAGATTTCACAAAGATGTTGTGTCTATTTCAAATGGCTAAATATAACACTGACAGAGAATGTGCTGCATAACCTGCATTCTGCTGCATAATTCAGATGACCTCCTTTCCAGATAATTCTAGTAGCCCTAACAATGCTCCACAGAGTGGTTTGAGGCCGTAGTGAACTTTATTTCAGTTAATTAAAACAATGTAATGTTTTACATTCAATAAATAAAAAACAGAAAAGATTTAAGGAACAATTTGCAAACAGAGTAATGTATAAAGTAACTTGCCGGACTAAAGAGCCAAGAAAAAAAAAGAATGAGAGCGAATATGTGCTTCAGAATTGTTAAAGAGATAAAATGCATATGTAAGTTATAATGAAACCTTAAAAATGTAGGGGCAGATTTACAAGGCCCTTGCGCCACTTTTGCGTCACTTTTCCCATGTTAAAAATGACGCAAAAGTGGCACAAGGGGCTTGTAAATCTGCCCCGTAGTTCTCCAACCAAAGAGACAATATAATGTTTTACCAGTATTTGTGCCAGGAGTTTAAGTTGCCTCAATAACAGACAGACAGACCCTTAGGGGAAGATTTACAAGAAAGTGACTCAGTGCGTTTCCCAAGCCATTTGGCTGCGCCGCACTGAGTCACTTTCAAAGCACAGGGATGCAACATATTTACAACAATATGTCGGATCTCTGTGCTTCCCCCTGCGCTGGCGCACAAACTGCTGCCATGAACCGGCGCAGGCACCCTTGCACCATGGTGCAAGGATGCCTGCGTCATGGGGAGATTGTTTTTATTCAGGAAGGGTTCCCTTCCTGCACAAAAACAATCTGGAAAATGCAGTTTTTCAACTTCTATGTGTGCTGCATTAGCACACATAGAAGTTGAAAAACTTCATTGTTTCAATGATTGTTTATGTGCAGGAAGGGAACCCTTCCTGAACAAAAACAATCATTAGAGATGATTTTCTCTTTCTATGTGTGCTGCAGAATGCAGCATGCATAGAAAGAAGAAAAGAAAACGAGGAGAAATGAATAAATTTCTCCTCGTTGCGCCTCCCTACGTCTCCCCTGGGGAGGCGTAGCATTCACACGCATTTCCAGATTCACGATTCCTCGTAAATCTGGAAATGTGTCTAGTTCCATGGGTGTTGCGTGGGAACACCCACAGCAACACCCATGGAACGCCCCTTTGACGCAAAGTGCTGCGTGCAAAGGGGCTATATTTACAAGGAAAGGAAAAGTCACGCAGGGTGGCTTTTCCTGTCCTTGTAAATATGGAGCAGTTAAATGCGCCACCGGTACGTCACAAAAAGTGACGCACCGGTGGCGCAAGGGGCTTGTAAATCTGCCCCTTAAAGTTTACTTAAAATAAGAGGCATCTCCTCATAGGTGAGTAAATATACTCGAATATCTTCTTGTTCCATAGAAACATCTTAGAACAGTGCCAATGTAGACAGGATAGCGTTGTATGGTGGCCTCTAGTTTTTGCTTGGTTTTAGTCCATTTATGGAGAAATAAATCAGTTATTGTGTTACCTCCCTAGAAGCCGGCCTACCTTGCTCATATTTTGATATAACTAGTTACGACATGGGGGTGTTCCCCTCAGATGCAGACCAGCGTGGTCTGTCGACATGAACAAATGCCATACTGGTTAAAAGAGCATTGGAGCCAAAGTCTACGCTCGTTCAGGAACGTTGTACAAGTGCAAAGCAGGTGGGTCAGCGTTTCCATATGTTGTGTGCACTGCTCCGGCAACTCTCTTGCCAGGAGCCATCGTGCTCTATGATTTTCATGTATTTCTTTTGTTTGAGGCACCTTTGGTGTGTTTTTGCAATCATTTCCTCTTAGGCAGGGAGAAGAGTGGGGGAAGTGCCGGTTGCATGGTGTCTCCTTTGTGAACAGCAGTGAAGAGCAGCTCCTGAATTGCTTTCAAGTTTGTGTGCTTATTTGCTCTGTTACTGCTGGGTTTCCACCCCGACGCTGGCCTCTACTTCAGCTGTGAATGAAAACAAATGGTCCAGGAGGTCTCTTGAGAGCACTTAAAATAAATTGGTCTCTTCTTGGAATGTCTTCTTTTGCAAAAATATGAACTGCTGTGTGCCCATGTGTACCAAACCCCCACCCAACCTCTCGTTAGATCAACATCCTGTGATTCTGGGCACATCACTTAATCTCCCCATGCCTATAAACAATTTTTATTATTTTTTAAAATATTTTTTATTTGGAGATAGTTCATAAATCATAATACAAAAAGACATTAAACGGATGGAATACATTTGTGCCACAAGCAGCATGCCCGCGTAGTGAGAACCAATGTTTAAGACCATACACAGTAAAACCCACAACCATTATAATGTGCAATAATTCACATCAATAATTATACAGTCTGATTTAACAGTGTTCTTAATGTATATCCGTTCCAACATAGCAACCCCAAGCTACTTTTAACCCGAGTTCTCCCAGAGAGCCTTAAACTTCTTATAGGAGCCTGCTCTTAGAGCATACTTTCTTTCATGCTCCTTAATCCTACTTAATTTACTTATTAACTGTATAAAAGTTGGAATATCCACCGATCTCCACCTCTGCAGGATCAGCGACCGAGCAGCCAGGACCAAGATAAATATCTGTTTTTTTTGTAGGATAGTTGCTGTTAAATCTGTGGAATATCCTAAAACCATTGTCTGAGTATACAGCATCTGTGGAACTTTCAGTGTGTCCTGGCAGTATTTGTTAATACTCTCCCAGAATCCATCTAATTTCGGGCACCCACAGATAGTATGTGCCCAGTTCCCCCCTCCCTCTAAATTACATCGAAAGCAATTTGATGAGATCTGGGGATTCATTTTCTGCAAAAAGTCCGGAGTGCGGTACAGCAGCCATTTAGAATAAAATTGCATCCGCTTAAAGTTAGCCACTTCCAACAAGGAGCTATTAAATTTATTAATCTGATGCCAATCTATAGTAGAGATATGCAACCCTTCTTGATTTTCCCACTTTCTCTGTGCTTTCTGGCAATGTTTATCTTCCCCTTGAGTCCCGAATAGGGAGACCCAGCCACTTATTGAAATGCGATGTGTATGGTTTACTAAATACCCTGCAAGATCGCTAACATCGCTAATAAGTGTGGGATTAAGTTCCGACAAAAAGCCTTTAATCCTGACGAATGATCATTGCATAATAATTTTACTATGTTTAAGCAATGGTTCCATTTCATACCAGGTTTTCTACTCTCCCAGCAAGAAGTCTCCTATTTTACTAAAGCCCTCCAGTTCACCGTAATTGCTGGGTTTAGTAATAAATCTTGACCTAAATAGATGTTGGAGACAAAGGTTTCTGCATTTAGGGCCTGATTACGATGGCGGGCGGAGGCACATCCCCCGTGCTGGCGGTGGCAGAAAATGCCCTTTTCAGCACTCCATCGGCGGTCTTTGCGTCCGCCGTATTATGATGGGCGTAGATAGCCCATTTCCCGTCCGCTGCGGTGTTCCGGATTCCGCCGAAAATCTCCGTCCGCACCGGTAGTGGACGGAGCCAAAAGAGAGGGACCGCCGTGCGGAATGCGGTCACGACCGCCGGTCAAATCACGATGCCCCAAACAGCCCACCACACCGCTGCGGAGAATCCGGCCATTCGAGGATGGCGGTGGCAATACTGCGGATAGCTCCATGTGTTCCAGTCTGCTGGGGAAACGGCGGTCTTTGGCCTTTCCGCAGGAAATCCGACTGCCGCAGATGGATTTTCAGCTTTTCCGCTGCTGAATCCTGGAATCTGACCGCCTTGGTAGGGAGTTTCTGGCGGTGCATCCTAATCTGGCCGGCGGTTATGCCTCGGTACCTGCGGGCTGAAATTTCCCGCTAGCACGGCGGTCGGAATGCTTTTCCGCCCGCCATCGTAATCAGCCCCTTAAAGTGGGGATCGAGAAATGCCTGAACAACTGTTTTTTCCGTTTAATACTCTATTGAAGGGTTTTATATCTTACTTTTTTTTTTTTTTTTATTAAACGCATAAAATCTCGGATTAAATATTCCTTGTAAATCAAATCTAAAAAGAAATTATCGTACCTATTGATGTTTAAAACCTTAATTGTTCTGTATATGGTGTGTGCAAAATTAGCATAGTAATACTCTTTCAAATCAGGGAGAGCTAGTCCCCCTTCTTATACTGGCCTAAACAGCGTTTCCATTGAAAACCTTGATGCCTTATTTGCCCATGTGAATGTGGAAAAGAAGCCTTGGACTTCCTTGAAAAAATTCATTTGGACCGCATTAGGGATGGCTAAAAAAAGAAAATTGCATAGTGGGAGAATCATCATGCGAATTAAAGCTACTCGACCTATTATCTATACTGGAAGTTCTTTCAATTTTAACAATTTATTCTTTATTTTATTAATGAGGGGATATAATTTGAGGCGTAGAGATCATTAATATTTTCGGTTATGTATATCTCTAAATACCGCTTGGGCCATGTGTTAGCTAATAAAACTAGATCTGTCAATAATGATTCAGCTGTACAGTTGCAAAGCAGGATCTCTGTCTTGGATGCATTGATTTTATAGCCCCCAATAGATTGAAATTCCTGAAACAAGTTAAAAATTTGCAATTGCACTTCCCTCTCAGGTTTTTAAAAAAATGGCAATATCGCCAAGGTATAATTTAATACTAGTCATGCCGGGCATTGGGGACGTTGTGCTACTTAATGAACGAATGGCTATAGCCAGGGGTTCTATGAAACAGGCAAAGAGCAGAGGGGAGAGCGGGCAGCCTTGTCTTGTCCACCTAACTACTCTGCAAGCATCCACCCTCTTGGCGTTTACTATTATTTGAGCCGTAGCCCCCTCGTAAAATTTTGAAATAACTGCGATCAGTTCAGAAGGAAAACCGAATTTAGCAAGTGAGTAGAATAGGCTTTCCCAACAGACGAGGTCAAAGGTCTTCTCTGGGGCCGATTCCGATTCGGGCCGGAAAACGTACCGACCGACTCGGTCCGGGAATAAAGTCCGACCGACACGTACCGGCGCCGTACGACCCTGGTAGTACGATGAAATGCATGTGAAATCAGACCGACTCGGACGGAATACAAAACGACCGACCGAGCCGGACGGAAACAAGCCATCTGGCTGGGAAATCACGCGAAACGAACCGACCGACACGCACCCGGATTGAACCCGAACGAAATGTACCCGCGAACTCCGACCCGCGTAGTACGATGCTGTGCGTGCAAAACACGACCGACTCGCCCGGAGCACAAGCCGTACGACCGACACGCATACAAAACCCAGCCGAAGCAACCCAATACTACGCGACCGACTCGTACGCCGCATATGAAACCTAGCTGACACACAGCTGGAACGAGTCGGACAAGATCGCACCACACAACTGCAGCGTCCTACTCGGACACAAGAACGACTCCTACATGCACCAAAAACACCAAGGAAAAATTAGAAAAAAAAGGGCCAAACAAGCAACCACAAAGCCAATAAATACAGGGAGGAAAAATAAATGGAACAAGGACACACCTCCAACTCCACCTACATAAAGGCCACAAATCCCTACCATGATCCTTTGCAAATTCCACTGACCTGCCAGCACACAACACCATCACACAGCAGCCACAGACACACTCACAGCTCATACATCACACAAGCCACACACCATTACCACACCAACAAATAGCACCCTCACACACACCCAGCTAAACCTACACTCACACCCCCCCACTTGCACACACACACATCAATCACCACCACCACCCATCACCATGCCCCCAAAGAAGAACCATAAGTTCCTAGATAGTGAATTGGAAGTCCTGGTATTCGAGATCCTGAGGGTAGAGCCACAGTTGTTTGGTACATTGGTACAACAGACCCCCATGTCGCAGAAAACCAAGATGTGGGCGAGGATTGTCGACAGGGTGAACGCACAATCACCATGTTTGCGCACAAAGGAAGACATCCAGAACAGGTGGTATGATGTGCGCAGGAGGGTCCGGGACCTACTCAAAAGGACTACCTCCTCAGCCAGCACACCGGCAGTGGCCCTCCTGCAAAACCAGTATACCTCAGGCCCTGGGAGGAGAAGGTGCGTGCCATCCTACCACCAGTGAGCGTATACGGACTAACAGACATCCCAGAGCCTGGTGAGTACACAACTAATATACACAATATGGTGTGACAACACACACACATCACAGTCAAGGGGATAGGCAAACCATGCACCCTTAGCAAATACACAGCAACCAAAAGATATTCATCCCAAGATGTGAATGCTAGTCAGACAAACACAATACCTCCCATCTCATAGTGATATGTAACTGTGTCATGACATGTACAAACCTAACAACAAATACAGCAAGGCAGTGGCACAAATAGAACCAACAAACACTCCCAGATATTTAAACACCACTAGAACACCACCTCACAGGGAAGCTCACCGAAAGGAAGGAATTCTGTGTATGCTGGTCAAGTCAGTGTAGCCAATAGCATGATGGGAGTGGTAGTCACAGATATTGGTCACACCCTTAATTGGCCCATCAACACCACTCTGAACCATGCTCACATCACAGGGAGTGGAAAACAACTGACAAGATGGCTGACACTGGGTACTGCTGTGGGGAGCACAAGGCCCTGAGGGGAACTGGGCACCAACAAACAACAGGACCACACTGTCAGCCATCTTGCCATTGCTGTCACACTCACACACAGTGAAGTCCACTCAAAAGGAAGGAAGTATGGGCGTGCTGGGAAGGGGGGGTGTAGGCAATAGCATGATGGGAGTGGTAGTCACAGATATTGGTCAGCCTCACAATTGGCCCATCAACACCACCCTGAACCATGCTCACATCACAGGGAGTGGAAAAGGACTCACAAGATGGCTGACACTGGGTACTACTGGGGGGAGCACAAGGCCCTTCTGGGAACTGTGCAACAACCAACAGCAGGACACCACTGACTGACATCCTGAAAGACAACTTGCACTCCCTGCAATGGAAGCACGTTCCATGGTGGGATATCTGGCTGGGTGGGAAGGAGGACTCACAGCACTGACCATAGTTACAAGCACCTCCACTCACACACCCCCTCAACACTAACTCCACATAACCCACCTGGGAGAATGCAATGCCTCACATCCTAACTGAAGATCCCACAAAGAACCACCACCCTGGGTTATGCTGTGTGAAGCACAGGGACACTCTTGGGACTTGTAGCCAAACAACTGCCAGGACAACACTCCCAGCCATCCGGTCAGCACAGGCACCCCACCCCACAGGGAAGCAGAATCAAAAGGAAGGAAGGATGGGCATGCTGGGAAGGGGGTGGAGGCAATAGCATGATGGGAGTGGTAGTCACAGATCAACATCTCACACCCACATGGCCCAGCAAGTTAGCACTGAAGCATGCACACCTCACAGGGAGTCAAAAGCCACTTCAAAGATGTCTGACACGGGCCACAGCTGTGGGGAGCACAAGGCCCTGCTGGGAACTGGGCACCAACAAACAACAGGACCACACTGCCAGCCATCTTGCCATTGCTGTCACACTCACACACAGTGAAGTCCACTCAAAAGGAAGGAAGTATGGGCATGCTGGGAAGGGGGGTGTAGGCAATAGCATGATGGGAGTGGTAGTCACAGATGTTGGTCAGCCTCACAATTGGCCCATCAACACCACCCTGAACCATGCTCACATCACAGGGAGTGGAAAAGGACTCACAAGATGGCTGACACTGGGTACTGCTGGGGGAGCACAAGGCCCTGCTGGGAACTGTGCAACAACCAACAGCAGGACACCACTGACTGACATCCTGAAAGACAACTTGCACTCCCTGCAATGGAAGCACGCTTCATGGTGGGATAACTGGGCTGGGGGAGAAGGAGGCCCGAATGGCAAGCAAATACCACCAATGCTGGTCATGCACACACCTCAACATTCACATTGACATGCCACAGGTTGGCAGGACAATGTGCTACACCAATATCACTCTCTGACTGTCACAATTTAGGAGAATGCAATGTCCAGGCCCACATCCAGAGGTACAGTCACAACTGTCAGGTGTTTGAATAATTGATGCCAGTAGAAACATAACATACAATATGTGTCTCTCCCCAAAACAGGTGATGATGGGGACACGGCAGCAGACGAGGAGGAGTCCCTGTCCCAGGCTCCAGGGAACACTGAGCTCACTGGTGTGGATCAGCCTCTGCACTCCTCGGATGGCGAAGAACCAGCTGGACCCTCCGGTGTGAGTCATCATGCAGCACCAGCAGGACCAACATCTGCACCCCCTGCACCCACCCCTCCAACGACTGCCAACACACAGGCCACCCCTGCCAACACGGACAGACCAAGGACCACAGATGACAACAGCGCAGGGACCCAGACCCAAACTGGAGCTGGTGACAACGAGCCCAGGAACAACACCCAAGTGGGCCCACGGTCACCTGTGCGTGCCACCGCAGGTCCTGCACGTGTCGCCAGGGGTGGTGGGAGGGGTGGTAGACATAGGTCGCTCTTTGCAGAGGGGTCTGGACTGCATGATGACCCACAACTGACACGCATCGCGGATGCGTACCAGACTAGCACCGGAGAGGTCAGCCAGGTAGTGGGGATCCTCAAGGACATACAACAGCAGCAGGCTGCCCATCATGCCCGCTTGGACTCCCACATGTCCCGTGTCGAGACACACATGTCACGTGTCGAGACACACATGTCTGGCATGGAGTCCAAGTGGGACACATTGGAACAACTGACAGCGGTGCATATGGACATACTGACATGCCTCCGCCAGATCAGCACCAACATGGCCACACCTCCCTGTGTGCCCACAACATCTGCTGCTGAAACAACTGCAAATGCCACAGGGAGGGAGGAGGACTCTGGCAGAGAGTCCCCTGCACTGCCGCAGCCTGCACCTGAGGGTCCCCCCCAAGAAGAGGGGCCGTCCGAGGAGGCCAAACTGAGAGGCCGATGGCCATCTACATCCCCCATGAAGCCAACACCTGTTCTGGAACTTTTCCTCTGTGTGCAAACTGCACGCCCTGTCGAAGCCAACCCAACTCTCCCACATGACATGGGGAGCTCTAGTTGGCCAAATTCATCAGATGACTGTGGACTTTACTCTGGACATCTCAGCTACCAAGACTTCCAAATCACATGGGAACTTTGGATTCCAATTTCTATGTACAGCACCCACCATCCTGTGCACCATTCTCACACCTGTATGTAAATAAACTCACCAATACACCATATCTGCCTCTGTTGTGATTCCAACGTGCTCTCTGTCATGGAGATGGTGATCAGAAAAATGACACTGTGCATGCTAACTGCTACAGCAAGTCCAACACCGTCATGTCAGTCATGGCGACGTGACACATATGAGGGAGACACACCACTAGGGCCACACAACACATACACACCAGGGCCATCAGACTCATCACCTATACTGATGTTGCAACTAAATACAGTGGAATGCACAGACACGCCACCTATTCACAGTCTGTCAACTAGACTACAGGTGCAGTAAGCAAATGTCAGTCAGATGTGTGACCACAGACAACGCACATCCCAAAGTGAAGCACAGGTTTATTACACATTTGCAACATGTTGTTACCATTACAAATGCTAGCTAATCCAACCTGGCTGTGGCAACAAAGTCAAAAAGTGCAGAAGATAGAAAGTCCAGGGGTGTGTGGCACATCACCTGTAGGGAAACGACTGCTTCCACCTTGCAAGTTGATTCATGGATTCGTGGGATCCAAGTTGATCAAACAACTCCGGCAGCACCCTGTGAAGGACAGACATGACACACAGTCAAAACCACTGAAGAACAGCACAGAACGGCAATACTCATGTCTAATACATGTCACGAGATAACTACACAAAACCAAGTTAGCATGTCAACACGGTTGGGCAGTACAGACCACCTGCAAGGACACATCGCTGCACGCATCCAGTCAAGTAGCACATGGCCACACTCAAACAGCAACAGAGCACCACACACACATATCATGCAAACTCAAATCATTGACATTACAACCCTCTGGAGACTCACATTCAGCTGAAGAAGTTGGTGATGAGCTGTGTGCGGACATCACCATCATCATCATCATCATCTTCACTGGCATCGTGACCCAGGCCAGGATCTTCCACAGGTGGTGGACGTTGGTCATCGTCATCCAGGATGAGAGGCAACTCCTTCCGCACTGCCAGGTTGTGCAGCATGCAGCAGACGATGACAATCTTGCACACCTTTGCTGGGGCATATGGGAGGGCCCCTCCTGTCTTGTCCAGGCAGCAGAAGCGGCTCTTCAGGAGACCAAAGGTCCACTCAATCACCCTCCTCGTCCGACCATGTGCCTCATTGTAGCGCATCTGGGCTGGTGTCACAGGGTTCCTGAGGGGTGTCAGCAACCACGGCATGTTGGGGTATCCCGAGTCACCTACAGACAGACAATTGCACATTAGCCGATTTGAAAATGTGTGCGGAAAACAACATAGCAGAACACACACAATGGTACAAAGTCAGTACACACCAACAAGCCAGGCACGCTGGTTCGGCATCTGTGACATCATCCTCGGGATGCGACTACTCCTCATCACGTAGGCATCGTGTGCCGAACCGGGGAAACGGGCACACACATGTGTGATGGTCATATCTGCAAGACATACCACCAGAGCATTGATCGAATGGTAATGTTTACGGTTCCGGTATGCCTGCTCATGTGCCTGTGGTGGTATCAAAGGCACATGTGTCCCATCAATGGAGCCAATTACATGTGGCATCCTCCCCAGGCCATAGAAGTCACTCTTGACGTCAGTGAGTCGTTGACGTGTTGGGAAATAGATGTACTGGTTCAGGTAAATCAACATTGCCCCCAAAACATCGCGTAGCACACGGCTGAACATAGTCTGTGACATCCCACCGGCAGTCGCCACAGTGTGTTGAAAGGTACCGGTGGCAAAGAAGTGTAGGGCTACCATCACCTTCACCTTGGGGGTCAGCGCTGTAGGATACGGACGGCCAGGCTGCAAATGTGGGTCCAACCGCACTGCCAAATCCTCAATAAGCTGCCTGGTGAAGCGGTACCATCGGATGCTGTCACGTTCCACCATCGTTGCCAGGTCTGGGAATGGTCGATGGACAGCAGGAGCCCTGCAGTGCATAGGTGAAGAAAGCAAGATTGTCAGTTACCCCAACTATGTGCCGTTCACCATACTCAATTTCACATGATACATCATTAACAAACACAAGTACTTGATGTGTGTGTCATTCTGTTTGGACATATATGGCACCTACATGGACATCATCTAACATCTCTGTTCCACAAGTGTTGACAACAGGTTCCAGGGTGTGCTTTGGGAAACCATTAGGCTGTGTCACAGTACCCATTTACTGCTCTCACGTTCCACACACATACCACAGTGACATGTCTGGACAGATGCTCCACAGGCATCACAGCTCATTGACAGGTAGATTCCCAGGGACCCTGTCTTGCCACATGGACACTGGCATGATATTGCGTATCATGTACACGTCAGAGAAACTAACATGACACCCACAGGTAGTGGCCCCTGTAGCCTCTGCAGGACAGACATGGACGTCTGTGACACACACACACACAACATCAAAGTTCATGCACAAACCACGTGGATGTGGAAACTGTCTCCCATTGTGCACATGGAGTCAGAGACATGCGAAACACAACATGCACACAGACTGTGGAGGGACATCACTATTGTGGCAATGGGCCACCCTGTGACGTACATGCCTTCCCACATGTGAGCCTGGGGGTATGTGACATGTCATACACATACACAACCTGGAAATGTGACCATGACACATGCCCATAAATGAAAAGTTGCACACCACAGTGGTCAGGTGCACAACACACAAAGGACCCTGTCCCCATGAACACGTGCACAGCCTGGGTGTGTCTGCCCCAAATGCCACCCCAAAAACCACATGTTCACCCCCATACACAGATAAGGTTATGCTGCCACACATGCCTTAGATACAGTGTGGACTGGGTGTGGTGTTGTAGGTGTGCCCCTGAGTCCCTGGAAAGTATATGTGGCTGGCATACATTCACCAGTGACCAGCATGGTGACATATGCGTGTGACCTGTCCAGGGACGCGTTGAACAGCAATGGACCGATCGGTGTGCCCGGCCGGCCCATTGCATTGTATGTGAGCGGGTACGCGTTGTATCCCGGGTACGCGTTGTACAGCAATGGACCGATCGGTGTGCCCGGCCGGCCCATTGCATTGTATGTGAGCGGGTACGCGTTGTATCCCGGGTACGCGTTGTACAGCAATGAACCGATCGGTGTGCCCGGCCGGCCCATTGCATTGTATGTGAGCGGGTACGCGTTGTATCCCGGGTACGCGTTGAACAGCAATGGACCGATCGGTGTGCCCGGCCGGCCCATTCCATTGTATGTGAGCGGGTACGCGTTGTATCCCGGGTACGCGTTGTACAGCAATGGACCGATCGGCCCATTGCATTGTATGTGAGCGGGTACGCGTTGTATCCCGGGTACGCGTTGTACAGCAATGGACCGATCGGTGTGCCCGGCCGGCCCATTGCATTGTATGTGAGCGGGTACGCGTTGTATCCTGGGTACGCGTTGTACAGCAATGGACCGATCGGTGTGCCCGGCCGGCCCATTGCATTGTATGTGAGCGGGTACACATTGTATCCCGGGTACGCGTTGTACAGCAATGGACCGATCGGTGTGCCCGGCCGGCCCATTGCATTGTATGTGAGCGGGTACGCGTTGTATCCCGGGTACGCGTTGTACAGCAATGGACCGATCGGTGTGCCCGGCCGGCCCATTGCATTGAATGTGAGCAGGTACGCGTTGTATCCCGGGTACGCGTTGTACAGCAATGGACCGATCGGTGTGCCCGGCCGGCCCATTGCATTGTATGTGAGCGGGTACGCGTTGTATCCCGAAATACGCGTTCTACAGCAGTGGACCGAACGGTGCGCACACATTGGCTGGGGCCTGGCATGGCAACGGACGCGTTTTCGAAGCTCCAACGAGTCTGATGCAATGAATTCAGTTGGCCAGCCACAACAATGTTGCAAAATCATGGGTGTCATGAAGTTGAAGATTTGAAGGATGCTGTGGGTGTGTATTAGTGCTGCTATTCCATGGATTGGTCAGATTCAGAAGATGCAAACGACTTGGACCTATCACTTTGGACACATGGGACAGTATCTGCCTCTGCAGCACACATATAATGCCGGCTGTTCCCCTGAGAGCTCACTTGCCTGCACTACATGCTCCAGGACGACATCTGCCACCAACACTGCTGCTGTTTATGCATCCTCTGGCTCCTGCAATGGCACGTACTGTGGAGAGAGCCCCAGCCTTCAGCCTTGAGGAGAACCAGGCCCTGCTGGACAGCCTCCTTCCACAGTACAGCAAGCTGTATGGGAAACCAGGGGAGCAGGTGAGTGTGCTGTCCACTGCCTCACTAATTGTGCATGTTGTCTGACTAGCAGGGCTTTCAGTGTGCACACCACTGGCTAGCATGCCCACTGAGTAGTTGTCATACCCCAAAGTGTGTAGTTACATGCACTGAACTGGTACAGTGCAGTAACAGTGCATTCCAACTAGGTTTACTTCCCATGCAATGATACCATGTAGTGACTGCTGGCAAACTGTTCATAGCCATTGTTGCACTGCCTGTGTACATCATATGCCCCTGTGATTGAGACATGTATATCCAACTGTGTGATACACGTATATGTTGCATGTGTAGTAATGGCCTTTTCACTTTGTCATCCTCACAGGTTGATGCCCACCAGAAGCAGGAAATCTGGCTGACCATCGCCCGGAAAGTAAGATCCGTGGGGGTCTACAGGCGCAGGATCCGCAACTGCCAGAAGAGGTGGCAGGACCTTCGTGGCTGGACACGGAGGATCGCAAGGGTCCAGCTGAAGCTGTCGCCTCCTCGCAGGAGGGGCGGACACCGGACCCTGACCCCCCACATGCTCCGGATCCTGGCGGTGGTCTTCCCTGACCTGGATGGGCAGCTGAAGGACAGACAGCAGCAAGGAGGGGGTGAGTCCATGACTGCACTGTGCACTTTGTCTGACATGCTATGTGCCCTCCTCTGGCCTGGTTAAACTTCCACAGTACATCAGTCCCTCATTTGTGACATGCCCACTTCTCCTCTGATACGCATATGTGTGGCCCTTATAGTCAGGAAATTGTGTCATTTGGGGACTGTGTCATTGCATTTAGCTTTGCTCTAGCTGGGGGACAGCATTTGTTCCCGTGACTATGTTGTGCGATTCATGGGTGGGTCAATTGCTTACACAATGCCTAAGTTCTGACATGTAATCTGGGTGTAACTTTGATAAGTGGTCCGCTTGCTGCTCTGACTGACCACATGTCCCTGGGGAATTTGGCACACACCCATGCTGCTGGTGGGAACAATGTTTGGGCCTCAGGAGTATGTGTATCCAGTGTGTCACACATGCTTAGCCACCTGCCTACTGTCCAGGACTCATCCCTCTTACAGGTGGAGCTGGACAGTCATGCCTACTCCAGGGCATGCAATGCACTCTGTACTCCCACTCCCGTGTATCATCTGGCATGTTGTGATCAGTGTAATGTACCCTCAGGTGTCTGCCTCTGTCTCATTGTGCTGTGTCTTCGTTGTCAGGACTACTGGTATGTTTATCGGTTAGGGCTCAGCATGCCATCTGAGATGTGACCATGATAGACGATACTTCTGTGACTTATAGGTGTCTGATCACTTGACTGTGCACACAGGTGTTTGCGACTGTGACTTTCAGTCAGCTGAATTGTCATTCACAGCACACTGTGAGGTGCTCATGTTCAGAGAGTTGTGTTTCATGTCCCCCATATGTCCAGTTGGTATGACGTGGACAAATAGTAGTACAGATGATGTGGTATTTGAGGGATGGACATGTGCACTTGTCAGTCACATAACTTGCATTCCCCACGCCCTCGGATTGTGACACAGTGCAGACTGTTGTTGGCTGGCTGCCATGGCCATGTGACTTGAGACAGTAATGTATGACTTTGCACGCATTCCTGTGTCATGGCATTCAACTTCCTGAGACTGATCCTGCAGGGGAGTGACATGTGCAACATGCACCCCATTGTGGCATTGACTATCCGGACATGGGTGCATCATGGTGTCTGGTGCTGGTATGCATCACATGCATTTCTATTTAGACTCTGGCCATCCCTTTATCCGGACACCTGCACTGACTCAGTGGCAAGAGATGTGATGTGTGCATGTTCACATACTTCACCGTGTTCCCTGCAATGTCCAACAACTGTGTAGGTGGTGCATGTGTCCACACTGGGGTCTTACCATCAGACAGGCACCGGACAGATGGGTGCAAGGGCAGGAGGGGTGTGAGTCCCATGGTTGACCATCAGACTGACAATTGGCTTCCCGAATCTGTGTGAGGACTTTAGGCAATGTTCAACTAAGGATGCCAGGGCTTGCTCTGTAATGTGCTGTACTTACTGTGGTGTGTGCGGTCAGTGCAGGTGACTGATGTTTGTCTGTTTCCTTAATTGTTTGCAGATACATCCACGGCCACAGGAGGGGACAGCTCCACGGACCAGGAGGAGCAGCGGAGCCAGACTGGGTCAGCATCGGACGAGTGGTCAGAGGGACCCAGTGGCACGGAGGGCGAGGGGAGCCACACCGAGGAGTCCTCAGCACCATCCACCTCAGCTGAGGACCACAGCAGCTCGGAGGATGACTCCTTGTGGAGGCGGGTCTCAGCAGCCACCAAAGGCCAGCTAGTCTGTCTGGCCCTGCCACCACCACCACCGCCCTCCCATTGGCTCCCATTCCTGAGGTCCGTGGGGGCTCCCGTACTCGGGAGCGTGTCTCCTTCGTGCCAGGCACCGCAGCCCCTGCCCCTGTGTCCCCTGCTGCCCTGAGTGAGGAGTCTGTGTACCTCCTTTGGCAGCTCCATGTAGGGTAGACAGCAATGCTGAGTGTCCTCCATGCACACACCACTCTGTTGACACAGCTGGTGTCATTCATGGAGGGCATCTCGACGGGTATGTCTGCCCTACAGAGGAGCAATAGGTCCATGGACTCCTCCCTGACAGCAGCAGTGTCCCTCCTCCAACAGTCCCTCACCCCTCCCACCTCTGCCCCATCCACACTTCCTGCCCCCCTACCTGTCCAAAGCACATGCACACCTGCACAGTCACCCAAACACACAGACACGAGCAGGCACAGACACACCCAAGAGAAAGGCAAGACGTGCACACACGCATCCTCAGGGGACTGATACCACACACACAGGCATCCACATTAACTCCACAGTCCTCCAAATCCTCTCCCTCCAAGACCCCTTCCCTTGCCTCGCCTGCTAACACACCTACACAGCAGATCTTCCTGTGTGACCTCGGCCTCTTCCCCTCCAATCCTGTTGAACCAGCATACCGGGGGAAGAGGAAGTCCACCCACACAGAGGGGAGTGCCCCTCGCCTCCGGACACCCTCCCCCAGGTGCAGGCAGAGTGAGCCCCCCACCCGCAAGTCCCCCGGTCCCGGAAGAGCAAGACCCCGCCACCGCCCTGCAAGTCAACCACCCAGTCTCTCACCTCCATCCCCCAGGCCACCACTCCACAGGTTCCACCGCCACACCCTGCCCCAGGTTCCCCCACACACCGATACCGCATCCCCAAACTGCTTAGGCCCTCCCCCTGCCACTTGCTCTTCCACCCCCAAACCAGACGCTCTGCCTGTTTGTGCCACTGGTGTGGAGACCGTGTCCCCCCTCTGTCCTGCCCAGCTCTTCTGCCCCCCTTCCACTACCTTGGAGTCTTGCACTGCGGTGGAGTCCACAACCACCCCGTCTGACTCGGGCACTGCATTGGGGACCCAGTCCACTCCATCTGACCAGCCCACTGCAGTGGTTGCAGCACCAACTCCATCTGACTTGAGCCCTGCAGTGGTGCCAGCCCCCCCTGAGTCAGACACCTCCACTGCAGTTGCCGGTGACACTCCTGCACCTACCTCCCCTTCACTGCCTCCTTCTGGCATCCCCTGATCCTGTCCCTGCGGTGCCTGGCCTGCCCCTCGTATGCCCCTCCAAGGGGGATGTCCCCTGTCCGTACCTGTGCAGGCAAGCAATTGTTGACAAGTTGTCACACATCACCCTGTTGGGACTGTATATTTGGACTGGCCATTGGCCTTAGTTTATTTTGGACTTTTGATTTCAGTTGCACACTTGCTGAATAAAGCCTATTTTTGTTTACTTGTGGTTAATCTTTGGAGGTACATGATGTAGATGTGTAGAATCATGCATTTGCTGTTGTAATAGTGTTCAGATCAGGTAAATGAAGTTTTGCTGTGATGGGCTCCATGTGGTCCATGGGATATGTGTCCTAATCTAGTCTGGATCTATAGCATCCTTTGCTGCAGTCTGAGGGTGTAATGTTCAGCATTTGACACAGGGATGTACGTTTAGCATTTGTAGATTACCATCTTTGTCCTACACTGATGCACATCTGGTGGGCTTACCACTGTCCAATGTTCCTAGTACCCTGACTGTGTGCCCGTCTCCAATGGACATGCAGTTTAGCACATCAAATTTGGAGGACTCATCTGTGTACACAGTGCAAGTTGCTTGACACGTGTCTTAGGTGTATGCAGATGACTGACGTGACACTCCCGTGCCCAGGCTGATATGAGCAGAGCCTTCAGTGTGTTGTAGTTGTTGACTCACTGACCGAGTGTTCTGCTGACATGTTTGAGTCATGCACAGACAAGGTTTGGCACAGCTGAACTTCCACAGGAGTGGAGTGCCCTCATGGCAGTGCGTGATTCCGTGATATAGGCTGTGCCCATGTTGTGTGTTGTGTAGGCATGTCTGTGCGTGTTCCCTTCTCCTTTTCCTACACAGGCTGTGTCCCTACGGATGTTCCTGTTTGTGATGCTTGCTGAGTTGTTCTGTGTTCATCCAGCATCTTGGACCTGGTTACTCCGGGATGTGGGTGCATGGCAAACTAATGTTCATGAGGTTGTCATCCCTAGTTGTCTTTGTTGTCAGGGCTGGGGATGTGGGCAAACGCAGATGGGACACAGTCAGGATTCCTCTTGGCACTTGTTGGTTACACGAGTAATGTGATTTTCTGTTTGTGTATGCTTTCAGTGATTGTGACACGTTGTGTGTGTGACTGCTGCCACTCCTCAGGGTCAGAGCTGCAATGTTTGAAGTTGTCTATGTGTGTCCTTTGTGGGTCAGCTTGGCTTCTTCATTGGTGTGTGACTATGGCCAGGATCCCATTGTTTGGGGTGGATTTCACGTCATGCCCATGTATAGCATACTGTGTAACCCTGGGCAAAGCACTACGCTACGCTCGCGTAGTTTGCGAAGTTTGCGCTACTTCGCACAACGCGAATTGCACGTAGCACAGTGCAAACACGCGTAGCGTAGCGTAGTGCAGCGGTCATTTTTGCTTGCTCGCGGTCCTCAACGTCAAGTTGGCGACCGCGAGCAAGCAAAATGACATCCCGGCGAGACTTTTCCTCGTTCGCGATCAGCAACATCAAGTTGCCGATCGCGAGCGTGGAAAATAAACCTCCCGGCGAGATTCTCAACGCGGGGAGGCCAGGTTTCTCATTGCGAGTGGTCGCGTATGCTCGCGACCGCTCGCGATGAGAAACTACCAGTCCGCGTTGAGAAAGCTGCCGCTCGAGTAAAAATCTACTCGAGCGGCAGTAAAAGACAGCTTGCACTGTGCAAGATGCCGTTTTCAATGATTGCACAGTGCAGACAAGCATCCGGCACTGTGCAATCATTGCGAACAGCGCACTACGCAGTTCGCGTAGTGCTACGCGTAGCTCGCGTAGTGCGAACTGCACTTTGCGTAGCTTCGCGTAGCGCTACTTCGCGAACTACGCCCAGGCTTAATACTGTGCAGTGTGTCAGACATTCACAAGTATTGTTGACTGGCCATGTGTGATGGGTTTCTGCACCTCATTTCCCCCCACCACCCCTGGGATTGTCATGGGTGCATGTGCAATGTCAGCAGTCCATGTGAGCTTCAACGCTGCACATTGGTGGAGTTCAAGGTGTGTGGCGTTGAGTGTGTGCAAATGTGAGTTGTTGCACGGCTGGGGCACTACCTCCATATTTTCCTTGGCTGGCAGGCCGTGCTGAGTGCTTTGTGCTTGTATAGGTGTGATGGTAGTTTGTTGCTCAGGACACATGGCTGCTGTGGTTCACAGTGTGGATGACATCTACCTTTGTCATCACAGTGTGATTCTCATGCAGGCTAGTGTCACCACAATGTGGGGTCCCTGGGGGGAGTGCTGTGGTGGTTCTGTCTCTTGCTGTGTGTGTTGCTGTTCCTACAAGCTTGTGTGACATGTGTAATTTGGGCTCCCTCTCATCTCACAATGCCTGTTTGCCCACATAGGGGAATCCAATCCATGAGTTACTTTTGTATCTGACTGTGTTGACATCTGTGTATCAGTGAATCTGGCCTCCTCATGTGTTGTGTGTTTGCCTGGGGACACTGGCACACAACCCCCCTCGCCTGTTGTGTATGATATGCAGTGTGAGTCTGCCTGTTTGTGCTTTTGCACCACTGCATTGGCATATCTTTAGTTTGCCATTGGCTGTATGTTGTTTGTTGGCTTTCCCCTGCTGGCCCTGGGACTGCTAGGTCATCAGTCAGCACATTGATCATGGTTAGTATGTCCCATTGCTGCCATGGTATGGTATTTGTTCACCTGACATCTACAGTCTCCACAGGATATCTACATTTGTGTGTCCATTGGTGCAGATATGTGGGTCTGCATTATGATGCTCACTTCTGTCATTGTGTTATTTGTGAATGTAGACAATGTGGGCCCCCATGGCTGATGTTTGTGTGCACATGGCCAGAATGATGTGTCATTGGCACTGCACTGCTTGCCTCACACAATCTATGTTGCTATGGGACACAAGCACTACAATGCCACTGTAGTGTTTGGTGTTGTGTGGCCAGGAATAATCCCTGCAGTTATGTTTTTGCAGCTTTTACCAGGACTACACTTCCCTTTTGGGCACTGTGGTGATGGGGCTTTGGGCCCCATTGCCACACTGTTCAAAATTTGCTTCAGCTATGGAGCACACACTTCCCTTTGGGCACTGTGGTGATGGGGCTTTGGGCCCCATTGCCACACTGTTCAAAATGTGCTTCAGCTATGGAGCACACACTTCCTTTTGGCCACTGTGGTGATGGGGCTTTGGGCCCCATTGCCACACTGTTCAAAATGTGCTTCAGCTATGGGGCACACACTTACCTTATGGGCACTGTGGTGATGGGGCTTTGGGCCACATTGCCACAGTGGTCATGGTCTGCTTGCATTGTGTAGGCCACACACACAATTATGTGTGACACATGTGTTAGGGGGTCACATTGTATGTTCAATGTCATGTTCAGTGTTGTATGCATTTGACACAGACCACACACGCTTGTCATGGTGTTGGGGGCTGGGATGTAATTTACAGACAGTCCTTATGTGGGAGTATGCTAGTTGTGTCATGCATTACCCGTCCTATGCGTAGGGGTGGTTGTAGTGACAGGCATCCAGCCCCCCATGAGTGGTGATGGTAGTAGTGGTAGGCATCCATCCCCCTAAGGGTGGGTATGGTAGTAGTGGTAGGCATCCAGGCCCCCATGAGTGGGGATGGTAGTAGTGACAGGCATCCAGGCCCCCTGGGTAGGGGTGGTAGTAGTGGCAGGCATCCATCCCCTAAGGGTGGGTATGGTAGTAGTGGCAGGCATCCAGGCCCCCTGGGTAGGGGTGGTAGTAGTGGCATGCATCCAGCCCCCCTGGATAGGGGTGGTGGTAGTGGCAGGCATCCAGCCCCCCCTGAGTAGGGGTGGTGGTAGTGGCATGCATCCAGCCCCCCCTGGATAGGGGTGGTGGTAGTGGCAGGCATCCAGCCCCCCCTGAGTAGGGGTGGTGGTAGTGACAGGCATCCAGGCCCCCCTGGGTAGGGGTGGTGGTAGTGGCAGGCATCCATCCCCCTAAGGGTGGGGATGGTAGTAGTGGCAGCCATCCAGCCCCCTATGGGTGGGGATGGTAGTAGTGGCAGCCATCCAGCCCCTTATGGGTGGGGATGGTAGTAGTGGTAGGCATCCAGCCCCCCATGAGTGGGGATGGTAGTAGTGGTAGGCATCCAGCCCCCATGAGTGGGGATGGTAGTAGTGGTAGGCATCCAGCCCCCCATGAGTGGGGATGGTAGTAGTGACAGGCATCCAGGCCCCCCTGGGTAGGGGTGGTAGTAGTGGCAGTCATCCATCCCCCTTAAGGGTGGGTATGTTAGTAGTGACAGGCATCCAGGCCCCCCTGAGTAGGGGTGGTGGTAGTGACAGGCATCCAGGCCCCCCTGGGTAGGGGTGGTAGTAGTGGCAGGCATCCATACCCCTAAGGGTGGGTATGGTAGTAGTGGCAGGCATCCAGGCCCCCTGGGTAGGGGTGGTAGTAGTGGCATGCATCCAGCCCCCCCTGGATAGGGGTGGTGGTAGTGGCAGGCATCCAGCCCCCCCTGAGTAGGGGTGGTAGTGACAGGCATCCAGGCCCCCTTGGGGGGAGGGGTGGTGGTAGTGGCAGGCATCCATGCCCCTTAGGGTGGGTATGGTAGTAGTGGCAGGCATCCATCCCCCTAAGGGTGGGTATGGTAGTAGTGGCATGCATCCAGCCCCCCCTGAGTAGGGGTGGTGGTAGTGACAGGCATCCAGGCCCCCTGGGTAGGGGTGGTGGTAGTGGCAGGCATCCATCCCCCTTAGGGTGGGTATGGTAGTAGTGGCAGGCATCCAGCCCCCTAAGGGTGGGTATGGTAGTAGTGGCAGGCATCCAGCCCCCTAAGGGTGGTTATGGTAGTAGTGGCAGGCATCCATCCCCCTTAGGGTGGGTATGGTAGTAGTGGCAGGCATCCAGCCCCCTAAGGGTGGGTATGGTAGTAGTGGCAGGCATCCAGCACCCCCTGGATAGGGGTGGTGGTAGTGGCAGACATCCATCCCCCTAAGGGTGGGTATGGTAGTAGTGGCAGGCATCCATCGCCCTTAGGGTGGGTATGGTAGTAGTGGCAGGCATCCAGCCCCCTAAGGGTGGGTATGGTAGTAGTGGCAGGCATCCAACCCCCCCTGGATAGGGGTGGTGGTAGTGGCAGGCATCCATCCCCCTATGGGTGGGGATGGTAGTAGTGGTAGGCATCCAGCCCCCATGAGTGGGGATGGTAGTAGTGGTAGGCATCCAGCCCCCCATGAGTGGGGATGGTAGTAGTGGTAGGAATCCAGCCCCCCATGAGTGGGGATGGTAGTAGTGGCAGGCATCCATCCCCCTTAGGGTGGGTATGGTAGTAGTGGCAGGCATCCATCCCCCTAAGGGTGGGTATGGTAGTAGTGGCATGCATCCAGCCCCCCTGGATAGGGGTGGTGGTAGTGGCAGGCATCCAGCCCCCCTGAGTAGGGGTGGTGGTAGTGACAGGCATCCAGGCCCCCTGAGTAGGGGTGGTGGTAGTGACAGGCATCCAGGCCCCCTGGGTAGGGGTGGTAGTAGTGGCAGGCATCCAGGGCCCCCTGGGTAGGGGTGGCAGTAGTGGCAGGCATCCAGGCACCCTTGGGTAGGAGTGGTAGTAGTGGCAGGCATCCATCCCCCTATGGGTGTGTATGGCATTGGTGTTGGCCATCCCACCCCTATGGTTCTGCTGTTGCTAGTGTACGTTATTTGTGCATCCCTATGTGTGTGTGACATATTTCGTGTACGTGTGGTTTGTTTGTATTGTTGGTGTTTGACTTACCGTCTGCGCCGTACGCGTCCGTGCCGGTCCCGGTAATAGATGTAGAGTATAGGTAGGACCTGCGCAATGGGATTCATGCTTGGATCGTCTCGTTCGGGTTTCTTGTGTCTTCGAGTCATACTCGTAGCAGGCTTGTTCGTCTCGTAGCCGTGGATCGTCTTGTGGCGCGAAACGGAGCTTATGTACGGCTCGCCCGGATGCTCAAACGTGCCGGACGTAGCGACGAGTTTGGCGCGTATGGAAGACGCATCGTACTAGTCCGGCCGGAAGGTGCTGTGTATTTGGTTCCGTGCGACTCGATTCAGCGTTTACGGATCCGGCTCGGGCGGGGAACAGGAGCTGGAATGGGTAAGTACGGCTCGCTCGGAATCTGGGCTGTTATGCGCATCGTACTTGTTCGTTCGGTAGAGCGTTCGAGTCGGTCGGAAAACACGCGTTCGGCTGGTGTTTTTTCCGGACGAATACTGTTAGGTGCGCTTCCGGCCGACATCGGAATCGACCCCTCTGCGTCTAAAAGCATGATCTGGTAAGGTATTTTGTTCTGTTTAAAATAATCCAGTGCTTCAATTAAAAAAGTGGTGTTAAAAGATAGTTGTCTCCCTGCGACAAAGCCACATTGATCTTCATGGATTATAGACCCTGTACAGTTGCTAATTCTATTAGCCAGTAATTTGGTTATAATCTTGTAATCAGAATTCAGCAAACTGATGGGTCTGTAAGAGTTTATATCTTCCTTGTCTTTATCTTTTTTTAAAAAGCTAACGACAATAGCTGTTCTAAAAGAAGATGGTATTCCCCCACCATGTAAAATATGATTGGCCAATAGCACAAGTTCCTTATTCAGACTTGCGCTAATCTTTTTGAAGAACTCAATCGGAATACCGTCTTCACCACATGCTTTGCCATTAGCCATTGCCTGGACCACTCCTTCCATTTCGTCTATTGAGACATCGGCCATTAAGCTTGTGGATTGGTCTATGGTTAATTTTGGAATTTGTAATCCACTAAAAAAAAATCTAATTTCCTGGTATCCACTACTTGCCTAACAGAATAAATGGACTCGTAATGCCTAACAAACTCGCTTTGTATTATGTTTTCGTCTGTAATACGACTCTTAGTGAGCTTATCGCTTAGTACATGTACTCTATTCTGAGCTTGTTTATCTTTTGTTTGCCAGGCTAGGAACTTGCCTGTAAACTCGCTCCCTTCATATACTTTCTGGAGATAAGCGGAGTTAGCAGTGTAAACTTTAGTGTAGTAATAATGTTGCATCTCCTGGCGTGCCTGTCCCAAGACTATAAACAATTCTTGGTAGCTTCTGTAATGTAACTAGTGCTCTTGTACAGCGCTTGTCCTTCAGTCGAGTTTGCTGTATTTAACACAACCCAAAAATGAACTAATAGGTACAAACAAAGTCTTGACATAAGGAAAGAGAAATAGATAGGTATTTCCTGCTCAGTTGTACAAAGCGAAACTAAAAAACCTGGATAAATTGCAAATTCCACAATTAAAATGTGTGCCAAAATATTTTCTTTCTCCAGAACTTATTTTTCTTCATTATGGCGCATGAAAGCTCTTTCAAATATGTGAGTTTAGAATACCAGTTGGACAAAACTATCACTTTTAATAAGTATTTCTAAGTGCAGTGCTATAACATGCCTTCTTAATGTCACAGTTCATCTACACACCAGCATGTTCTGCCCCCTCATCTCAGTTTATGTGAGTGAGTTGGGGGTACCAAAGTGTGGATGTCGTATGCAAACTGCCGGCAACACGTTAAAACACACACGCTGTGGAAGGAGAGGAACTCTAAGGCTGGCACATCTCAGTGACAAGGCTTGCTTTAGCTAAGGACTGGGCTGGAGACTGCAAACAGCAGGCAGGAAGTCTAGGTCGCAGAGCAGCACTGCTTTTTTTTAACTTCCTATGTGTTGGTGAGCTGTTTGCGCTTAGTGTTTATAGTATTTTAGAGGCACGCTTACAAAACAAATGCCTCTATTTTTTTTCCCGAATTCTATATAACTTACAATGCCTTCTTGGAATGATGGTATTAATGCACACAGCATTCGAACTTCCTGCAACCCTATTTTATCAGAGTATCTAATCATATTTTACGTGATCTGTGTTGTATGATTTACATGGTAAATATTTGCAGTGCTTGACCTGTGCACGTGTCCTAAGATCACAACTGCTCTCCACCGCCTCCTGTGTTGTGTTGCTTTACTTGCCCCCCCACCCCAGTGTTTGCTTGTTTACCTTCTCCCCACCTGCCCTCCACCCCATTCTGTGTTGTGTGGCTTGACTCGCCTTCCATTGTGTTGTTTGCTTCGCCCCTCCCCTGTTGTGTTGCTTGACCCGTCTATCCGGACAGTCTAAAAAGCGATATGATGCGGACAGCGCTATGATGCGGACAGCGCTGGCTGCGTCATAGCACTTTTTTCCATGCCTTTCAGCCATGCTGAACAGCAGTTGTGCTGCTAATCAACATAGCTAAAAGACATTGCCAACGCAAATATCTATTGGATTGTCGAGTCCTATTGGCTTTGCAAATGCTTGTTTTCTTTAATGCTCTGGTCAGGCTCAGTTGCATGTTTTAGGTACAGAGGCTAGTTTTGTTGCAGGCTTTGGAATGGAATAAGTTTGGAGTTCTTCTGGGGAACTTCTTCATTGAGCAGAATTGTCGGATAATGTTCCTTTAATGTCTGAGATACTCTAAATACTTCCCCTGTTTAAGATATCTTTGTTGCCTAAAGCGTAGAACTGGCCGATAGGGCAACCAGACAGTTGGGTTTGCCTGACACATCACGGTGTGGGCAGGTTTTTTGGCAGAGTGTGAGCTGGTTTTATGGCCAAGTGGGCTGTTTTTTTTTACTGTTAATTTCCCTGCTATTACCAAAAGCATTGTCAGCAGCACACCCCAATGCATGCAGTCTCCCATAGCTTGAAAAATACCAGTGTCTCTTTACAAGTACAAAACTGGCCTGATTTCCTAATGTGGGCCACTTTTTTTTTTAGCTATATGGTTCGGTTAAGGGGCCCACTTTTATTTTGATGCTCGTGCCTATTTTTTGCCTCAGTTCGACCCTGGTCCGATAGATTAATGTTTGGGGTTGGTTGTTAATTTGTGATTTTCGTGCACACATTTTACTTGCTCTATGGGCTACGATGTGGGTGTATTTTTTGTTCTAAGAGATGATAAAGTTGAGATTTGTGTTTGATTTTGAACCCCAGAAAGTGTTGAAGTACAAGTTAATTTGGGCCTGGCCATGAGCTCTCTGTTGTTACCTCCTTTTGAGCTATTCTTCTTTATAGACTTGATGTTCCTTTGCTGAAGAGGGGATTCTTTAATACTGACATTGTTTTGGTTATATTGTGGGATATGAGGTATCTGAGTGATATTTTGATTGAGGCTGGTTCTGGAATTCGTATTTTCCCAGCTGGGGTTTGGGAAGAGTCTCTGTATTCTTTATTTGCCTGTATCCTGTCATCTGTTGCAGAAGTGAATTTGAAGACTGGGGAAAATTTCACAGCCATTGTTTATTTTTTCTTTGTTCTTTGGTCTCCTTCTCCCTTTGTTTGTTTAATTTCCACAGCTTCCTTCTATTACTTGGACATATGTTTCTGAGCCGAGTTGTAATGATGGTGAGCTAATAATAGGCATTATATTGGTTGATTCTGATTGAATGATACTTTCTGTGTCCGTATCTACAGGATTAATATCTGAAATGTTTTTTCTGACAAAGCTCAGAATTGCATGATTTTCTGTATTATGGATTATTGTTCTTACATTGTTCGTAGAGTTGAAAGGACTGATACCTTTAAAGTTTTCTAGTGATGATTTTTGCTCCTGTGGCAATGACAGGGGAAGATTCAAAGTGCCTTTGGTTGCTAAGGTTGATTTTGAGGTGTGTCTAATGGCTTTTACTTCCTCAACCAATGAGCTTAACTGTGGAAGTGATTAGTTTATCTGGGATGGGGGCAAATTAGCATTCTTGATTTATTGGGGCTTAACTCTTGTTGATATGGTAAGCCGTTATTTTAAATATGGGTACCAAGAAAAGGCAAATTATGCAGCGTAATGCATCACATTCCAGGATTGTAATACTTCATTACATTGCCATTTTTACACTTGTTACCACTGTCTGGTCATTGGTTGCACCTCATTAGTACAAGTTTAACACCCAAATATAGCAATAAGCAACAGAACAGTGGCCAGTCAAGCTTTCCCATGGGCCTTCGACTTCATGGCAACACATGTCGCTGTGCTTTCAGTAACTTTTGAACCATTTGAGCTAGAAAGAAGATTTTGTCTGCTTAAAATCTGCTGATTATGCAGCAGATGACGGATTACGTGGTGAATGCAGCAAATCTATAATTATGCAAAAAACGCAGTGGGCGCATAATCGCACAATTCTAGTGACCCTGGTTATAGCTACTTTTGAGCTGTAATTAATTTAAATACCATTAGCTAGTTATGGCTGTTTAAAGAAGTGCCATTTCTATGATTAACACAGCTTTAACTTCAAATATCTTGATTTGCTTATGATTAATCATAGAAACAGTGCACTTAAATCACGCCTCATGGTGTTATTTTTTATTATTGGAGCTGCACGTCATGATAGGAAGGGTGTGATCTGATTGGCAAGTGGAGCCTCCTTGCTTCATCCCATATCAGCTGTGTAATGGTGTATGGCCCTAGGCCCTCAATGCATACATAATCACAACACAGACACCATTAGGTACTGGGTAGAACTGGCCCAGGGCATGTGCGGTTGGCCCCTTTTATTATCAGGGTCACATGTCCTGTGAAGCCTGTGTTGGATAGGTGTGGGGTGGGGTGTAAGCCAACCCTCTAGGAGTGGCTGGTACAATAACAACTAGACCAGTGACCAGCAGGTCACTAAATCACTCCCAAACTTTATTCAAACTGGAACCAACAAAGTCCAACCTGTGGGAGAGAATAAAACAATAACATAAACTTCTGCTGAGTCTATTTAGCTGCCTGCAGAGCATGACGATGGTACAACTGCTGCTTGGACCACCAATTTGGCACAGTTCAGTGGTGCCCTACAGGTCCGGTCCTCCTTGGACTCAAAGCGTGGGAGTGGACACTCAAGTCTCTATATGTACAGTACTTTTGGATGGTGCAGAAGGATTGATAGTGAATCTGGTAGATGTTACACTTTCACAATTCAGTCTTGGTTGTTGTTGTTTCTTTGCTGCAGAATGGTGAAGTAGTTGCAAACATCCCTCTCTCACCATGATGCCCCATTCATGGGTATTCCCCTCTCACAGGACATCCCTGAGGTTCACCTCACTAGGCTTCCCCTGGACTGGGTGTCCCACGCCGTGTCACTCCAATGCCACCCTCTAGGTTCGTGGAGGAAGCGCTACGAGTCCCACCTTCAAGTCCGTCGCTCTACCTGGAGGGTAGTTGTTTCTTGATAGGAATACTCCTGCCTCTTCGACTTTGGTGCACCAACTTTCACAGGATGGTCTTAGAACACAAAATCTTCTTCTTCCTGGGAACCTGCAGAAGAGCGGCTGTAGACCCATCTCTCGTGGCGGGACCCGCTCTCACCGGCGTCCCTCGGGCCTTTGACCCTTGGATCTATTCTGTCTGGTGTGAAGTGGTCGGATCCTCTTCTTCAAGATGTTTGAGCACTCTCCCGTTCGACCTCAAAGGTGGGTGTCACAAATTGTCCAGCTTGCTCACCAGGTTTGCTTGGCATTGCGAAGACTCCTGTACAGCTAACATCTAATGATGTCTCCAATGTTATCAATGTGCTGTGCTTCCTTCCAGATGTTCTTGCACTCAGTCATCCTCGATCTTGCGGTGTGTGAGTTGTCTGATCACACCCTCCTCTCTTCTTTCTTCTTCTTCTTCTTTGAACTTCTGCGGTGGCTTCATGCCACGCCATTTCCTCATGTCTTTCACATCGGGACGCAGTCTGTCCCATCTTCTTACTCGTCTTCTCTGACCAGGCCTCTCCGTGTGATGTGCACTTCACACAGGTCTCCCTGGCCCTGTCCCACCCTAGGACAATGCATTCTCTTTGTTCGGTGACCAGACCTGTCGTCGCAACCTTCTTCCTTTCACTACTTTTCATAGGCCTTCATATCTTGACTTCTGGTCAATCTTGTCAGACCTCGCCTCGGTCATCTTCACTGACCTCCCCTTGGTCATCTTCTCAGATCTTTCTCAGGTCACCGCTTCTCTGACCTCTTCCCAGGTCACCGCTTCTCTGACCTCTTCCCAGGTTACCGCTTCTTTGACCTCTTCTCAGGTCACCGCTTCTCTCACTTCTTCTCAGGTCACCACTTCTCCGACCTCTTCTCAGGTCACCGCTTCTCCGACCTCTTCTCAGGTCACCGCTTCTACAACCTCTTCTCAGGTCACCGCTTCTACGACCTCAGGCAGGTCGTCTTCTCCCTGACCTTTTGCAGGTCATCCTCGCCGACCTCTTGCAGGTCATCCTCGAGGACCTCTGGCAGGTCATCTTCGCCGACCTCTGTCATCCTCACTGACCTCTTGCACGTCATCTTCGCCGACCTCTTGCAGGTCATCTTCATTCTCGGGCTCCAGCCTGTGCTGTCAGTATCTGGGGTGCGATATTCGGCGCACTTCTATCCTTGCGCTCTCCTTTTTCATCTGACGGTACTCCTATGTCGGGCAACTTGCGTACTCACTTCTTCCACCTGTGGTGGTGTCATTTCACTACTGGATACGCATTTCACTGTCTCTCAATGCTCTTGCAGCCTAGGGATGTTTAGGCAATTCTTGCCAGCTGGTCCACCCCTCAACCCTTGGCAGTCCGCTAGGGTCATGACGCATCCTCTCCGCCATTCCTTGTCTTGGCAGTTCTTACCATATAGTCCTCTTCCCCCATTGCCACAGCAGTCTTCCTCTCGCCGCCGGCATCTGACTCTGCCAACAGGTATCCTTAGCTGCTGCAGTGACCACCCATGGCTACTAGGCATCACTGCAGCTCTCTTCATAGGCTCCTCACTCAATCCTTTGTGTGTATTATCTTCTCTCCACCTTGGAGCCTGGCAGTTCCTAAAAAGTTTCTTTGGGGGCAAGTAATCATGCACCTTCACACCCATATGGGCTCGGGTTGTTTCTGTCTGCCTCTCTCCCTTTACTTTCATTTTTATGTTTTTTTTTCTTTCTATCGAGGTCCCTGAATTCAGCCACTGGGTAGCACTGCACACAATTGTTGTGGGTCCCGGCAGCTTTATTTCCTCACTCTGCGGGCCTCACACAGTTCCTACGGTGCCTCATTTAGCCCAGCACCACCCACATGCAAGGAAATACCTCCACAGGCCGCAGGCTCGCTTTGCGAGACTTTCTCCATCAATCCGGCACACTCCAACCTTGTATTGCCGGCCTCATGGGGTTAGAGACTCCGGTGCTGCTCTACTCTGATTCCTTTCTTCCTGGGCGGGGCCCTCCTGCTGCACCATGGTCTGCAGCGGCTTCTTCAATTCTGCCAGCCTCACTTCACCCGCGGGGGGTCTCCGCTGCTGAAGGCCGCCACTTGTCTTCGGGCGGCAGGAGGCCTCCCGCAGGGCAGCGGCACCTCTTCCTTCACCATGTAAGTTCTTTTTTTTTTCTTTCCAGGCCGTGCACGAGTGCACACCAGGCCTTACATTGAATGCATTGCTGTGCAGGGGCCTCCATGTATCCACTTATGCAGATACGGGGATTACATAACCCCAGTGTGGCATGACGGGCTTCTCTCACCACACTAGCCCAAATACGCTACCCGGAAGTCACTTATGTCAGTAATGCTGATTTGTTTCAAGGCTTTGGCAGCTTCCTAAAGTAGCGGGCCTTTTCGCTTGGTGATCACTACAATGCTGGACCCTCAGTTCTGGCAGCTGCCCTGATGCCGCGGGTGTTCACGACGTCGCGGACCACGCAGACAACGAAAATACTCGGCGGGCTCGGGGAATTATACCGCTCCACCTCCCGGATTCTATGTTTATTTCGATGTGGCGCCGGCCATGCACACAATCTCTGTAACTGCTCTGCCCCCCCACCAGCAGCCTTCTCTTGCTTCACGGGCTGTGTGGGGCTGTAGCTGCCTGCTGAGAGTCTCCAGGGCGTGGCATTGGCTCAGAGGATCAAACCAACACCACCCCCACGGGCGCTTGCTCCTCACCACAGATGCTTGTGGGTTTGCCCCTCGGATGCAGGGTGGGCTTCCGTCCGACTCGTGCACTCGGGCCGTCGCACTAGATCTGCCACTCCTCCTTTCTTTGCTTCCTATGATAGCTGGTGAGGTAGCTTGGGGCCACCTCGTCAAGTGGGAACTCGGGCCATTCATCTGCCTCTCCACACCTAGAGGGGCCTGGGATGTATTGGCTTCTCGGTGCCATCTGCTTTCCCCCCACTAGCTCTTCTCACAGACCGACCACTTCGATGCACCCGCTTGGGCTCAACTCAAGCCCCGCGGGCAGTCACTTCAATGCGGGGTGGGCTTCCGCTCAGCTCTCTCTTCAGTTGAGGCCTTATCAGCTAGTGGCAGGGGTCATGCCACTGGCTCCTTTTCTCGCCACGCGGTCTCTCCACGTTCGTGTGCCGCCACGCACTTGCGGGTACTTCAGGTGCGGGGTGGGCTCCTGATCACCTCCTTCACCCCAGGGCTCTTCACATGCCCCGCGGGCCATCAGGCGCATCCTACGCCTGCTAACAGGGGTGCCCTCGATACGGGCTGCTCTCTCCCCCCTCCACCACCAACAAGGTGGCTACACACACGGGCTCACCCGCTCGTCGCCAATGTAATGGTGTAGGGCCCTAGGCTCTCATGCATAAATGATCACGACACAACACCATTAGTTACTGGGTAGTACTGGCCCAGGGCACGTGTGCCCGGCCCCTTTTATTATCAGGGTCACATGTCCTGTGACGCCTGAGTTAGATGGGTGTGGGGTGGGGTGTAAGCCAGCCCTCTGGGAGTGGCTGGTACAATAACAACTAGACCAGCGACCATCAGGTCACTACAAGCTGCAAACCACCAGGTAAACCTAGTCAAAAAGTAAAAGTAATAAAGTTCAAATGACTGTATGTATTAATGTATTTATTTTACATTCAAATAGGTATAATCTAGAGATGTCATGCAGGGGATAGAAAAATCATTTAAGCGAATGGATCACTGATACAACATCAACTCTCATAACATCGAACTACAGAATTATCGAGTCAACAATATCGTAAACAAAAATATCGACAAAAATATCAACACACAATACTCAAAATAGAAATAACACTAATATCGATTAAAAAATCGTTTAAATAAATCTCGATTACAAAAATATCGACGACAAAAATATAGAAAACAAAAATATCGATAACATTAAAACAAAATGAAACACATCAAAAATATCGATACAAACAATATCGACAACACAAACATCGATAAAAACATATTAACTATATCGAAAATAAAATGTAAACATAAAAAAATACTATTTACGATAATAAAATAAAATAACATATACCAATTAATTTAAATAAACAATAAAATTAATTACAAAATAACCACATTAATTTAAACAAATAAATTAAATATACAAAATCAAATTAATAAACAAACAATATAACATAAAAAAATAAATCAAAAGTAACAAAAATAAACAAACATAAATATGTAATGTGTACAAAAATGTAAAACATTTATCTACATATAAAATTAAACAAAATAAAAACAAACAATAATTAGCTATCTGAACCAATACATTTAAAACACACAAACACAAATCAATAGAAAACTCTAAGGGGCTGATTACGATGGTGGGCGGACTTGGTCCACCCGCCATCGTAGAGGTGTTTGGGACCGTCTGCCATGCAAGCGGCGGTCCCGCATACCCGATTAGGATGGGACCGCCACCGCTGTGGTCAGATTCCGCACCGTTAACATTGCGGCGGTGGCTGCTGACAGCAGCACCGCTGCGATGTCGAAAAGAGCATGTTGTGCATTTCACTGCACTATGTGGCAGGCGCTACACTGTGCCTGCCACATGGTGCAGTGAAATGCAGGGGGTACCATGGGTACCCCCTAGTGCACCCACACCTCCCCCAACACAAGGGGGGCCTGCAACAGGCCCCCCCCAAAAAAATCCCTGCCAGCCTTTCAATGGCGGTTCACCCGCCACGGAAAGGCTGGCTTCCGCCTGCATCGTAATTCGGAGGACGGAGCCTGCTAGGCTCCGCCACCATTGCAAGCATGCTGACCACTCCACCAGGCACTCGTAACGATTGCCTGTGGTGGACGGGCTTTTCCTCCACCGCGGTCTGGATCCCACCGCCATCGTAATATGGCGGTCGGAGAATCGCGGTCCACAGGGCCGGCGGACCTCACCGCCGGCCCGGCGGACCTCACCGCCGGCCCGGTGGTGGCGATCGTTCCGCCATCGTAATCAGCCCCTAACTCCCTTCCTAGACTACTTTCAAGATACTTGGGTGGGAAGGTTACATAGGTCAGGGCACCGTAGGCAACCCAAATTCCAAATACTTTGGTGGAACGTATATGACAGTACTCTAGCTCAAAAAGCAAAAACAAACAATGCATTGGAAAGATGGCACAATGCCTTCCAAGCCATAATTGGAAGAGGACAATCAACCCTAGATAAACTTATAGAAGCTATTAGAAAAGAACAAAGCTATCAAGAGCTCAGACTAGAGCAATCCCTAACAAAAATTGGCCCTAACCAAACAAACTAAAACAATGTATGAATATCCACAGCATAAAACTAGACTATTTGCAAACACCAAAGGTCCAGAATACTTAGACATGATAGGTAAATCTATACTATAGAAAAACAACAATGCTAAACACCATAAACATTTAAACCTTCAAAACATTTAAACAACATAATTCTACTCTTTTTTAAATTAATAATTATAACTATGTCATGTAAAATATAAAAAATAACACAATTATATATGACATATTATAATTATTAAATTAAAAACGATACCAATAAATCAACGTAACCAAAAACATTTCCCACCCATAATAATTAAAAATAACTTACAGTTATGTAGCAATAAATGATCCGGGAAATCCAATAAATCCATAGAAGATAACTCAAAAAACAAATCCATTTGAAAAAGAGAAGCCCAAAAAAATGCAAAAATACAACTGTAGAAAACATTATCCAACGTCGTAATCCTGTCAATAACAAAACCCTCAAAAACCCAAAACGTTGTGTAAAAAACACAAAAATTAAACTGTAGAAAAAAGGCTCCAATGACACAATCCTCTCAATAACGAAACCCTCAAAAACCTGAAAAATACCTTTAAAAAAAAAAAACGCTCCAACAAAGCCAAAAAATAAAAGGAAATGTAAAAGTTCTTGTTTTCAATAAACAAAATACATTTTCCTTTTTTGTGAAAAAAAAAAAGGGTCGAGACCACCATCCTTTCTAACTGGATAACCTGTAAAAAAAAATAACAACACCCACTCGCAATAGCACGTACAAATCCACAAACTTTATCATTAATAATAAACACTACATAACACAATTAAAAAACACATAACTAACACTACATAACACTCTACTCTAATCCAACACTATGGCAAACTCATAAAACACTAAACTACAAAAACAACACCTAACTACACCAAAAATGAACAAACACGGTTCTCACAAACCTAACTACACTACTACTACCTCGCCCCTACACTAAAACTACCTTAAAAGTTAACGAAAACAAACTTACCTTAAGCGACGAAACACAGCTCCCAACTGCAAGGTTCCATCTTCCAAAATGACCTAAAAATGAAACAGATAGATACAAAAGTGAGGAAACTAGAAAACAATGGCCGCATAATAAAAGTGAAAAAAAGACTTCGGGGCTGATTCCGATCTCGGCCGGTAGGGCTCCGAATCGGATTCGGCATTACCGGATCCGATTCGGAGCCCTGTTTCCCGACCGAATCGTACGCGGGTCCGGCTGAGCGAGTACGATGCAAGCGCCCGCGAAATCGCCGACCAACTCGAATGCGGCTACAACACGCTCCGACCGACTCGCACGGACACAACTCGCACCGCGCAATGGAGACGTTCCCCGGCCGGGTAAGTACGATGCGCACCGTAAGCAGTCCGACCGACTCGCGCCGTCCGGCTCGAAAGAGCTGTCAGAGCCGGACTTTGGGGGTCCGCGTCAGACCCCCCTGTACGTGTAGCCGCGCGAGTCGCACACAGGGGGGACCCATGGGTCCCCCCTACCTGTGCATGTATGGCGCGACCCGCTTCGACGCGTACCCGCTGTAGGGGGCGCCCTTGTTCGCCTCGCACCCATTGAGTCAATGGGAGCCCGCGTGCGCGTTGTACGACCGGCTCCCATTGACTTCAATGGGAGTCCGACCGAATCGAGTCCGGGTGCATGCGTGCGCATCGTACTCGTTCGGTTGGACTGCTAGGGCCGATTCGGTCGGAATTCTCTCCGGGTCCGGCTCGGTCGGAGAGATTTCCGGCCCGAATCGGAATCGGCCCCTTCCTCTCCATAGAAAAGAATGGAGAAATAATATTAAAATACAAAAAAACAAATGTATATTTTTATATATTGTAAATATTTTTTACAAATGTTCCAAAAATATGCAAAACATTGTAAAATCTATATTAAATATTAGATTATCAAAAAACAAAAAATATAATATTTTATATATATTCAAATGTATGTTTATTTCATGGACTGTAAATTTACCAAAAATATTAAAATGTATAATGAAAAAACATATGTGAAAATATGTATTTGTGAATTATTTAATATATTAAACATTATTAGAATAAACATAATATTCAATATACTAAATAATAAAATATACACAAAATAAGTAAAATACATTTTATATAATAGTATTAAAAAATAAAATCATATAAAATATATAAAACAATTGTTTAAAAAAATCAAATGTTTACTTTTGGTCATAAAAAATAATAAAAAATGAAAGTCAAATTGTGTAAAATAAATAAACTATTAATATATTTACTTTACTATTACATGACTATACTTCAAAAACATGTAGAATTTTTCAATTATGTTTTAAAAATATATGTATGTTAGAAATATTGTTAATTTTCCTATTCTACATGAAAAATGTACATTAAAAAATACTGTTAATTTTCCAACTCTGCATAAAAACGTATGTTAAAAATGTATTATACTTTGTAATAAATTTTGAACAACATCAAAATACCTGGATATGTTTTTAATATTGTGAAAAAATGTGTAACAAATGCAAATGAGAACAAATGAACTATGAAATAAAACAAACATGTGTAACTAATAAAAATGCGTACAAGAATAACTAACATACATCTTCTTTCTTATTTAAATGTACATACAAAATAAAAAAAATGAAATAACTAATAAACAAAATAAAATTACAATGCCTAACTCCAAAACTCAGGGAAAATTATGGATAATAAAGTAAATTAAATTACTATTCCAACTCCAAAACAAACTAAACTCAGGGAAAGTGCTGGATAATAAAACATAATAAATTACTATTCCAACTCCAAAACTAAAAAAACTCAAACGACGTTCTGGAGAATAAAATACAATAAATAACTATTACAACTCAAAATTTATAATCAATACAATATTTTTTAAAGAAATTTATCTTTTTAATAAATTTTAAAATAAAAAAAATAATATTTTTTTGCAAATTAATTTTTGGGAAAATAAATTACAAAAAATATAGAAAAATTTACTCAAACATAAATATAACCTCAATATGTTTTTTTCAAATTTAAATTTTCAAAGAATTTTTATTTTTTTAATTTTAAATTTCTACTTTTAATAAAAAAATATTTTTAAACATTAAGGGGCACATTACGATACCCGGCGTAAATAAATCCGCCAGGCATGGAAGCGGCAAAAATCCGCCCGCACACACCGCCTGAACACCGACCACGCCATTATGATTACACAAACTGAAAACCGCCATCGGCGAAAAATCACACAAAATACCGCCCGCCATCGTCCGAGTCGGAGTCAAACCGCCCGCCACGGACGGAAACACGCACGACAACACAAAACCGCCCGCCCTCACGGCCGACACACCGCACGTGAAATTACGATCGCACCGACATGAGCGCGGAAAAACCACAAATATACCGCCCGCCAGCGCAAACAACGCCGATGAGAATCGACACGGCAGAAGCCATGGCGCCAACGTACCTGCACAGAAACCATCCGCACACAAAACCAATAGCACACAACATGGCCAACAAGTCCACACAGCAAGGCACGCACAAATACACAAGCACAGTACACATCCCGAAAACACCCCCCGGACAAACAAAAAATACAAAGGCCAGAACCCCAGACACAACACACCTGAAAACAACAGACCATGAGGACACACCCACATAGGTGAGTACAAAAGCAGCACTCCCACAGACTACAACCCCTTGCTACATTGCAAACCAGAGAGGAGAGGAGAGGACACAGTGACACAGCAAGGACAGCAGCACACCACAGAAACGCACACATCACTACCACCACCACCACCACCACCACCAAACACCACCACCACCACCACCACCACCACCACACCCCGGCACCACAAACCCCCTGCACATTACACAACACACACCGCACCAGCACCACAAACACCATGGCACCACAAAGGATGCCCAAGTTCACGCCCATGGAGCTGACGGTCATGGTCGACGAGATCATCAAGGTGTACCCACAAATCTATGGGAACATGGTCCAGCACACACCACTAGCCACCAGAAACAGAATGTGGAACCGGATCGTAGACCAGGTCAATGCAGTCGGGACCCTGCCCAGAAACAGAGTCGAGATTAACAAACGTTGGAATGACGTAAAGAGCCTGGTCAAGAAGAAGGAGGGCAAAAACAGAGAGCTGGCTGCCGTCACTGGCGGAGGGAATCCCGCGCTCTTTAAGACCTTCAAAGCGTGGGAGGAGAAGGTGCGAGTCGTAATCCATCCGGAGATCCTCGCCGGATTAGCAGAGGAGTGGAGGCTGGTAAGTACAAACTAATGTATACCAGCACACCGCTATGTACTCACATGCGCAACTACCATGCCACAGCTCCCAGGGACAAACACCCCCATGTCCAGCACACAATACACAACACATCACACACACATGCAACAGACACCACCACACACAGCCCAAACCGAACAACTGTAAGATGCGTGGGGACATGTGTACACTAAGCCAGCCACGTAACCACCAACAGGTCCCCAAATATGCCAGAAGCGCCACAACGAGCACCCACCACACCCATGTGTCCGCCACAGCTGCACTAACCGACAAGTAACAGGTAAGTGGCAGGAACACAAAGTGCAGTGGGTGGGAGGGTGGACAGCCCAAGTACAACACACACCAGGCCCCAGTCCCACAGCACAGCAAGGAGGAGCATCCCCCACACCCCACAGCCACGTGTCAGCCACCGCAGTGCACAACGACAGCCGAAAGGCAGACATCACGGTCCACAGCAATCGATGTCAGTGGGTATCCAGCCACCCCCACGACCCACAACACCCTCCCACCCCCACAGACCTGCAACATGGAGCACCCCCGCTTAGAGCCATGTGGCATCCAGTACAGTGCACGCACGAACAACTTGCAGGTGGGAAACTGGACAGGGCTGGATTACTGGAGGCATGAGGACCATAACACCACCAACACATGGGACATGTCACGTAGCAGACGAACACGCAGCACCGCCCACCGTCACGAACAAGTGAACAATGTGCACACGGACATGAACAACAGACTCACACCCCACATGACCCATCACAGACATAGCAACACCCAAGGAGCCACGTCTGCATGCACAAGCCACACTGAATATAGTCCCACACGGCAGCCACTGTGCAACTCATCACACACAACCGAAACACCATTGAAGTCCTGTCCATGTAGCCCCCACTGCCTGTCAACCCCACACCCCACAACTACTCCTATGTAAGACAAACAACACTAGACGCAACAGAGCGGAACAACATAAATGCACACGAACACCACTGAACCCATCAAACTCACAGACACACCATGCACATACAACATACCATCCATCCCATCCGTCAGCCCCAGTCTCATGAAAGGCATGTCATCCGCACAGCTGCCACACATACAGCAGTCACGCTAAGACACATGCCCATGACCAACCATGTGCCAGAAGTCAATTAAGCGCACGACACACTGTGAGCAACAACACACAACATGGGCCACACCCCCCCGAGCACTGCAGTGATGCACATGGCACAGGGCAGCACGCACACCAAGGAGATGGGACAACTGCAATACGTTGGCTGGCACACAACTATCACTCACTCATAACGATGCGTCCAATGCCATGTCCAGTAATCACAACAGACAGCAAATATGCAGGGCATGTCAGGCATGCACACACCTCAGACCATGCACTGTCATGCTGCCACAACACATGTCACGTTCGGCACCCATGGCTCACAGCATGTACCCCAAAAGCATATCCCCTCCCAAATGCGAATCTGGGGCATGGCCCCCATGTTGCCATATGCGTTCCTAAGCGTTCCATTTGAACCCCAAAAGCATATCCCCTCCCAAAGCGAATCTGGGGCATGGCCCCCATGTTGCCATATGCGTTCCTAAGCGTTCCATTTGAACCCCAAAAGCATATCCCCTCCCAAATGCGAATCTGGGGCATGGCCCCCATGTTGCCATATGCGTTCCTAAGCGTTCCATTTGAACCCCAAAAGCAAAGTACAAACCAGACCCAGGATGGGCCAGGAGCCCGCATACACCAGAGTCACAATGAGTAGGGGCACAGCAACACACCCATCGGCATGGCCAATCCGTCCCATGCCACATGTGCACAGCACACAGTCCCATTGCCTAGCACACACAACTACAGATGCCACAGCCACACACTCGCCTCCGGGAAACCCATGTACGAGATTGCACGAACTGCCAATGTCAGACGACTAATACATACTTCGCCAGGTGCAACACAATAACAAATCTCATTCTCTCCACAGGTGACGAACTGCCGGATGCTGGGGATGGAGACAGCAGCCAGCACAGCCAGCCCACAAGCCCCCAACGAGGACACACGGATCTGGAGGATCTGTCCTCCTCTTCGGACACGGACCACCAAGCTGGCCCATCTGGCGTGGCAGGGCCCAGCCGCTCCCCAGGACCCCTCCTACCCACCAACCCATCATCCAGGGATGCTGAACAGTCCCAGTCCCCTGCTGCCACTGTCGTTGCGGCCACACCCACGGTCATTGCGGCCACTACCACTGCCGCAACCGCCACCATCGCCGCACCGACCACCACCGCCTCCACCACCACCACGTCTACGCTGGCGCCAGCCCCAGCGCAGGTGGTGGCCCGGCCGACTGGATCCACCCTGGGAGCCACAGCGAGGACCGTGGTGTGCAATGTGGCTAGTGGGCAGGCCGGTGGCAGCAGGACTGGTAGGAGGAGCAGGGTCAGGGAAACGCCAGCCTCCCTGGGAGCCATGCCCTGCCTCAAATGGCCAGAGTCCTTGGGGCCTATGAAGAGGCCCAAGGACAATGGGCCAGGTCTGCTACTGACACGCGGGAGGTGCTGGGGGTGCTGAGGTCCATGGACGCCCATATGGGCCAATTCGTGTCCCGTATGGACCAACTCGTGGACCTCATGGGCCAGCTGGTGGTGGCGGTGGGGTCACAGGCAAGGCCAGCAACACCACCTCCGCCACCACCTGCTAGGGCGCAGGGTCGGGCAGCAGTGTCCACTTCCCCTGCGTCCACAGCCAGTGAGCACACCTCAGCCACCACCAGCAGGTCGCCACCACACACCCCCTCCCAAACGTGGAAGGGGCCGTCCGAAGAGGAAACAGATCTCCCGGGAGGACTTCGCACGCTCCAGTCGCAAGTGAGGCAGCCAGCCAGCCTTCCGCCAGCCTTCCTTGACCAGCCACTGCATTGACTTGCTCTACGATCCCACTCCACACAGCCATCTGGATGGCATGTGTGTGTTGGACTATGGACATAGAACCAGTGGGTACACCCTGATCATCACGCAGCCATGACCGACAGCTCATTGTCACTGCACGCACCACCTTTGTCATCACCTTACACACAATCACATGTCACAGTTTGTAATAAATGCACCTTTTTCACTAACTGCTGTTTGTGCCCTGTGTTTTATTTGTACGGAATACAACGGCCACCTTGGGCGGAAAGGCACCTGATGCGTGGCATGGCAATGGAATCCGGAGGGCCTGTAGGGACCTAGGGGTGGGAGATAGAACAGGAGCACATTCAATGAGTGTGTCACACACCCATCACACAGTACATGTCAACAACTACAAGCAATGTACACACATCGCACAGAGCAATAGGGCACAATGCCACAGTCACCAACAGTGGCATACTACCCTGGCCATGGAGCGTTGACACACTGCACGCAGTGAACATACGGCCACCCTGACACAGCACACACACACCTGCACAGATACAGACACATCATCCGTCGTACATGGACACTCACCGTCAAGTGAAGTAGCGGGCGATGAGCTGCTGGCGCACATTCCCAGCTTCCTCCTCTCCGCTGTCCTCCTCACTCGAGCTGTCCTGGTCTGCGGGCTGGGGCCCTGGTTGATCTCCGTCATCCACAATGAGGGGGATCTGCTTCCGAATGGCCAGATTGTGCAGCATGCAGCACGCCACCACTATCTGGCACACCTTCTGTGGGGAGTACACCAGTGCACCCCGGTGCGGTCCAGGCACCTGAACCTGGACTTGAGGAGGCCAAAGGTACGCTCGACCACACGTCTGGTCCTCCCATGTGCCTCATTGTATCGATCGTCTGCTGGGGTGCGAGGATTCCTCAATGGACTGAGCAGCCATGCCCCATTCGGATACGCAGAGTCACCTGGGTGTGAGGGACACAGAGAACCGTTGCTATTCCAACTGGACAGGGGACAGCATCGCACAACCAGCACGCTACACCACTCCACATACTCACCGACAATACAGGCACGATCCTGTTGCAGATTGGCCATCAGTCGTGGCAAGATGCTGTTGCGCATTATGTGTGCGTCATGTGCCGAGCCTGGAAACTTGGCACACACGTGGGTGATCACCATGTCCGCAAGGCACACCACTTGCACATTCAGGGAGTGCGTGTGCTTCCTGTTGCGGTACAGGTGCTCAGTGGCCTGTGGTGGAACAAGGCCAACATGTGTGCAGTCAATGGCTCCCACGACGTGTGGGATTCTGCCAAGGGCATAGAATGCACCCTTCACTGCCGCCAATTCACGAGCCCTGGGGAATCTGATGTACCTGTTTCGGTACAGCATCATGGCTGCCAGTACATCCCTCAGCACCTTGCTGAACATGGGCTGGGACATCCCTCCTCCACTGCCCACTGTGTGCTGGAATGACCCAGTGGCGAAGAAATGCATGGCGGCCATCACCTTAGCCGTGGGGGTGACAGCAGTCGGATACACCCTGCGGGGACGGAGATGGGGCTCTAACATGGCACACAGTCGATGCAGAGTTGGCCTGTCCAGCCGAAACTTCCTGATTACCTCTGTATCGTCCATGTCCGCCAGCAATTGGTATGGGCGGTCAATGTTCGGTCTCCGCCTGGGTTAAATGGCAGAGGACACATGTCAAAGCAACACAGCACATAGCAATTTCGCATACACATCACTGACATGACTGAGCAAGCACATGAGCCACAGCCCAGCTGTCAAGCTGGGACGGCACGGCCACAATACACTTACACAGGTCTCCCAACAATGGCAATGGCAAGTGAGACATACCACTGCCATGTGCATGCACATGGGGATCTAGGCCCCAATGACTTGCGGGGCGTGCTGATGGGGACTGACTGCATATTCGTCAAGCGGCAACGCCACGGCAACATGAGTGTCTGCTGAGCATGGAACTGCTTCCGAGGCTGGATGAGTATGGCACACGACGACGACGATGTGGGCACGGGCTGAGCGGCCAATACAAGTGGGACCTGTGGCACGAGGGGATATGAGACAGTAGTAGGTGTCAGCACTGCACCCTATGTACAGCACTGTACGGATCACAGCTCCCGAAACATTGACTGGTGTCCACATTGACAGCCCCATGCCAAGACGGCTGTGTGCTTGCAGTCACACGTCACAGGTGAGAGGTTACATTGCACGTGCCAGGTGGCAGACGTACATAGTGGGAGCTGGCATGTGTGTGCATGTGTCTCCTGTTCAGGATCCACCAGATGGGCGCTGACTCTGTACTGACCATTGGACACAGCATGTTCCGTGGAAGGCTTGTGTGTGTGGGATGGTGGCACTGGATGTGCCTCCGTTGGGTGGGGGGCCATTGCCAGGGCGGGTACGTCGATGATTGCGCATTGTTGGTCACGGTGGGTGCACCAACTAAGATGTGTTGCCCTGTGCTCAATTCCTATGTCCGCATGATGATGGACTGTGGATGTGAGCAGACTACACATTGGTCGATGTGCTGTCTATATGCATGTGCCTTCACACCAGGCACAGCTGCCCCTGCACATGTGACCCCTGCTGGACTCGCTGCTGGGTCTGTGGAGCTGATGCACCTTCTGCGCGTGGGGCGGACAGCTCTCCTCACTTCCCTCATTGCGCATGTCATGTCTTTGCCGCAGGTGACATGGATCATGGAGGGCCCACATGTACGCGTGGGTAGGCTACACATGATTGTTCACTGGTCGCCACCCCCAGTCAGTGTTTCGAATGGGAAGGTTGTCGTGCTGGTGGTATGTTCGATGTGGCGGATGGGCGGGCCTAGGTGCGGGCTTACATTCCGGACATGGGGGTAGTTGGATTGGCGACTAGTTGCAGTACACACGGGACACGTCTCTTCCTTTCCACATCTGGGTCATCCCTTGTACTAACTGACAGTGATACAGTCATCTTCGCCCCAGCCCTCATGTCCTCCCTCGCCCCCCAATATGCATGCTCACCTGCGAGGCTAGCGCTTGCACAGGCAGCCCCAAGCTCGCACCAGAGAGGGCAAGGAGTGTATGTGTGGGTCCAGTTGCACGAGTGGGCTGTCTCAGGGTATGATGTGTGGCGGGACGCCGTCCACCTGCGTGGTGCCCCAAATGGAGACCCGGCCTGCATGGACTATGCATCACAGTCTTCGCCTTCCGGATCCGCCACCTGCGACACCCAGTGGCTGTGGCTGCCCTTGCGGCCAGGCCGCGTCCGTCTGTGGCTGTTGGCCCACACATTCACTCTTTGGCCTCTCTGGGGAGGGCTCGGGGGTGGTGGCGCACGCGCTTGCACTTAGTCGCAATGGCATGTGTCGTGGTTGGTATGATGGGCAATGGATGGGATGGTGCGAGCCACCTCCCGTGACGTCAGTGCTGCTCGTGCTGTGGTGCGTCCCCCTACACTTCCATCTGACTTGTGCCATGCTAGACGTTGAGGTTCTATTGCCTGCGTGATATGACCAGGAGGAGCGCGAGGAGACCTCACACACACCATGCTCCACTGCCATCCCGTGCCCTGTATCGCCTGTGCGGATTGACTATGTTGGGGTTACACCTGGTCGACTGGGGCTGTGTGTGCCTTGTCAAGGGGCATGGCGGGCGCACAACAGGATCCAGCTTGTCCACAGAGGGTGGGCTGAGGTGCGCCTGGTACCGCTTTGTACGTGTGCCCGGCTGCTGTGCACACACGTGTTCACTCCCCCGACAGGTGTCCTCTCACAATGCCCAGGGAAGCGGTGGTGTACTGTTCATGACCCCTCCCAACACGGCGTGCTCCAACTTGGCATGTGCGCATCTACCCGTCACACCCACCCACCTGAGCACTGCGTCCATACGACTTCACACGACACATGTGTGTCTTCCACAGTTGTGCTACTCATTTGCGTTGACATCCAATACCAGTGGACTACATGGTCATGTCACGACTGCCGTGTACTTCACATACTCTCATCCTCTCTCATTCGTACTTGTGAAATGAGTCAGCGGAGACAGTTTTGGTTTCAAACATTATATTGAGTCTTCTGTCCTCTGTGATGCAGTATAGTGGACACTACTGGCAGCGGAATACATGTTGAGGATATACTGAGCATGATTACAAATGGGATAGGGTGTGGGGTTACATCTGCTTGGCCAAGGCTGTGCTAATGTACATTTACGTATAGCTGCGGAGCTGCGGACTTTGACACAGACGGTATACATGTAGCCTACCAGACCGCTCGGCATCATGGGCACAGTCCATCTCAGTTCCATGTGACAGGTTTGCTGCGGTTGTTCCTCATGCACGCGTGCATGTGAGATGACATCAGGGCATGTGCTTGCGTGCATGCAGCGGCGTGCCACTTGTTGTTGCACTGTGGTGGTTACTGGACATGTCACAGTCACTGGGGTCGTGTTGTTGTTGTATGCACTTGTCGTCCATGCAAAGGTCCTGGTATGGGATTCCCGGGGCGGGGGTGGGAGGGGTGCAGCACCCACAGACTCCAGGCGACCTATTCATGTCCACTGAGCGGTGTGTGTGTCCATGTGCGCTGGATCCATGTTGTGTCCTGGTTGTTCGTGCAGTTCCGTCCATGTGGGTGCGATACACAGAGCCCATGCCACTGCCTCCCACGATGCATGCGGTGTTCCTGGATGTGATGGGGAACAGTGTGCATGTCCCGGTCATATCCGATGTCATGGCGATGTCGTTGATGGTGTGGTTACAGTTGCCGGTCGTTTGGTATGGCTGTTGTGGTGGTGACTGTCCAGTCCGTGCGGAAGCTGAGCATGGGTGCGGGGTTGGACTTCATAGGTCACTCGGGGAACCTGCGTTGTGGTCCGACGTATTTACAGGTTGTCAGGTATGCGATGCCGTCCAGCAGGGCTTCCATGTCATTGGTGGTGTACATGTTTGCCAGCCAATGAAGCGGATGGTGGCTGTCAAGGTGTTGTTCGTAGGTTGTCCCTTGGAGGACCATGATGGGGCATGCTGGGTGACATTCGATGTAGCTGTTCTCGATGATCCGTCGTGTGGAGGCACAGTGGTTCCATTTCAGTGCGGGTGCGATGTTGGCCACATACGCCATGCCCCCATAGGCAGAGCAGGCCCTGTCGTGTGCGTCCAGAGGGAGGAGTAGTGGTAGCAGGTCCGCCTTCAGACATGCCGGGTTGGAGAGGCATATCTCGACGGGATGCTGGTATGGACACCTCCGACAGTAGAAGACGGGCATGACGCAGCTGAACAATGTGATGCGGTAAGTCAGTCGGTAACTTACGTTCAGCAGGGACAGGAGATCGCATCCCAATGTATGTATCGTGTTGGTTTTGTACAGCTTGAGCTGTTCGGCGTAGTTGGGTAGGTGTGTTGCGGTTGCCATTTCGCTGCGGTTCGTTGAGATGGCGTGCTCCGGCTGTGTGTGCAGTCTGCAATGTGCACGCTCCGGGGTTGCTGTGAGCTCTGTGTAGTCGTAGGGAGACAGGACTTGTGCTCTGTTGGCTTGTTTGGAGGACACGGGCCCTCTTCCCACATGCTTCTCAGACAGTTCAAGGTCAGTGCTGTGTGACTCCTTCCAATTAACTTGCATGTGGCCGACATGGGGGAGTGTTTTCTTCTTTCTTCCCCGTCCGTTGTGTGCTTCTGTGATATGCGCTATCTGCCCTGTGGTCGGTCTCCTCGGCATGCCTGTGTTGGTCTATTCTTGGACAATGGCTGTATTCACCGGCTTCTGTCGTAGGGCTGTGGTTTCGGAGTTGGAATGGAAGGTCATTCAGTGCTGTCTGCTCTCCCTTGTGTGGGCGGCAGGCTGCCTTTCCGCTCTGCGTTGGGCCTTGTGTGTGGATGTTATTCTTGGGCCACCTGTTGTCGGTCCCCGGGCTCTTTGGTGTTCCGTTTCATATGTCTTGTTCATATGTGCAGGGTGGTATGGGTTTTTCAGTGTGGTACTGGCGTTCCTCTTCCCGAAGGGAGCCCTGCTTCTCCTAGTTGGTGTTGCCGCCGCTGTGTGCTACGCCATGTTTGTTACACTGGGGTGTGTCCTGCAGTTGCGTGTCTTCACTGACATGTGTGCGTCGGTTGTGTGGCGTTGGGTGTTGTCCGTGAATTGGGCGTTGGGGACATGTCTGTGGCCGGCCTGTCACGTGTCATGTGCGTTCGGGGTGGGGCTGATGTGTGTGCTGCTTGGTTGTGTCCCTGTGTCTGTGTGCGACGCATGCATGGCGCTGCGGTTGGCCTCTGCGTTGTGCGCATGTGTGGCGGCGTCATCGGCGCTTTGGGACCGTGACGGGGTGGTTGGTTCCTAGTCCCAGGTGGTGCGTACACATGTGTTCCGCGATGTTAGGATTTGGCCTGTGTGTCATATGTGGATGCAATGGTGGATGTGTAGTGTGCACGCGCTGGTGGGGGTTGTCCGCTTTTCCGCCCTTGCACTGTGTGCGCTGTTTGCGTGCACTTGTTGTGTGTGTGCCTACCTGCGTCTCCGCGGTACGTTGCGTCCTTGGTGGTGCATCAGCAGAAGCATGGGAAGGGCCTGCAGTGCTGGATTCATGCCCGGGGTGCCGCTTCTTCGTTGTCCGTGCTCTGCGTCCGTGTTTCCGCCTCTCTTTCACGTGCGGTGTCTCTTGGCCGTGGGAGCCGTTTGTTTGCGGCATCGTAATTTATGCGCCGGGCGGGACGTGTTTCGTCGGACGGTGTGTGTCAGTTGTGCTGCGCCGCTACGTGTGCGGGCGCACTTTGATGGCGGACGGTGTTGCTGGCTTGCCGGCGGTGTTTGGCCTACTTTTCGCATCGTAATTGGGCGGGCGTGTGGACTGCTGCGTGCCGGCGGTAACTGGTGGTTTTTCCATCCGCCAGCACGGCGGTTGTGCTTCCGCCCGCCATCGTAATGGGCCCCTAAGAAACTGCTCCCTACCCTTATCCCCTATAAAATCAACATCACAATCCTAAATTCTCAAAAATAATTCTAAAAATTAAAAAAAATGTACAAATAATATTTTCAAATTACTCCCCACCCTAATTCAATATAAAGAAAACAACCCACTACAAAAACATTAGTTTTTTAAAAATATTTCTATTTTAATAAAAAAAATTAAATACTCCACATACATATCCCCTATAAATACATCTCACAAATACATATTTAAAATATTTAAAAAATATTTTAACATATTTTATTTAAATAACTCCCCACCCTTACAAATGTATTTTAAATATTTAAATTTTATACCAAATTTTTTCAATTACTCCCCACCCTTATCCCGTATAAACCCATCATCCCGCTCCTAAAACTTGATTAAAAAAAAAGAAAACAAACTTTTTAACATATTTTTTAATCTATAAAACATATAATAACTAATACTAAATTAACAATAATTAAATACTAACATTAAAGAAAAAAAGAATCAATATAATTAACAATATTTTTTACATCGAAATTTACAAAATCGATATTTTTGCATTACATATAATTTGATATATTTAACTACGAAAAAACTTACCTCGATATTTTACACCATCGATATTCTTGAGTCGATATGAATGCAATTCGATATTTCAATGTTGATATTCTGTCTCTGCACCTAAGCGAATTTCCTCTGTTTGTTTTTTATTGATATGAAGTGTTTATTATCTGTTATCATGACCAGATCCCTAGAGACATGCAAGCAACTGTTGGTTATCAGAATACGGCCGGTATCTCACATAAGGTGCAGCATTAAGTATACCTTACAATGCAAAAGTGACAGCGATAAAATCAGTCTTAGCCATCAAAATATAAAGAAACCTTGATGGTTTTAGATTTTTTCTAAATGGGCGGTCCACTGAATTTTATGTTCACCACCCATGATGTTTATAAGATATTTTATCAGGACTGTAATAGCCATTTATTTAAAACAACCAGTAAGCAGAGCATCACTCCAAGTGGCATTTCTCCATTATCAGCTTCTCTCATTAGTTGCTCTTTGATGTGCAGCAAAGACGTCTTTCTTGCCCTCAATCCGATATGTCAATTTCCTAGGATGACAGCGTGCTCCAGTTGTTTAGTTAATGTTGTTGCACATTGCCTTCTATTTTTAATCATACAGACCATTGCTTTGGCTTTCAATGCATTTCTACAAGATATTTTTGGAGGAGGTGAGTAGATTGCAAGCTCACACTGTAGTTCCTGCTGATGTTTTCCACTACAGCAAGCGTTAGTTCATTTTCCAAAACGTGTGTGAGCTTGTTCTATGTTCTCAAATTTCTACTGTCCTGTAAGCGTTACCTTCATTCACTTTCTCATTTATGTAAAAACTCAGTTTAAAGATTGGAACTGAGCGATCGACTGTGGCGCCTTTTTTCCTGTTGAGAAGACAAATGTTTTGTTCTTTTCAAAAATAGGGTGTATACATTTGGCATCAAACAGCATTTCATGTATGTTTTGGTTAATTGTCTAATTTTATGGTTTATGCAGCTCTATTTGAAAGTTGCTCATGAATCCTTTGAAAACTCGAATATTGAGGGATCGGAGAATGAAAAGGTACAGACTTCAGAAGCAATCAACACCATGTTCCTATTACTTTGCTTGGCTAATTAGACTATGGAGCTGATTCTGAAACTACATTTTCATTATTCCTGCTCCTAAAATTACTATGGTATTATTCTAGTTTGGACTAGCCCGAGCTTTGACTCTTTGATCGGAGTGTGGAAGCACGTACACAAAACCACCAAAATGTGTCCTTCTATCATGCACTTGGAACCTGGAAGCTGTACTTACGCATTTCACATCCAAGTTATTGCATCTCTTCTGACATTGGAATCCTGGTGTGCCTGCAGGAGCACTGGAACAGTTAAAGTAGAACTTGGGAGCTTTGCAATCTAGGGAGAAAGATAATTTACACATGAATTAATTCAGAATGTAATGAGTCAAATTACCATCATGTACTGTTGTTGGACTTGGCCCTTTCTGCAGCATCATCCCCAAACTTTTTGCCTCCTCCCTCCTGTTTATTTACCACATTTTGAGGGTCATTACGATGGCGGGCGGACAAAGTCCGCCCGCCAACGCAACGGAAAAAGGGACCGCCCGCCATAGGTGCGGCGGTCCCGCACCTGCAATTATGATGCCACCGCCACCGTGGCAGTGGAATCCCCTATTCCCAGCATTGTGGCGGGCGGTGCTCACAGCACCGCCCGCCACGATGCTGTGAATGCACGTTGTGCATTGACATGCACAAGGTGACAGGCACCGCGCAGTGCCTGCCACTTTGTCCATGCAAATGCAGGGTGGTACCATAGGTACCCCCCATGTGCACCCCCTGACCCCAAAACCCTGGGAGCCCACAACGGGCCCCCAGAAGCAAAGACCGCATGCCTTTCCATGGCGGCAATGCCGCCATGGAAAGGCTGCTTTCCGCCACCATCATAATATGGATGGCAGTGTCTTGCAGACACCGCCACCATGTTAGAGCCCTTTTCTGCCCGGTCCCCTGTCAGACCGGCGGAAGACCGGCGGACGGTATTTCTGTCTGCCGGGGTCCCCCCCGCCATCGTAATTTGTCGGGGGGAAATGGAATGCGGGCGGTGTGAAATAGCGGGCGGATCGCCACCGCCATACGGGCCATCAGCCCGCTATCATAATGACCCCCCTAGTTGGGTTTTAGGACTATGCACACTTTACCACTGCTAATCACTGCTAAAGTGCTTGTGCTCTCTCCTTTAAACATGGTAAAATTGGCTTACACTTTATTGGCACATTTAATTTACTTATAGGCCCCTAGTAAAGCAGTATTACATGTACTCAGGACCTGTAATTCAAATGCTTCTAGTGGGCCTGTAGCACATATTTTGCCACCCCCTTAAGTAGCCCTTTTTAACATGTCACAGGCCTGCCATTGCAACCTTTATGTGCACTTTTAAACTGCCATTTTGACCTGCAAAAATAAACCTTTAGTCAGGCCTAACCCTTCTTTTTCAATACATACAGGTCACCCACTGTTGTGCTTCTCTGCTGCAAGAAAGACTACTTCTCTGCTGCCCTGATGCCTGAGTGAGAAGGACTGGACCTGCATCTTGAACCCAGGACCACCAGACTGACTCCAAGGGCTAGTTTGCTGGGCTCCAACCAACTTGAACCCTGTACCTGGACTCTGCCTGACCTGGAACCTTGGACATAGGCCTGAAGGTGCTCTGCCAGTGCAGCTGTGGTCCCCATCAGAACAGACGAGAATCAACATGAAGCGATGCAATGAGATGTAGGCCCCACATAGCCTCGCTGTACAGCTGCCTGCCTCATCGGAATGACTGCCGAGTGATGCAAAACCTTGCCGCACTGCTGCCAGCTTCATCAGCACTGACGCAGAGTAACACAAAGCCTCGCCACACAGCTTTGCCAGAACCAACGTCAGACGACGCAAAGCCTTGCAAAGCATCACAGCGCAGTCAGTGCACAGGGTACATAAGGTTCTTTGTTCAGCGGGCGTAACTTGGTCTCTGTATCCGGACCGTGCTCTATCGCAGTCAGCCTGAACTTTTGATTTTGTCCCAGTCTGGAGCGACCAGATAACCGCAGGTGGAGCTTTGTGCTTTTTAGCACTATTTTTACCAAAGTCTTTAAAATTGCATATCTCCAGTTCTACTAATTAGATTTTTGTCATCTTGGATTCAAACAATTCATTTAATTTTACTCTGGTTTTCTAAATTAGTGTGGGAGTTTTCTTGTTTTGTGTTTTCACTTTATTAGTATTTGAAGTGATGCATCTATACTTTACACATTGCCTCTAAGTTGAGCCTGACTGCTTTTGTGCCATGCTACCAGATGGTTGAGCACAGGTTAATTTGGAGATCACTTGTGTTTCACCTTGAAAAGAATTGTGGTTGCTGCTTGAGTAGGGTTTCACCCCCCTCAACGAGTAACCCCATTTTCTACAGTTGTTTTAACAACTGCTCCTCTTTGGTCTCTTCCTGCAACCAAATCAACTATGATTTTTTGGAAGCACATTCAGGGCTAAGCTTTGGTGAAAACCACCATAGCAGCCTAAAAAATGTGGAGATACTTTTATTTTTGTAACAAATGTGATGAATATTCTGTTGCCTTTTTCAAACATAAATAAAGAATAGTAGCCAAGGAAATGTTGTCCTGAATGCTTGGGTTCTGGCAATACCAAATATGTGTGGCCACCATCGGTTTTGGAGTGTATGAGCCTTGAAGCATGTCGGCGTCAGTGGACTGTCAGCACATTTCAGAAGACATGAAGTGCACAATAATTCAAAGTGTATTTTATTATCTATTGTACTGTGCAGTGTAAGGGCCCGATTCCGATCTCGCTCGGAAAGCCCTCCGTACGACTCAGATCCGGAGGGCTTTCCGAGTGAGACGTGCTCTGGGAGTCCGAACGAGCGAGTACGATGCAGCCGTATGCTTACGGACTCGGTTCGCTCGGACTCCCATTGAACTCTATGGGAGCCTGTGTACAGACACGTACACAGGCTCCCATAGCAGAAAAGGGGTGGGTGGGGAAAAGCGTACACCCTGTGGCGTGCACCCCATGGTGCCCGCCACACTGTGCAAGCTTGGATCGGGGAGACCCATGGGCACCCCCTGTGATAGATTCGGAGGGCCCCGGGTGAAGGCGGGCCTGGTACGGCCCCCCGAAGTACGCTTCCGACAGCCGTTTTGTCTCGCTGAGACCGAGGCGAAGCGGCTGTCCGAATTGTGCATCGTACTCGCTCGGTCGGTAAGCGGCTTCATTGCGCGGCACGATTCATCTACAAACGAGACGAACAGAGCGGTTCGGGTCCGGAAACGATACGGTCGGCGCTTACGCGATCTTCTCATCGTACTTGGTCGTTCGGACTTGTGTGAGATTCGGTCGTGAACACGGGCTACAAATCGGATCCGGTAAAGCCAAATCCGATTCGGAGGCCTTCCGAGCGAGATCGGAATCGGGCCCTAAGTGTCTCAAAGCAAAACATGTTGAATCCTGCAGCCTATAATTTGAATTAAAGTTAACCTTAAAATCAAACAGTGCAGAGGAATAATAAAATACACTATTATCAATATTAATGAAGATTATTTTCCCAATCGCTTATTTCTGTCAAAAGAAGCAGACGTAGCCGCGTGAGTCGCACACAGGGGGGACCCATGGGTCCCCCCTACCTGTGCGTGTACGGCGCGAGTCGCTTCGCCGCGTACCCGCTGTAGGGGGCGCCATTGTTCGCCTCGCACCCATTGAGGCAATGGGAGCCCGCGTACGCGTTGTACGACCGGCTCCCATTGACTTCAATGGGAGTCCGACCGACTCGAGTACGATAGCATACGGACGCATCGTACTCGTTCGGTCGGGCTGCACGGGTCCGATTCGGTCGGAAATCTCTCCGGGTCCGGCTCGGTCGGAGAGATTTCCGACCCAAATCGGAATCGGCCCCCAAGTGTGGGTTTAGCTTCAGGGAGCTGAGAGAGTGTGCCACAGGCAATTGAAACAGGAAGGGCTCAGATAGTGAGCAGAAGTATCATAGTTTCAAAGAAGACATTAGTTAGCCAAGATGGTGCTGCCAGATTTAGAGACTAGGCTGCAAGAGACTGCACATCAAGACCTGTGCTAGGAGAGCATTAATGCTTCATAAAGAAGGCTTAAAGATTTAGCATGTAAGTGAAGGTCACTGCCCACAAAGAACAAACAGGATGATTTAGAGACTAGGCTGGGCAGAAACTTTTATTCATGCCTCAAATTATGAGAACATGCAGACTTTTTACATACTGAGAAATGTGGTGATGAACTTAAATTTTAGCTTCTGTAAGTTTAATGCATGCATGGGTAACATTGAGAGGCTCTTATAAGTATTACAAATTGTGTTTCAAATATCACATTGTGATGTATCTTGCCTCCACATTGGTAGTTCTTTAATTGCAAAAGAAGATTTATTTGCATTATTTAATGTGGGGGCTTCAGGCTTTAGTGGGTAGACGTCAGGGGGGCAAATATCAGGCCTCAGTCTGTGAAACACTATGGGGCCGATTCCGATCTCGGCCGGTAGGGCTCCGAATCGGATTCGGCTTTACCGGATCCGATTCGGAGCCCTGTTTCCCGACCGAATTGTACGTGCGTCCAGGCGAGCGAGTACGATGCGTGCGCTCACGAAATCTCTGACCGACTCGTTCGCAGGACCCGACCGCTCCGACCGACTCGCACTGGGACGACTCGCACCGCGCAATGGAGAAGTTCCCCGGCCGGGTAAGTACGATGCGCATCGCGACCGCTCCGACCGACTCGCGCAGTCCGGCTCCAAGGAGCTGTCGGAGCCGCACTTTGGGGGTCCGTGTCGTGGAAGCGTAGGCACGCGAGTCGCACACAGGGGGGACACATGGGTCCCCCCTACACGTGCATGTACGGTGCGACCCGCATCGACGTGAACACGCTGTAGGGGGCGCCCTTGTTCGCGTCGTGCCCATTGAGTCAATGGGAGCCCGTGTACGCGTCGTACGACTGGCTCCCATTGACTTCAATGGGAGTCCGACCGAATCAAGTCCGATGGCATACGTGCGCATCGTACTCGTTCGGTCGGACTGCCAGAGTCCGATTCGGTCGGAAATCTCTCCGGGTCCGGCTCGGTCGGAGAGATTTCCGGCCCGAATCGGAATCGGCCCCTAAAGGGTGATGGAGGCACCAGAAAGTGAACAGGAATACTTGTGTGAAAGCAAGCAGCAACCAACCATTGCCAACAGCATCTGCTAAAGCATGCGCACCAGAACCAGTTGGGAAGTACTCTTAAGGATCTTACTCACCCATGTCTTTTTACAGAAAAAATATGGTACTCACAGCATTTATATTAATTCCTTCATTGTTCATAGGTTTCAATGCCACCTACATTTTCAACCTTTTACATTGATTTTGGTGGAAAGAAATGACAAATTGTTGCTGAGATCATGATGCCTGCAGTTACCAGTATTTTAATGAAGCTTGAAAAAGGTTAAATGTTTTTATTGTCAGTGGGCTCTCAGTAAAACATTATTTTTGAGAGCTTTGTTGGGGAGGTGCGCATGTTTGGTGCAAATTTGAATTAACTTTTTTTTTTTTTTTTAATGTCTTTGTTGGCATTTTCAAGATACAAATGGAGAAATATTAGGCCGCAATAGGTCTTAGAATTTGAAGGATGAGTGCAATCAAGCAACCTTATAAGAAAGCAAGGCCCTCTGAAAACCACAATAATTGGGGTTCTATATGCAAGATGATATCCCCAATCCTTGTATAAAAAGCCATTACCATTAGAGATCAACAATATCAACAAGAACAATTATAAATACTGGCTAGTAGGTAGGAGGGACTTCTCTAGTGACATACAGAGAGTAGAGAGGGGCTAAAGAAAATATATGACACAATAACATTGTTAAGAAGGTGGTAGGAGGCTGGAGAGAAAGTCTATTGTGTATTGTGTAAGGGGAGCATCACTTTGCTGTATGCAACAGTCCATCAGTTACATCACAAGAGGGAGGAGAGGACAGACCAGGAAGAGGCGCCTGGGAGCAGCAGCCTCCCCCCCAAAGGACAAAGATGGGAACACATCAGGGGAAGGGGATGCAATTTGTCAAAGAGCTTCTTTATGAATGTGTCCCAGAGCGTGATGCCACCTGCGGTCCCGCGTCCAATGGAAGCAGACGACATAGCACTTGCTTCTGCTACTGCCCATTTATGTGTCACCCCAAGCCATACTGAGATTTCAGGCAGATGAGCTCCTTTCTAGGACATGGCTATTAGCTGTTTATATAACGCTAGTGCTAAGTTCGCCATACTCAAGTAATGCCTAGAGCATTTCATAAGTTTACTGATCCCCAATAGACAATGTAATGGATCTAGAGGAAGCTGTACATCGATCACTGCAGAGATATGCTCCAGTACTTGGGTGCAGGCACCTACCAGAGGCGGGCACTCCCACACCATATTAAAAAATGTGGCATCTGCATATCTGCACAAATGGAAGGAGTTCCTGGGAACAACGCGTGGAGGCGATAATGATAAGTCTGATGGAGGTAGTTAAATTGTGTAATTTTGAGGCGTGCATTACGGGACACCCGCTTATTGTGGCCTAATGCCATTGTCCATTGTTTGTCCAAAAACAATCTGTGCCGATGTCTGTCTCCCATCTTGTCTTGCCTTTAAGCATCCAGCACATGCATGGTGCTAGGAAAGCTGCATTAAGCGATGACGCAGCCTTTCGACCCACCCCATGGGTAAGGAAACAGTGCATCCCCTGATGGAGTAAAGACTCTGCAGCATCCATCAACCACACGTGCCTAATACTGCATTTTAACGGATGATAGATGAGAAAGGACTACGCTCCCAGGACGGAGGAGTCTTGAAGTTGTTGAAATAATTTTAGGGTGCCATCCTCAAAGAGGTCGCCTAGTTGGAACAGTCCTGCCTCCCACTAGGGACCGGGGCCATGACCATCCAGAAGCAACCTGAACTCAGGGAGATCCCAGAGAGGTATCCCCAGATGCCCCTCTCTAGGACCAACACTCATTCAACTGCACTGGTTCCCGATTAATAAAAGAGTATCTTTCAAATCCCTGTGTTTCTGCCATAGAATTCTAAACAACCGTAGTCCTCGTTATCTGCAGAAACTCAACTAGCCCTGCAAACCCAGCAGGTGCCTCAGATCCATTGAAAGGAGGTTAGCAGCTTGCCAAGGGTGCAAGGAGCTCGGATGGGTGGATGCTCTTTTAGCCTCTTGGCCCCTAAACTGTGGAAATCTCTTCCACTTGACCTGAGGCTAGAAAGCTCAAAACAAACCTATTGGAAAAAACTTAAAACCTGGCTCTTCAAAGCTTGAATATTTTCTACCTTTTTGGTAGACCTGGTAGTTCAATGTCCCTGCGTGGGGACACTTCGTTATTGGAGTAACCAGATGCTTAACAAATTAAAATATATATATATATATATATGGGGGAACCATATGTTTGGGTTGCATATATCTATTCCATACCAGATTGGCCACACGTAATAATCTAGAGAGCTCTTTAGTAGGGCTACCTGCTGATAATAGCCAGTGGAGCAGATTTCCATTTCCAAGCTCACTAAGTACAAAATTAAACTCTCCCATCCTGTCCTTCGCCAGTCACCGCATAGGCCATTGCAGTTGTGCTGAAGTGAAGTACACCTTGAAATTCGGAGTGCCCAGGCTCCCCTCTTGAATGGGGAGATGTAATATCTGAAGGGATACATGCTTACGTGCTGGTCCCCAGGTCAAATCTGACTCCAGTCCCTTTAGTTCCTTATTGACCGCCCTGGCAGGTCATTCCGGAAGCACTAAGAAAAAGTATAGGGACCATGGTAGGATAAGTATTTTGGCTAAAGCTGCACAGCCAGTAGGCGATAAAGGTAGCATCCTCCAAAAGGCCATTGAGTTCCGTACCGAAGTCAAGGTCCTACCATGGTTGACATCTAAAAGATCCCTGTAACAGGGGTACACATTAATCCCTAAGTAGCAAAAGGTGTCAAAGTGCCAGGGAATGTGGTTGTGTTTCAATGCATTTCTCTCTGCGAGATTCAAGTTCCGGAACGGGTAAGTACAAGATTTACCCCAATTAATCTGGAGTCCAGTTAGGTTTCTAAAGGTGTTTAGCAGGGCATATAGGGCATATAAGGATTCAGTGTGATCTTGTAAATAAATGAGCACATCATCCGCGTAGAGGGAGATCATGTGCAAAGTCGTGTGAACTGGTATATCCCAAGTAGGGCCTCTGGTCCGCAATGCCGCAGCCAGTGTCTTCATAGCCAAAGCAAAATGATGGGCAAAAGGGAGCAACCCTGCCTGGTACCCCTAAGAATAGAGTAGGAATGCGAAATATAGTGTCCTATGAATACTCTATCCAGTGAGCAGCACACAGTAATTTGACCCATTTGAGAAATTCTGGGCCTATGACAACGGCCTGCAGAACAAGGAACAGATAGGTCCAGCCTAATGTGTCGAAGACCTTCTCAAAATCTAGGGAGACCACCACCTGTAGAGGTTCTGTGTTGTGTGCTGTACCCATGACATGGCACAGCTGACGCATGTTAAATGCAGTCGATCGATGTTGAATGAATCCTCATTGGTCAGAGTGTATCAGAAATTTGAAGGCAGGGAGCAGTCTGTTGACCAGAACTAATCTCAGGATCCGGTAGTCAATGTTGAGCATGGAGAGAGGGCAATTGGAACTCACCAAGAGTGAGTCCTATGTCTTGTTTTGGTAATACAACTATAAGGGCTTCTCAGAGGGAGGTAGGTACAAAACCCTGGCTATGTGCCTCATTGTACATCGCCAGTAACTTGGGAGCCAGCTTAGCACCATATGCCACATAAAAATCTACGGGGAGCCCTGTGCCATCGGGCAGATGCCCTAATGGAGCTCTTACAGTTGTATGGGTTGCTCCAAAATCCAGCAAGCGTAGGGGGGATAATTGGGGAAGAGTAAATCCTCACAATAAAGCTTCTAATGCTGGCATGAACAGCTCCATAGGCGGATTATACAACGATTCATAGTATTTGGTAAAGACTTAATTTATGTCCGCCTGTATATTCACTATGGGGCACATTACGATGACGGACGGAAAAGCCCTCCGACCGCCATGGAATCGGGAGGAATCCCCCTGCATGACCTGCAGCATTTCCGTCGGACAAATTACGATGCAATGTACGCAGAATCAGACCACGGCGGAAGAATGCCACAAAAGACCGCCCACCTTGTTCGGAAAAGCTGCAAATCCGACCGCGTCGGACGGGGAAAGCTGTGCAAAGGCCTGAGAAGGCTGCCCCTGCCGCAGCATGACCGCACGGCCAATTACGATGAGAATGCGGAGCAGGCAGACCGAGCACTGCGTCCGAACGCCGCGCACGCACACAGGCCAAATGAATGGCGGACAGAAACGACGTCACAACAACGGCCAAAGTGTGCCTGTACCCCCTGCCGCCCACAACCACAACACACACGCCACAATGATACACCCCAACTTGCTCCCAGTAGGGAAAGCCATGCGCAGCATGGAAGAGACATCTGGAGGTCATCACCCATGTGGACACACCCACAGACTCAGTATAAAACCAACCCCATCCTGGACCAGCATCCTCTGCACACCACAAGCCGAGACAGAGAGGCAGGACACCATTGACTCACACTGCACAACAGGTGTGGCGCAGCGGCCAGGGCGACTGACTCCGGAACCTGGGGCTCACGGTTCGATCCCCGGCGGCAGATCAGCCCAACACCATGTGACTCTGGGCAATAGCTCGCTTAATCTTCCCGACGGCCCCTAGCGCCGGGACACCTCTACGGAGGTAGCTGTGCGCTTTACAAATACTGGAAATTTACATTTACATTTACATTTACATCACACCCACCTATTCCCACACAACACCACTCCCACCCACACACCTCACACACTACACAAATCTCCAACATCACCTTGCACCCTGCACCCCTCATTCATTTGCACCATGCCCCCCAAGAAAATGCCCAACTTCACCGACTCAGAGTTGAAAGTGATGGTAGACGAGACAATCAGGGCAGAACCACATTTGTACGGGCACCTGGTCCAACACACCCCACCTGCGCGCAAGAATCAGATGCGGGCAAGGATCCACAGCAAAGTCAATGTCATAGGGACCACCCTACCCACTGTGCATGACATCAGGAAGCGGTGGTGCAACCCCAAGGGCCGGCTCAAGCTATGGGCCCAGAGGAACCACGCGGCGGCACAGAAAACTGGTGTCGGCCCTCCCATCCCACCACCAACCGTCACTAAATGGGAGGAGAATGTGCCTGCCATGATGCATCCAGAGAGCCTCACATGAATCGTGGGGGGACTGGAGGCTGGTAAGTACCAACAAACATGGACATGACGGAAGTTGTCACAGATCACATAGCGCAGACCAATGAAATCCTTAGCAGTGTGCCCACAGGAGCCAGCATCACACCGCATCCTCTCATGTGGACGATGTGGACATTGTCGCATTAACACACTTAAGTACTGTTGCACAGGGATTTTCTGAATACACGTGCGATCTATACAGGTTCAACCACATGAACACCAGTCCCTGACAACATGCACACGCCAAATCTGGTTTCAAACTGCACTTCGCTGTTCCTGCATGAGTACAACACCTGCGTGCACAGGCCAGGCATCACGTATATAGGATCTGTTGCACGACGTGTCCTTTTTGTGGCAATGTTCAGCTAACTACCCCATGAGTGATTGTGGATAGTCATTTGTGGCCTCACATTCACACAGTGAAAGCATACTTCAATAAGTGTGCATGCACAGTGGGCCTCTGTTTAGACAAGTGGTCGCTCCCACACCAGACCGGAGACCTTTGAATTGCAGGTGACTTGACCGTCCCGCGCTATCCAGTCACTGCTGAACACGGCTCTCCCACTATTTTCGCAGTGAACTGACACACAAATTATTGATAGCGTCTGATGCTGAAGGCCGTTGCACCCTTTTTATCAGACCTGTGGGCTCTGGCCTTGTCCCCTCCTTCCAAGTTTTTCCAGGAGTACCACCGGGTGTGATTGCTCCAAATTTCAACACTGCATTTAGTGGTCTCAGTTCATTACTTTCGCTGTACAGCTGAGCGCTGGTTCTGAGATTGCTTCCATGCCATGTCTGACCGTCCTGTGGGCCAGGCCGAGCCAGGTCAGCTGCAACTGTACCGTGCCCACATGCAGCATCTCTTTGGATGTGTCCCATTGGCTGTGCTGGGCATCAGTTATGGTCTAACGTTCTGCAATGCCTATTTCACCTGCGTGCAACCTGAATTTTCCTGCAGGAGATGTCTGTCTGAGTGGGCCATGGATGTCTGCCTTTCAAACACATGCCTTGCCGACCTGGATCATGAGCTGTGGGTGACTCCTTTGTTGGTCCATGTGCAAGACTGCTTCGGTGAGACACGTTTATGGGATGCCTTACAATGTGTCAGGCAGGCGGACAGCTGCGCCTGTGCGTTAGCGCAATGGCTCCTGTGCAATGCCTACATCGAACCTCTCCCAGGTTGCGATGGGATGCTCCTTTCAACCTTGTGGTGCGAGGAGCACATCTGTTCCTTCATACTGCTGGATTGGATGGCGGTCCTCTTCGCTGAAGATGATTTGGATCGTCTTTTGGAACTGATTGCCTTTGAAGCTGCATGTGCCTTCTTGGATTTGTAACTACTTAACAGCAACAGGGACCGGTGGTGACTAATTCAATTTTCGTTTCCCTTTCTTCACGCCTCCTGACGGGAATTGTCATCCAGCTCTCTGACTTTAGCCCTGTCGACATTGGCTTGGACTATGCTGAGCTCTGCGGGCTGTCTTGCTTGGTACCACGGACCGGAGCAAGTGGAGCCTCCCATCTGACCGTCGTGGACATTGTCGTCTAGCATGGGCCCGTCTTCCATTATGCTAATGTGGCGCATGAAGATTACATGGCGTTGTTGATTTGCAAATACCCAGGGCTCGGGTGTACATCTTGCTTCATGTTAAATGGATATGTCACTGTGGTTACTGGTTGGGTACTACTACTCATGCATTTTCAACCTGTTGTGGCAGGTATGTTGCATGCTTTGACACTGTCGTAAAAACTTCACATTTGGAGACGTTTCTTGTCTTCGACATGTCTGCTTGTGTACAGGCGCTTGAATGCCTCAGAGTGAGTAGGAGAGCAAGTGAGTTAGTATGGCAATGGTGTCCTGTGTGTAGGGGTGCTTCGTTGTGCTCAGTCCCTGCATGCACTGGTTCTCAAATCCTGTGCATAGTCCAGTATGTGTATGAAATCTCGTGAACATTTGTCAAAGTCTGTGAGACAACAGCAAGGCACGCAGACACAGTCATAGTCGATCATAGTTGAATCACAGTCAACGGAAGTAGTTGACGATGAGCTGTTGACGCTGGTCAAGGCCTTCTTCCTCACCCCTGTCATCGTCACTGGGCATGTGTGGGTTGGGAGCGGGGGTGATGTTGCTGGTCCACCAGATGTAGCAGTCATGTGCCGACCCCGGATACTCTGCACACACGTGTGAGATGATCTGCTCCCCCTGTCGTACCACTTGCACGTTGATGGAGTGGTAGTGTTTGGGGATCCTATAGATGGGTTCACTTGCCTGTGGTGGTACGAGGCCAATGAGTGTACCATCAATGGCTCCCATCGACATTTGGTATGCCTCCCAGGCAGGGCCAGCTCCAGGAATCTTTATTTGTGTGGTCCCAGGCTTACGGGTGGGCCACTGCGTGCCCGATTTGTCACTTATGTCACTCGCCAGGCCTGCTTCAGGGCCCTCCTTTATCTCTCCTCAGTTTTACAAGGGCCAGGTAGACGCATTCTTTCCATCCATATTCTCTTTCTAGATGTTATCACTCTCATGAAGTGTGTTTATCCATGAAGGGTCCTCATGATGGGAGGAGGAGGTTACTTGAGGTGGGAGTATCAGGCAAGTGACACTTCTCATGCTTTCACTCATGCCCTCCTCCTCGGATTCCCTCTCTGCCACCCTAGTCCGGCGCCCCTCATCTCTCCATAGCCACTCGCTCATGTGCAATTCATTTGTTTTTTGGCGCTACTGATATCAGTGTAGGGTGTGACAGTACTTTACGTCACGCACACATTGTACAGAGACAATCAGTCATACAAGTATGAAGGACATCAGTCTACATGGAATGTCACGAAAGCCAATGAGGTTTACAAGGTGTGGTAATCACATGTCATCCATACTGGTGGGCAGGATTTTTGAGGGCGTTTGGTCTGGAGTAGCACTGACTCATGACGTGTGTGGGAACATTTGCAGGCAATGGCAGCTAGGCACACTGCACGCCACACCAGTACGTGTGTTGGGAGTTCTAGGGATTACAAGTATGTCTGATTTGCAGACAATGGACACCTCAGATTGTCTGCCTATGTCACTGGCCCTTCACAGGACAACCCCTGTCCAAGAGACGCCAGTCAGATGTCAAGGGATATACAAGCGATGTTCACAGGTTGGATGTTTCATTACACAACATTGGTACAGTGCGAGGGACCTTTGTCCTTTTTGACTCCTTCCCTCATTTCAGTCCATGCTGGCCACAAGGCATGACAATGTATGTGATTTCACTCTCCTTTCTTGGACATACCATGTGTGTGAAGACTTGACTCAAAGGTCACACTCTCTCATCCCTTCACAGTGTAGTGAGCAGCTGGTCACTGTTCTAGTTCTGATGTACCAGCCATTCCCAGAGGGCTGGCTTACCCCCCACCCCACAGCCACCCAGCACAGGCGTCACTGGACTTGTGACCCTGCCAACAAATGGTGCCGGACGCACGTGCCCTGGGCCAGTTCTCCCATACAAGTACAGTGTCTGTGTGGTTACTTTATATGCATGGGGGCCTCGTGCCCCACAACATTACACATGGGGTGCACCAATCACTTTAGGCGAATGAGCTGTGATGTGTGATGTAATTCGCAGGGCGCCAATGCACATGCAGAATGTGTTTGCATGCGCGTAAGCTGGCATCCGCAGCGATGACACGCATTGGCTCCAATTGGATGTTGCAGGGTTGCGGTCGCAGCTTCCGGGCTACCGCGGTGTGGCACACACTATGCGGATGAGCCATCAGCCAATGGGGGCCTTCCGTGTACATATTTTGATATTGCGGTGTGCGCGCTGTGCTACTGCGGGGCTCGTCATTGGCCCCAATTGCCTTTAGGGGCACAGAGGGTCACTCATGGGGATTGGGTGGGCCTCGCACTTTGTATTTGGCAGGTTGCCACATTCAGCGTGGTGCCGCCAGGCTTGCTGGGAGTTGTAGTTGTTCAGGGGTTGCATGCGTGGAGATGTTTGGTACGTACCTCTGCTGTTGAGCATGGCGGCGTCTTATCTGCCTGAGGTGCAGTAGGTTGAGCAGCGGGGAGGCCTGTGGAGCTGGATCCATGGCAGCTCCGGTGGTTTGGATGGCTTCTGTATCGGCTCTTCCTCTCCGTTGTTGTATTTCCGCCATCCGGAACGTGGTGGTTTTTACGCGGTGGTGGGAAGGGCTGTTCGCAACATCGTAATCTTGTTGGCGGGCGGAACGTGTTTCCGCATGCCAGTCTTGCTCTGTTTGCTCCGTCCGCCACCCTTGCGTACGCACAAAACGTGCGGAGCCTGACAGACCGCGGCGGACGGTGACAGGCCTCTGTTGGACCATTGTGATTTGGTGGTAGCAATGACCGCACCTGGGGCGGTCGACATGTCGGTTTTCCGCCACCACCACCAGCACGGATGGCCTTCCGTCCGTCATCGTAATGAGCCCCTATGTGTCCCTCTGCATCCCGAATGGTGCAAATAACTGTCCGCTGGATTTCCAAAAGTAGCAGCCATGCCAACCCTTGCCCATGCTTGTCTCCCTCGACATGTTGATGCACTACAGGGGCTCCATAGTCAAGGTCACTCAAATGTTGGGACTATTCTCTATGTTGTTGACGAAGATTTGCCAGTCTCAGGCGTGCAGATACTGCGATCGCCGCCTCAAGTTCGGCAACCCGTATCCGTGTTTCGAGGTCCGTGACAGAGTGCATCAATGTCAATTTTGCATCCCAAGAGGTATTAATTCAGTGTCCCCTCATGACTATTGCATCCCACTCACAGCCCCTGCTGGTCTCTGTGCCATCATTAGTCTCAAAATGCTGTGAGAGGTACCTACCTATGCCCTCCCTGTAGGGCACATCTCTCAATGCTTCCGTTCGTAGCCTCCATATCGGGACAGCAGACCTAGTCACCCCCCACCAGAAGGTCACCATGAGTGGATTATGGTCGGAAATGGTGAGACCTCAGTACTCAGAAGCCTGTATTAGGTTCCAATACTCAGAAGTACCAAAAATATAATCTAGCCTAGTATGAATCTGATGGCCAGGGGTATAATAGGAATATTCTGTGTCAGTTGGATGTCCCAGGTGCCAGACTTCATGAATATGAAGCACCGCAGCCCAATGCTGAAAGTGCTTCCAGGCGTATATAGGGCCTGATTCACAGAACTAACTTACGTCAAAAACGTAAAGTTAGTACCTTTTAGTATTCACAGAATACACTTACTCATTTTGGTATTCACAGAATACACTTACTCATTTTGGTATTCACAGAATACACTTACTCATACTAACTTTATGTCCGCACTCGGGCCGGAGATTCCGGCCCGGTGGTGGAGATTCCGGCCGTTTGTGGAGATTCCGGCCCGGAGGTGGAGATTCCGGCCCGGAGGTGGAGATTCCGGCCGTTTGTGGAGATTCCGGCCGGAGATTCCGGCCGTTTGTGGAGATTCCGGCCATTTGTGGAGATTCCGGCCGGTTGTGGAGATTCCGGCCGGTGGCGGAATCTCCACAAACGGCCGGAATTTCCACAAACGGCGGAATCTCCACCTCGGCCGGAATCTCCACAAACGGCCGGAATCTCTGGCCGAGTGCGGACATAAAGTTAGTATGAGTAAGTGTATTCTGTGAATACCAAAATGAGTAAGTGTATTCTGTGAATACCAAAATGAGTAAGTGTATTCTGTGAATACCAAAAGGTACTAACTTTACGTTTTTGACGTAAGTTAGTTCTGTGAATCGGGCCCATAGTCCCTGGGTACACCACAATCCTGGGACCTGTGGGTCATGTATTAGGGACAGAGATAACATATGGAAAAAGTCGGCCGGGTGCATGTTAGATGTGTAGATGGAGAACAGGGAGGTGGGGCGCCCATCTAACAATCCCTCCAGCAGAACATATCTACCTTCAGAATCAATCAGCGTCCCACGCTGCACTAAAGGCACAGCTGGGGCCATCCAAATCAAGGCCCCTCAAGCCTAGGCCGAGTATACAGTACCATATGTTTTAGCTTGCCAGAGTTTGGCAACCATTTCAAGTTATATCTTAGTGAGGTTATTCAAAACATGTAAAAAGGCAAAAGAAATAGGCTGTTAAGTGGCCAAAGAAATGATCTTGAGTCTTCAGATGATAAAAATAATTCTTCTTTATTGGCTTCAACCCAGTGCGTGCGCAGCCAACGCGTTTCTCCCTAAACAGGGCTTCATCAGGACTGCAAATATAACATGTTTACATAAGTGTATTTGTACAAGTGATAGCCAATATAAAAATTTTTTTCAAAAATATGTTCTTAAGATCTAGACAAAGTGACAAAACACCGCTGGTGCAGATGCATGGTAGATTTAACAGAGCACAAGTTACACCTGCGTCCGAGCCAGTATGCTCAGCAACGAAACCAATATCTGGACACCCAGAGAAGAGACTCAAGAAAGCAAGAAAAGGAACATCGAGAGGAGCTGTGAGTGTTAAAGAATTCTGAGAATTGGAGAAAGCACAAGAACCCAGAACGGTACACCCTTGTAGTGAAGAAAACTTAGGCACAAGGTATAAACCGATGTTGATGAAAAAAGACAACTATAAATGACGACCAATGTGCAAAAGCACAGGTGCGTAAAACACGTGTCAGAGATTATCACTCTGACCCCCTTACCAATGTAAACACCACCACATGGTTTATGGGGTGCAAAGTGTCAGAATGTATGTCCCACTCGAGCTATTGCAGTCTATAGAGAGAAAAAAAGACATTCAAGGAAATTAAACCTAGAAAAACCAGTCCGCCAGTAATACAGATACTGTCTCCCACAGGAAAGCTGTTGTACCTTAAGGTTGAATACGTAGATTCAGATAAGAGCCAAAAAATGATGCCTCCAGTAGCGTTATACTGTGCGGTCGTTCCATTTAAACTTGTGTGGAAATCAGGTACTCCCTCACATGTGGGAGACGTGAATGGTTACAGGAATAAGCTGAGAATAAGACATTAATAGCCTGGTTAATTAAAACTGGACATACAGGGTGTGGAACAATTAAGCCACCCATGTAAACATAGTCTGACCAAGAGGTGTACATAAAGTGCATTTTGCAACATCGTAAAAGTAACTGATTCAAAAAGGAGTAATGAATAGGGGCCTACTCTCAGCCAGTTTCCCCGGGCGAGTTACCCAGTCATTAGGGTCATAATCGTACTAAGGGCATGTAGAGAAATTATCATGAAAAATTAATATGTGCCCTGCACAGGTCCATAACTAATACACAAAACAGATTTACGGAAGTGGGACAGAATCATACTGAGGGCATGATGGGAAGTTATCATGAGAAATTATTATGTGCCCTGCAAAGGTCAGTAACTTGTACACAGAACAGATATGTGGGAAAGAGACCCACATCGAGCCCACAGAACGGGTACAGCTTAGTGGCCGAGTACCCGTCCGACTCGTGTTGAGATGCAGGTAGAATAGTCACACTTGTGAAAACGTGCATCCCAACTTATACGCAGCACGTGTCTATTAAGCGGCCCCGTACTCTGACTCGCCCGTATGCGGCACTCGTGTCCATACATCAGAATGTGGAAAAAAGATCCACATTCAGCCAGCAGGAGGGGTACAGCTAAGCTTAGTACCTGTCCTAATCATAATGAAATGAGGGTAAATTAATCACAAATGTAAAGCACCCCAACTCACACGCGGCAAATTGCCTGTTGTGAGGTCCCGTCCCCTGACTTACCCGTGTATGGCACTCATGTCATGAGTGACGCGAGTGCTTTATATTGTTACAAGTTAACAGAGTGAATGTTGTAGACATTAGCAGTAGAAAGGGTTTCAGAAGATAATACGCAATGCAATACGATACATAATGTCATTTATAAAACAACCACCCCATAACTCCACTCTCCCTGTCGTTTAGATAGATGATAAGGTACCCATAAAAACTGTAACACTGGAAAAAACCAAAAAGAGCATGCATGATGGGATGTATACCATAAGGAAGAAACAGTCAGTTCGGAAATGTAGTAAAGGTGGCGTCGGACCAAACGTAACCATATAGGGCAAATAAGTATTTGCAGAAAGATTTCTGAGCCCAAACTAAGTGTTCTAGATAGCATGTCCCACCACTCACAGGTGCAACCAATTCCGGTGTCATACATTACTGGGCTCACAGGGTGTTCCAAGCAGGGGGCAGGGATCAAAGGGGATCATGACAGTCCAGGAACTGACCAGTAAGGGTCCGAGTTCCCCCTCCGGGGAGAGCCCAGCTGACTAATCACTTCTGAGGTGACCAACCCAGGAGCTCTAATTTCTGTGTCAGTGTCAGTAGCTAAGAGGTGGATGATTGGATTTATAAATTGTGACCTTGACCACCACTCGTGCCCTCTCCCGGGCTGCCTGTTCATCTGTGGGGCGAGACTGGGTCCTCCGTAGGCGTCGGCTGCGCTTTGGTTTTCCTTCAGACCAACCACCTAGTTCACTTTGGGATGCATTGGTGGGGATTCGTACCCCTTTGGAGTGCAGCCAGCCTCAAACTTCTTACAGGGTAGTGAAGAAGAGCGTAGAATCAGAGTCTATTATATGTAATTTGACTGGGGAAAGTAATGCATATGAACGGCCTAAGGTACCGAGTTGCACCTTAACTGCAGTGAAGGTGCTGCACTTTCTCTGAACCTCCGCCATGTAGTCCAGCTACGCCGTGATCGTAGCACCATTGTATGGTCAAGGGCCTTTCCATGTAAATAATTGTAAAGGCAGATCTCTCTCTCAGTAATTAAGAAGGCATGTAATGATGGGGCGAGGAGAAGATACCAGAGGAGGAGGGTGTCCCGGTATCCTATGTGCCCTTTCAAAGGAGAAGAAGTTCGGGACTTTGGTCATGAGCACTGTCGACGTTAGCCACCCCTCCAGGGATAGTTCTGTGTTTGGGGTCTCATCCCCCTCAGGGAATTCCAGGAAGTGGATGTTCTTCCATCGGGAGCAGGCCTTTCACATCCTCCGCTCGTTGAAGAGAGCTCTTCCACCTCCTTTGTTTGGGGTCTTGACAATGTCCTGTAGGGTTTTCACTGTGAGATTAAGGAGGGAGAGCTTGGATTCTGTATCATCCATGTGGTCCACAAGTTTAGCATGATCAGCAGGCAACAGGCCTGTTTTAATTTGAATTGCTAGCTGCATTTCCATTACAGTCTTTGAGTCTTGTTTGGCAGGGAGTACTTTATCAAACATCATTGTTTGTTTCTCCAGAATGCTCTCCAATTGCCGCATCAGATTGGGCAAGGAAGAGGTGCCAAAAACATGTCAATTATGGACTTCTGGGGCGGAGGTTTTGAAGCCTTAGGACGGACTATGCTACTGGAGGTTCCCGGTCTGCCCAATTCGGACGTAGTGCTCAGGGGCGCATGCAGCATCTGTCAAGGCAGGAACATTTTGAAGCGTGACTCCTCCAAGGTTGCGATGAGTCCCAAATTTCCATGATTGTGAAATTGCTGTCATGCTACCTCTGGACCAGGCCCCAGACACCTCAAGCTTATAGTCAGATGTGACTGCCAATCAGACAAGCCCAAACCACACCTGAGGCAATTCAGTAAGGTGTACTTGTATTCAACTCACAATGATGGGGGGGGGGGTCAGTTAATCCTGAGAGAGCAATAGCCTAGAAGTGAAAGGAAGCCATAAACTTTGCCTGAGTGTGACTTTTGGGGACAGTTTTATAATTGGTCTCCATCAAATAAAAGTCCAGGGTGCAATGGGAGGGAGAAAGACCCAGCCAATGGGCCGGGCACTGCAGGAGATAAAATTCCTGGTTCAGCTGTGCAGTGGCCGTTAAAGCCCCGTTGCACCACAGCCAGCCGGAACTGATCTTAGGCACAGGGGAGCGCGTGCCACCCAGCGCAGTCCCCAGGTGCTGCCATGTTTCTGAGGCTGGCACTTTGTGATCGGTGTAGACCGCAACAGGTGCTTCCGTAGCTGAGAGGGCCCCTTCTGGGCACAAGAGCACAGCCATTCCACAGCCTCAGCACCAAAGGCAAGGAGGGGCCGTCCGCGCCCCCACTTGCCAGCCTCAGGCCCCAGATGGCAGCAGTTAAAGCACAGCCCTCCTGGGCTCCCACCCGGGCGACTCTGCACTTAACTGCTCAGGGATGCCGCACCCCTCCTGGCCATGTTCAGCAGGCCGCCCTCCAGACTGCAGTAGCAAAACTCTTCTTGGGTGAATTTAGCGCCACAGCGCACTCTGTATCTTCGCTGTCGCTGATGTGGTTCGGGGGGAACACATCTGGAGCAGTGGGTTGCCAAATCAAGGAGAATAACTGCTGTTGGGCCCAGAATCTATCAGGGCCTCAGCTTTAGGCGTCCGATCTCTGCATCATCTTGGCCACGCCCCCACAAATTTGAATTCATTACCCCTTTTTGGCCTATTCAAGGTTTCTCGTGATGCCAAAGAATATTGAATTATTTGTTAACTCTTCAGAGACTGAGGCATAAAAAAACTGCCAAAAGCTAAAACTGCCTGATGTCCTCTAATCAAATAGAACCATAAGGAAGCATAAAGAAGCATAAAGAAGCATTGATTAAGCCATTTCTTTTTGAGTTTGGATCTAGATTTATTTTTTTAAGTGCACCGACATTTTATGTGGAATTTGGGGGCAGATGTACGACCTGTTTTTGTGGTCGCAAACGGGAATTTGGCCCATTGGCAACAGCAAAATAGGTCAGCCCGATGTAAAAACCATGTTTTGCGAGTCCCTAACCTATTAGCGACTCGCAAAATATGCTTTGCGACTCGCTATTAGGAGTGGGCGTGCCAAGGGCGTCCCTTCCTAATAGCGAGTCTCACACCTATGTATGATTGTTTTGCGACCGCATTTGCAGTCGCAAATCACTCGCAGTTTACCACCCTTTTCAAAAGGGTGGTAAGCCACTCACAAACGGGAAGGGGTCCCCAGGGGACCCCTTCTCCTTTGTGAATGGGTGCGAAAATATTTTTTAAGAGCAGGCAGTGGTCCCAGGGACCACTGCCTGCCCTTAAATAATGAAACTGAAAAGTTTCATATTTCTTTTTTAAATGCATCCCGTTTTCCTTTAAGGAAAATGGGCTGCATTAAAAAAAAAAAACTGCTTTATCGAAAAAGCAGTCACAGACATGGTGGTCTGCTGATTCCAGCAGGTCACCATCCCTGTGAGTGCTGGCCATTCCCAATGGGGTCACAAATTGCGCTTTCCTCATGAATATTGATGAGGCATGCAATTTGCGACCCCATTGGAAATCGCAAACAGTGTCTGAGACACTGTTGTACATTGCATTTAGCTAGTCGCAAATTGCAAGTCGCAATTTGACGCAATTTGCGACTCGCTAAATGCAAGCATCGTACATCTGTCCCTTAGTGTCTAAACAGCTTGCTACTCCCATTGTAGAAAAAACATGCTAAGGGTGACTTGTAAGATGTTTAGTGGACTAGTGCATTTTATTAATATCTCACTTGAAATTGTAGCTTTAGTTGCTGAATATTTGTAATCACAAGCATATCCTCCTTCACTACTGCTATTCTTGCTGCAACAGTGGACATCAAATCCTCTGTTTTGGGATTTTCACCATTCTATTGGTTAAAATCTAATGATGTTCTCCTAATTTCTTTTCCCCTGCCTCATCTCTCATTTCCTGTTTTATGGATGCAGTTCTCTGGCTAGACAGTTACCTGTGACCGCAGGAGTAACAAAAATGAGACTAGGCAGGATAAAGGAAAAGGACAGCGACAACTGAAGAAGAGAAACATGGAGTAGAGAAAGAAGGGGGTATAGATCGATATGGGAGAGTTGTGAGTTATAAGTCAGTGTTAAGGTTTGCTTTCACTCACTATGTATTTTATAGCTCTCCTAGCTTGCAAGGTACTTACCTTTTTATCATTGGCCCTTTACGTTTTATACTTTTTTAGCATTCCAAGCCCCAATATGCATTCCATGTCAGTTGTGATATGTTTTACCTGTGTGTGGATGCTCTATTAAAGTAGGTACTTTCTTACACATGCGAGACATCATTTCTTGCCACAGGGAGATGGGGTGAAACATAAAGTAAATAGTGAAAGGTGAGGTAGCTAGAATGAAAGATAAGGAGAGGTAAAGGAAGATGTAGTTAGAGAAAGAGAGGCAGAGAAGTAGGTAAGATTTTGGAGGGCGATAGCGAAATAGAGCTATGGAGAAGGAAATGTTGAGTGAGCCAGAGGATAATATGTTATAATTACTGCTTAGCTTCTGTTATGAAATCATAAGTACTCAAGATTCCTTGTTTTAGAATATGATGATGCAGGGTTACGAATGTTATGATGCAGTGGTTGACAGTTAAACCACTACTGGTTGCTGAGGAGCTCCTGTGTGTTTGTCCTCCGCTCCTGTGCAGTTCTGTAATTTCAAATAAACATAGCTGCTTCAATCGGGCATCTGAAGTGACTTACTACAATATGTTTGGTGACAATTTAAGCTGCACGGTGTGAACCCATCAACACATGAGAGGAGTTGTTCGTCGAGGTGGATCACACAAGGAAATTTGCCCTGAAGTATACGGTGCCTTCTTTTGTTGCGCACCAAGGGCCAACTTCTCGTCTAAGGTGGTCTTTCGGTCACTGGTAGAGCCGGACCCAAGCGATTCCAGGCATCGATTCCCAGCAACATAGCAGTATTTTTGGCCTCCAACGCAACTGGGTGAGTCATGTGATGCTCAGGGAATAGACCGTTCTGACCGTGCTACTTAAAACTTTATCTGTCATTTTAAGCCTATTTTGGGAGTAAGACTCACTGTCGGACACACGTCATCACGTCCTTATTGTCCAAAGTTAGCTGCCATCTTGAGAGTAATTCTCTGGAAAATGTTTGGTAATGTGCTGTTCAATATGCCTCATCGTGTCAGCACAGTCTGACGCAAGCCACCATCTTGAGAGCATTTAGGAATCTTTTCAGGAATCCTTTGTTCAATATCCTCTGTCACTGGGTCATATATTTGCAGAGGTTTAGGGACCATTTTTCTTCTGTGGCGCTTGTCCAGTTGGTGTGTCAGGCACAGTGCAGGGTATGTACCATGATTTTTAATGTTCTTTCCTGCTGCACCGCAATTGCTTATTGTGGCAGGTGAAAATGAGAAGGCGTGAAAAACTACTACAGAGTTGTGCATGGAGGCAGTGCACCTCTGACAAAGGAATTGAAAAAAGATGCTGTCAATTGAAAAAAATAATAAAAATACGTACTGCAAGACAACATGCTTAGTACAACAATACAACATGAATCTATTTACATGCACTTTAAGTGCATAACATTGTGTACATTTGTTTACTTTTCTAGTGTTTTTTTGTGGAAAGAGCTTAATTTAGTGTGTATTTATATGCTCTACTAGTGTTTTTTCCGACAGTGCTTGAAAATTAAGTATTAAACAACTATGGACGAACCCTGTCTATGTGAGGCACCATCACTGGAAGGCAGTGTTAGAACCCACTGGGTGCCCTTTAAACAGATGTGGTATATATATACATCCAGTCGTTTGTTTATAATAACCTGTTAGCAACTTTTCACCACGCAAGCAGTCACGCCGCCACCATCATTTCTAGAAACACCGTGCGAACCTCCTGTTAGGTGGGAAATGTGGTTTGACGCTTTTGAGACATATTTGGGGGCAATAAGAGCCTCTAGATTCAGGGCAGAGAGGAAAAAATGTGTGCTTCTACACTCTCTTGGCTTTGAAACCAGATTTAATGTAAGACGATGGTGAAGATCTCAATGAGTACCAAGTTGATGTAAAGAAACTTAAATTTTGCTTTGACAGACAATAAAGCTTGACTGTGTTAAGACACACATTTTTCAAGTGCAAACAGAGTGCGGATAAGGATGTGGATGCCCATGTTTCTGTACTTCGCAGACCTCCGACCCTCGGTCTAGGTCCACTCTCTCCCCACTGCTCCGCTGTGCCGTCTCTTGCCTCCAGACCCCAACCTCCTCCTTGGGAGGTTCGAGGCTGCTGCCCGCTCCTGCGCCTGCTGCCCGCTCCAACTGGGACCAGACTGCCTCCAACCACCGTAACCTTTCTCAGCCGCTTTTTTTTCTTAATTTTTTTCCCTGTTGTGCCACTGTTATTGTACCCATCTGTGTCTTGCTCTAATTCAACCACTGTTTTTATTTTCTCATGCCTGCCTGTTTTTTTTGTATTTTGCCGCTGCTGCCCCTGCGGCCCCTCCCCCCCGGAATTTCCCCTCCGGAATTTCCCCCCGGAATTCCCCCCCGGAATTCCCCTGCTCCCACCTCCCAGCCTCTCCTCCCTCCCACCTCCCCTACTTAATGGCGGCCGCTGCGGGGGAGCGCGAGTAAGACCTCCGACCCTCGGTCTAGGTCCACTCTCTCCCCACTGCTCTGCTGTGCCGTCTCTTGCCTCCAGACCCCAACCTCCTCCTTGGGAGGTTCGAGGCTGCTGCCCGCTCCTGCGCCTGCTGCGCGCTCAACCTGGGACCAGACTGCCTCCAACCACCGTAACCTTTCTCAGCCGTTTTTTTTCTTAACTTTTTTCCCTGTTGTGCCACTGTTATTGTGCCCATCTGTGTCTTGCTCTAATTCAACTACTGTTTTTATTTTCTCGTGCCTGCCTGTTCCTTTTGCATTTCGCCGCTGCTGCCCCTGCGGCCCCTCCCCCGGAATTCCCCCGGAATTTCCCCTCCGGAATTTCCCCCCAGAATTCCCCTGCTCCCGCCTCCCAGCCTCTCCTCCCTCCCACCTCCCCTACTTAATGGCGGCCGCTACGCGGTCGCGCCATCGGCGCGCGCCAAAGGCAAGCCCGTCTGTGCCCGTCCGCGACCCGACCGCGGCCAGCGCCAGGAACCCTGGACCTCCCACGACACCACCACCCTCCTCGCACTTAACCCTGGAAGACTTAGAGAATGCCAACAGGCCTCGCCGAACACGACCCACGGCCAGTTCTCCTGCCTCCACTGCCGCCAGACCCTCACCGCCACCCCGGCCTCCAACACCGCCGACGCCAGCACCGGCGACACCCTAAAATGCATCCTTCTCAACGTACGCTCCGTACACAAACACGCCATGGAAATCTGGAACCTACTCGACTCTCTTTCGCCCGACATCGCCTTCTTCACAGAGACCTGGACCAACGCATCCTCCGCCCCCGACATCAGCACCGCCATCCCAGACGGATACAAGATCCAGAGGAAAGACCGCCCCAACCACCCAGGAGGGGGCCTCGCCATCGCCCACAAGAGCACCCTCCGCCTCACCACCTCCAGCGAAACCTTCCCCTCCGCCGAACACCTGCACTTCAAGATCCAGACCACCCCCAAAGCCACACTCCGAGGAAGCGGCCTTCGACACCGTCTCCCATCGCACACTAGTCGTCAGACTACATGACGCAGGCATACAAGGAACAGCCCTGGACTGGATCCGATCATTCCTCACCGGAAGAAGCCAAAGGATCAGACTCCCACCCTTCCTCTCCGACCCCAGGAAAATCACCTACGGAGTCCCACAGGGTTCATCACTGAGCCCCACCCTCTTCAACATTTACATGGCCCCCCTCGCAGCCATCGTCCGACAACACGGCCTCAACATCGTATCCTACGCCGACGACACCCAGCTCATCCTCTCCCTCACCAAAGACTCCACCACTGCCAAACTCAACTTCCAGAAAGGAATGCAAGACGTCGCAGTCTGGATGACCAACAGCTGCCTGAAGCTCAACGCCGAGAAGACAGAAGTCCTCGTCCTCGGTACCACCCCTTCTGCATGGGACAGCACCTGGTGGCCGACCGCCCTCGGAAGCCCACCTACCCCCTCAGACCACGCCAAGATCCTCGGCATCGTACTCGACTCATCACTCTCCATGAACCGACAGGTCAACGCCGTCACCTCCAGCTGCTTCAACACCCTCCGCATCCTCCACAAGACCTTCAAGTGGATCCCCCCTGAGTCAAGGAAGACAGTCACCCACGCACTCATCACCAGCAGACTGGACTATGGAAACGCACTCTACGCCGGCATCAAAAAGTCCCTACTCCGCAAACTCCAGACAGTACAGAACACCACCACCAGACTCGTCCTCGGCATCCCCCGACACGAACACATCAGCCAACACCTACGAAGTCTCCACTGGCTCCCCGTGGAGAAAAGAGTCACTTTCAAAATCCTCACTCACGCCTACAGATGCCTACACAACAACGGACCCAAATACCTCAATGACAGAATCAACTTCCACGTACCCAAAAGAAACCTCTGATCTTCCAACCTCGCACTGGCCGAAACCCCGCGCATCCACAGAGCCAGAGCAGGCGGAAGTTCCTTCTCTCACATTGCAGCTAAGACCCGGAACGAGCTACCGGCAGACATCAGACACGCCCCTCCCTGAACACCTTCAGGAAGACCCTCAAGACCTGGCTCTTCGGCTAAACAGATCTGCGGACCCCCCCCCTCAGTGCCTTGAGACCCTCACGGGTGAGTAGCGCGCTTACAATTCCCTGATTGATTGATTGACTGATCTCTGAGTGTCAGTGTGACAACTTCACTGACCAACTTATCAGAGACCAATCTGTTAGTTATTGCAAAGGCAAGCAGATATGCCAGAAATTATTGTCAATGGGCAATCCTTCACTGGATGAGTCTATCAGAATAGCCAGAAGCATAAAGATCTCTCAACTATCCATCAGAGAGTTGGATTAAAAACCTGTCAAAGCAATGAGCATTGTAAATTCTGGCAAATCTATGAGTCAAAATTCTACTTATAATAAGAGAACGGGAGGCTTTAAACCTATGAAGGTGGAAAGTTTGTCATCTAACTTATGCTTCCGTTGTGGTAATGCCCCACATTTCAAGGGGGGCAGGTGTTCTGCTATTAATGTTACATGCAATTACAACAGGAAATTGGTCATTTTGCAAAGGTTTGCCAGAAGAAAAGAAACTTCAGGAAGTCAGTTGCTTGTGTTTTTGAGTCAGATGCTGAATCTGATTCCAAAATAGAGGGTCTACATGATTTGGTACTCATGGTTGGTGAAGAAGACTTCACTACACAGGAGTTGGAAGACAAGTCTAGAGTGGAATCTGCCATAGCGGGGGACTCTTCATTGTGTGTAGAGCCTATTGCAGATATTTGCGTGGGCGACAAGTCTTTGAAACTACTACTAGATTCTGGTGCCAAAATTACTATAATTACTCAATGTCTAGCCACAGAAACTTGAGATATTAGGATTTGGATCCCTCCAGACCGCTCTCCTGCTTAGTGTGAAGGGCGCAAGATTGAGCTCCTAGGTTACATTAAAGATGTTTTAAAGATCAAAGGAATGAGGTTCAAAGGAAATATACATATACGTAGATGGAGGAAAAGCTATATTCCAGAAGAGCTTATACATTTTAAAGCTGCTCTCAAAAACTACCATCAGCAAATCAAATTAGGAAAGAAAGCCCACTATGCGAATCTAATTAGACAGGCAGCATCAGATCAGAAAACGATTTTTAAAATTGTCAAATCTTTTACTCACCTAAAATGCTCGAACACAAGATTCCGCCATCACAAATCCTCTGTGATCAGATTGCAGATTTCTTTGATAAAAAAATCCAAGATTTAAAAAAAGACTTTAAGTCAATGACTGATATAACTGCTGAGAGATCTGACCAGGACAACAGACCTACGCTTAATTGCTTCAAGGAGGTTAGTCTGGAACAGTCTTGTGAAGCTATCCTCTCCTGCAAATCGGGCTCTCCTCTTGACCCGTGCCCCCCAAAGATACTGCATGCTATCATTGATATAATCAATCTGATTGTTCATCAACAAAATAATAAACTCCTCATTTATGCAAGCAGTGGTACCGTCTAACTGGAAACTCACAGCATTTAAACCTCACCAAAAAAAGCAATTACCCGATCCCACGACTCTCTCGAACCTCAGGCCTATTTCCCTTCAACCCTGCATAAGCAAAATTACAGAAAAACAAATAAATACCCGCACTGACAGCTTTCCTGCAGGAACCTAATGTTTTACATCCAAGCCAATCAGGTTTCAGGCCCGGACATTCAACAGAGTCGACACTGCTACATACCACTGAAACGCTGAAATTCGCATTGGATCAAGGGAAGAATGCAGTGCTGATTCTGTTGGATTTATCGGCCGCGTTTGACACGGTCTCCCATGGCATCCTGGGAGACCGACTCATCCTGTGGCATTTCTCATAGGTCCCTGGCCTGGCTGAAATCCTTTCTTGAGAATAGGAAACAAATAGTCACCCTCGGCCACTTCCAATCAACGGAGAAACCCCTGCTTTCTGGGGTTCCACAGGGCTCGGCCCTTAGCCCAACACTCCTTAATATATATATGGCCCCTCTGCTCAACCTGATTTCATCTTTTAACATTGAGACTATTTCCTTTGCTGATAATACTCAGCTAATCCTAACACTGGATAAAGATTCCACTGCGGCAGAGGAAAACTTCCAGCGCTGCCTCTCTGCCGTCATCCACTGAATACAACTAAACCATCTCAAATGCAATAGCCAAAAAACTGAGATCATGCTGCTAGGCAAATCCAACACATTTGTGCCCAAACAGTGGTGGCAGAATGACACTCCACCCCCACCTAATACAGTGGATGTTGTGAGGAATTTGGGGATAAGATTTGACAACTCACTATACTTCCATCAGCAAGCTCTCTCTGTAGCTGGCACATGTTTTCACATGATAAAGACTATTAAAAAGTTCTTCAATCTGCTACCAGGCACAGCTAGAAAGACAGTTTCAGTGGCCCTAATCCTATCCCGGCTAGATTACTGCAACAGCCTGTATGAAGGCACCAATAAGGCGGTCCTGAAAAAATTACAGATAGTCCAAAATGCAGCAGCCTGTCTAGTACTAAAACTGCACCGAGGGTCCTCAGCATCAGCTGCTCTGAAGTCCTTACACTGGCTTCCTATACATAAGAGGATCCTTTTCAAGATCTTAGTAATCACCTACAGAACTTTCAGGTCATCAGGACCTAAATACCTCAGAACCAGAATCAAACCGTATATGACCCAACGTATACTAAGATCATCATCTGAAAATTTTCTCGCTCCACCTAGCTTCCATTTGACGTCCAGAGGGGGCAAATCAATGGCAGTCCTGGGGACTAAAGCATGGAACAGCTTACCCACCCATGTTAGACTCCCTCAGTCAGAATCTATTTTCAAGAAACTCTTAAAAACCTGGATCTTTGCAGCCCCAGACAACCTAGTGTTTTCACTCATCTGATTCTGAACACTCTACTGTCCTCCTATCTCGGTTTTTCGCATCAGCGCCATGATGCTCCTCGGAGTGAAACATGCGCTGTACATATGCTCTCATTCATTCATTCATTCATTCATATATATATATTTTTTTTATTGAGCAGATAAAATCACAGAAAATAAAGCACCACATTATGATCAGACCCAACGGGTTGTTATACATTATCTTGAAGATTGGCAACTAAACATACATAGCGAAGAGGAGAGACAAAAAGGGGAGAGGAGAGAATCCAATTAATACATTTTTCTAAAGACTTCACATCTGACACTACATTGTGAAAAAAAAACATTTTACGCTATAAAATAGATTTTATATTATAAAGTGCAGATGTGCTAAAGTGCTATTGAAGGAAGAGGCAAGAATAAATACATTAATAAGTGAATAAATTATTTTTCCTTCTTGAATTGAGTTTAAAGGATTGCATGAGTTATTCTACGTTTTCCTTGGATTTTGAAATATATGATTAGTAAAATTACTCTTAATCAATATTGAGCGTGGCAACACTAAAGTGCTATGGATTTATACTAGCCCCTCCATCTCTCTCCCTCGCCTCCTCCTCTGTTTCAGTCTCCTTCCCCCCACCCCCTCCACTTCTCTTTGCCTTATACCCCTTGCTTAGTAATTTATTTCAATGGGCTTGAGTTATAGTCATCTTTCTAATATAGCGAGGGCCTGACGCAAACAAAAAGTGCAGTGCTTGTCTACTGCAGACTGGTATCAAGACCTTGTTTAATAGTCTATTCCTAGTGCCGAAAACCCTTTATCCAAAGCATAATTTATGACTTTTCCTTTTCTTTAAAAAAAATAAATAAAATGATTGATGACGAGCTTAATCTTTTACATGAACTGTACGAACGTGCTTAAGAAATATCTTTGTGATGATAGAAAGGGTGGGGGAATGTTATCTCCTGGCTTTTTCAGTTTTTTTCTCTTCCTTTTCTCTTCTTTTCCCTTCTTTTTCTTTCCCTTTCTTCTCTTCTTCCCTTCCTCCTTTTCTTTTCCCCTTTGTTTCCCTCTTCCCCACACACTGTTATAAATCGATCTGGGTCGACTAGTAGCCCAAAAATAGTTGCTCACACCCTTCCCGGCTTAGTGCCAGTATTGCCAGATGTTGTTAAATGTATTCAAAGCCCCTACGCATTTGGCATAGACCTCTTCGAAATTCATAGTGCGGGACATTTTATTCCTCCATTCCGCTAGCGAAAAACCTTTCCAGATTTCCAATTCTGAAGAATAAGGGAGCGAGCGATGGATAGAACTATTGAAACAAAATATTGCTGGGCTTTTGTTAAGAATTGGCTAGTTTTAGAAACACCAAATAAAACTAACGTTGCTTCAGGCAGAATCGGATGATTAATAGCATTACTAATAGCTGTAAATACTTGACTCCATGAATTTGTTAAGTGTGCACAAGTAAAAAACGTATGAAGCCAACCACCTTGGCCTGCTTGATGGAAGCAAAAGCCGTTATTTGGTACCATGGGATACATCTAATGGAGATGCTCGGGTGTATAATATGATAGCCATCTTGAAACGAATGCCATTCTTTTATAGTTAGCCACCCAAAGGGATTTATTTCCTAGCTCCGAAATTACTTGCCAGTCGCTTACTGAGACACTACATTGAGTTTTTTCAAATAGCCTCGATAGAAAAGCAGGTACATCAGGCTTGGCGTTGAGATTCTGAAGAAATCGGTACCAATTGCCAATTCCCAATAATTGGCTTATTACAAGTACTCTGCTTATCAATTGAGTCGCTGGATTTAGATCATTACATTGAACCTGGAGAAAATGTGTAATCTTATTAAAGCTTAGAAAATGTTGTACAGATTGTGGACCGAGCTGTGCTCGTAGTTCCTTCCATGAAATAATTTTTGCTTGTCTAAAAAAGTCGGCGAATATTTTGAGACCTACAGAGTTCCAATATCTATTTTCCTGTTCTCCAAGGAGCAGACCCATATCTTTACTCTCCTGAAGCTGGACAAGAGAAACATTAAAAGGAGTTTCATATACTTTTCCCAGTGCATTCATGCACCCACAGATATCTTGAAGAACTTTGGGGGTCATTATGATGGCGGGCGGATCGCCATCACAACATGATTTACCCCCGCCATATTACCATGGCGGGGGTTACCGCGGCGGATGGAATGTTCGTCCGCCGCATTACGCCGGTCGGCAATCGTTAGGATTGCCGGCCGGGCGGAGCTGGGGCATGACATGGTGGCGGTGCCTGGAAGGCACCGCCATCAATATCATGATGCCGGGTTGTCAAGGCCTTTCCATGGTGGCGATGGCGGGAATTGCTTTGGGGGCCCGTTGCGGGCCCCCGGAGGGTTGGGGGGTGGTGGGCTGCACTTGGGGGGTACCTATGGTACCCCCCTTCATTGCCATGCACAAGGTGGCAGGCACCGCGTGGTGCAATGCACAGCATGCCTCTTTAACAATGCGCAATGCGACCGCCAGGGTGGCAGTCGCATCCTAATTGGCGGGGCGGGACCACCGCACCGCTGGTGGCCAGTCCCAGCACCGCTAGGGTGCCGGGCGGACTGAAGTCCGCCCGCCATCCTAATGGGGACCTATGTATCTAGTTTTTTTGGGTAGTTTTGCTGTTTTTATAAAAACTGGTAAGCTCGTATCTGCTTCTTGTATTATTCTCTCTAAAAAGTACTTGTCTACCAGGTTGACCCAATTTAAATAGGATGAAAGTACAGCAAGTAGCGCTGCCTGATAATAAATACAAATATTGGGGCATGCCAAACCACCTTGTGATTTATCAAATTGTAAGACCGATAGCCTAAGCCTATCAAATTTTTTATTCCATATAAAGCTTCTCATGACTGAATCTAGTGCCTGAAAAAAATAGTTAGGAACTTTTATTGGAACATTAGAAAATAAAAAAATTCTAACGGTAGAATCGACATTTTGAGCATTGCTATACGGCCTATTAAAGTCGAGGGGAGAAGAGCCCATTTATCCAGCAAGCCCTTGATTTTATATAACATTTTAGTGTAATTCAACTGAAAAAGGATAGTGGTGTTATTTGTAACGGATATGCCAAGGTCTCTGATTGGGAGCCTTGCCTTAGCGCGCGACTGTAATGTTGGCGGTAGAGCATCCAATGCAACGTTAAATAGCAAAAGTTCCGTTTTAGTCTGATTGATCTTATACCCTCCTATTTTAGTAAAATCTGCAATAATCTGAAAAGCACGCTCTATATTATCATTTTCGGGGTTAAGATAAAGAATCATATCATCTGCAAATAATCTAAATTTTACCATCCCCATCAATGGCGATTTTAAATTTGCCCTGCTACAAATTTGTATTGCCAGTGGTTCTATAAAAAAAGTAAATAAAAGCGTGGAAAGGGGGCACCCCTGACGTGTGCCTCTTTTTATCTTAATTAGACCTACTATCCTGGAATTACCCACCAGCTTTGCTTGGGCGCCGTTATATAAGTTGGTTAGTATTGAAATCACCTGGGGGGGGAACCAAATTTTCCTAAGTAGAAAAATAGGGCGTCACAATTTACCAGATCGAATGCCTTCTCGGCATCGATCATCATCACTAGGACTTTTACCTGATTTACTGAAAAATAATCTATGGCCTGAATCAGAAACTGGGTATTCGAAGACATTAAATGCCCTGCAACAATCCCAGTCTGATCTGGATGTTTTAACTGTTGTGCTGCTGGAGTAACACGGATTGCCCAAAGCTTCATTAGTAATTTGTAGTCTGTATTGAGCAGGCTAATCAGCCTGTAAGAGTGAAGAGATTTTGGGTTCTTATCCTTTTTAAGAAATTATACTATAATTGCTTCTGAAAAGGTTGAGGGTATTTTGCCCCCACTTTTAATAAAATTAAATAGATCAACTAAAAATGGAAGAAGTTCATTTGAAAATGTTTTGAAAAATTCTGTAGGTAGCCCATCATTACCGCAAGCTTTTGCATTCGGCATTAAATATAAAGCTTGTTGAATCTCCAAGAGAGTTATTGGCACCAACATCACCTGATGATTCAATTCAGATAGAAGAGGCAAAGTCAATGAAGTGTAGTACTGACTGATAAGGCTCTCAGATACCATATATTGAGTCTGGTAAATTTCAGAATAATGTTGAAAAAGACGTTTTTGAATTTCTTCCTAGTCAGTGACCTTTTTGGCCTCTGATTGGATGCTCTAAAGAAATGACCAATTCCTTCTCTTTCTTTAGTCTAGTTGACCAGGCAAGAAACTTGCCGATGTGTTGATTCTCCTCATGTATTTTTTGTTGGTAAATGCTCGATTTATTTTATTTCTTCAAGCGTAAAGAAGTCCCTAAGATTTTGTTTTGCAGTGGCAATTGATCCTGGCTCTATCTCGTGCCCATTGTTTTGTTCCCTGATTCTAATTACATTTTCTAGAGTGGCCTGCAGGTTTGCTATCTGCTCAATACATTCCTTATGTTTTCTTGCTTTTAAGGCTATGATCCTTCCCCTTAAGGTCGCCCTAAATGCCTCCCAAATAGAGAATAACTGAGCTGTATTGAAATTGAGGGTAAAAAACTCTAAAATAAACTGCTTCATCTCCTCCACCCAGTCCGGATCTGACAGCAAGGATCTATCAAATTGCCATCTAGGTCCATCCCTATATTTTGGCCGAATTTGAACCTCTAAAGAAACAAGGGAATGATCTGAAAAGGCATTGGAGAGGATCTCTGTTCGGCCCCTGTTTAAAGATTTAGATATCAGCAAAAAATCAATTTGTGACACAGTTTTAAATCTGAACGAAAAACATGTAAACCGTCTACCTTCTGGGTAATCCTCTCTCCAGGGGTCAATCAGCTGGAAGCTTGACTTGAATACGTCTAATATATTTTTGATTTTAGGCTTGAGTTGCTTTTTGTTTTTGTTGGAGGTGTCTTTAACAAGATGTTGTATAAAATTAAAGTCTCCCCCGCAAATCAAAGGACCTACAGCTCCGAGAGCAAGATCAAAAATCATAACAAGGGCACCTGTCTCATCGCTACTAGGCCCATAGTAGTTTATAAAATTGATATTTTGCCCGTTCAATAATACTTTGAGCCATAACCACCTCCCATGTATATCTCGAATGACTTCTCTCACCTCCCAGTCAACTTTACTACTCAAAATATATGGCAACTCCCCTAACTGCAGAACTTGCTGACGCAAAAAATGCATGTGAGTACAGACGTGGAATTCGAAATTTTAACGTATTACTCTTTAAATGGGTCTCTTGAAAAAAAATAACAGCAGGAGTAAAGGAAGCTAGCCAGCTCATCACACTACCTTATTGGCTATCCCATTATTATTGCATGTTAAAATCCGAATAGTACTTTCTAAAGATAAAGACATTTAAAAAGAAAGTAATTTTTCCTTGCACTTCGCTTTGTCGCCCTTCTACTGGCACTTATGTTTTGTTGCATAAAATGCAATATTCGTTTTTTGATCTCCTTACATCTGCTCATTTTACCACCTAAAAAGTGCTCCCCCCACCACCCTAGTTGTGCCCCCTGAAGACCCCGAGTGCACCCCCAAAAGCCCCCAATTCGGGAGAGGAGAACCCGTCTCGCTCCCTTCCCTGTGCTGTTAAGGCTGTTGTGTCTTGGTTTGGCACTTAGGTCATCTCATCAACGGTGGCCGCCCCAAAAAAAACAAACTCCAATTTTATAGTCCCTTCATCTTCATCCCAGCCCGAGCCCCCCCAACTACAAACTCAGTTTTTTGTTGGAGGATCTCTTTCGCCTGTTCCACTGAATGTAGAATTTGAAACTGTCCTTTGACAAGTGTTTTTAATTTAGACTGTTGGACTATAGATGCCTGGTATTCTTGATTCATTAATTCATTCAGCATTGTTCTGAATTCATGGCGTCATCTTGGGGCTGCAGCTGACATGTGGGAATAGATGTTAAACCGAAATTTGTCCTTTTTTTGAAATCCCTTCATTTTGATTGCAGCAGCTAGAATTGCCTTTTTTATAAGATAGTCTCCAAAATTAACAAGGAACGTGCATGGATATTTGGTGTTAGGCTGCTGATGGAATGGGACACGATGAGCTCTCATGATTGAGTGAAAGTCGTTACTGGACTGTTCACCTGGGATCGCATACTTTTGGATGAGATCTGAAATAAATTTAATGGGATCTTGCCCAGTTTCTTGCCCTTCTGGAATACCCACAAAATGCAAATTTGACCTCCTTAACCTGTTCTCAAACTCTCCGAGCTTGATCTGGATTTCCTCGAGCTCTCTATTATGTTTAGATTGACGATGTTCAAGTTTTTTCTGGGTATCCTTAAGATCAGAGATTCGCTGCTCTGCAAGAGCTAGTTTCTGGTTTAGCTGTGAGATATTTCAATTGATCTTTTCTAGCTGGCCCTTGACTTCTTTGTGGGGCTTTTTCCTGTGCATTCCTTGATTGCCTTATTTTCTGCAAAATTTCACTCACGGTCACTTGTGATTGGAGGTTATCTACAACTTCTTCTTTCAGGCATTCCTTATTTCTCCCTGACTCCGTTTGTAAATTTTTTTTGCCTGGTACTACTGAGTTAGAGATTTCTTTTTGAGATTCTGGCTGCCCCTTAGAAATGTCCTGTACATTGGTTCCGATCGTGGAGAAGTTGCTTCCCTCGGGCAATGGACTTGATGATGCAAAAGATTGAACTAGCAGTTGTACATCTTGGACCTCTGCCGGAGGTCCAGCCACTGCATGAGCTGTTATCTTTTCTGCTTTCCGGCCAAAGAGAAGATATGAGGGTTTGGATCCAAGGTTATCGATTAGTGGTATCGCTGGTGCCTCTGGAGAGCAACTATTAACTCGAGCTACAACCTCCTGCCAAGAAGATCTTTTCTGGAAATTTGAGAGCTCCTTGTCTTGGCTCGGTGAGCAGCCTGCCTCTCCCGAATCAGGTGAGGTCAGTAGTCTGTACCGTGAGCCGCTGAGATTAAGGCTCTCGTTACTCTCCTCTGTATTGGCTTCCAGATTCTCTGGGCTTAATGGGCTTAATGTTTCCATCTGTTTTTTGCCACCCCGCGTTTTCGGTGCTTTGTTAGTCTTTGGATTCTTGGCTGGGGTGCGAGCTTTGACTGACCCATTGCATGCAGTCAGCCGCTTCATAATGCCTGCTTATGGCAAGGTTGTATGAGACTACTGCACTAAAGCACTAAAGGGTATCGGAGGGGGGATGCACCCAACACCTAGGAGGGACCGCCTCCACTACCTATCTGGCTTGCTACCCACACTAAGAGCTGGAGATACACAACGCTTTCAAGCTAGCTGTCAGCCCCCAGCAAATCTCCCTAAATAAAATGCACCAGAAAAGCAAAAACATTTTTTTAAAAGAATGGGCCTCCTCCTACCTCACAATCCAAGCTGCCAAGTCCAGTTCCAGCAAGGTTGTATCTCAAAGCAGCTTCCGAGATCGTAGTGACAGGACTGTCTGACATTCTGTAGCAGGCGCTCTGCAGCCCAGGGTGAAAAGATACATGGGGGCAGCCTGCACACTTAAGGCTTAATAGCCTAGAGCTATGTGGCCATTGCGCTGTAGTAGTGCAATCCCAAAAGTTATGGCGTGAAATAGTGAGAGGACGAGCCCGTGTCAGTCCCGCTCAATCTTTATCCAGTCTCTAACCAACCGCAGCAAATATTAGACTGCTTGATGTAGCAGTGAAGAGCCTCAACATCCTGTGGTGGTTTCATCAGGGGCTTTTTGGAATGATTTTAAGACCAGGTGCTAAAGAGCAGGTTACGGTGGTTGAATGTGATGATGTGGCTTTGGAATTGAGTCGTAAATGGTGGGTTAGTAGAATTTGAGGGTTTAAACATAGAATCAGGATCCAGGAGGGTACAGTATCTGTAAAGCATAAGCTAAGAAGAGTGCCCTTTAGTGTCAGGGATGACCTCGAGAAAGAACTTAAGAGTTTGTGTAATATTATTATTATTATTATGAGCTTATAAAGCGCACTTTTACCGAAGGGTGTCCTGGCGCTGCACACTGAGTCCCTGGAGCACGAGGGGCCTAATCCCTAAATAACCAAGTCTTCAGCCCCTTTCTAAAAGAAAGGAGCTCCTCGGCATTCCTGATATGCACCGGCAAGCTGTTCCAGGCCTTCGCTGCACAGTATGAAAAGCTATGTCCTCCCCAACTAGCCTTTTTTATTCGGGGTACCACAACTAGTCTGCCCTCGGACGAGCGCAGCGCTCTCCCTGGCACATACCAAGTGAAGCACCGACTCAAGAACTCTGGGCCACTGCCCCTCAATGCTTTGAAAACGAGGCACAGAGCCTTAAATTGAGCTCGTCTTGATACCGGCAGCCAGTGCAGTAGCCGGAGTCCCTCTCGAACGGAGGCAAACCTTGGGATGCCTGTCAGCAGTCTCGCCGCCGCGTTTTGGACCAGCTGTAATCTGTGCAGATGTTTTTTTTTCAAATTCAGATACAGACTATTGCAGTAGTCCAAGCGTGACAGAATAAGGGCTGAGACTGCTAACCTGAAACCGTCGGCCGGAAGAAAAAATTTAATTTTCCTCAATATCCTAAGGATATGGAAGCATGTCGAAACCACTTTACTAACTTGATCCCCAAAATCAAGTTTCTGGTCCATGATCACGCCCAAATTCCTTGCCGTGCACGTGGGGACTGGGGGCATCCCCAGCGCATCAGGCCACATATCCGGCGTCCAGATGTTAGGATTGTTCCCAAATATCATGACCTCGGTCTTCCCAGCATTCAATTTAAGGCAATTCGAGGCCATCCAGCCCGCAATATCTTTCAGGCAATCATGGCACCTCGTGGCCATATCCACTTGGGACCCTCGCTGTATGGATAACACAATTTGTGTGTCATCTGCATAGGAAGTGAGTTGCAGGCCAAAGGATCTTATCAGAGCCGCCAGTGGGCTGACATAAATGTTAAAAAGCGTGGGGCTCAGAGATGATCCCTGTGGTACCCCACACGGAAGGGCAAAAGGCTTAGATTTATCAAGCCCCAGATCAACTGTCTGGACTCTGTCGGCTAAAAAGGACTTCAGGAGGCTCCAGGCAGCGCCTTCTACCCCCGCCCCCGACAACCTGTCCATCAGAACCCCATGATAGACCGTGTCGAAGGCCGCCGACAGGTCCAACAGAATCAAAATAGCCACCCCACCCTGGTCCACCGCCACTCTCACCTCCTCAGTGGCCTTAACCAAGGCCAATTCTGTGCTGTGTCCTGCACGAAACCCGAACTGCGTCGGGTCAAGTGCCTTAGTTCTTTGAAAAAAAGAGCTTAGTTGCCTATTTATGGCCTTCTCCACCAACTTGGCCGGAAGCGGGAGACGGGATATGGGTCTGTAGCTATTAGGGTCGTTTTTATCCAGACTGGGTTTTTTTAAAAGAGGAATTATTGATCCTGTGAGTCATCCTTGTGGCCCTCTCCTTTGGTGGTTGCATGCAAGTGGTGTGGAGAGTTACATGTTTGAGTAGATCTTAGGTCGCTTGATAAAGAAATATGGGTAGACTATTATCCCTTACTCAAAATAAATGATTTGTTCGCATGACCTGCAGGAGCTAATTTTTTCTCTAAGCTCGATCTTGCTGCTGCCTACCATCAGGTCGAACTTTACCCTGATTCAAGACATCTTACGGCATCTGATTCACCCGTTGGTACATTCCAATAGTGTTGCATGCTATTTGGACTCACCATCCATCTTTCAGAGAGTTATGTATAACCTTTTGAAAGACGTGGATGGGGTTTTGGTATTCCTGGACGATGTTCTAGTTTTTGCAGAGGATGTGGTGGCTCATACAGCTATTTTGGAAAGAGTCTTTGAAATATTTAAGAGCCATCGGGTTGTACTAATTAACAAAAGTGCAAAGTTTTGAGCAATAAAGTAGTATATCTGGGACATATTGTGTCAAGGGATGGTATTAGGTCTAGACGTGGATTAGGTGAGTCCATTCTGGGAGTGCCTGCTACCTCTGATAACGTGGATGTCAAAGCTTTTCTTGGATTGTCTTCATTCCAGATTATGCTAAGAAAGTGAGACCCGTAAGTAACTTTCTTAAGAAAGGCTCCAAGTTTGTATTGTGTGACAGTTGTGTTGAAGCATTCACAGAAATTAAAACTTTGTCAAGCCAAAGCAAAGCCCTCAAGCCATTTGATCCTCTGCTACCATGTTACATCACAGTGGATCGCAGTCAGATAGGTGTAGTGGCTATCCTCACACAGAGAAGAGGAAAGTCTGAACACACTATTGTGTTTGCATCAAGAGTTTTGCGTGAAGCTGAACTTCAATACTCGGTTATAGAAAAGAGGATTCTTCATGTTGGTGGGCAATTGAAAATTTTTAATTCTTTGTGTGGGGAAGGCTTTTTTGTTTTACAAACTGACCACAAGCCCATAGTATACATTCTTGGTGGGGTTGGAAGCAAACGCTGTACTCCTAGATTCTCAAGACTGTCAACTAAGTTGTTTGATGTTTTCACATTGCAGGGGGAAAAAACAGTAGAGCAGACTTTGTCTCCTAGTTTCCAGGTAAATGTGATGAAGATAGTGATGCGAAGTTATCTGACCTCATAGATTTTGAGGATTCTTTAGTGGATTCACTGTAAAGTGCCTAAGTTAGAGCTCTGTTCAGAAGAACAGTGGATGAAGGCTGTTAGTGAGGACCAAGTCTTGCACCAAGTCATAGCTTTGGCCAAGATAAAAAATGTGTTTTCTCCCATAATTCAGACATATTGTAAGGTAGGGGATGAATTTTCTGTGGAAGATGGATTGCTATTAAGATCAGACAAATTGATTCCTCCACATTCTATGAGGGGTGGAATCATTACAATGCTCATGAGAGACACCTTGGCTTGTCTCTCACTAAACATCACATTTAAAAATCCTTCTGGTGGCCAAGAATGGACACAGAAATTGATGAGGTGTTGGAAAACTATTATGTGTGTAAGCCTGCAGATAAAGGCCTGAAGGTATATCCTCCTCTCCTCACTCCAATTGAGTGTCCATCAGGTGTGTGGATTAAGTTAGACTTAAAATGGAAATTGTACAACACTAATAATATTAGTAGCTCTCAATGCGTTTCATTGAACATAAGTAGCTCTCAGTACAGGCAAGGTTGGAGACCCCATAGTTAGAGATTGATATCATGGGTCCCAATGACTCCCTACCGGGTGGTTCCAAATAAATTCTGTCCTGGTGGAATATTGTTAAAAATAGCCTAAACTTTAAAAAAATATATTTTATTAGCATTTGCCAGTAAATATCGTACAATGAAACAACATTGTCAGCACAACAGGGGAGGTGGGGGAAGGGGAAGAAAAGAAAAGGGGAGGCCACAAGGAACAGTGTAGGAAGCGATGTCACGAAAAACACTCCAATACATAGGGGGTCATTAGGATAGCGGGCGGATCGCCACCGCCCGTATGGCGGTGGCGATCCGCCCGCTATTTTCCACCGCCCGCCTAACATTTCCCCACCGCCATATTAGTATGGCGGTGGGGACCCAGGCGGACGGAAAGACCGTCTGCCGGTTTTCTGCCGGTCGACCAGTCGACCGTGCGGAAAAGGGGCTGGATATGGTGGCGGTGTCTGCTAGACACCGCCATCCATATTAGAATGGGCAGCGGTGCAGGGCTTTCCATGGCGGAGACCCCGCCATGGAAAGCCAGCTGGAGTTTGCTTTCGGGGGCCCGTTGCGGGCCCCCAGGGTATTGGGGAGGTGGGGGTACACATGGGGGGTACCTATGGTACCCCCCTGCATTGTCATGGACATGGTGGCAGGCACCTTGCGGTGCCTGTCACCTTGTGCATGACAATGCACACAGTGCATTCCCAGCATTGGGGCGGGCGGTGCTGTGAGCACCGCCCGCCACAATGCTGGGAATGGAGGATGCCACCCCCACGGTGGCAGTGGCATCCTAATCGCCGGTGCGGGACCGCCGCACCACTGGCGGCCGGTCCCAGCACCGCTAGGGTGGCGGGCAGACGAAAGTTTGCTCGCCATCCTAATAGGCCCCATAGTTCTTAAAAATATCATGCATAGTACATACCACAGCCTTTACTTGCTGATATCCACATATATAGAAAGGGCACCATAGAGCACATATTGCTGCATGATAGATAGCTTTGATATGAAAAAGGCGGAAAATACCAATGTTAATGTTAACTATCTGTTTCCCATAATTTTCATAGGTAACAGGGTATGGACTCTACCTGTGTGGACAATGATGATATCGGAACACGTTTGGGTTACCCAACTGTCTGTGATGGAGCCAGGGATTGAACGGTCCCCATATATCTGCACTCTGGAACTGAGAGGCATAAGTTCCCGGAATGTGGAAACTTAATCTTGGCAAAACGTGAGATCATTTAGCCAGGCTGTGATTGTGGGGGTGAGTTTTCTTCCCCAATGTATGGCCAGTGTTCTTTCCACCAGTAACAGCAACAAGGCAAGAAAAGAAGGCAGCAATGTGACTTAGGGGAATCTTTAACATAACCCAATGAACCAACCAATGGAAATCGTGGGATCGTGCAACCAGTAATCAACTGTATGTATGTAAATACCCCCTCCCAAAAGCACATCACCTTCGGGCAGAGCCAAGCTAGATGCAAGAAAGAAGCCTCTGGTACTCTGCAGCGCAAACAACATGAATCAGTTACTAATCCTATTCGAAACAGTTGTTGAGGAGACTGATAGACAAGATGTAGAAATTTAAAATGAATTAACCTCAATCTATAGTTTGGGGACAAAAGTTTCAATTGTCCAGGGCCGATACAGTGCATCTGGGGCAGTAAGGTCCAATTCAACGATGACATGTGGTTAGACAGTGGTTGGGTACAGCCAGAAATGGAGGAATTGGGCTACAGAACAGTAGGCATATAATGCTACATCCGATGCACCCATGCCTCCTTGAGTAAGTAGGAGAGTGAGAAGGTCCCAGGAGACCCTGAGTTGTTTACCTGCCCATATTAATGTAACCATGTTTGACTTTAAACGACCGAGGAATTTAGTTGTAAGCGAGAGTGGGATGTAAGCAAATAGGTATAAGAAATTAGGGAGGACTATCATCTTTGCTATTGCAATAGGACCTGTGAGGAATAGAGGGAGTTCGGTCCAGATAGATATCCTGTCCTCCAACCATGTCATGGAATGGCCACAATTTGCCCGCCAAAGTTCTTCTACATTGCCATTTAGCCATATTCCAAGATAGTAAACTGGGTCAGTAGCCCATTTTAAGGGATATTCTGTTGTGAATTGATCTGTGTTATCAGTGAAAGGAAATATGATAGATTTTGCCCAATTCATGTGTATCCCCGACTAGCCTCCAAATTTTACCCCCTTATGAGTCAAAGGAGGGAGGTTTTCTGCTGGTTTATTAACGTAGGGAATGAGGTCATCTGCATACATTAAAATCCCTAATCCCCTGGTGGTAAATCTGATACAACTGTTCGCATTATGTTAATGAGGCGGTGTCACCAGTGGCTCCATTGCTGTAGCAAATAGGAGCAGGGACAGTGGACCTCGCTGCCTTGTACCACGGCTAATTTGAATGGGGACAGATATCAGCCCGTACATCCGTACTCTTGCCATTCGGAAGAAATATAGGAGTTTCACCTGCTTGATGAAGTTAGGGCTAATACCCAGACGGCACAGGAGGGGAAACAGCTAACTCCATTCCAATGAATCGAAGGCCTTAGTGGCATCCAATAAGGCAGTCACCATAGATAGTTGAGGGTCAAGGTGATGCATGACTCCAAATATAGTGCGCAATTTGTGAGTGGTAGAATGGACAGAAATAAATCCTGATTGATCTGGACTAACTATTATGGGCAGCAAGATTTGCAGTTGGTTAGCAAGAAGTTTGGCGAGGATTTTATTGTCCACATTTATTAGAGAGAGGGGACGATAAGAGTCACATAAATTAGCAGGTTTCCCTGGCTTAAATAGTGTAATGATAGCTGCCCCCCTCAAAGAAGGGGGCAAGGCATCAGTGTCCAGGAAGTTTTGAAACATAGCATGTAAATATGGGGCCAGAATGGGAGCATATTCTTTACAAAAAGTAGTTGGGAGGCAATCCTATCCAGGTGCCTTTTCACCTGGCAGGCTTCTGATCACTTTGACAATATCCTAAGTGTTGAAGGGTGAATCTAGATAGGCATGATGTGCATTATCAAGCCAGAGCCGATATATCGTGTCAAAATACTCAGAAAGCGCTATTGGGTCCAAGGATATAGTCACAGATTATAGTTGTGAATATAAAGAGGACATTAACGCTAGCATTTCGGATGAAGAGGTGATTTGTTGGCCTTCTGTGTCAAGGAGTTTGGTGATATAGTTGGCAAAATAGCCTGAACTTAAGATGGTTAAGGGGCCAAGTGCAGGCGCGGTTGCGGAGTTTCTCAAAGAAATGTTTATAAGGGAGGGCTTTCCCTAATTTCTCCTTTCGGATAATTGCACTCAGTTTATTAGCAAGGAACTCCAAGTTTTCCTTGAGTCATGTGGTATTAGACACCTTAAGAGCTCATTGTATCACCCACAAACAAATGGTCTTGTTGAGAGAATGAATCAGGTGGCTGGTGAGTGCATCAGATGGGCTAAGAGTGGCAACTACGATGTTGTAAAGTCTGTGTGCAGCATGTTGTGGTTTTCTAGGACTACTCCACATTCAACTACAAAGGTATCTCCCTTTGAATTACTGAGGGATAAAAAGGCTACCACTAGCTTTCAACCAGCGTGAATGGCTAATGGCTCAAGAGTGAGTCAGATATGGAGCAGCTGATGTGCTTAGTCAAGAAGAATGTTAGGCTTGCTCAAGAGAAACAGAAATGCTGCTATGACGAAAAAAGCCTGTAAAAATAAATGCAGGGGACATAGTTCACATCAAAACTGCTGTTCATGTTCAAAAAGGGAGAAGTAAGTTCAGTGATCCGATGATAGTGGAGAAGACTTGTGGAAACGCTGTTAAAGTCTGTAGAGGCCTCTGATAGAATCAAAAGTTGTTAAGGTGAGGAGTGAGTTTGAGTGTGATTGTCAAAGTGAGTCTGTCCCTGCTGATCGTCTCAACAGCTATTGGGGTCTCAGATTTGATCAGGCTGGTCAACACCCAAGGAGTGCTCAAGATGTTTCAGAAGGGGACTCCCAGAGACCTTTGTTATGCAAAAGTTCACAATGCATTGTTAGGCCAAACAGGTTTCCTACCTGAATGCAACCTGCGTTTCTAATACTTAAGTTTTCTAGTGGTAATTAATTTAATAGTTTCTATTATTTAATAAGAAGTACAACTTGCAAAAACAAATGATCAACTAAACTTCAAGGCTCTACATTGAAAGGAAAGGAATTACCTGGTGGACTTTTCTCAAAACTGCAGTGAATCTTCCCCATCGAACAGGTGCTAGAAAAACAAAATCAGGATTAGAAATGTGGTTATACTCCCTACTGTATCCAGTTTCTGTGGCCTTATGTAGCATGAGATTTGTTAGATAGACAATGGATTTCAGCACTGTTAATTATAATGTCTGGAGTGCCATGTCACCCTGGCAAATGAGTTAATGAAATCTGTAACACCATTGTTCACAGCATTCACTCTTTCTATTCCTCACTCTAGTGTTCTGATGCTGGCATATGGTGGTGTTTAGTGCTTCACAAAAACACAAAATAAAATGAAATATAAATGAAATATTGTCTGTTCCAATGTACTTCATCCTTTTTCTAAAGCTGCTGGGAAAGATATTGGCCGTGGGTAAGAGACTGCATTTTAACCGGGCAAAGACCTGGCACAGACAACCATTTTGACCTATGTACTTTTTGGCCATGAACACACATAACATGGTGTGTGTCCTTTGTGTTTATGATAATTACAAATATATATACCCCATATTGAATTTTAGATAATTTAAAATTAAAGCATCTCTCTCACTCCTATCATTACCCCAGACATATTCCGAATTATCTTACCAAGAAGCACCATTTTCAAAAGTAGTAGTCTTTGGTTGCATGATACCATTCTTGGTGTAACAAGGGCACTTGATTGGGGGCACACATATTCCATGTTCATTCAGGTAGGTTCCTTTCTTACAGATGCAGCCATCCAATGGCACAAAGGAAATGCTGCATTCATCCCAGGGCTCAGACAGGGAACGGCAACTTGGTTGGCAAGTGTTGATATAGTCAATGTAAACCATGGATTCAGGGCAAACTGGTGTCATGTCACCTGTACATTGAAGCAGAAGATGATTAACATAGGACTCAAGTCCAATCTTTATTTCTTAAAGCCAAAATTGATCTACTTCTACTGAGGACATTAGAAACTCTTTTCAAGTCAATTTAAATAGTGTTCTAACACGCCTAATAAAATAAAATATGGCAAATGGTAGTTCCAGCAAATATATTATATATCATACTTTTTCTTTTAAAAATATTATGAATTCAAATGAGAATATAACATTTGAAATAAAGGTTACATTTTCATTTTTCGAAGCCAGTAATGTCAAAAATGTTTTGACTTTCATGCTTAGTATACTGGACATTAAGGCCCGCTCCAGTGTTACACACCCTCACCTTTGGGTCTGACCTACAAGGGAGCGAGCCTTCTATTGCTGATAGAGCCCACTAGGTGGGCTATAAGTATACTAGAACATTCTGCCCCATGCAAGCAGAATGTCCTAATTAGAAAAACCTTCTTTGAGACACAATAGTTTAAAATGCCTCCCATGTCTCAGAAGCTACAAAGCTTTTCTCGGCAACTGTGTATGTTTAACAGTTAAATACTACACACATCACATATCATTACATCAGTTAACTGTTAAACATGGACAGTGAGAGCTATGAAAATTAGCAGCAGGCAGTCCAAGATTTTCTCATGACTCTGGAAAGCTGCATTTCTAGATTTGGTAGAGCCAAAGAAGTTAGGAGTTGAGGAGAAGTTCCTTCTCTCCCTATTTTAGACTCCAGTGACACTATGTGTTGCGGGAGGGGGAAGGCTCCTGGTGTGACCACAGCCTCTATCCCTCTAATTCCCCTGTGCACTTCACATATCCTGGAGAAGCAGGGGAGCAGGAGTGGCAGAGGCTGCAGATTAGGACATTGGAAAGTTGGCAGATGTGGCCCTATACCAGTGTTTATAGCACACTGCTGCTCTGTTGTCTTCAACAGAGCTGTCAACATAAATATATAAATGCTTGTCTGCATTTGATTTAAGTAGAGGTAGCTGTAAGTTAATGGACCTGTCTTGAAAAGCATTGGTGAGCTTTCTCATCTGACTAAGCCTAAGACCATTATTGTATTGTTAGCCCAAGTGTTAAACCTAATGCCATCAAATGGACAAGTCCATCATGTGGGCCCATGCCTTTGTTGTGGTTCACAAGGAGTGTACCTGTTAAAGTTGGGAAGGAGAAAATAAAGGGAAAGCTTTAGCTCCACCCTTAGTAGGATACCCCAGCCATCTTAGAAATTAGGAATTAAGGGAATTGAGATGGAGATCTGACATGGCTGAACCCACCTCTCATTGAATGTTAAGATATAACACTACAGAAAAAGTGGATGTAGACTACTTGACAGAAACTATACAACTAGCAGATATATTTTAGATTTGGTAATTAAACAGTTTTAAACTGTAAAAACTTTTAAAACATGTATGGACAAGGTAGACTCAGTGTACATGCTTCTGAGTAAGGGGATTTCCAGACCCCCAGTTAAAAACCAAGATGTTCTCGCCCCTCCTAGGTCCTTGATGTATTGAAGATTTATTATCAGGACAGGGCCTGCAATTTCTCTAATAATATCTGTGGCCCAATAGAGACTACAGTCTACTTCTCTGTTTTGTTTGTGTGTGGCTTGGAAAACAAACACAAGGAGTCCTACGTCTTGATTAAAGACGTACCTTCATGAAGCTAGTCCATTTTGAGTTTCAAGTATATTTTTATTTATGCTATGGAACTCCGAGGAGGTCCACATAGAATCTTATAATGCGTATATGTGCAAATATACAAATAAAAGAGAATAACGAAAGTGAAACTTTAGGTTCAAAGAAACATAGATGCTGCCACAATAGTGGGCGCTGCAAATACATTAGATGCTCAATATTTTAAAATTGCGTATTTAACAATATCCTGATAAACTACAGGGTAGTGCACTTAATAGTCCATAAAATTGCTATAGTGTCGCCAAACTATGTCAGCATTATGAGATAAATACATTATATAAGATACAATGGCAGCAACAAAAAAATATAGAGGGGTAAGAACAAAATATTGCACTTAAAAGTACATAAAATAGCTATTGTTCCTCTAGTGCAAAATAAGCAAACACTGTATAATAAATACATTATATAAAATACATTAGCAGCAACAAGAGCAGAAAAGACTAAAAGGCAGGATTCCAGCTGTAGAATCATTAACAACCGCAATCTCGTTCAGGCTAAAACATCATTAATACATCATTAAAAAGCACTTAAAAAAGCTAAATATTCTATAACAAAACATTTCATTCGGAGGTGCATAAAGTGACTGTAAGATTGTTTGGGCTGAAAGAATGGATAGCTGCTGACATATGGGCCTCAGTCAATTCCGCCGATGTAATAAGAGAGAAGTGTTACAGCAAACAAATGATGGACGGAATGCTGACAATGCAAACATTCTCCCCCAGTCAAAAGATCTGGGTTAAATCCATCGTTCTTTTGCCCACTACGCCACCCCAGTTTGGACCCAGCCATATGCAAATCAGTCTTGACCCTGTGCCCCATGGGAACAGTCCAGACCAAACTGCCAGGCCAGGTCCTCCCTGGACCAGAAACAAGCATCCTGGGACCGGTTTCAGGGTATGTCACCCTTCTTCAGCCAGGCTAGCTTGAATCCAGTGGCACAGTGAGCAAGGGACCCATGTCTGGGCATACCCATCCTACTTAGGGCGAAAAGTGTTACAGCAAACAAATGATGGACGGAATGCTGACAATGCAAACATTCTCCCCCAGCCAAAAGATCTGGGTTAAATCCATCGTTCTTTTGCCCACTACGCCACCCCAGTTTGGACCCAGCCATATGCAAATCAGTCTTGACCCTGTGCCCCATGGGAACAGTCCAGACCGAACTGCCAGGCCAGGTCCTCCCTGGACCGGAAACAAGCATCCTGGGACCGGTTTCAGGGTATGTCACCCTTCTTCAGCCAGGCTAGCTTGAATCCAGTGGCACAGTGAGCAAGGGACCCATGTCTGGGCATACCCATCCCACTTAGGGCGAAAAGTGTTACAGCAAACAAATGATGGACGGAATGCTGACAATGCAAACTTTCTCCCCCAGCCAAAAGATCTGGGTTAAATCCATCGTTCTTTTGCCCACTACGCCACCCCAGTTTGGACCCAGCCATATGCAAATCAGTCTTGACCCTGTGCCCCATGGGAACAGTCCAGACCAAACTGCCAGGCCAGGTCCTCCCTGGACCGGAAACAAGCATCCTGGGACCGGTTTCAGGGTATGTCACCCTTCTTCAGCCAGGCTAGCTTGAATCCAGTGGCACAGTGAGCAAGGGACCCATGCCTGGGCATACCCATCCTACTTAGGGCGAAAAGTGTTACAGCAAACAAATGATGGACGGAATGCTGACAATGCAAACATTCTCCCCCAGCCAAAAGATCTGGGTTAAATCCATCGTTCTTTTGCCCACTACGCCACCCCAGTTTGGACCCAGCCATATGCAAATCAGTCTTGACCCTGTGCCCCATGGGAACAGTCCAGACCGAACTGCCAGGCCAGGTCCTCCCTGGACCGGAAACAAGCATCCTGGGACCGGTTTCAGGGTATGTCACCCTTCTTCAGCCAGGCTAGCTTGAATCCAGTGGCACAGTGAGCAAGGGACCCATGTCTGGGCATACCCATCCCACTTAGGGTGAAAAGTGTTACAGCAAACAAATGATGGACGGAATGCTGACAATGCAAACATTCTCCCCCAGCCAAAAGATGTGGGTTAAATCCATCGTTCTTTTGCCCACTACGCCACCCCAGTTTGGACCCAGCCATATGCAAATCAGTCTTTTTTTTTTATTTTATTTTTTTAAACTCTTTTTATTAACAGAGACTCGAGAGACCACATCATACAGAAACAGTACCATGAGGACATTAGTTGCCATGTACAGTAAGTCACAGTTAACGTATTCACTGGTGGAGCAGGCCCCTTTGTTATTCCATACCCCATTACTGGCCTGTCCCCCCAGTCCTCTGTATTTCCTCCACGGCATCCACACCCGTTCCCATTTCTTGCCACACCCCTGCTCATATATACTGTTTCCTCCGCTCTCTGGCACCAATCAAGGTCACATTTCCAGTCCTCAATCCGGGGGTGCCTGTGCCCCCAATTTCTGGCGATGTTGCGCTTTGCCACCCCCGCTGCCAATGCCAACCATATACCCACATACCTGGACCAATTTGCCTCGCCTCTAATCAGGAGAAGAAGCCATTTTGGGTCCAATGGGATAGATTCGCCCACCACTTCCGACATGACTTCCGTAACCTTCCGCCAGAATACGGAAACCTCAGAACATTCCCATAGTATGTGTATATAGGTACCTGCCTCCCCGCACCCCCTAACACACTGCGCAGACGTGGCACGACCCCAGGAATATAGGTGATTGCGAGGGTAGTAGACGCGATGCAGGATCTTGAGCTGCACTAATCTGAATCTGACGCGCATGGCCACTTCCCTAGGACTCTGGAGCGCCTCCTACCAGTCGTCATCCTCAAGAACTCCTAGGTCGACGGCCCAGGCCGCCCTAAGGGAGACCAGGGGGTCCGGGAGGTTGTTAATCAATTTACGATATATCGTGGAGGTGGGTTTCCCTGTATGGGATCCAGCAGTAGCCGGTCTTCGAGCGGGGAGTAATCCGGAATAGAATCCCCCTGTCGGATGTGAGTACGCAGAGCATGTAAGAGCCGCAGATGCGTGTATCGCTGTGAGTCGTGCATTCTGTATTCTTTCTGCAAATATTCAAACGAAAGAGGTGAGTCTCCCTTCCATACGTCGCTCAGGTACTCAACGCCAATCAGGCGCCAGCCCTAAATCCCGACAGCGCGGCCACCTCCCTAAGCGGGTCGCCCGCCCAGAGCGGGGTTCTGCCCGTCAATCGCCCAGCCCAGCCCAGGCATTTGTTAGCGTCTTTCCAACATTGAACCACCACCTTAGTATGTTCCGGCCATTCCGGGCACACCCGCCGGGAGTACAAGAGGGATTCACAATTACCCTGCAACATCGATGCCCTATCTACTCTGTAGGCCGGCTCTTCCATCCCCACATAGACCCAGTCATTAATCACCTGCATTTGGGAGGCCCAATAGTATAGCTTGACATCCGGAACTGCAATCCCTCCATCAAAGACACCCCTCTGTAGCTTCTGTAGGGCAATTCTCGGCGACCCTCCCGCCCACAGCAAAGACCGCACCTCCTGTGCTATACGCTTAAAAATCGTCTGTGGTATCTGGAAGGGGGTGTTCTGCAGTATATACAAAAGCCGTGGTAGCATCAGCATCTTAAACAGAGCCGCCCGTCCCATAAGGGAGAGCGGTAGCGAGCGCCAGTGGCCAACATCAGCCGCTAAGCGACTCATCTGAGGCCCCAGATTACTCGCCAGGAATTCTTTCTGATCTCTGGTGATGTATATCCCCAAGTATTTAAACCCTTCCACCACCACTGGGGCTGCGCAACACCGTGGAACCCTAGGGGGGTCCCGAAAGAGGGAAGATCACCGACTTTGACCAATTGATACTGTATCCCGAGTAGCTACCAAACAACTCAAATATATGAAGGACCCTCGCGATGGAATAGTACGGCCGTGCCATATATAGTACTATGTCATCAGCGTATAAAGAAATACGCTCTTCCCAATCTTCTGGGGCCCGCAGCCCACTGACCCCAGGATCCCTCCTGACCCAGTGAGCCAGGGGCTCCAACGCCAAGGCAAACAGGAGCGGGGAGAGAGGACACCCCTGCCGCGTGCCCCTCCGAAGCTGAAAGGATCGAGACAGGGTACCATTCACCCTCACTCGCGCCGTAGGCCCCTCGTATAGGAGTCTCACCCAGCTGCAAAAGGAAGGGCCAAAGCCCAGCCGCTGAAGGACCATGAACAAATATGGCCATTCAATGCTGTCAAAAGCCATTGAGGCGTCCAGCGACATTAAGGCCGTCTGCTGAGATACATTACCCTCGGTCATGTGCAACACCCCATAGAGCCTTCGCAGGTTGTGCCTAGTGCTTCTACCCGGCATGAACCCTGACTGGTCCACGTGCACCAGGTCCTTAATTACCGACAGCACCCTATCTGCCAACACCTTAGCCAGGACCTTGGCCTCAACGTTGATAAGAGAGATAGGCCTATAGGAGCTGCACTGATCTGCCGGCTTACCCTCCTTGTATATCACCACTATCGTGGCAGCCATTTGGTCCGCCGGGAGGTGACCCACCTCTCGCGCCTCCTGCAGCATCTCTAAGAGCGGGGGGAGTATGATGGTTGCCTGTTTTTTGTAAATTTCGACCGGAAGCCCATTAGGTCCGGACGCTTTTCCCGGCTTAAGCGCATTCAGTGCTTTGCCCAACTCTTCTACCGTGAGGTCCGCCTCTAGATCATCATAAGCTTCTGGAGGCACCGTTGGCATGTTAAAATCCCTAAGGAATTCCTCGCAATCTGCTGCCGACCTCGTGCTCACCGGGGCATACACATGCTCGAAATGCACAGCAAAGGCCTCCGCGATGTCCGAGCTAGTGTTTCGAAGCACTCCTTCTGCGTCTCGAATCCCCACCACCCAGGACCGATCTCTGTCTCGCCGTTCCAGCCACGCTAGGAGTTTAAGGGCCTTATCCCCCACATCGTAGAGGCGGTGTTGGGTGGCTAGCGCATATGCCCGCGCCTCTCCCTCCGCCAGGGCCCGCAGGTCCCGCTGCTTCAGCGCTAACCGATGTCGCGCCTCCGCACATGTTGCCGTCACAGCCTCGCCCTCCATCTGACTGATCTCTTGCTCGAGTTGTCTACATTGCAGGGTCTCTTCCTTTTTCTGTGCCCCAATTAACGCCTGTACTTGTCCCCTCAACACTGTCTTGTATGCCTCCCAGAGCGTGATAGGCGATAGTACCGTCCGCATGTTGTCGTTAAAATACTGCTCGGAGCCCTCCCGAATCTTATCAGTAAGTAACGGATCGCGCAAGCGCCATGGATCTATCCGCGGGAAGGCCGCCCTATCAATAGTCGGGCCTTTAAGTGTGGCACACACCGGTGCATGATCAGAGATCCCCCTCGCCATGTGGTACGCGCTGGAGAAATCCCCCACTCTATCTGTGTGCGTGAAAAAATGGTCAAGCCTAGAGAAGGACCCATGCCTGGCTGAGTAGAAAGTGTAGTGCCGCAGTGAAGGGTTATGTGCCCGCCATAAATCCACCAGACCCAGCGCCCTCGTGAAGTCCGCAAGGCCACGTTCCCCCTGTGTACTCATTCTAGGGCCAGATCGATCCATTTCCGGATTCATTACTGCATTTGTGTCGCCTCCAATAAGTAGGGTGCCCGCGGGTAAATCCGCGATGTGTGAGCTGAGTTGTGGGAGGATCACCGAGTGGAGCCCCGGCGGTATATAGCATGAGCCGAACACCAACAGGCGCCCCTCCCACCTGCCCGCCGCTGCGGCAAAACACCCTGCCGGGTCTGTCCACGTGTCCGTGATTACCAGGGGCAGCGCTTTGCGTACGAGGATGCCCACCCCCCTGGCCCCGGACGTGAACCCAGAGTGCACTACCATAGTATATCCAAACCGATCTAGGGCTTTACATCTGCTTCCCCTCAAGTGCGATTCCTGAATGAGAACAATGTCTGGGGAATGCCTCTTCAAGTATTGCATCACTAGCGTGCGCTTAATCTTATTCCCCAGCCCGTTAACATTCCAGGACCAAAACTTTACCGTAGCTGGGTTGCCCATTGACAGTGTATCTGGCTGTCGGCAATGGGGCCTCCCCGGTCCCCCACCACGTTCTCTGTGACTGCCCTCATTCTCTGCTGGATGTATAGGTCTCGAGTATAACTTCCCCTCCCCCTGTAGACAGAAATAATCAACAATCCCAACACCCCCCTCCCTGCATCCCTGCACGGTGAGACCCCAACCTCCCACCTCCCAAACTTGCAGAGTGCCTGTCGCCCATGAAAAACCCAGACACCCATTCGTAAGGGGTCATGGTCTAGCCGCCAGCTTGAAGAGATATCCGTCTGCTGACTGGAATTTTCAGCCCCACAACTGCGCCCCTCTAGGCTAACGGATATGAACCTCCCTCCATGACTCCGCTACCCCACCAAGTTGGTCAAAAAACACCTGTATACGATACTTGCGTCTGGTTTACCAGAGTCCAGGGTGCCTGCCCCGGTGGCCAGGTACCATCATTGGAGTCTCCCCTCCCCATACGGAACACCCCCTGTATAGAACCACGCATCAGTCTTGACCCGCTGAGGGGTGTCTCAATGTTTACTCGATTGTCCATTGTCGTCGGAGCTATCCGCTGGGGGAGCTCCCAGCCCCCGGGCCCGACTCCTCACCACTCCGGTTCGTCTCCAATCGCCTCTGTCCTCCTTTGCGGCTCACGGTGCACCAGCCCTCCAGCCAGTCGCTCGCTTCCTCCGGCCTGTCGAAGAAATGCGCCTTTCCATTGTCGAGGATTTTGAGTCGGGCCGGGAAGAGCATCATGTACTTCACGCCTTGCTCCCGCAGGGCTCGCTTCACCCCATCGAAGGAGCGTCGCTGGCGTTGTACATGCAGCGTGAAGTCTGGGAAAAACCGGATCGTAGCATTCTCGTGCCTGAGGTCGCCATGCATCCGCGCCGCCTGCAGAATGGCGTCGCGATCCCTGAAGTTCAGGATGCGGGCGATGATGGTGCGCGGAGGGGCCCCGGTCTGGGCTTACCCCCCAGCGCTCTGTGGGCCCGCTCTATGGAAAAAAACTGCGAGAGACGTTTCGGCTTTAGATGGTTTAGAATTAGGTCTTCCAGAAAGAGGTCCACGGCTGGCCCCTCCATGCCTTCCGGTACCCCCACCACCCGGATGTTGTTGCGCCGGGCCCTACCTTCTTGATCTTCGAGCCGGGCGTATATGTCTGCCTGATTTTTCGTGAGAGTCAATACCTGTTCCTCCAGACGTTTCGTTTTGGCTTGAAACCCCCCCGATATCCGCTTCCACCGTGGCTACCTTATCGGACATCTTGCGGAAGTCTGCCCGCAGGAGGTTTACCTCCTCAGTGACTGAGTCCAGTTTCGGCTCCAGCGTGCCTTTCAACGCACAGATCGCCCTCATAATGTCTTTCAGGGTCGGATCTGGGTCTTCATCGTCTCCACCCTCATGCAAGTCCCTTCCGACCGCTCCGTCATCCTGCCCCATAGCAACCGTATATTTATCAATGTGATTAGTCTGCCCGGGCCCCGTTCCCTTGGTGCGACCCATGACACAGTCTGTGAAAGAGTGGGGTCACTGGCCACCGACCTCGGCCAGGTCCGCTATAGCCGGCGCCGCCTAGGGAGGGGGGGTTCTCGCTCTTGCCTTTCTGCTGACACTGGCAAGGATCAATCTGGGTGCGGCCCAGTCTCCAGGAGGACCACACCAGTACTGCTGCACCAAACCGAGGCCCACCACTGCTGTCGGGTGGTTATTGTTCCCGCTCTCCACTTGTTACCCAAGCAGGTCCTGGCAGCCTCCACCCGCCCCCTAGGGCCAAGAACCCTCAGCCCCAAGGGCCACTCGCCTATCCGCGGTGGGAGGGGGGAGTGGGGGGAAAGTACAGGCCTCTTCATCAGCCAGTGCGGTCAGCCGTATATTTGCAGTCCGGTCATCCAGGGGGACCCCACCCATATGATGGTCGTAGGCCCAGCGCTCCACTCACTCCACTGTCCGGCAGCACCCTGCCAGTTTCCACGCACCCCCGGGGGCCAGGATCTCACTTCCCTAGGAGCCACGCTCCAAACACCACTCCGTGGGGGGGTCACTCCTCCAATATCCCTCAATGTCACTTATCTGAAGCAGGCGCACCGTATGCGTCCTCTCATCCCGCGGCGGACGGCTCCAGCTGTTGAACGGATCTCGGCCCTGCTGCTCCGCACGGCCGCCTCCACACTGGCCTGGGACAGCCGCCTAGTTGCTTCACGGTCCGCTGCCCTCGCACCACGGTCCGCCGCACTCACTCCGCCGATGCAGGCGCCTTCACCACGGGACCCCGCCGCCTCGGCACCTCCACACTGGCAGGGCGCAGTCAGTCACCTCTCCTGCGGCGCCACGCTGGGTCCGCGGCGGCGATTCCCCTACGACCCCCGGAGGGCTCGCCATTTTGCCTGCACTCGCGTCCCTCCACCGAGCGTTCCACGGCTCCGCATCGGCCGATCTCCACCCGGATCACGGTGAGATTCAGGCTCCACTGCTTCCCCAGCCGCTCGCCGCTCAGAACGGGTGCTCAAATTCAGGATTGTGACGGATATATGGGGCAATTTCACTGTAGGCTAGCGCAGCTCACTTAGCCTGCAGCCATCTTCCGCGGCTGCTAGCCACGCCCCCATGCAAATCAGTCTTGACCCTGTGCCCCATGGGAACAGTCCAGACCGAACTGCCAGGCCAGGTCCTCCCTGGACCGGAAACAAGCATCCTGGGACCGGTTTCAGGGTATGTCACCCTTCTTCAGCCAGGCTAGCTTGAATCCAGTGGCACAGTGAGCAAGGGACCAACGTCTGTGCATACCCATCCCACTTAGGGCGAAAAGTGTTACAGCAAACAAATGATGGACGGAATGCTGACAATGCAAACATTCTCCCCCAGTCAAAAGATCTGGGTTAAATCCATCGTTCTTTTGCCCACTACGCCACCCCAGTTTGGACCCAGCCATATGCAAATCAGTCTTGACCCTGTGCCCCATGGGAACAGTCCAGACCGACCTGCCAGGCCAGGTCCTCCCTGGACCGGAAACAAGCATCTTGGGACCGGTTTCAGGGTATGTCACCCTTCTTCAGCCAGGCTAGCTTGAATCCAGTGGCACAGTGAGCAAGGGACCCACGTCTGGGCATACCCATCCCACTTAGGGTGAAAAGTGTTACAGCAAACAAATGATGGACGGAATGCTGACAATGCAAACATTCTCCCCCAGTCAAAAGATCTGGGTTAAATCTATCGTTCTTTTGCCCACTACGCCACCCCAGTTTGGACCCAGCCATATGCAAATCAGTCTTGACCCTGTGCCCCATGGGAACAGTCCAGACCGAACTGCCAGGCCAGGTCCTCCCTGGACCGGAAACAAGCATCCTGGGACAGGTTTCAGGGTATGTCACCCTTCTTCAGCCAGGCTAGCTTGAATCCAGTGGCACAGTGAGCAAGGGACCCACGTCTGGGCATACCCATCCCACTTAGGGCGAAAAGTGTTACAGCAAACAAATGATGGACGGAATGCTGACAATGCAAACATTCTCTCCCAGTCAAAAGATCTGGGTTAAATCCATCGTTCTTTTGCCCACTACGCCACCCCAGTTTGGACCCAGCCATAGACGTGGGTCCCGTGCTCTCCATGTCACTGGAGTCAAGCTATCCTGGCTGATGAGGGCTGAAAGCCTGAAACCGGTCCTAAGATGCTTGTTTCCGGTCCAGGGAGGACCTGGCTTGGCAGTTCGGTCTGGACTGTTCCCATTGGGTGCAGGGTCAAGACTGATTTGCATGGGGGGGCGTGGCCGGACGCCGATGGAGCAGGGAGCCTGAACCGGAGCTCCTAGCGGGTGATCCCCCATCACAGCCCATCCTGACCGATATAGTGGGGCCCTCCACCCCATCAACTTCTCCCCTGACTCATGAAGGACGCGGGAACGGGCAGGAATTGCCAATAGGGGCTAAAACACTTGCCTACTGGGAGAATCCAGCCGGACGGAGGAACCGCGAGGTCGACCAAGATGGCGCCCGTGGTCTGAGGTCCGAAGACGGGGATCGCCTGGTGAGCGCTGGCAGCATACGGCGGGTCGGAGCGGCGATCTGGTACGGCGGAACGCCCGTCTTGAGCGGCTCCTGGGGCAGCTGGAGCAAAGTGGTGAGAATCGCCGGGGAACGGGCCGCGGCGGGACGGGCTGCCGGCGGCTGGGGGGCGGCTGCCGCGGCGGGACTGAGTGCTGCGCAGCTCCCCGGTCCCGATCTGGCGTGACACCATAAAGCGGAACAGAGCAACGGCCCGGCCCAGTGGAGCCCCCGACTTGCGAGGCCCTGCGGCCCCCGAAGTGTGATAGGGTGGGCCGAGACAGGCAAACAGAGCGGCTGCACAAGATGGCGCTCGCGGCCTGAAGACAGCCTTGACTGCAGAGCCAGGTACCGGGCAGGCCATAGGCAAGTGTGGGGAGTGGATGCGCACCTCCCGCGGCGGCGGGGAGGCCCGGCCGGCGGCGGGGGGCATCGAGCCGCTTAGCATCAGCCTAACATACGGCGGGACCCCCAGCTGGGAGCGGCGGCCTGGCCGGCTGATGTGCAGAGCCCTGTCGGCGCGGCGGGGGGCCGGGGACATTGGGAACACCCCTAAAACCGCAAGGAGCGAGGCAGACGGCAGAGCTCCCTAACCCCCCCCCATTGCTCACAAGGCTGAGACGATCGAGAGCAGGGGACCCCTGAATGCACGGAGGTGAGGAGGTGTGCCGGCGGGGGGGCCAGACGACGACGCAGCGGAGAGCACAGAGTCACTGCCGATCCACGTATTGAGCGCCGGAGGGGACCCCCACCTAGGTGCGGGGCGCGGCTGCCAGAGGTGCTGCACCATACTTGCCCGGTGAGGTTGGGAGGCGCGGTGTCGCCGTCGACGCCGCTGCTGCGGTCCTTCCTTCTCCTTGCCGGGGACACTGCCCGCTGCCGCCGGGTCGGACTGCCTCCTCGACTGGGCTACTTGCTGCCTTACCGCGACGCTGCCCTGGGGCTATACGATTGGAACCCGCACACTGCGTGATCAGTCTTGCCAGCCTTGACTATCTGGTGAGATCCCAGCACAGCCGGGACTGGAACCGGCGGGTATCCTCGCTAGGCGGACGGCGACCGCACTGCACCCACCATGGGGCGGGTCAGTAAGCGGCGGGAGATGGAGCAGCAGGAGTCGGCGGGCGAAGATACCGGAGAGCAGCGACCATGCACGAGAGCTCAAAGCGAAAAGCCCGCGCCCCAGGGTGAGGTATCGCTCCACGACATCCTGCAGGCCATAGAAACGTCACGGACGGCCGTAGAAACCAAAATAGATACGCTCCGTGAGGATCTTGGACTCTTGAGGGCCGATCACAGAAAATTGGCGGACCGCGTCACGACAGCGGAGGGTGAGGTCGAGGACCTGAAACCGCAAGTCTCCACGACCTCGCGCCAAATCACGGACATTGAAAAAAGGGTGCAGGTGCTGGAGCGGCGGGCAGAGGACTCCGAAAATAGAGCAAGACGGAACAACATACGGGTCATTGGCCTGCCGGAGAAACTCGAGGGGAACAACATGGTGGCCTATCTCGAGAACTGGATTCGCACTGAAGTGGCAGAGGAGGGCCTATCGCAATACTTCGCTCTTGAGAGGGCTCACAGGGTCCCTGCTCGGGCGCCGCCGCCGGGGGACCGCCGAGACCCGTGGTGGCCCGTCTCCTCTTTTACAAAGATAGAGATCACGTGCTGGGCCAAGCGCGACTCAAAGGACAACTCAAAATAGGGAACAGCACGGTACGGATCTTCCCGGACTTCTCCAGGGAGGTACAGAGACAGCGAGCTTCCTTTGTCTCGGCCAAAAGGAAACTGCGCCAGTTGGACGTGCCATACTCCATGGTGTTCCCGGCTAGACTTCGGATAACGCACGCGGGGGAGACCAAGTTCTTCACCACACCTCACAACGTATGGGGCTGGATAGAGGAGAGAGGCCCACGAGACAGGAGGCACGACAGCACGGATCGGCCCGAGAAAGATCACGCACGATCACCGGGAGGAGGAGGGAAACTCAAGAACCAGCCAACGCCGGAAGAAAGTAGGCGAGACAGAGAGAGAGCGGTGGCGGCAATAGCCTCCCTGAGTGCCACAAGCCCGGGGGGCAGCCACTCCCTCTCAGGAGAGGACCGGAGAGACTCTGATTCAGAAACCAGCTCGAGCACTGTGGGGGAGAACAGTCAGATCCTACCAGAGGTGACTCCAGGCACGGCGGACGAACTGATTTAGCTCACCCATGACACGCAAGTATAGGCGGGACATTGCAACTGGCGGTGGAGGAGTCGCGGCTTGCGCCTGCTCTGCACATAAGAGGTGCCCTGGAGGGGTGATACGAGAGCTCACCATGGGATGGGGGGAGCCCAGGGGGCGGAGGGGAAGGCTTTCCTCCAGACGGACACTCGTCTAACCACCACCCGAACGTTGGACATTTGACTGTTACCATGCCAGAAGGCAGTTTGGATAGGGGGAATTTCTCACTTGTCCTGGGGAAGGGAGTTGGGGAAGTTTTGTTGTTTTAAGTTGGGGGCACTGCTGTCTATACATTCCCGGGGACACACGATACAACGCGGAGGGTCCCTCTTTCCTTACATTGCACCGAACGATATGCAGGGGCGCGAGGGCTGGACGGCGGTAACGAGAATACCAAGTGATGCCGAAACGTAAGGTATATAACCTCCTCTCTTGGAATGTCCGGGGGATGCGCTCCATGCACAAACACTACAGGGTTTTCTCTCATCTGAACAGGAGGGGGATACATATTGCAATGTTACAGGAGACGCACACATTGGCATCTGAGGGGCGGCTCTACAACGTAGATGGAGGGGACAGGCATACTATACCTCATACTCGGCGTTCGCCAGGGGGTCCTGGTGTGGATTAGAGCAGGGGTCCCCTTCCAGCACACAGGGCACAGAGTAGACCCGGAGGGACGATACGTGGTGGTTACGGGGCGGTTGGACGGACAGGACGTCACGCTCATTAATATTTATGGCCCAAATGTGGACCAGGGAATGTTCCTGGAGCAGCTATCTGGGACCCTGGCGCCATATCTTACGGGGTCAATTATTATGGGGGAGATTTCAATTGTATTGCAGACCTGATGCTCGATCGATCTCATCCACCACTACGGGATGCCCCGGCACACAGAATAGCTAAGGCGTTTGGGGACTGGCAATCTCGCTGGGGATTAGTAGACACGTGGAGACGTATGCATCCAGCTGACAGGGAATACTCCCACCTCTCACACGTGCATGACCTGCACGTTCGCCTGGACACCTTTCTATGCTCCCCGGACGTACACGCCAGAATGCACGACACGGAATACCTCACCCGGACAGTGTCGGACCACAACCCGATACTGACCCGACTGCACTGGGGGACTCAGCAGCAACCCATCCCAACATGGCGCCTTAAACCTGAGGCACTAGAGGATCCAGTGTTCCTGGATGAGATTAGGGGCCATATCGGCACGTACTTCGCCGACAATGCGCAGACCACGGACTCCAGGGGGACGGAGTGGGAGGCCTTCAAGGTTGTCATCAGGGGGCGCTGCATGGCGCTCTCCATTGGGGTCCGGCGAACGTTACTCACGGACGTGGAAAGGGCCGACCGCGCACTGAGGGAGGTAGAAATTTGCCGCCCAAATCATCCAGAACTTCGGCAGGCATTGCTGGCAGCGAAGGAAGAGGTGGCCGCGCACGAGGAAAGGCTGAGGTGTTTCGATTATAAGGCCTATATGGACAGGACGCACACAGAGCGAGATAGAGCGGGTAGGTTACTAGCGTGGCTGGCCAACCCCAACCACAGGGGGAACACAATTATTGAGCTCGCAGGCTCTGAGGGTCAATCCTTATATAGGCAGGATGCTATTAACAATAGGTTCCGTGGATACTATGAAAGGCTGTACGAGAGCTCTGGGCCGCGGGGGGAAGGGGAGATAGAGGGCTACCTGGCAGACCTTCCTCTGCATACCCTAACGGACGAGGACGCGGACCAACTGGGGGCGGCCATCACGGAGCGCGAAGTTCGGGGGGCCATCAAGGAACTGGCCCGAGGGAAAACCCCAGGCACAGACGGGCTTCCTAAAGAATTCTACGCGGCATACGCGGAAGAACTAGCCCCCAAGCTAGTGGAGATGTACACAGAGACGGGAGAGAGGGGACGCCTACCTGCCACTACGCGTGAGGCGGTGGTGATCCCGTTATTGAAGCCCGATAAGTCCCCCCTGGACTGCACAGCGTATAGGCCCCTGTCGATGTTAAATCTCGACTTTAAGATATTAAGTAAGTTGCTGGCGACGCGATTGCTGCCGCATATGACCTCCCTTGTGCATCTGGATCAGGCGGGATTTATTCCCCGCAGGAACACGACCCTGAACATACGCCGCCTGTTATCTGTACTTGAGCTTGGGGCAACGGGCGATCAGGCAGGAGCGGTGTTTGCCATTGACATGGAAAAAGCATTCGATAGCCTAGAATGGGGGTTCCTGTATGCAGTTTTAATCAAAATGGGCCTTGGGCCAGGGTTCCTGCGATGGGTGCAGCTACTATACGCTGATCCGGTGGCAAGAGTCCACACAGGGGGCACGATATCAGGGCAGTACGGAGTGGAGAGGGGCACGCGGCAGGGGTGTCCCCTCTCCCCGCTGTTATTTGCCCTGGCGGTGGAGCCACTGGCATGTGTGGCGAGGTCAGACAGGGCTTACAGAGGGTTACAACTGGGGAGCAGAGGCACAATATAGCGCTATACGCGGACGATCTCCTATTATTCCTGCGCCACGCAGGGGAGGATCTCCCGGGGGCACGGAGGATGATGGACGAGTTCGGCGGTCTATCGGGCCTCCGAGTAAACTGGCAGAAGTCTCGATTATTTCCCCTGAGGGTGGACATGGTGCCGCCTGAGGACCTTGGTAATCTGAGATGGGAACCCAGATGTTTCCGCTACCTGGGAGTGCGTATCTTCCACGCTGTAGCAGATGTGAAAGAAGGGAACATAGAGAGGGCACTGCGCGCGCTTAAGGATAGTATGGACTTTTGGGAAAGCTTCCTCTATCCGTGATGGGCCGGGTCTCCCTACTCAAAATGGTGGCTCTCCCTCGATTGCTGTACTTTTTACTACATTGCCAGTGTGGATCTCGGCGGCTTGGTTTCGGGAGCTGGACTCCCGACTGTCTGCATTCATCTGGGGGCGGGCCGGCGGAGAGTGGCCCTTAACACATTAAAAAGACCCCGATCAGACGGGGGCCTCGCTGTGCCGGATATGGAAGGGTATTACTTGGCAGGACAGCTACAAAGACTCACACAGTGGGTGGCGGGGAGCATAGACCCAGACAGGGGGGTGCCACTGTTCACACCGAACAAACTGGATGTGTTTCGCACACTGCTAAGGGTCGCCAAACCGCAGCAGATCAGCAGTAACGAACATGGGGTGATCCGACGGTGCTGGGGCAGATGTCTACAGAAAACTAGGACAAAACACCCATACTCGCCCGAAATGGCGATGACGCTGCTGAGTGCCCTGCCCCACGGGGGACAATGGCGGGGGATAGACGATTGGGTACAAGCAGGGGCTACAAGGGTGGGAGATCTCTTCCGTGATGGAGAGCTACTCTCCTTTGGGGACTTCCGCGCCGACTGGGATATCCCAATAGGGCATTTCCTATTATACGGAGCAGTCACAGGGGCCATGAGACGTCACTGGGGAACAGGCACGACTGAACCGATTCGACACACCACTTGCGAATATATAAGCATTGCCGGGGGCACTATCAAGGCGGTAGCATGTCTTTATAGGGCCATAGGACGCGACTCCCTGCAACCGCTGGACAGATTGAGAAACCAATGGGGGGAAGACGTCGCCAGGCCACTGGAAGACAAGGACTGGGAAAATATTCTTGACCGGGCACCCAAAGTTTCTAGGAACGCCCGCTTTAGTTTGATTAACTTCTACGTACTCCACCAAGCCTACCTTACGCCAGAACGTATCAACCGATACTTTACTAGAGACGACGCCAGATGCCCGAGATGCACTACACTAGGGGCGACTTTCATTCACATGCTCTGGAGCTGTACTGCTTTAACACATTACTGGCAGGAGGTGACACAGGAGACGGCTAGGGTCACGGAGAGGATTATCCCCTGCACACCGACACATGTCCTACTAAGCCTGTTCCCACACACGGCCAAAACTAGGACCACAGATAGGTTCCAAGATCTCGCCTTCATACTGGCGAAGCGAGAAATCACTCGTAACTGGAAAGACCCGAAGGGCCCCAGCACACACAGTTGGAAGCGAGAGCTAGTGAAATGGGCAGGATGCGAGAGTAGGATCCTACTGAGGAATGCGAGGCGGGGGATAGGCAAGGAGGAGCGAGCCAGGGCATGGGAGGGGTTGCTGGGTGACCTGCAAAGGGACGGGCAGGAATCCGACGCCTCTTCCCCTGAAAGGCCCCTACAGTGAAAGCATCCCTAATGGCCAGGACAGATCAGAGTAGTTTTGAAGACCTCGGAGGGTGGGGAGCGTCCAACACACTCCAACAGGAGAGGGTAGGGACAGAGGGGGGTAGTATATATACACATATATAGGATGCCCCTGCGTGTAATGATTGGATAGAAGGGAAGGGACCCTTGGCATCCGAGTGGGGCAAACGGGAGACAGCAGGGCGGGGAGGGGGGGAGGGGGGGACTAGGTTACGAGGTTTGTTAGGCAGAAGGGGGGGGAGGGGGTCAGGGCCGGATTAGCACTATCCCTACCGAACAAGGCGGGAGGGGCTGCACGATACGAGGGCAACGTGAGGAAGTGTATAAACTGTCCACTGAAATATAACGCATATGACAATGGTCCGAATGTAATGTTGTCTTGATTTCTGCAACCCTGTTTGAACATAAAGGCAACAAAATTTGTTTAAAAAAAAAAAAAAAAAAGACTGATTTGCATATGGCTGGGTCCAAAGTGGAATGGCATGGTGAGCAAAAAAACGATGGATTTCGGCCCAGATCTCTGTACTGGGGTGAATGTATGACATTGTTCTGCATTCTGTCCATCAATTGTTCTTTTTGCATTTGTCACCCCGAGTGGGACGGGTATGCCCAGACGTGGGTCCCATGCTCTCCATGTCACTGGAGTCAAGCTATCCTGGCTGATGAGGGCTGAAAGCCTGAAACTGGTCCTAGGATGCTTGTTTCCGGTCCAGGGAGGACCTGGCTTGGCAGTTCGGGCTGGACTGTTCCCATTGGGCGCAGGGTCAAGACTGATTTGCATATGGCTGGGTCCAAACTGGAATGGCATGGTGAGCAAAAAAATGATGGATTTAGGCCCAGATCTCTGTACTGGGGTGAATGTATGACATTGTTCTGCATTCTGTCCATCAATTGTTCTTTTTGCATTTGTCACCCCGAGTGGGACGGGTATGCCCAGACGTGGGTCCCGTGCTCTCCATGTCACTGGAGTCAAGCTATCCTGGCTGATGAGGGCTGAAAGCCTGAAACCGGTCCTAGGATGCTTGTTTCCGGTCCAGGGAGGACCTGGCTTGGGAGTTCGGGCTGGACTGTTCCCATTGGGCGCAGGGTCAAGACTGATTTGCATATGGCTGGGTCCAAACTGGAATGGCATGGTGAGCAAAAAACGATGGATTTAGGCCCAGATATCTGTACTGGGGTGAATGTATGACATTGTTCTGCATTCTGTCCATCAATTGTTCTTTTGCATTTGTCACCCCGAGTGGGACGGGTATGCCCAGACGTGGGTCCCGTGCTCTCCATGTCACTGGAGTCAAGCTATCCTGGCTGATGAGGGCTGAAAGCCTGAAACCGGTCCTAGGATGCTTGTTTCCGGTCCAGGGAGGACCTGGCTTGGCAGTTCGGGCTGGACTGTTCCCATTGGGCGCAGGGTCAAGACTGATTTGCATATGGCTGGGTCCAAACTGGAATGGCATGGTGAGCAAAAAAACGATGGATTTAGGCCCAGATCTCTGTACTAGGGTGAAAGTATGACATTGTTCTGCATTCTGTCCATCAATTGTTCTTTTTGTAATAAGAGAGAAGGGCAGACGAATAAAACATGGTTAAGATCATGGGGGCCATTTTGAAAAAAATGATAAATCACCGACGAGCCATACTATTTAGCCAAAAAGCGGCTTAACTGAAGCTGACCCTGCCTCAAGAGAATCCAAAAACGTCTCAAACCATGCAGCAAATTCCCAAAAATATAAGCCTACGCTTTATTTATCAGGCACAAGTTTATAACAGAATGGAAATCCCTTTTTTTTATACAGGCATCCCTATCCAGGCAAAAACTCAAGACCATGTGGCTTGTTTTAAGCTAGCTTTTAGTTGTTGCATTGTCAAAGTGAAAATTCCAGATGGATCCAACTGCAGCAATTCTACTGCTACTACAAAATTTCTATAAATGAGAGATTACTCTTTTAGGCCTTTCAAAATGTCTGTCCTAATATAGGAGCTTAATGAGCCTTAGGCACTCTTCACAAGACACAAGGCCCAATGTACCACCCAAGCAAGACCCTGGACAAAGGCACTTCTCAGCCCGAATTCCAACCTTAGAGCCATCAAAAAAAATGCTGAATTAACGGACACAAGGTTTCTAAGGACTTGGCCTTCCATTACGCAAAAAAAGCCCCATTTAGAAACATCAATTAATTCAGTTCCATATAGAGAGGCTGGGATCTTAGCACGGAAAACCTCTAATAGTAGGGAAAAATGACTTCTCCGGGTAGCCTTGTAAAAAGCAACCAAGCATATAGCCTGAGAATTAGCTTTATTAACATTAATTTCTATGTGAACTTTTTCACTTAAGTTTCCGGGCACTATTAGGTGAAGGTATATGACTTCACAATCTCTAACTTTTGATCTCCTAAGGACCATGTAAGATTGCCATATTTCAGCTTTTTCCTCCTATAAAAACTTATAACGCTACTTTTAGATACATTAATCTTTAAATAGTGGGCATCAGCAAATTGTTTTAGTGCCTGCAGACGCTCTGAGTTCTTTCGGGGTGAGATAAAAATGTTGCATATCATCTGCATATAATAAACAGACTATAGACTTTCCCCCAATTAACGGGGCGATACCATCCCTCTGGACCAAATAATTAAGAAGGTCCATAATATATAGGGAGAAAACATGAGGGGCAGGCAGGAACCCTTGGTTTAACTTATTTAGAGTAGGAATTGCTTGTGACAGACCCCTATCTCCACCCAATAGGACTCTACACCAGGTATCGGAATGGAGGGAAAGAACTAAGGGGCATATTATCAAGAACGGCGTTAAAATTATCGCCGCTTTAGCGGCAGAAAACTGCCGCTAAAGCGGCGATAATGGGCTTGATAATATGCCCTGAGAATTCCAATAGAAGCCCATGTTGACACCAGAACATGGGCTTCTATTGGAATTCTCAAGGGCATATTATCAAGCCCATTATCGCCGCTTTAGCTGCAGTTTTCTGCCGCTAAAGCGGCGATAATTTTAACGCCGTTTCTTGATAATATGCCCCAGAATCTAAAAGGGTACCCGGCATACCCAATCTTAAAAGCTTACACCATAGCAAAGGATGATCAACTTTGTTAAATGCTGCGGAGAAGTCTATAAAAACTACATATACCACTCCCCCTCTTGTTAAAACACATTTTTCATTTATTACCTGCAGGGTGGACATATTATCAATCGTTCCATGCTTATTTCTAAACCCTATTTGTTCCATAGGATTAATGTTATGCTCCTTCACCCAATCATTAATCTGTGTTAGTAAGCATTTACCAAAAACTTTACCCACAGCATCGAAAAGGGCAATCTGCCGATAATTGTCTGGTAATTTACGGTCCCCTTTTTTAAAATGTGGTACTATAACACTCCCTGTCCATCCAGGGGCATACACAACAGCTTTTAAAAATTGAGCAAAGGCTTTTACTCCAAAGGGAGCTGTTTTGGTTTATTATAAAAATAGGGACTTCGTCAGGGCCCATCGTGGCCGAAGAATGCATTTCTCTGATAGCAACCTCTATCTCTTTTTCAGAAGGAGAACCATACACATTGAAACCCGATTATACTGAGGGTTTGCTTGCATCTCCCAGATTTGCTGCATATAGGCACCGAATAAAGTTAAGCCATCGTGATTCTTTTAAAGTTAAGGGGGAAGATCTAGTGCGTGTTCCACAATCCTCAACAAATAGCGACTAAAAGGTCCTTGTCTGGCCTCTTACTGCTGCTTCCCTTAGTGTAGTCCAGAGCCTGCCCCTCTCCTCTCTCTTCAGGCGGGCCTTCAGTTGATTCCTCCTCCTTTTTAACACCACCATCCTAGTGTCCCTTTCGAGGTCCAAATTCAAATATTGTTCCCTCACTAGGGCATTTATTTCCCTTTTTAACCTGAGTAGGGGGTGAGGAATCCCCTTCAGCCTCCTGACAGGGCTCTTTTGATTAATAGCATTAACTAACTTCTTCATGAAGATATTGAAGCTTTCAATATCATTTCCTACCCAAGATATCTCTGAGACCAAAATCGCCCTATGATCCCAGTGAGTTCTCCCCATTTGTTTATCAAACCTGGTAATGTCCCCATCAGGATTCCAAGAACTAATAGGACCCGTGTTAAAATTCACTGAAATAATTAAAAGATTATGACACTTAAATCGAGGGTCTAAGACTTTTAAGTGTCCAACAGGTAAAAGGAGGTACATCCTACCACCTCATAGTACAGGATTGATGCTCCGGTCGGAGCTTCATGAGTAAATGCTGCAGGGGAGTCCGAAGGAAGTCTCCCATTCGCTACAATACAATCAACTTTTTTCAACTGAGCCAATAATATTTTCCCTCTCTTATTAGTTCTTACTTTGGGAGGAAAAAAAGCTAGGGGGATCCGCAGTGCCTCCTCTTTTTCTACCTCTCGTAATTGTTCTAATACAAAATTAGAATTTTTGCAATTTAAAGCACCTATCAGAATTACGTGTGGGGAATCTCCCTATAAGAGACTTTTTTATATAAGAAAAAATGTCTCCTATTAACATATCATATGAGACCTCTGGAGGAATATAGGCGTTCTCACTAGTGGGGGAGTATTTACTCTCTTTTGGGGTTAAACAGGGTTACAGCCATAAATACATTACTTGGGTCTTTCTAGCACTCATACCTCCACTGAATTCTATTTGACAGTAAACATGCCACCCTCCCCTCACATGACATCTCCTTGAAGGTGTTGCTTTACAATCTAAGGTAATGAAATCATCACATACCAAATCCACTATGAACCATGTCTCCTGGGGACAGACTACATCAGACCCTAATGTGCTCAAATACTGTAATTTCTCCCTTCTGTTTTTTATTCCAGCAGCATCCCAGGAGATAATCTTTAGTTCATTGCTAATTGGAAGGTCGTTGCTTGTGGCTACTCTGGGAGGCACACTGGATAATGCACCGGGTAACCAGTTCCATCTGAGGGGCTCATCTTCTTTAAACACTTGTGCTTTGGGGACCAAAGGTTCCCTAATAGATACCTGTCTGCCATACTTTCCTAGATTCATTTTTATCCCCCTGTAATCAGTCGGAGGCCCCTCAAAAGGACAGAGACCCCCAGGTGGCAGCCAGCTACCCATAACATGCAACCCATCCCTTCTAAGATAGGGATAACATCAATCCCCCTACATTGTAGACATTCAGTAGATTTTAAAATAGGATTTGCATAAGTTTGGAATTTAAAAGTTGCCCTTGATTCAAAACCAGACCAAAGGACAATAGGGAAACCAGATTAATATTACTACCTTAAATTAACTTCAAATTCACTATCTCCGAAAAACATTTAAGCAATAATGACCTATTTAAAATTAAGTCTACATCAAAAAGGGGAATAAAGTCCAACCTGAAAGTGTCCACATTATACATATGGAATTTTAACCTTATGGCATTAAAGAACCCCTCTTTGTGACTGGATCCAAAAAAGGAGCAGCCATGGGATTCAACGGCAGCATACCAGGAGGGTGGGATACATGTTCCACTACTATTCCTGCTGCCTGTCCATCAGCCAATGCATTAACAGGTCCACAATCGATCGGGGTCCATGGCTTGTTGAGTTACTTGAAGGATTCTTATTGTACCCTCTATGCTTTGTGATGCATCAATTCCCGCTTTAAAGCGTATTCTCCTACGAACCTTTTTTGTAAATCTCCAGAGGTTTTTATTCTTCTTCCCTCTATGTTTTTTCTTCCTCTCCTTGACCTCTACCTGAGATGGCCTTGGTTCACCATTATTTAGCCCCTGCTTAGATTGAGATTTAAAGATTGGAAACACATCCTGGTCTCCACCCTGGGAGTTTCTATTTGTGCTCTTCTTGTCGTGAAGTATGAAAGATATATTTTATGGAATAGACTGGACTATCGGGATGCGGAACTATTTTGGAAAGCTTCTAACAGTATAATTTTCCTGCCTGGGAGCCAAAATCAATTTGGCAATAAGCCTCTTTCTGATGGATCCTTCTGCCAGACATCAAGGCCTCTTCCATGTCCACTGACTCCCCACAACCTATATCCTTTCCCTTCTTGCCGATTACCACTTCCCTTAATATTGCTGACACTACGTAAAAGACGCAGTCCAAACCACCAACAATTTTTTCTAACAGCTGTAGAATTGAGGATAGAAGACTTTCTAAACATGGACTTTTGTACTTGTATGAGAGGAGGGGAGCTCTTGAGAGGTTATGTGAGGATTTTCCACCACCACAGGGTAGTAAGGGGAAAAGGGCATATTAGGGGTCGACTAGAGGTATCTTCTGGGCATTGTATAATATCCTTATGCAACAGAGGCAGATGTTTCCTTTTTGGACCAGTGCCGCAAAACTCCACCTTAACAGTTGGCTCCCCATACATCTCTGTGATTACATTTGACTCCTCCTGTGCTAATTCTTCCTTTTCCCACAAGGTGAATATCTGTTTATTCCCTAACAGCATCGTAGCAGAAGCATCTTTATTATGGACTGGATTTGATTTCGTTTTTGCACAAACCCTACCCTGGAACAAACAACCAGATTTCAATTTTTTTGCCGTCATGGTTAACTTTGGAGACTTCACAGCTTAAAGTCTCAAGCTGTATTGGCACTTTCCAAGGTCTGGATGCTGATATCCTGAAGACGTCAGAGGACAACTATTCAACCAATGCAAAAAGCAGCTGAAGCGTAGTTACAGTAGACAGGCAACCAATGATTTACGCCAGGGAAACACAAGATTAGCACAAGGGAGAAGCAGGGCAAGTAAACTTCACCACACCCTAGAGTGGCCGCCTCCGCTGTACACTGCTATCCCCCCTCTGGCAGCAGTAGCCCTACTGGCGACTGCACCATGATGCTTACCAGCTGCCTTATGATATGGGCTGAAATATAGTCAAAAATCCACCTTGGAGAAATTAAAAGTCTCCAGCAGCTTCCTGTAGTGTCTAGAAAGCACCAATCATTTCCTGGAGCTTTTCTCAATATTCCTTACAGCCAATCGGACCACAGTTTCCGTGATGAACACAGTAGATGACTGTGACCACCAACAAGAATTTGCCCTAGGCAGAGGGGGCTCCCCACACACCAGGGACCGGTCACACTTCAGGCCAGTCTGAGCCGATGGCATTAAAGTATAATGAGACTACCCAGCTGGCCATGAGGCTCAAATATGGTCTCAAACTGTCTCAGCTGTGGGTCCCCAAAACCGGCACAATGGCCCTGGGGCTCTCGGCTCAGTACTCACTCACCCACTTCTTGAGAGGTGTTCCGCACCACCAGGGGGAACTTAATAGCTGCAGCTCCAGTGACCTCAAAGGACGTTCCTAGAGAGGAACCACATGCCACGTAGTGACACCTCTGCAGCATCCTCGCAAGGACCACAATCGGGGAGGGCTGGGTCCGCTGAGTCTGGCCTCTGAAAACTCTGGGCTCGTGGGACCCACACAGCCACCGAGCGACTGCAGAGGCCCTGGGCCCGCAAGACCTGCACTGCCTCACACAGCTGCCGCATAACCGCTGAATAGCCACGCTCAGCACTTCCCTCTTAATCAAGACAATTTTAATTAAGTTCATTTTGAGTATGGCAAGTATCTGAAAATCAGTAGTGGTATGGTATCATCTGTAAAACTAGGGTAGCTACATGGATGTCTGCGTCTACCTCTTCTGTACAGCCTGTAATCAACAGTCAGAAATATATCCATGTAGGATGAGTTTTTGTAAACCAGTGCTAAGATTTTTGAAACTTCATGTACAAAACATTGTTATGAACAACAAATGATTAAGTGATAAAATTACTGCAAAGGCCACTTTATGAGAGTTCTGACAGTCATCAGAGAACTGGAACCTGCGGTCACCCTCTAGGAAAGACTGCACATACTTGACCCGAACAAGTTCTTCATGTAGTAAGAGAAAGTTCACAACACTTCACCTTGAGCTCTTGCAAACACAATTTTAGCTGGTAGAACTCTGTTTCGTATTCACCTTACCAACATAGTCTACTGGTATTGCCCAACCTCCAGAAAGTCTGTAAAAAAGAACATACACCTTACTCATCTGATACCTTGGTTGCTGAAAGACTCCTCCTTCAGTATATCATTTCCATTACAAGTTTTCTTCTTTGCCATGGGCTCTTACCAACAGCATTCAGAGCTGTGGAAGTTTTTTGGGTTTCTCCTAAATCCTCATCTCACTTAAATGACATTTCTCCGAATTAAGGTACAATTTTCGACCATTCCCAATGCCTTCCTTCTCTTGAGACTTGACCTCACCTGGGTCCTAGGACATGTTAAATGCACTTTGTAATTTGTCTGATTTTGTACATTGTCCATATCTTACCATTGCTCTTAATCACTCATTCTCTAAAATGTAGCCCAATCATTTTCATTGGGAGCTGAGTGACAATTGTTTTGGTGTATAGTTATTGCATCTTTTCTATTTATACAGTCATGCTTTAGACTATTTTACCTTCACAGGTCTGATAAAGTAAGTCTAGAATTGGACTTGCACTATCAACAGATGACCCAAAATATCATCCAAGGGAACCCTTTAAGAAACATTGGTTTGTTTACCATACCATCTAGTGAAGTATTTGGTCACTCTCTGCTCAGTCTACCAGAGGGATTTCTTAAATTCTGTAAAATTAGTCTAGATGTGAAACAGACAGGTCACAATATGTTTTACCCAAACACAAGGAGATGATGAACGGAGTGCTGAAACTTTTCAGACACTCACCCCCAGTCACAGATCTGGGTTGAATCCATCATCGTTCTTTAGCTCACTTCGCCACCCCAATTCAGACCAGCCATATGCAAATCAGTCTTGACCCTGTTCCTTATGGGAACAGTCCAGCCTGAACTGCCAAGCCAGGTATATGTGTTACAACAGCAAGATTGCTTTTAGCCTGGCATATCTGTCTCAGATTCAGTTAGTCTAGAGAAAGCAATATCTCTGGCTCTACAGATCTTGATAAGAAGGCTGTGATGGTTTTTAGGTAACAGGTTTTCCACAACCTCCTCTGTGCCAGCTGTAATCATTTCAATAAGAAGAAAGTGGCTGATAAAGCAAAGGGTCACGGGGTCTAAAGGCAGATAGTTATCTATTTTGGAAGACTGGGCACCACCCTCAGGGTATTAAAGCTAATATTTCTTCATTAGAGAATGACGCTAGTAGTGTAACTAGTGAATCTCTTCCCTTTCGAGATTAGGACCACTGTCTGATGAAATGAAGTGAGCCACGTGAGAGGGGAAATATGGATAGAATTAAATGTTGAAAAATTAGTAGCACAGGTATTTTAAAGGCCAACAATAATTTTGTTGCTAGATGAATGAAGTACTTAGAGCTTGGAGAAATTGTGACTTTAAAGCAAATTCTTTTAGACTCATTCTTCCAGATTTGTTGTGTTGTTTTGGCTTTGGGCATGGGCTCAGGCAGTGGAACTAATAAGCAGATCTGGCATCTCATTTTTGATTACATGTGCTCAATATTTGCTTCTATAGTAGGTTTGAATCAAGGAATTGATGGATCTATTCCTTTTAATTCACATTTAATCATGTATTGTATTTGGTTATGGGCTAAATGGCCATTTGGCTTTCTCCTCCACCCAAAGATATTGCAGCATACCTACGCTACTCAGGAGTATGAATAGCAATGCCCTTTGGTATGACACAAACGATTTAGAGGCATTATTGTGACACTCTGATTTCAAACATTGGTGGTCCAATCCTGGTTCTTCTCTCTGTAACAATACTAAAATGTGGTTCAAGTGCTTAGTTAGTGAAAGCAAGATAGCCATTTCAATTTGGATGCACAGCTAGTGGGTAAGCCTAGAGCATAAATATGATGAACAGAAAATATTTAACCCCAATGGTGTCATTGAATACGTTTAACCCCTGTGGGGATTTTATACCTGGAGCACCTCAGCATGGTCAAGCATGTGTGACTGTAGGTCTGGTATAATTTGTCTTGTTGTTACCTGAGTGTGAATCTGTAAAGTTCCTGTCCCGTTGTCGCCCATGTCACATGATACTCTGTGACCCCCTTTTTAAATATATGATTGCTTACCTTCTGCACAATGTCTGCAATGTACGTATAGAGTCCTGTAGCACTTCTACCATATATGAGTATGTTATGATGTGGTGAGTGGCATTTAAAATCAATATTTGTTTTTCTGTATTACCTTCTATCCTTAGTGCACAAATAGGGGCAATAGAACTCTAACTCTAACGTTTCTCCATATTTAGGGAATGTGAGGAATGTTTTCATTATGGTTACAGTAGTAGAACATATGAATGCATATTGCTGTGTGCAGATGGCTGTTCCACTTGTACATTTATCCATGGTGTACTTGAGGAGTTCTCTTATGGATGTATCATAAATGCTATATTCAGTCTTTGCTAGGCTGTCTAGCTGTTTTGCTCAATGTTCTCATATGTATTTTTTGGAGTGACAAGATTTTTATACTTTGTCAAGTCTCTAATACAAGAGAACTCCAACATAATTCAAGGCTTACTGTGGCATATAAATACAAATATATGGACAGGTAGGTGATGAATAGAGGTTATTGTAATCATCATCCTGTAAATGCCTCTGACTTAAGTCAAAGAAGTGATTGTTGACATTATTACACTGCGAAGTTTCCTTCAATACAAAGACCACCTACTGTTATTCTTTGGCCATAATTTATTTTCAATGATTGTGTAAGGAATTCAGTACTTTCACCATGTTCCACCAGTTTGTTTTCCTTGGACATCTTGTATTTTGACCTTTGTGGTTACTGAAGCCTGTTGAACAGGTCCAGCCACACATGCTCCAATTAAAGAATACAACAACAAAGTGATGAATGGTATGCTTGAATTAATCTCAGCCACTGGTAATTGCTTAGGCTGCATCTCAATCCATTGTTTTTGCCGACGATGCAAACTCAGTTTGGACCCAGCCATCTGCAAGTCAGCTTTGACCCAGTTCAAATTGAAGCAATCCAGCCCAACCCTAACTGACAGGTCGGGTCCTCCCTGAACTGGGAAACAAGCAAGGCAGAATCGGTTTCACCCTTATTATGGGCTCATCAGCCAGGTATAGCTTGACTCCAGTGGTGCAGTGAGCACGGGACCCACGTCTGTGCATACCCGTCGCACTTAGGGCGGCAACTGCAACAACAATAAGGTGATGGATGGAATACCTGAATTAATCTCACCCACTGGCAAATGCTTGGGGCCGCATCCCAATTCATCTTTTGTCACCCACCATGCCACCTCAGTTTGGACCCAGCCATTTACAAATCACCCTTGACCCTGCTTCAATTGGAAGTCCAGCCCAAACTACCAGGCCAGGTCCTCCCTGAACCGGGAAACAAGGAACCCAGGACTATTTTTGCCCTTATTATGTGCTCATCCGCCAAGGATAGCTTGATTTCAGTGGTACAGTGAGCACATCAGTTCAGGGAGGACCTGGCTTGGAAGTTCAGGCTGGACTGTTCTGATTGGAGCAGGGTCAAGACTGATTTGTATATAGGTGGGTGCAAACTGAGATGACAATGGATTGGGATACGGCTTGAGTAATTAGCTGTGGCTGAGAATAATTCAAGCATTCCATAGATCATTATTTTGTAGACTTTAGTGTGTCACCCTAAAATGGACTGGTATGCTTGGACATGGGTCCCATGAACACTGTGTCACTAGAACCAAGCTGTACTGTGCTGATGAGCCCTATAACTAGAGTGAAACTGGTCCTAGGTTGCTTTTGTTCTGGTTCAGGGAGGAAGTGGCTTGGCAGTTTGGGCTGGACAGTTCTGATTGGAGCAGGGGAGTGAAGACTGATTTCGTATAGCTGGGTCCAAACTGAGTCGACATGCTGTGCAAAATAACATTGGATTGGGGTGTGGCCCGAGTAATTACCAGTGGCTGAGATTAATTCAAGCATTTCATCCATCACATTTTTGTGTACCATTTAAAGGACAGGCATTTAATTTCCAAATTTCCTAGCTATCACTCTGGTAGTGCTGATGTCTGTTTGCAAGTCCTCTGCAGGGCTTCACTAAAGGCAGATATGGAAAGTAGGGATGAAGGAGATATTTGTCCAACTTTACATGTTTCATGGGCAACCTAAGCTGCATGACTTATCTGCTGTTATATAAAACGTTAATGTGGCATTTAATTTGTGATGTTTGAGTGGAAAATGCTAATAATGCAATGCTATGATTGTCAAATCTGAAGTGCACATGTAACCTGGGATGAAACGTCCACTGAAAATGTCCTCCCTGCCTACTAGAGATCAATGGATAGAAGTGTCACCTGCACCTCCCAAACTTCTGCTTCCAATATTTTGCTCTATAACCATTTGCCTTAGTTTCTTGCTGGCCCTTGGTGCTAAACATCATGCTAGCCCTGATTGCTCTGTTAAGCTTTCCTCCTGATTCTGGTGGAAGGGAAAGGCCCTGAAAGAGAGACAAAGGGTGCTTTTGTCTGAATGACCATTCCAGCTGACTAGTCTGAAATCAGAAAGTTGAGTATTGGGGTACCAATACAACTGGAACAGGTTCACTAGAGTCTGACAAGACAGTGTGGAAGATATGACAACTTTTCTTAATAGTAGGATTTCTACCATAACCTGTGGAAAATACTATCAGAATTAAAATTCTAGCCTTTATGAAACCTAAGCCTAAATGACAAATGTCAAGGTAGATGCTGGTTACCAGGCTACCTTTACAGAAGCTATAAGATGTACATTTGAGAAGGAAAGGGAAGGGAAGAGAAGAAAAGAGAATGGAATGGAAAGGAGCAGAAGGGAAGAGCCAGGGGTGGGAGTGGAAGTGAGCAGAGGGAGGCTGGAAAGGGGAGGAGCGGGAAAGGGAAAGGAGATTCTCCTGCCTCCTGAGCTGGCAATTTCTTGCCTACCCACCTGCTGGAGATCGCTGGAGATCACTGGAGAGTATTGGCTCCTGGTCCTCCTGAACTTCTACTACCAGCATGTGGCTCTAGAAAATGGTTGTCCCAGTCACCTGATGACCCATAACCCTAAAAGTAATACCATTGAACCCTATTTTCCCCTATGAAATGTCCCTCTTGAAAAGGAGAAGGTCCTGAGACAGAAGAAGAATTTGCCTGCTGAGAGACTATCATCTGATCAGTTGCCGACCTACAGTTTGGGCCCCCCTACAACTAAAATGCTTTGACTGGAGTCTGAGCTGACAGTTCTGAAGATATGCACATTTTTCCCAAAGGAAGGACTGCTACCAGAATCTGTGGAAAAACCTAAAGGCAAAACTCTCCTCAGAAAAGATACAATGTTGGTAGCCATATATGTCATTGTTCATATTTATTGATTGTTGGTGGAATGATTGAGGCTATTGGAGAACCACTCAAGTCACTTTGTCTGGCCTCACAGAGTCCTATTGAACACACCCTAGTGTTCATCATCTGGAAACATATATAATTCTAAATTTAAAAACATTCACAGGGACCAAGTACAAACTTGAATCCAACCCCATGCACTTGTGCTTTTCCCAGGCCCTGATCAACTGCAAGGAGGAGTCTTTTTCAGTTTCTTGTAATTTCTTATAAGATAACATTCAGTACCATTTTCGCAAATTTACCCGTGGGAAGGTGTTTCTTTTCTACATATATGTTGGGAAATGTGCTTGATCAAGTGCTTTTTTTCCTATTTTGGACCTTTTAAGTTATTTACTTCTTAAATATATTGTTGTTTGGCTAATTGGTGTACATATACTACAGGTATATTCTCTGAATAAATCATTGCTGTTTGAGTGAATCTTCTAAGTGTGAATTGGGGACTGTCAACATAAATCAGTTTGTCTTATGTGTTGAATTATCTGAGCCTTGAGGAAACTATAGCCCAGATCACATCAAGCAGCACCTCTTTCTCCCGTAGAATAATACTCCGTTTCTCTACATTGCTGATGAGCATCTGTGAAAGAGTATTAGCAATAAAAGCATAAAGGGCCTTATGTACAAATCGCTGTTTGCAAAACAGGATGTGCAAGAATGTTATTTGTGATGTGACTTTTGTACGAATTCGTCGCATCACAAAACTGTCCAGTGACAGAGGGTCCAAAGAATATTAGTTAGGCAAGTCACAATTTCTGAACCTCATTTTTACTGCGACTACAGAGATAGTGGTCTTCAAGGGACTGAAGACCTCCATCTCAGTATTTGAAATTAATTCAGCACATGTCTAATAAAGACAAAGGTGCTACTTTAAAAAACAATTCTCATTTAGTAAGACATCCGGGAGTTGATGCACTTTATAGTGAGTACCAAAGAGGAGGAAAATTCCCCCTCTTGCACCCTCCACTTTGAGATACAGAATACGTGTCAAAAGATATTTTAGTCATAAAAACTTTAGCACATTGAGGGGGATATCTACTAGGAAGTGGCGGAGCATGTCGTTAGCCTCCTTGAAACGCAAGGCTGCACCATATTTACAAGAATGTGGTGCAGCCTTGCGTTCCCCCCTCCGATGGCGCTAAGTTTAACAACTTAGCGCCAATGCAGGCACCCTTGCACCAGAGTGCAAGGGTGTCTGTGTGCAGGGGAGGATTGGTTGTGTGTAGAAAGGTGTCCCTTCCTGCACATAAGCAATCCTAAAATGCCATTTTGAAACTTTCATGTGTGCTGCTTCATGCAGCACACATGAAAGTTACAAAATGGAATTTTTTTAAAAGGTTTGTTTATGTACATGAAGGGACACCTTCCTGGACATAAACAAACCATGGCATTTTGCTTTTTCCATGTGTGCTGCACAAGGCAGCACACATGGAAAAGCAAAAACGAGGAGAAATACTGCATTTCTCCTCGTTTCGCCAACTTAAGACCAGGTCTTAATTTTGGCGCTGCCTCCTATGTACACCACCCTTGTACATAGGGGGCAGTGTCAAATACAATGGGTGTTGCGATGGAACGCCCACCACAACACCCACTGCATGCCCCTTTCACGCTAACCATAGCGTGAAAGGGTGCCTTATGTACAAGGCAGCGTTAAGCCACATTAAGTAGCTTAACGCTGCCATTAACATAAGACGCAGCCCCTATCGCCACCACAACGTCCGTAAAGTGACGTTGTGGTGGCGATAGGGGCTTGTACTTATGCCCCTGAGTCTCTCTGTTTTGTGGTTTGCAGCCCCATGAATTTGTGACTCGCAGGCTTTGCAATTGCAAAACAGAGTCATACATCAAGCACAAAGTTCATCATTGTATTTAGGATCTTTATAGTTTTTGGGACATTGAACTGATTCCCATGCCAAGCCCAGAAAACGCCTGTCATGAAGGTGGTTTGCCAGAAAATGAATATTGTTTTTGGTTTAAAGGCACAAAAAACACAGTTTGAGAAAACATGTGCAGAAGGAAGAGGATAATAGCAGTTTATACTCCAGTCAGCAGTAGAATGTCACCTATAAATGAGTTGGAAGCAGAGATTCTGCATATTGAGGAGAGTAAAGTCAAAAGTAATTTTCGTCTTCAATTGGTCAGAGTGACAACTGGTACGGATCCAAAGGGAAAAAAAGCACCTTTGGCCGAAATGAAAGCAGATTTGGCCTTATAGGCGAGGATCGTTGTTATGACTCATGAGAAAAATGGGAAGAAAAACTGTCTCAAATTCTATAGGGACCTGGCCTCCAGTGCTGAAGGTAGCGGTGACAACACTGTGAGAGGATCAGCATGTTAATGCAACCCTACACCCCACTAGGCATTAGAAGTATTGCCCCATTATGCCACTAGTGCCGGCCTAGAGAGATAGATACAGTCTTTTGAAACACTTTAATTCAGGCAGAAGATGAACACTGGGAGCAATCATTATAGGGATGTTGGGTGCAGAGAAAATAATGTTGGATTCCGTCTAGAGCCTGCACAATGCACAAAGGATGAACACATAAAGGAGGTTTTATTAAGAAGGTTTGGGCTGACCCCTATGACGTGTCTGAGGAAATTCGTAGATAGTCCACACCATTCTCAGCAGATCAGGTAGGGTAAGATGGATACCCCTTGAAGGTACTGAATAAATGTGTTAAAGGCTGTAATGTTGTTTTTTAGAATGATTTTAATAATTTTATCATGAGGGGCCATCGCTGAGTTACGGTTTTTCACAGTTGCACCATCATTTAAGCCCTCATTCACTAAAGTTAGTGCAGGCGCTTGTGTGGTGCTATTCAGTTTAGCAGTGCTCAGTTGGGCCTTTAAAATTAAAGTTAATTGATTCTTTCTTTTGCATAGTTGCACATGAGCTCCTGTCACTAAATGTCGACCCCGGTGTGCTATGAGTGCACAAAACCAAGGAAGTTAGGAAGCAAGACTAGCCAATGGGTCAGCGCATGGAGAACCACAAGAAGGGTGAACCTAAAATAAGATGTGGCCCAAAAAAGGACCCAAATGGATGTGAGAATGAATGAGATTTTTGAATATCACCAAACCATGACAAAGAGGCAGAAGTCCATAATACTTTAGAGAAGAAGGAAAGTGGTAGCTGAGGAGAGAAGAAGCTCTTTCCCACCTCCCAGCTGTTGCCTTACAAGATAGGGGATCCAAGCTAAAAAAAGCAGTCATCTATCGGGGGAATATCCAAAGGGAGAGCTGGAGTAGGGATAGAATTTGACACTGAGCAAACAGAAGGGAGACCTCCCTAGTTTCATTTTCCACCATGTGGTATTGAGACCCTGAGGATTGGTGGATTCTAGAGAACAAGGGTTGGTACTTCCAGAAGGTCCCCGTCAGTGACTGCACTGAATGTCACCTGGGCCAGCCAGTACATGATCATTGAAAGGCTGGTCCGCCCAGCACCAAACTTAGCTGATGAGATTGCCAGGCTATGACCATGTATTGGTTTTGATTACCATGTAGGTGGGAGGCATTGGTGCCTAGAGCAGAGTAGCAGTATACCTACGTTTGCCAGTAGATTGCATCTGCTACATTGGTTTCTTTCCTTGATTTTATGAATAAAAATTGTCCTGGAATCCTCAATTGTATCTTACAACTTCTCATTAAAATCTTTAACTGTATATCAGCAACCATCACTTTTCAAAGCCTTATGGAGTCAGAATCTATACTGCTAAAAAACTGAACATTGTCATATAATCTTTGGAATGATAACTGGGTGACGAAGATATCTTTACTCCTCAACTCTGACATCTTGGAATATTGGGTAAGCATTTGTTGTTGTTTCCTTGAATTATATGACTAGTTGTGCACTTTTCCCTGGAGGTAATGTCTATTGGTTAGATCTTTTCAAGTTGTTGCTGCTGTCTTTCAATTGCTATTTTATTGCAATTTCTTATACTTTTGTTCCTCCTCTGTTTTGTGCCCATGGCCTATGTTTCTTGCACTCACCTAACTTGTTTATCTCATTGGCAATATGTATTTTAGATTTATATCAATCAAATGTAGTACTTTCTGAACCTTGTTTTAGGACTGTTTAGAGATTTTTTCTTTTTGCCTTATGATTTTATCTCGGTGTTAATATTTTTGTATTTTCCATAATAAAGATGTTCATTAAACACCGCTTTATCTCTGTCTCTCTCATACACTAACATCAACATTCAAAAGTACTTATTTTTTTTCAAAGTTGTGATTGCATTGGTAGTACTGAGTGACAATATAACTTGTAAGATTCATTTTATCCGCCAGTAAAGTTTATAGACATCATGGAAATGTTATATTTATTGGCTTATTTTGTGAAAGTTGTCCGGTTTTGAATGATCGTGATCTGTTCATTCATCTTTCAGATCGTCACACGAGGAACTAAATCCAAGTAGTCAATATAACTCTACTCTTCTCTGTGATGCTCAGGAACTGCTGCTCTCTAAATATCTATGTTTCTGAAAGTGTACATCAGCATTAGAAATGTCACTGCAAGATTTGATAATTCGGATGGGATGTTTATTGTACTGCCTTTTTAAGAAGGCTCTGTAGGAAGGAAATGTTGGAGCTTGGACGCTTTCTTACAAGGCAAGCTCTTGTCATGAGTTTGTAAATACACATAGGCACTTTAAAGTTGTCGAGTTAATAGTTGTTGAAGATTGTGCAGACTAAGGGAAGCAGAAGAGCTTGTAAATCACGGAAAAATGTATGCAATCTTGGCACTTCTAAGCACAGATAATGAACCCGTACATTAAATACAGAAGAAAAAGCTGCAATGCTAATACATTGTGAGGCAGAACTTTTAGCATTTAGATCTAGGTCCGGTAATTTGGGTAAAAACTATCCAAAGCCATGAGTCTCTCAGTAATTCTGCAAGATTTTTCTACCAGTAAATATTTCTGGAATCATTGCAGATAATTACCGGGACATGTACAATATCACCAGGATAGCTGTCAATTTTACTACTGAATCTCTTTAATAATGTGGATGTTTTCTTAATAATGGATAGATGTGACACCCTATCCAAACAGAAATATTGTGATATGATCTAGTTGTACATAAGTCGCTTAACAAAATTCCAGGCAGGTGGCACCAAGTTGGTGGGAAATTAGCACCCACTGTTAGCGACCTGCCTCTATGTACATCAGACCAGGCCCATAATCGGGGCTAAGTAAGAAAACAATATTTTGATCAGGGGCTCTAAATACTGCCAGTAGAAACCTCTGCTTCTGTTCCTGTACTTACTGCAAATGACATTCCTCCAATTTTTCAAATACACCTCTTTGATGGCACACTTCCGGACATAAGCCTCGATTGTCGCACACAAGCAAACTTCAGAGTTCTTGCAGGAGCAAGTGTCATGCATACAGAGCTGATAAAAGACAAGATAGGGAGAAAAAAATTAGCATGGTTGGTAGATTCCTCATTAAGAAACAGAGCACAGATATAGGAGACACAGAAAGAAAGTGGTTGCATAGCCACACCACAAATAGTTTCTGCATAGGCTTGCTTATGTACCTTTGCATTAATTATAATAATAAAGCCAGAAACATTATATTGTCAATGCCTACTGGTATTGGTATTGGGCTTGAGGCCTCTAGATTATACCATTTTCGTCACCGGTATACCATGGAGAGTGTGCATTAAGGGCAGGCTTGTGAAAGTAATGAAGAAGTGGCATCAATCAAATTGAAGAGGGCGGGAGATCTGTATGTGGCGTTTCTTCACAAAATCAGGTCTAGGGTAGACCGTTTATTGTGGGCATAGAAGAAGCAATGTTACAGTAGACATGTCCAGTAGGAAATGCTTGAGGAGACATATATATATATATATATATAGGTGTCTTTGGGGCACATGCATCAACAGAGACAATAGCGATTCTTTAATTGCGATTATTAAGGAATCGCAATTAAAGAATCGTTATTGCCTATGCATGTAGGAATCACAAAAAAATTTGCGATTCCAATAAATTCCTTAATTGCGACTCGCAAATTGACTAGTCGCAATTAAGGAATTGATTCCCATTCATTTCTATGGGCCCAGAGGCCCATAGGGCCACATGCATCAAAGGAAAAACCGGTCGCAAAGGGGCAGATTCTCAGAATCTGCCCCTTTGCGACCAGTATTTTTGCATTTGGGATGCATCATCCCAAATGCAAAAATCGCAATTTAGTGCATTTTTCAAAGTTCCAGGTTACACACACACCTTAGGGCATGTGTGTTCACAACATGTGTTCACTTAACAATTTCAGGGGTGCAACAGGGTATCCTTTTGGCACCCTTGAAATTGCATGCGCAATTTGCGAGTACCTATTGGGTACTCGCAAATTGCGCATGCAATTCCCTTTAATTCCTATGGGCCTCTGGGAATCAATTCCTTAATTGCGACTCGCAATTTGCGAGTCGCAATTAAGGAATTTGTAGGAATTGCAAATTTTTGTGTGATTCCTACATGCATAGGCAATAACGATTCTTTAATTGCGATTCCTTAATAATCGCAATTAAAGAATCGCTATTGTCTATGTTGATGCATGTGCCCATAGGAATTAAAGGGAATTGCATGCGCAATTTGTGAGTACCCAATAGGTACTCGCAAATTGCGCATGCAATTTCAAGGGTGCCAAAAAGATACCATGTTGCACCCCTGAAATTGTTAAGTGAACACATGTTGCGCACACACATGCCCCAAGGGCATGTGTGTGTGTAACCTGGAACTTTGAAAAATGCACTTTAGTGCATTTTTCAAAGTTTTTGCAAAATACCATCAAGTTTCATTTGACGGTAATTTGCGTCCCCTAAGAGCAAAATTGCTATTTTTAATGGCATCATGCATTGCATTTGAGACATCGCAATTTGCGATTCCTTAAATGCAATCGCAATTTCAGTAATCGCGCAAATTTTGCGATTACTTAAATTGCGATTTTTGCATTTGGGATGATGCATCCCAAATGCAAAAATACCGGTCGCAACCGGTTTTTCCTTTGATACATGTGGCCCTTTGTCTTTTTCTTAGAAATGTAAGACTTCTGACCTAAGAAATAAAGGCATACTCCCAGAATAAAGAGAAAGTAGATGTGTCGATCAAATGGGTACTGCGAATCCAAAAGGTTTGAATAAATGTCAATGCTATTACCGTTTTTGTAAATTAATATATACAAGAATATATCAAGGGCAAAGAACAAAGACTAAAAACTTAAAAATCACATGCTGCTCATAGAAACACACGGGCTAGTTTTGGTTAGTAAATGTGGTAGAGATGGAGACTGCCACCAAATGAACATGCAGGCGCTAATGGGCTGTGGCTGACCTCAACAACATCTTAGCGAGTTGTACTGAAGAACTCTGGGAGTCTAAACAGAGGTAGAATAGGACATGTGGGAAAGCTTTGTAGAATTCAAATCTTGGAGGACAATTTTGATTAATAAGAAGATTATATAAATTAATATCAATATAACATTTTCAATTTTTGTTGTTGGTGAAAAGGCAAACGAAAAATGATTGCTCCTGAAGAGGCAAAGACATTCTGAAGTTTTGAAATGTGCTGAACAAAAATAATTAATTGGGATGTTTTTGTGTGCCTTCCTTAATCAGGATGGATTCTTGAAATTCTAAGCATAACCTTTGTACTTGTAGGTGTTTATTGATATGGTAAATGTATCCAAAATCTCTTAGTGTGCAGCAAGGATAAGCGGATCATTTTATACATACATCTTTGTCCCAGTGGAGAGTTAACTCTACCAGGAAAATATGATTAAAGGAGGAGATGGATTGGTTGTTTAACATCAGAACCATCAATATCATTTTTTTTTGCTCCCAGTTCAGCAGTATAAAATATTCAGCCTCAGTTTAGGTTTGATTTTTGTAACCTCCACAGTAAGGCATTTGAATTACGATAAGTTTACTGAGTTAATCAATCTGCTTATAAAAGAGCTACCTGCGGATAAAAGCAAACTAACATAATTTATGTTCTTTTCTGTCGAGAGGAGTATTTTTTTCCTAGTTTTTCTTTTCATGTTTCTTTTTATTAAACATTTGCTCAGTTTACATTAATGATTACAACATTTGAAATGTACATAGCGAGTCAGCAAGAAGAGAATCAAACCACAATCCATTGCAGATAAGAATAAGATCATCTAGCATTACACTTATACGAGGCTACAGGCACAAGGTAACATGGAGAACAATGCAAATGGAAGTCGCCCTCCTCCCACTTCCACACAACCCCTGACATACCCTCAGGCCTCTCTGTATTGGCTCCATTTTCCCCAAATCTTCTCATGCTTTCACATACTTTATAACCAACTCATAGACCTCATGCTCCGCAAGCTGACATCAATCTAAATTGTTCCTCCAGTCCCGAAGGGCCAGTGGTTTGCTCGCCCCCCACGTTTTTGCAATATTTCACTTGGCTGCGCCCGCTTCTAACATCATCGATATTTTAAGGTACCGGGGCCAAGTCTCCTCCCCATTATGCACAGCACCAGCCACCTAGCATCAAGGGGAACCACAAGGCCCATAACGACAGCCATGACCTGCATGACCCCTCTCCAATACTGTTGGCTCACCGGACAGTCCCATAGGACATGGGAAAACAAGCTCACTGAGCAACAGCCCCTGGCGCAAAGGGCCGAGTCACAGTGACCCAGACGGTGCAGCAAGGATCTGGAATAATAGGATCTATGCAATATGTGTAGTTGTATATGACACAAATTAGCCCATATGGCAATTTCTCTCGGGCTCTGGATGGCCTCTACCCAGTCATCGTCTTCTATAAGACCTAAGGCACCCTGCCAGGCTTCACTCAGTAAATGGAGTAGGTCGGAGGAGTTGTTCAGTATTTTCCAGTATAATAATGAGACCGCCTTGGCCGGCATTGGGTCCAGTAACAAGCGATCCTCCAATGGCGAGGACTCCCCCTCGGGCATATGACACCGCAGTGAGTGTCTCAGTTGTAGGTATTTGAACTGCTCCCTAGCCCCCATATCATATTCAGCCTGGAGGTCAGTGAAGGACAAAAATGTTCACCCCTCCAAACATTCCCAAGGTGATCGGTTCCTATCAGTCCCTAACAGAGGCGGCCATGCAATTTCCTTACCTCTCCAAATTGTTCACTATCCCACAGTGGGGTCTCAGCTGTCAATTTTCCTTCCCAGCCCAGGTATCTATTGGCCTCGTGCCATGCCCTAACAACCACCTGTATTTTACTCAGCAAGGGGCCCATTAGTTTTTAGTCAGCCTCGGTCACTAATAGCCACGTGATCAACCCTATATTCCGGCTCCTCCAAATCGTCAAACACCCATTCATTAATTAATATCAATTGGGCGGGCCAATAATAAGCACGGATGTCAGGGACGGCCAGTGCCCCCTCGGGCACAGCCCTCTGCAGCTTCTCGAAGAAGATCTACTAGCTACCACCATCCCAAAGTAGATAGCGCAGTACACTGTTAACTTTTTTGAAAAAATCCTGCGGTACCCTGTACGGGGTGTTTTGAAGGGCGTACAGCATGTGGGGGAGGGTCATCATCTTAAAAAGCATGACCCTGCACATCAAAGAAATCGGAAGTGTCCTCCAATGGGTCACATCCTCCTGAAAATGTTCAAACTGAATGAATAAGTTCTGGTGCAGGAAATTCCTATATGTCCCTGGTCACAAAGATACTTAGGTATCGAAAACCATTCGACACCACCGGATCTAGGCAGACCGACGGAAGAACTTAGTGTCCCCCAATCAGAGGTAAAACAAGGGACCTGTCCCAATTAATTCAGTGGCCCGAATAGCCCCCAAAGAGGTGAACAATGTGTAGAATCTTGCCCACCAACTGACAAGGGCGCGAGACGTACAAAAGGATATTGTCGGCATACAAGGAGATCCACTCCACCCATGCCTCATTCCTCTGGATCCCCCACAGGAGTGGGTCTTGCCAGATTCAGGTCGCCAAAGGCTCTAGGGAAAAAGGGGAATATCATCGGTGATAAAGGGGCACCCCTGACACGTGCCCCTGCAAATGGAGAAAGATCAGGAGACCACGCTGTTCACTCATACCCTCGCCACAGGATCCAGATATAAACGTTGCGCCCATGAACAGAATTTGGGGCCACAGCCCAGCGTGGGCAGCACCACAAATAGATATGGCCACGCTATGCTATCAAAAGCCATTCTTGCATCCAGGGAGAGCACTAATGCTTCCTCTGCTGCCGGCACCGCTGTCCTATGCATCCCCCCATAGAGGTGTCTTAAATTGAGTCAGGTACCTCTGGGCAGCATGAACCCGTATTGGTCCCGATATATCATGGAGGGTATGACCCTCACTAGTCTGTTAGCCAATGCCTTGGCCAATACCTTGACCTCCATATCAAGTAATGAAATGGGCCTGTACAAACTGCAGACCGTAGGGGAACTAACCTTCTTGGGGATAACCACAGTTGTGGCCGCCCTTTGCTAGAGCAGGAGAGCTCCATCCTTCTTTGCCATTTGATACATTTCAAGCATTTGTGGTTCTATCTTATTTGCAACGCATTAAAAAAATTCTATGGGCAATCAGTTAGGCCACGCTGCCTTCCCAGAATGTAGCCCACGGATGACCCCCTCAATTTCCTCCACCGTCAGGTCCTGTTCCAATACCTCCCACTCCTCAGGAGAGAAGACACTGAGCGCAATGCCCTCCAAGAGTTCCACGCAATCCTCCCAGGACCTAAGGGTCTCGGAGGTGTATATGTTTTCATAGTATTGCGCAAAGGCTTCTACTATATCTGCCCCAGAGTTGTGAATCCCTCCCTTGTGGTCCTTAAGTGTGACTACCCAATTTCTATTTTGATCTCTCTTATCTAACCAGGCAACACGTTTATTGGCTTTATCTCCAACATAATACAACCGCCTTTGAGTAGCCAAGGCATGTGCCCATGCAACATTTTCCACTAGGTCCCTCAGCTCCTGTTGTCTTAATCTAATGCTATGGATCAGCCCAGCGTCTGAAGACTCCCTTCTTGTTGCTTCCCACTCTAGTGGCATAGGGTGTTATTCTGATGGCAGTCGGACCACATCCGATAGCTCATCAGATGCTGTCCAGGCAGCATCTGCTGCTGCAGTCCGACCGACGCATTACAATGCATGCGGTCGGAGGCAGCAGGCAGAGGGAGAGTCCAACGCTTTCCCGTCGGACCGTCAGAGGGTCAGTAATCCTTGAAATAGGGGGGTTTCTTTCTCAGGCACCACCATAGGGATTACAATGCGCCTTTCAACCTGCTCGTTCATGGCGGTTCGCCCGCCATAAAAAGGCAGGCAGAAAGTGACCTTGAGGGCCCGGGCCCCCCTTGCCTCCTGGCCCTCCGCTATGGGGCCTATGGGGCACCTATGGTGCCCCCTAAACATGCCTGCACCATGTGGCAGACACCTGGTGGTGCCTGCCACACGGTGCAGGGATGTTTTTAAAGTGTATATTTTCTATTGAGGCTTGTGTTGCATTCCGCAGCACAAGCCACAATAGAAAATATACACTTTGCAACCTTGTCAGGTGACCCCTCTTCCACCACGGTGCCTTTTGGGCGAGAGTCCGACCGGCATCGTAATGATGCCGATATTCTCTTGTTCCAATTTTATGCACTGGGCAACCTGGTCCTGGTACTTTCTTTTAATCCCAATAAGGACTTGAGTGTGTCCACGCAGCACAGTCTTAAAAGCCTCCCACAAAGTACATGACAAATCTACAGAACCCGCATTGACCGAGAAGAATTGGGCAGTGCACTCGGTCACCTGGTCTTGGAATTTCTTGTCTCTCAAGTGCCAGGACGCTATCTGTGTGGCAATACCGTCTCCCTGATCGGATCTGACAGGGAGCCCAACACTAGTGAATGGTCAGTGATGCTGTGCGCCAGTTGCGTCACTTCTTTAAAGTGACTCACACTTTCGTGATGGGTAAATATATAATCCAGGCGGGAGAGGCTGCCATGTCTGGCTGATAGGTGGATGAACTGATTCTCGTTCGGGTGATGCACCTGCCAAAGGTCTACTATACTGATGGCAGTCGTAAAGAAGTGAAGTAGGCTCCCTCCCTGCACATCCCCCCTTTCTGGCCACCTGTCCCACTCCGGCACCATCATGTCATTCATGTCACCCCCCCATAATTAGTGGGCCAGTCGGCAAAGTCAAGAGAGAGGAGCGCCACGTGATAAATAAAGTGTCCCTCTGAAGCTTAGGCAGTGCATAAACAGAGCATAAGTTAAGTGTCTGCCGCTCCCAAACTTGTTTTTTTTCCCTAGTTTTAGGATAAGATCAAATAGTGGAATGGAAGATGCACAGAACCAGTTTTCCAAAGGAGTATTAGCATAAAGGTTGCAATGTTGGATGAGGGCAGTTGTGGACAATGCATTAGAGTCCTCAAATGTACAGAACAGGAAGGCAACTTTGATGTAATATGTAAGAGAATGGTCACTGGTTTGAGAGTATGTGACTCTTCTTTGGGTACTTGGGTAAAGCGATCTTTGCTTGTATTTAGGACATCTAGCACTGGAAAGAAAGATTGCAGCAATTGGATGTTGTGGAAGCTTTCATTATGGAGAAATTAAATACATGGGGTGCAGTAGTCATAATGTGCATTGAGGGATGCTCTGAAACACTGCGGTCGTTGTATGTGATGTGCAATTCAGGAATAGGTTTGCCAATTTAGGTGTAATTGGGGTTGTCATGAGGAACAACACTTGAGAAAAAGGGGAGGAAACTGTTTGTGGGAAAGAGATTTAGAGTGTGGATTGTAGATTTGCATCTTAGCTTCAGTATGATGTAAATCAATTAATTTTGAGGAGTGAATAAGACGTTTGTGCTCTTGTCATTAGTAAATGGATTTAATTAAGTATCAGGTCAGGAATCGCAGCTCGTGGTAATCATGTCTATTGTTAAGACCTTCTAGAAGAGACAGATTTTGTTCTGTAGTTTTGATATAGCTTTATTTATGCTGACATTATACTGCCTGCTTTCAATCCCTGAGGGGTCTGAGTGTGAGCTAACGGTGCAAAGGGATAGGAAAGAGGATGAGCTACTCATGTGGTAATTAATTGGTATAGATGGTAAGCATGGTATCAGTGTTCATCTCCAGAGCCATGGTATAATCTTTTAGAGCTTCACTCAGTGAAGGAATGTGCTTCATTTAATTGCTCTTTATTAATGTTCAATTTATGCATAATGCATTTATTTTTTGCAGGTCTTATTACAGTTCCTCAAATGCATATGTTAACATCTTGGCTCCTAATCCATCTACCCCAATGAGCATTTCAAACAATGAATTCAAGAAGAACCAGATAAATCCCATGGCCTACCCAGAGCAGCAACACCCGACCAAGAGAACACAATCCTTTACAGACAGACACAGAGTCCAAGAAAACATTACCAAATTCCATATAAAGGGAGGTGCTTGCATCAAATATATAACATAAATACACAAGGAGGAATATCTATCCAACGTGAAAGGCTCTTCAACATTACAGACCTGTATGTCATGCCTCCCAGTACACAATTGTCAGGCAATTCTGTCAGTTCCTAATAGCCTTATTCTTTTATTCCTTCCCACTTCATTGGAAGATTTTTCATCAATTCCCAACAGAAATCCCTTTCAAGTCCCAACTTCTAACCAGATCATTCCCTGCTCCCCACTCTTTTACAGTATCTAGGGTGCTTATTTCTGTCATTGTCCACTTCTGGACATCCCTGGGCTTTGACTTACACTTAGGTGCAGTACGTGCCTTCCACCCTATGACTATGTTCCTCTTACCCTACCCTAGGGCCAAATCTGTAAATCAATACAATTTTCAGGGCTTTCGAACATTTCATCTGTCTCAACAAACACACCATTGTTATGTTCCCCAACCTAGGCCTAAGTAGCAAAACGACCTTTTACCTACATTTGTCCTACCTTGTTCTGCATAACGGATCGAACACTGACCTTTTACCTAGTTATGTGCCGAATAAATGTCGATTGGTTTCCTTGAAACTAGCCTCCTTTATTATGCATGAGGATTCTTAGTAAAATCCCCTGCACATGACGTACATTACAGGATTAACATATTCTGTACAAAAGTCATCGCTATCTTCATCCTAGGGTGACCGAACTACTTTGCATAATTACAATGATTGATTTAGGCTCATCTACATAATCGTACTAACAACATATCGATTGTGGTTGAGCCTTGAGGCTATCTTTCTGGTATAAAGAACTGCACCTTCACTAGGTAACTAGAGGAGACGTTTCTACGTTGACACAAGACACTGAGGTCCCTGCACGCTGAAGCTTCAACATGCAGCGGTCTGACATCTCTTGCAGGGTGTCCAACTCATGACCAAGACGAGGTCCTTCATTCTCTCCCATCAGGTAATGGGGTTGGCTCTTTCCTAGGGGATTCTTGGCTTCACACCCACATACATGCTAGGTTCACTTAGGTAGGGTCAGCATTGTAGGAGTATGCTTGATTACTGTCATGTTTAGATGTCTGCATATATTCACAATTTAGCACCATGGTAGAATTCTACCTTCTATTCACTCTATTGGTGCTTGTAATCGTTTGTCTAATGATTGTCGCAGCAAACATGTTTTATAATTGAATGACGCTGGTTCAATAAATACTTATTGAAAACGTCCCCAACGTGTATTCTGTGTATCTCTCTGATACTAAGTGAGCACGACTGACTGAGGGAAAAGCACTGTACTGTTTCAACGATCCCTGAAGGGTCAAGGGTCATCATGTTTGATGGTTGCCAGAAACTATTTGCTCCTTGGTAAGGTTAGGGGGCTTATGGTGGCACACTGTGAGCTAGCTGGTCTATAGGCTGACATCCTGTGGGGGTATCTGGAATCAGTCTAGACACCAATCCCTTAGTTTATGTTGTCCAACAAACGTGCAGATCCTATGTATTTGTAGGAACTACAAAATACCATATGATCTAATGGCACCATCCTCCAGCAGTCTCTCCAGTAAGTCTCACTGTCATGGACTAATACCTTTGAATCTGAGTTTAGCTCAACACCATGTGGTAAAAATCATCCTGCATCTGATTGCATCTGGGGCAGAAATCAGGCACCTCAGAAAACACTTTAGCAATCTTATGAGGGGACAAATGCATCTGATGTAAGTAGTTTATCTGACTATATTGAAACCAGGGAATTCTCGTAACATGCATTGGATAACCCAGTATGCTGACTCATCGAGTTTCATTGAAATAACTCTCTATGCATAGTTCCCATGGTGCCTTTACTAAGCCTATCCCAGCCTAAAAGACAGGAGCCACAGCAGCATGTAACTTGGTCACAACATATCTACAGTTTTCCAATGTGAGTATTAAGGAGTACCACTAGAGTATCTTGGATCCGCAAGGCTCCTTGCCCTCCGCCCCCCCCCCATGCTAGTCTCACAGCTCGCACCAAGGCAGTAAAAGCCATGAATTGACCTGCCAAAATACTACTATGATCCCAAAGGCTCTCAAAGGTAAACACCAAGCCACCCTAATATAAAATACAGAAAACTGGGGGGTGCCAAATTCCAGTAATTTGCTTTGCATAAATACATTAAAATTATGAAATCAATCAATCACTGGGTGCTATATCTTAGCGGGAAATGTGTTCTCAAGTCAATTTTTGGCACAAGGACACATTTCTACAAAGGAAGCATGAACAACAGTCTCTGACGTTCTGCTGTCCCAATGTGTTCTCTGTAATTTTTTTACAGTGAATTGCACGTAAGAAGTACAATTCTCCAACAATTGGTGTGTGATTACATAAAGTGGTGTTATGGTGCCATTTTAGGAATATTGCATGACAAATGTAATTTAGAAATTTCTAATATTATGTGTATTGCACTGACGTAATTTACATTTTGCCCAGACCTACCAGTCAACTTGAACTCCTGACTCTATCAATGGTTTCTTATCATAGTGAAGCACCAGTTCCCAGACCCCAGCAGGCACCACAGTGGTATCTCCGGTGTCTCCTTCTCTAACTACATATTTCTTCCAGTGATGCTTAGACAGACAGACAGCTGTGGTGTGGATCTTCAGGCCTTGCATGTCTCCTAACCATATCCCCTCAATTTCCCTATCTCGTGTACTTGCTTGGATCTCTAAACGTTCTTGGTCCTCCATATTCGCAATCCATCACATTAGCAATATCAGTTGTGCTGCACAAAAATGCAACTCCATATTTGGCATTCCCACGCCTCCTTCAGTCTGGAGTCTTTTCTATGACCCATCATTTTCTCTTAGTCACTCAAATTAGGCCTGTGAGCAGGCTATTGATTGCTTCATGAACGCTTTTTCAAGACTACAGGGATGGCCATAAAGTGGTATAATAATTGTAGCAGTATTATTATTTTTTCAATGGCTATCTGGAAATACAAAGCACAAGCAGGATTTTCTCCAATTTTTCTTCAGCCCAGAGTGTACCCCAAATTCACCTAGTATCTTCATGACACTCAAAAAGCTCTGCTGGGGCTCACTCAATTACAAGAAAATATTGTCTACATATGGTGAAATCATGTCAGTACCACACAACAACCTGATGCCCTATTTGTGGGTGATACGAATGAATGTGGTTATAATCGAAGTATCCGATCATGGCATACCCATTTTTATGCAATGTGATGTATAGCTCATATATTTGGTTATGGTATTCTGGGTCAGAAAATTGTTTTCCAGCATGAGATTTTAGTGCTCTTTGAGACTAAGAAGAAAAAAAGCATACACTCAAGAAAGTTATGTCCCTAGTAAAAGAATGAGTAGGTCAGTTGGAGCCCAGGCTGAAAATATGGCAGTTTTCACTCATGAAAGTTTATGCGTTGACCATCAGTCCACAGGTTTGTGGTCATTCTAGGGCCAGCTTTAGAGTTAAAGGTGCTTGGTGTGACAATCCTTTTTGGTGCCGCCTCCCCCATGACCTCCTTCTCCACAGATTTCCTCACTACCAGCTTCCAAGAGTGCCACTCATCTCTCCACACCCCCTCTCTCACATGCATTTCTTTTGTTTTATAGTGCTACTCATACTACCCAAGGGTGTCAGTGCACTTTACAACACACACACGTTATACAGAGGCAATGAATCTTATGTGTGTAAATCAGTCTGTAGCAAATGTTACACAAGCCAATGAGTATTTACCGTTCGGTGATCTGCATGTACACGTTCTTTGTGGCAGGCATATTAACCCTGCACTACTTTATGATGAGTTAAAACTGCTACTAGACTAAACTTCGATCTCTCTCCAGCAGAAACATTGATCACCTGCGTTTTCTTGACAATCTTATTGTTGCCTGAACAATGCAGGACATCCAAACAGCAGGTGCTTTTAAAACACAAAGGTATTTCTGAACACAGAGTCTTACTCTAGAGGTCAGTGTAAGGTGCTGCTGCACTGGTCACACTGCCCAAAAGCTGCCCTGGGACTTTCATAGTGATTTTTGATAGATCGGGAGAATAAGATCTCCGAGGTATATTGAACATGTCTTAGAATCTGATTGGATATAGAGCTGTCTAGGTTTCAGTTTTGATTGTCATAATAGTAAAAGGTTTATCTATTGCTCCAGAGAACTAATGTTAGGCAGCTATGTGGTATTACACTCACAAATACTACAGCAGAAAATGGGGCAATGAGATGTCACATTAGGTATAAACGTTGTGAGTCAGTCTGACCTCATATATGGCTGAAAGCACCTTGTGGTGCTAACTTTTCCTTGGTGCAATCTCAGCATATGTATAGACAACCTTCGGAAAAGTAAGTTACATTTGTATAAAATGCACTTTTAGGTGCAAAATCACATTTTGGTGTAAAACCACCCTTAGAACACATTATGGGTCTCATTATGATGTTAGTCGGAAAGGCTCCGAATGGCTTTTGGGTTTTCCTAACCCGAGTTGGAAACCATGTTTACGACCGACTCGGAAACATTTCCGACCAACCGATTACGATGGAAGGTAACTGTTCGGTCTGTCCGACTCGGTTCCGACCGGCATTTGGAGAATCCGAGTCGGTCGGAGCCGAATCATACAGCTCTATGCGCCGCGCTTCTGACCGATGTATTACGATGTCGGATTCAGACAACCTTTCTGAATCGACATGAAAAGTCTGTCGGAAACTGACTTTGGGAGCCAGTAGCAGGCCCTCCTTCACCTAGAGCCCTCTGGTTGGGGTCCGTGGGGGTACCCATGGGACCTCCCTTTGCAACCATGCACAGTGTGGAAGACACCATGGGGTGCACACCACAGGGTGCAAGGTTTTCGCAACCACTCCTTTCTCAGTGGGAGGCTGTGTTGTCAGTCGGAACACTGGCTCCCATTGGAGTCAATGGGAGTCCGACCGAACGGTGTTCGGAACCATCGTAATCAGTCGGTCGGACTCCCTGAACCCAATTCGCTCAGAAACGATTCCGACAAGGAGTCAGTCAGAATGCTTTTCAACCGGCATCGTAATGAGGCCCTAAGATGTATCATCACATTTAGGTGAAAAATGATCCATTGTAGAGCATCAGAAGTACAATGGAAACAGTTTTGGGAGTACAAATCACATTAGGAGCATTTAGGTTAATAATGATGATATTTAAGAAAAATGTTTTGTCAGGTTCAACACCAGCAGGTTTGTGGAAACAAATTTAGTACTGCATATAGCATAGCACATTGCACATTTTGGTGTAAAATACATTTTAGTTGTAAAATCAAACTTAAGTGCAAAATCACCTTTGGTAGACCCTAACTGGAGTGTGCTAACACACTTAGGTAAAAAGACATATTTTGGTTCCAATTCACCTGAAAGTGCAAACATCAACTGGGAAGTGGAGATCCTTAAAAAATATTAAGGAGAAAAAATATCGCTAAGGTGCACAACGCATTTAGGTGCAAAACCACGCTTGGTGCTGGATCAGCAGCAGTGTGGTATCAAATTTAGGTATAAAATCAGTCAGTACAAAGATACAATGCTGTAGTTAGAAGCTGCATAAGTTATAAACATTGTTGTGAGGATATTCCCTTTTTGCAGGCTCATCTCTACTTTTTGCCCCCACTTTTGCTAGAGTTAGTTATGGTTTACTGACTATAAACACTAGAGGGCTGATGCCTAGCACTCAGTGTATGTGCTCTGACCCCTAAAGTATAAGTTTCTAGTATATGCTATTCTGCTTACCCAGGGCCTGTAAGTTAAATGTCAATAAGGTGCCACTACTACAATGCCAGAGTTAAAACATGACTCTAGACTTGTCACTGCAGTCTAGCATGGCAGTTTAAAAACTGACAATTTGGCCTGGCAAAATGCACCTTTTTTCAGGTCTAAACCATCCTTTTTAATGCTAGTAATACATGCCGATCACAGGCCCTAAGTGTCCATAAGACATGGTATTTTAATTATTTTACAAGTTGAACTTGTGTTCTTATGTTTTACATGTTCTGGCATTGGAAATTCTCCAAAGTTGTTTTTCACTGCAGCAGGGTAGCATCTCTCATAGAAAAGCACTGGGTTAAACTATAATGTCTTATAATGTATAACCTTGGTTTGGTAATAGCTAGAGCCATGATTCAAGGACTCAAACTAATAGGGATTTGAAATCTGATCTGGTGCAAAAAACAAAACCACTATTTTGACATTTTCACTTTCAGAAAATTGGCAATTTTCTGCCTAACGCCTCAAGTTGCGCTTTCTGAGATAATCCCCAACTGTCACCTGGAAGCCTGCTGGAGGGTGTGAATTGCTCTCAGGAAAAGGACCAAAAGGGCCTCGCCTGGGAGGAGGTGCGACCTTCTCCTGACATGATGGCCTTGGGGGATGTGGCCACCAACTGTACGCGCTTCATATGGGCAGCTCCTGTTAGAGGCTGATGTAAATTACACATACACCTGACCCTGTCATTCTCTAAGTAGTGGCACCAATCCCAGTCAGGGGCAAACCTGTCCTAGAACTGGATTTGCAGGGAAAATTCCTCATTTCCCTAGACACACCTAAGATGTGTGTCCAGAGCTCTGACCAAGAGAAGAAAGAGTCTGCCTTGATGGATTCTGGCAGAGCAGCACACTGTGGGGTTGTTTAGGGTCAAACCAACAGGACATTATGTTATAGTGAGTAAGGTAGCCTCTGGGGAATTCTTCCTTATCAAGAAGGAAGTCACCCCCACCCACAAACTAGTGCTGGGCATAAAATTGGCACCCCTAGCTACCATACACAGAACACTGTTGGACCTGTGGAAAACAGAAGAAGAACTGCACCTGCTGAACCAAAGGACTGGAACTCAGAAGAGGGCCTGAGCCTGTTGGTTTTAATTACATAAAATGGCACATTTTATATTGTTGCATGACATAGTCAGCAATGTGCAGTGGTGGGGGTTTGGGTGCAGGTCCCCCTGCAGGCTAGCCTCTGCCTCCAACCTTTCCACACATGGCCAAAAGGACTTGTGCAGCGGGGCTGGGTGCCTGCGGTGGGTGGTGGGGGGTTGGGTGCCCGCAATGGCAGCGCATGGTGATGGACATCTTATTTTACGTTAAAAAAAACAATAGAATTTTACTGAAAAAACAAAGGTTAAAGTGACATTATAGTTAGAGATTGTAATGGTATGTATAAAAAAAAAACTTTGAAATTCATGTCCCATAGTAACTATAACTCACGCCCTTGCCATGCATTGTTAAATACCTCAAATATCACATCACTTATGACATGTTCTATGACATCACTGATAAAAACACTGCATGATCGTGGAGTGAGTTATAGCTACTTTAAAGCACAAGTTATAGTTATTTGAGATAACTGTAACTGGTGAAATTTAAAGGTTTTGTTCCTTTAAAACAGTATGCTTTAACTAAAATTTTTACTTAACTATAACGTCCCTTTAACTTTTTTTTCTTTGAATGAATATATTCACTGAAAATACCAAAGGTTAAAGTAACATTATAGTTAGGTGAAATGTTTAGTAACAACATAGCATTTAAAACTCTAAAAACCACAGAAAGTCACCAGTTATAGTTATCTTAAGTAGCTATAACTCGTGCGCTAAGGCAACTATAACCCGCACCCTGCCATGCACAATTTTCTACTCAATAGTTTCATTGCAAATGTTGCAGTGATATTATCAATGATGTCATAGAAAATGTCATGAGTGGTGTAATATGTGGGGTAATTAGCAGGCATCCTCTGCAAATTTGCAGCAAAATAAAAAACAAAAAAAGAACGGTTTGGGGCTCAGGTGGAGTCCCTCAGAGACCTCTCTACCACACCTAGGGGGTCAGGGTATCCCTACCCAGACCTCTTATGTCTTTTTTAAAAAAAAATCTTGGACTCAGGACTGAGATCCGATTTTTAAGATGGCTCCTACTACTTTCTGGTTGAGGTGGTGGCATTCAATCAGATCTCGATTTGAGATCTCGCAGCTCCGCGGACCCTCTGTGGAGTGATGAATAAAACAGTTTAACGTTCAAACCTCCAAATCTACTGAACATATTAACACATATATACAAAAAGCACTCTTTCTGGACCAAAATCTAGCTTTCTGCCAAAGTTGTTGTAAATCCATTGAGCGGTTTAGGCTCTAGCAGTGTCTACAGTTCCTATGGAAAGATGTATGGGGAAAACGTATTTTGGGCCCCCCCTTTTTCTTGGCCCTTGCTTGACAGATCACCCCAAACTTTGAAACTTTCCATACACAAACTTGATAAAAAGTAGCACTTCGTTGGAACATTTCTTGGAGATTTGTCAAAAAGGGGTCAAAGTTATAAGCAACACAAAAAGGGCATTTCCTATGGAAAAACAAGCCAAATTATAAATATCCAGAGGCGACCGCCACAGGGTAATACATATATATATATATATTTCAAAGCACTCCCGGCATATATTCAGGACACTAGGGATTTCCTGAACAAAATCTCTGATGTGGTTTGGAAAGAATCTTATTTCCTGATCACATTAGATGTGACTAGCTTGTATAGCACATGAAGATGGCCTTTGTGCAATCCGCCACTATCTTAACACACGATCCATTCGCTTTTATCAACACTAGTGGAAATGTGTAGATTATGCTTGAATAACATCTACTTTATGTTTGGGGGTGAGACATACAAACAGTTACAAGGGACGGCGATGGGCACCTGCTTCGCCCCCAGCTATGCTAATTTGCATATGGGCTGGTGGGAGGAGCAGGTGCTCAAAGTCAAGCATGTTAAGGAATGGGATGAAAACATCATAACCTGTATTCGGTTCATCAATGATCTTTTTGTGGTCTGGGATGGGTCGTGGGACTTAGCAAAGAAATTTGTACAGGACATTAATGACAATGAGCTTAACCTGAGGTTTACAGATAACATCAGTAATGCCACGGTATCGTTCTTAGACCTAGAGGTATATGTAGAACATGGGGTGATCCACACTCGCACATTCAGAAAGCCGACAGCAGGAAACACCATCCTCCACGCTGGGAGTTTTCACCCTCAGAGGCTCAAAATGAGTATTCATTATGCTGAGCATCTGAGGATGAAACGCAATGCAGTGAGGCACTAGCGTTAGTGGAAGCCCAGAACTCCCTAACTGAAAGATTCATTCAGAGAGGCTATAACTCTGCTGTACTTGATCAAGCATGTAAGAAGGTTAACAAAATAGAGAGGCAGACACTTTTGAAACATGATACTGAGAAAGTAATGATGAAGAAGGCAAATACAGGAAATCAAATAAGAATGATTACTGGATACAATGCCTACCAGTCTAAAGTGAGAGATAGCCTGTGTAGGCATTGGCACTTAGTGCAAAGAGACCCTATCCTTAGTGGGATGCTATCACGCAGACCCATGATCACCTTCAACAAAGCCAAATCTATGAGGAATGATCTGGTAGTTAGCAGCCCGGAAGTAAACAAAGTGGAGGGTTGGCTGAAGAGCGGCCCAGGATTTCACAAATGCTCCAAATGCAAAGCTTGCAAAATTGGACGCAATGAAAAACAGGTGATGTCACCACTAATGAACAGTCCATGGAAAATCAGGTGCTCCCTAAATTGCAGAAGTGAATACGTTGTATACATTTTGCAGTGCACATGCCCAAAAATATATGTGGGCAGTACTATCCATATGGTATACATTCGCATTCTGCAGCACTTAAGGGCTGTTAAGAACAATGACAAAAACTATGTGGTAGCTCGGCATTTAAATGAATTTCATAAAGGCAATTTAAATGATCTGTCCTATTTCGCGATAGACCAAGTCCCTAAACTGAGGAGAGGCAGTGACAGAGAGGGCGAACTCCGCCAACTTGAGTCTAGATATATTATGTTATTTAACACAAAGACTCCGTTTGGATTAAATGTTGAAGAAGATCTATATGTCCATTTACTTTAAATCAGTTATCCAGATTCAGATTTTTTTAATGGTATTTCAGCAGAGCTATAACTTTTTAAATCAGCTTAGACTGACGAGACTCATGTGAAACGTGACAAAAGGAGGGAGGTAACATGATCTTCAAAATTGTATAGTTTTTACTAAAAGGATTCCTTTTAAGGGGGTTAATTTCAGTGACATTTTTAGAGCCGTGTTTTATTATCAGAAGTGATTCTAATGAGGATGTTTTGGAATTTATGATGAAGAGTAGGTTTGAAATGGATTGTCTTTTAATTAACATCAGAGTACTGTATTGTATTTGCACTTTATTATAAAAAACGTTTGCACTAATATAGAGACCAGGAGGACACATCAGGTGATGCACTTGAACTGATTGTTCCGGTACTGGCCGATATATAATTGATATTATAGTACTGTATTGCACTTGCACTTTATTGCGCAATTTTGCACTGGCATATGGACAATGTTTTAAACCCAATACTGAAGCACTTCCACTTTCTGATTAATCCATAGATGCCACACCTCTTTATTTGGGAAAACATCAGAATCACCAAATGAGGCAATCGGAGGTTCAAATTTAACTGAGATTCAGCACCTGTTCTTATCTGCATTACTGTTGATAAAGGTTTAAATAATACACTGTAATGATGTTTAGTACCAATTACCCCTTTTGAGAAGAATATTCACAAATTGGAAAGTAATTATTGCATCCAACCTCAGTTTTAACATAATTCAAATTAGTAAAAAGTATTTCATGAATTTTAATGAAGTCGATATGTAAATATTTTTTGTAGTAGATTATTCTAACTACAATATAGAATGAGACACATCATTTTATTGTAAGGTTTTGCAATGTAAAGAGTTTTTAACATTGGAAGTCAGGCACATGCCTTTTATGCCATAATGAATTATGAGAGGTTGCCCTTGCTCGGCGAAGCACTCTCAGGTGAGTATTCCATTCTTTTATTGGAGGCTGCGTTACAACAAGCAGGAGGTGGGACACTCATCAATTCACTTGAATTTCAATATTTGAGGAAATTATCCTGAGACACCTGTGATCAAGGGCGCCAGCCCGAAACGCGTAAGGTGGATTTTACTGCTCTGTTTGTCTCCTGCTTGTTGTAACGCAGCCTCCAATAAAAGAATGGAATACTCACCTGAGAGTGCTTTGCCGAGCAAGGGCAACCTTTTCTTTCATATTTACGGCCGGCCTGGTCGTGGCAGAAGCTACCGCCGCGGTAGCGGACCTGTGGTGACGTCGATGTGAAGTCACTAGTCTGGACAGTGAGACCTGCTTGGAGGGTGGATATGCGTGTTACAATTAGCGGTGGGACACTCATCAATTCACTTGAATTTTAATATTTGAGGAAATTGGGGTTTTGGAGAACTCCTATGAGGGACAGAACTTCACTGGACTACCAGTACCATAAGCACTTGCGACGACCACTGGGCGGGTACATTTGGGATTTATAAAGCGTCCAAGCAGCATTCTTCAAAATTATCCTGAGACACCTGTGATCAAGGGCGCCAGCCCGAAACGCGTAAGTTGGATTTTACTGCTCTGTTTGTCTCCTGCTTGTTGTAACGCAGCCTCCAATAAAAGAATGGAATACTCACCTGAGAGTGCTTCGCCGAGCAAGGGCAACCTTTTCTTTCATATATATATATATATATATATATATATATACACACAAACAACACCTTCACGACCTGAGACATGATGGCTCAGAAATACATCAGACGCCGACTTTTTGATGAAGTTCCATTTTATTCTTTTTCCACAAATCTCACAGCAAATTCAATCCTGCCTCAGGCTGATGCGTTCTGGCTTCTGCCTTCTACCGGGCCTCCAGATATATATATATATATATATATATATATATATATGAAACGAGGAACAAAGTTTCCACGAGCCCACTGGTCGTATGCAGGGATGTTAATTTGCACAGCAGATATATAGTTTGGACGATGTTTCCATAGTACAAGCATTTATTGACATGCCTATGGGGCACATGCATCAAAAATGTCATTTGCGATTCCTTATTAGCGAATATTAAGGATTCACTAATAAGGAATCACAAATGTCTATGCATGTAGGAATTCATACAAAAATAGCGAATCCCTAAAATTCCTTAATTGCGACTCGCAAATTGCGAGTCGCAATTAAGGCATTGCTACCCATTCATTCCTATGGGCCTAGAGGCCCATAGGAATCAATAGAAATTGCATGTGCAATTTGCGAGTACCCAATAGGTACACGCAAATTGTGCATGCAATTTCAAGGGTGCAAGGGTTCCATAAGGATACCCTGTTGCACCCCTGAATTTACAATTTAACCACATGTTGCGCACACACATGCCACAAGGGCATGTGTGTGTGTATCATGTGACTTTCAAAAATGCACTTTAGTGCATTTTTCAGAGAATTCGAAAATTACCATCAACTTTAGATTGATGGTAATTTGCAATTCTTATTAGCGAAATCGCTAAATTATTTTGTTTAAGGCATTGCATTTAAGGAATCACAATTTGCGATTCCTTAAATGCAATCGCAATTTAAGAAATCGCAAAGTTTGCGATTCCTTAAATTGCGATTTTTGCATTTGGGATGATGCATCCCAAATGCAAAAATACCGGTCGCAAAGGGGCAGATTCTGAGAATCTGCCCGTTTGCGACCGGTTTTTCCTTTGATGCATGTGGCCCTATATCTTTGGAGCTGGTTGACTAATTTTTACAGCATTTTCCAAAACAAGTGTGCCGATCATTCTAGTTGTGCATGGAAAGATTCAGGGTGATCTGTCAAGCAGGGCTGAGAAAAAGGAGAAGGGTCAAAAAAGTGTGTTTCTCATGTTAAATCCCATAGGGGTTTTAAACATGACTACATCCCGAAGTGCGAGACGGAATTAGACTGAATTTGGCAGAAATATAGCTTTTGGTTCACAGATAATGCTTTCAGTTAATTGGTTAAATCCGTTAATTAGTTTTTGAAAAATTAAAGGAAATCCAAACTTGTATATTTGTGACTTCGAAGCCTTCGTGAATATTGATGAGCTTGTGTAGAGATTTGCGGAGCTATGATTGGCTGCCAAACATCATCCAGGAAGTGTTGGTAGCCATCTTGAAACTTGCCTTCAGCCGAATCCCAAAAAATTCAACAAAAAACAAGAAAAAAGGGCAGGGTACAAATACCTTAACCCTGTAGCCTTGGCCCAAGGGCCCCAGAGGGACCTCACCAGGGAAAAGAAGCATTTTGTTTGAAAATCATTGCGAAAAGTGCATATATTCGTGAATATCTCTGTGAATTAAAAAAAAACAAGTGCAGTCTCCCACACTTGTTTTAATGTAGCCCCTAGGTGGGCCAGGTTCCATGGGCATGCCAAAATTTAAAAAACATGTAGGGGGACACACAGGGCCCCCCTCCAAGAGCATATTTATGCTCTCTAATCCACCACCTCCTTGGGGCTTATGGTAATCAAAATAAGGGGGCCTCGCAGACTCCCCTGGGGACCACCACGTCCCTGGGGCAAAATCCTTTTTTATATGAAGGTGGAGGGTTGCACGGCCCCTTCCCATGCCATATACAGCCTCGGAGACCACAACCTCATCGGGGCCAGCCGGTGCACAACAAAGGAGAGTGGCCACGCAACCGTCCTCCTTGAGTCATATATGGCCCTGGGCACCACCCTCAGGGCCAGCCCCTACTATCTCGCGAGGTGCCCACCCTCGGGAGATAGCTGTTTGCTTCTGCTTTGTGGAAGCTGACAGCTCCCACCATGCAAAAGCAAACACCCCGCTTCCAGCAAGCGGGAGTGGTCAAAGTGCTGGAATCAGTGATGCCATTTGAGATGTAATCAGTGATGTCATTAGAGATGTCACTGACCATGTCATGAGTGATGTAATCTGCGAGGTCATAAGCAATGCATTGCGGGTACATAAGTTATAATTAGCTCAGGTAAATATAACTGCTGATTTTCTATGGCTTCATTCCAGTGAAATCTGAGCCTAAGTATAATGTCCCTGTAACCTTTGTTTTTTTCCAGTGAATTTCTAATGTGTTTTTTTTATATTTCCTAACTAACATCCCTGTAACCTTTTTTTTATATATGTATATATATATATATTCACTGAAAAAACCACAGGTTTCAGGAACGTTATAGTTAGTTGAACATTTCACTCGTACAAAACCAGAGAAATTCGGGCATTATAGTTAGTTGAGATAACTATAACTCGCGCCCCCTCAATGCACTGCTGATGACGTCACTCATGACATCACTCATGACATGGTCAGTGACATCACTGATAACATCACTGATGACATCTCAAATGACATCACTGATGACATCATCCAGTGACTGAGTGTTTCTGAAAAGTTTGAGAATGTTATCTATATATACGCCAAGGTGTATTCGAAGAATGAGTGGGTGTATGCGTGTCTGTATGGATGATTTTGTGGGTGCGTGTCTGACTGTATAAGTGAGTGATTAAACATGTCTTAGTGAATGCATGGGTGAATGACTAATCTGTGTGAATGTCTGTATCAGTCTGTCAGTTGGTGTGTAAATGGCTGCATGGGTTGGTGACTAGCTACATGAGTGTCTATATAGGTTATTGATTGGTTGTCTGAGTACCTGTATGGATGCTTGAGTGTCTGTGTGGGTGGGGGGTGTAACTCCCTGCATGGATGTGTGAGTGGGTGATTTAGTGGGTGTATGGGTTCATGAGTGCGTCTGCGAGGGGCTGTATGGGTGAGTGAGTATGTGTATGGCTGTGTCGGTGAGTGAATGGATGTCTCAGTGGTTTATGTGTTAGTAACTACATATGTGAAAGGCAGTATATGTGAGTGTTAGAGTATATAACTAACTATATGTGAGAGTGAGTGATTGTGAGAGTGGCTGTATGCATGAGTGTGTGCTTGTGCCAGTGATTATATAAGAGAGTAAGTATGTGTTAGTCTCTGTATGAATAAGTGAGGTGGTGTGTGTGTATAACTGTATAGGTGAGTAAATGGGAGTGTAGTTGATTCTTTGCAAGACAGACTAGGTGTGTGAGTAACTCTATGGGTGAGTGGCGGTGTGTGAGTGTCTGTATGGGTGTATGACTGCATATGATAGTGGCTGTATTGATGAGTGACTGCATGTATGAGTGACTGTATGAGTGAGTGAGTAGATATATGTGTAGCTCTAGGAATTAGTGAGTGGGTATGTACTAACTGGCATTAGTGTGTCTATGGTTTCGAGAATGGCATTCTGTGTTTTAGAGTGGGTGTATCAAAGGTTATATTAGGGTGTGAGGAAGTGCATCAGATGATCACATGGATGATGTCATCAGTGATGTCATCAGTGATGTCATTTGATATGTTATCAGTGATGTCACTGACCATGTCATGAGTGATGTGATATGTGACGTCATCAGCAGTGCATTGTGGGAGCACAAGTTATAGTTAGCTCAACTAACTATAACGGCTGAATTTCTCTGGTTTTGTACGAGTGAAATGTCCAACTAACTACAACGTCCCTGAAACCTATGGTTTTTCAGTGAATTTCTATGTTTTTTTAAATGGTAATTTCTAACTATAATGTCCCTGAAACCTATAGTTTTTTCAGTGAATTTCTATGGTTTTTTAAATGATAATTTCTAACTTTGCGTCCCTGAAACCTATGGTTTTTTCAGTGAATTTCAAAGGTTTTTTAAATGCTAATTTCTAACTATAACGTCCCTGAAACCTATGGTTTTTTCAGTGAATTTCTAAGGTTTTTTAAATGCTAATTTCTAACTATGCCTACAGAGGTAGGACATGTGCAGAAAGAGGAAGAAAGGCGCAGAAAGAAGCAAGAGAAATGCAGAAAGAGGCAACAGAAGTCCAGAAAGAGGAAGAAAGGTGCAGAAAGAAGCAAGAGATATGCAGAAAGAACCAACAGAGGTGCAGAAAGAGGCCTTGTTGCAAAGTCTGGTGGTAACTGACTCTGACTGACCCTGGGCTCTGCCTAACCAGGCCCAGAGCCAGTGCTATGCTGAAAGACACTTTGAATACTGTGAAAATACCTACATACACTAGGGTACACTATGGGTTGGGGTACCCCTGTGATTGGCATGACCTCTCCTGTAAGGCCCAGTACATAATAGGAAGGTGGATTAAAACTACCACTAAGTCCCTAGCATATAATAGGGCAGATTAGAGGTCAGCAGCCCTTTTCTGCACTTGCATGTGTGCACTGCTGAGTCTGAGGTCAGTTTAAAAGTAGCCCTGTGTGTGGAGAAAGAGGCAAGAGAGGTGCATAAAGTGGCAAGAGAGGTGCAGAAAGAGGGAAGAAGGGTGCAGAAAGAGGCAAGAGAGGTACAGAAAGAAGCAAGAGAGGTGCAAAAAGAAGCAAGAGAAGTACAGAAAGAAGCAACAGAGGTGCAGAAAGAGGGAAGAGGGGTGCAGAAAGAGGCAAGAGAAGTGCAGAAAAAAGCAACAGAGGTGCAGAAAGAGGCAAGAGAAGTTCAGAAAGAGGCAGCAAAGGTGCAGAAACAGGCCGAAGAGGTGCAGAAAGAGGGAACAGGGGTGCAGAAAGAAAGAAGAGGGGTGCCAAAAGAGGCAAGAGGGGTGCAGAAATTTGCAAGAGAGGTGCAGAAAGAAGCAAGAGCAGTGCAGCAAGAAACAACAGAGGTGCAGGAGGAGGCAAGAGGGGTACAGAAAGAGGCAAAAGAAGAGCAGAAACAAGCAAAAGAGATGCAGAAAGAGGCTAGAGGGATGCAGAAAGAGGCACAAAAGGTGCAGAAAGAGGCAAGAGAGGTGTACAAAGAGAGAAGAAGGGTGCCGAAAGAGGCAAGTGGGGTGCAGAAAGCAGCAAGAGAAGTGCAGAAAGAAACAACAGAGGTGCAGAAAGAAGCAAGAGCAGTGCAGAAAGAACCAACAGAGGTGCAGAAAGAAGCAAAAGAGGTGCAGAAAGAGGCAAGAGGGGTGCAGAAAGAGCAAAAGCAGTGCAGAAAGAACCAAGAGACGTGCAGGAAAAGGGAAGAAGGGTGCAGAGAGACGCATACGGGGTACAGAAAGAAGCAAGAGAGGTGTAGAAAGAAGCAAGAGAAGTACAGAAAGAAGCAACAGAGGTGCAGAAAGAGGCAAAAGGGGTGCAGACAGAGGCAAGAAAAGTGCAGAAGGAAGCAACAGAGGTGCAGAAAGAGGCTAGAGGGGTGCAGAAACAGGCAAGAGAGGTGCAGAAAGAGGCAAGAGAGGTGCAGAAAGAGGGAAGAAGGGTGCAGAAAGAGGCAAGTGGGGTGCAGAAAGAAGAAAGAGAGGTGTAGAAAGAAGCAAGAGAAGTGCAGTAAGAAACAACAGAGGTGCAGAAAGAAGCAAGAGCAGTGCAGAAAGAACCAACAGAGGTGCAGAAAGAGTCAAGAGGGGTGCAGAAAGAGGCGAGAGAAGTGCAGAAAGAACCAAGAGATGTGCAGAAAGAACCAAGAGATGTGCAGGAAAAGGGAAGAAGGGTGCAGAAAGAGGCACAAGGTGTGAAGAAAGAAGCAAGAGAGGTGTAGAAAGAAGCAAGAGAAGTGCAGAAAGAAGCAACAGAGGTGCACAAAGAGGGAACAAGGGTGCGCACAGAGGCAAGAGAGGTACAGAAAGAACCAACAGAGTTGCTGAAAGAGGCAAGAGGGGTGCAGAACTGTGCAAGAGAGTAGCAGATAGAAGCTAGAGGAGTGCAGAAAGAACAAACAGAGGTGCAGAAAGAGGCAATTGGGGTGCAGAAAGAAGCCAGAGAAGTGCAGAAAAAAGAAAAAGAGGTGCATAAAGAGGCAAGAGGGGTGCAGAACGAGGCAAGAGAGGAGCAGAAAGAGGCAAGAGAGGTGCACACAGAGGCACGAGGGGTACAGAAAGAGGCAAGAAAGGTGCAGAAAGAAGCAAGAGAAGTGCAGAAAGAAGCAACAGAGGTGCAGAAAGAGGCAAGAGGGGTGCAGACAGAGGCATGAGAGGTGCAGAAAGAGGGAAGAGGGGTACAGAAAGAGGCAAGAGGGGTGCAGAAATTTGCAAGAAAGGTGCAGAAAGAAACAAAAGCAGTACAGAAACAAACAGGAGAGGTGCAGAAAGAGGCATGAGGGGTGCAGAAAGAGGCAAGAGAAGTGCAGAAAGAAGCAACAAAGGTAGAGAAAGAGACAAGAGAATTGTAGAAAGAGGCAAGAGAGTTGCAGAAACAGGCAAGAGATGTGCAGAAAGAGGGAACAGGGGTACAGAAAGAGGTAAGAGAGGTGCAGAAAGAGGGAAGAGAGGTGTAAAAAGAAGGAAGAAGAGTGCAGAAAGAGGCAAGAGGGGTGCAGAAAGAAGCCACAGAAGTGCAGAAAGAAGCAAGAGAAGTGCAGAAAGAAGCAGTAGAGGTGCAGAAAAAGGCAAGAGGGGTGTAGAAAGAGGAAAAGAAGTGCAAAATAGAAGAAACAGAGGTGCAGAAGGAGGCAAGAGAAGTGCAGAAAGAGGCAAGAGAGTTGCAGAAACAGGCAAAAGAGGTGCAGAAAGAAGCAAGAGCAGTGCAGAAAGAACCAACAGAGGTGCAGAAGGAGGCAAGAGGGGTGCATAAAGAGGCAAGAGGGGTGCAGAAATTTGCAAGAGAGGTGCAGAAAGAAGAAGAGCAGTGCAGTAAGAAACAACAGAGGTACAGAAGGAGGCAAGAGGGGTGCGGAAAGAAGCAGGAGCAGTGCATAAAGAATGAAGAGACGTGCAGGAAAAGGGAAGAACGGTGCAGAAAGAGGCACGAGGGGTGCAGAAAGAAGGAAGAGAAGTGCAGAAAGAAGCAACAGAGGTGCTGAAAGAGGCACGAAGGGTACAGAAAGAGCCAAGAGAAGTGCAGAAAGAAGCAACAGAGGTACAGAAAGAGGCAAGATGAGATGCAGAAAGAGGGAAGAGAGGTGTAGAAAGAGGCAAGAGAGTTGCACAAAGAGGGAAGAGGGGTGCAGAAAGAGGCAAGAGGGGTGCAGAAAGAAGCAAGTGAGGTGCAGAAAGAGGCAAGAGGGGTGCAGAAAGAAGAAAGTGAGGTGCATAAAGAGGCAAGAGAGGTGCAGAAAGAGGCAAGAGAGGTGCAGAAACAGGCAAGAGAAGTGCAGAAAGAGGCAAGAGAATTGCTGAAAGAAGTAACAGAGGTAAAGAAAGAAGCAAGAGAATTTCAGAAAGAGGCAAGTGAGATGCAGAAAGAGGCAAGAGAGGAGCAGAAAGAAGCAAGACAGGTGCAGAAAGAAGCATGGGAAGTGCAGAATGAAGCAACAGGGGTACAGAAAGAGGCAAGAGAAGTGCAGAAAGAAGCAACAGAGGTGCAGAAGGAGGCAAGAGAACTGCAGAAAGAGGCAAGAGAGTTACAGAAACAGGCAAAAGAGGTACAGAAAGAGGGAACAGGGGTACAGACAGAGGCAAAAGAGGTGCAGAAACAGGTAGGAGGGGTGCAGAAAGAGGCAAGAGGGGTGCAGAAATTTAAAAGAGCAGTGCAAAAGAACCAACAGAGATGCAAAAAGATGCAAGTGAGGTGCAGAAGGAGGCAAGAGAACTGCAGAAAGAGGCAAGAGAGTTGCAGAAACAGGCAAAAGGGGTGCAGAAAGAGGGAAGAGGTGGGAGACTGAGGCAAGAGAGGTGCAGAAAGAGGGAAGAGGGGTGCAGAAAAAGACAAGAGGGATGCAGAAATTTGGAACAGAGATGCAGAAAGAAGCAAGAGCAGTGCAGAAAGAACCAACAGAGGTGCAGAAAGAGGCAAGAGGGGTACAGAAAGAGGCAAGCGAAGTGAAGAACATTGCAAAAGAGGTGCAGAAAGAACCAACAGAGGTGCAAAAAGCGGCAAGAGGGGTGCAGAAAGGATTAGGAAAGGTGCACAAAGAGGCAAGAGAGGTACAGAAAGAGGCAGGAGGGGTGCAGAAAGAAGGAAGAGAACTGCAGAAAGAAGCAACAGAGGTGCTGAAAGAGGCATGAAGGGTACAGAAAGAGACAAGAGAGGTGCAGAAAGAAGCAACAGAGGTACAGAAATAGGCAAGAGTAATGCAGAAAGAGGGTAGAGAGATGTAGAAAGAGGCAAGAGAGTTGCACAGAGGGAAGAGGGGCGCAGAAAGAGGCAAAAGGGGTGCAGAAAGAGGCAAGTGAGGTGTAGAAAGAGGCAAGAGAGGTGCAGAAAAAGGCAAGAGAGGTGCAGAAGCAGGTAAGAGAAGTGTTGAAAGAGACAAGTGAGGTGCAGAAGGAGGCAAGAGAACTGCAGAAAGAGGCAAGAGAGTTGCAGAAACAGGCAAAAGGGGTGCAGAAAGAGGGAACAGGTGGGCAGACTGAGGCTAGAGAGGTGCAGAAAGAGGGAAGAGGGGTGCAGAAAGAGGCAAGAGGGGTGAAGAAAGAAGCAACAAAGGTGCAGAAAGAAACAAGAGAAGTACAGAAAGAAGCAACAGAGGTGCAGAAAGAGGCAAGGGGGTGAAGAAAGAGGCAAGAGAAGTGCAGAAAGAAACAAACGAGATGCAGAAAGAGGCAAGAGAAATGTAGAAAGAGGCAAGAGAGGTGCAGAAACAGACAGGAGAGGTGCAGAAAGAGAGCACAGGGGTACAGAAAGAGGCAAGAAGGGTACAGGAAGAAGCAAGTGAGGTGCAGAAAGAGGCAACAGAGGTGCAGAAAGAGGCAAGAGAGGTGCAGAAAGAGGCAAGAGAGGTGCAGAAAGTAGAAGAGATGAGCAAAAAGAGGCAAAAGTAGTGCAGAAAAAAAAGAAAGTTGCAGAAAGAAGCAACAGAAATACAGAAAGTGGCAAGAGAGGCGCAGAAAGAAGCATGAGTGGTTTGCACACCGTTAGTACAAATTTAACACCCACATTTAGCAATAAGTAACAGGTGACCATTCTAGGTTTGCAAGGGCCTTCCACCACGCTGTAACACTTGTCGCTGCATTTTTGGGTAACGTTTGAGCCGTTTGAGCTAGAAACAAGGCTTTTTTTGTTCAAATCTGCAGATTTGGCAGCAGATGATGGATTATGCGGCTAATGCGGAAAATGTATAATTGTGCGAAAGTCGGTGCAGCCAAACAGTCGCATAATTCCAGAGACCCTGCTCATACCTCTGACTAGGTCCAGAAGTGTTCCTCAGTGATTCCTTCTTTTTGACTCTCGCTAGCAACGGGGACTTAATCTCCCAACGCAGAGCGCGCCAGGAGGCGCGTTTGCAGAGTCATGCAGGGAGGGGGCGGGGCCTCCGGGGAGTTGCTGGTGTCTTTTTTTTTCTTTTTTTTATGGGAGGGGGCCGCGTGTCCCCCCTTCCCTGGGCCACGTTTGGCCCCAGGGACCCCATGCCCTGGGGCATACCCAGCCTTTTTTTTATTTTGGAGGGGGCCCGCGTGGCCCCCATCCTGAGGCCAATTTGGGCCCCGGGGACTCCATCCCCCGGGGCCAGCCTTCTTTTTTTTTTATTTAATAAAAAAATGGAGGGGGGCAGCCCAGGGCTTGGCCATTCCTTTTTTTTTTTTAAAGGGTGGCCCCCCTCCCGGCCCATTTTGAGCCCCGGGGACGACATCCCCCGGGGCTTGGCCATTGCTTTTTTTAAAAATAAAGTGAGGGGGGCCGAGTGGCACCCCTCCTGGGCCATTTTTGGCCCCGGGGACCCCATCTCCCGGGGCATGGCCACACGTTGGGAACCGCGGGGGAGCCCCAATGCCCCCACGGTCCCTGCCAGTTCTCCGCCTCCTGCAGGAGCCGGCATTGCTTTTGGGCAAAGGGAGCTGCAAAAATGCAGCTCCCCTTGCCCAAAAGCAATTCTGCTTTGCTTCTTGGAAGCGAGAGCAGTTTTCCTGCTCTCGCTTCCAAGAAGCAAAGCAGTGTTTGCTATGGCAGGGCGGGAGCCGTGCTGCCGCCCTGCCATAGCAAATGGCAATGTCCCGGGGGTGGGCACCCTGGGACATTGCAGGAGCCGGCCCTGGGGGGTGGTGGCTGCCAGGGCCATCTAGGGCTCCAGGAGGGGGACCACGCGGCCCCCCTCCCAACTGTTTAAAGCCCCAGGGAGGTGGTAGTCCCCAGGGCCGGGGGACCGCAAAGGACCCCTGAATTTTAATCAAGAGTGCCCCGGGGAGGTGGTGGTCCCCGGGGCAGTGTGGGGGGGTTCGAGCCCCCCCACACTTTGTTTTTCAAAGTAGCCCCAGGGAGGTGGCGGTCCCTGGGCTGCGGGGGGGCTGCGTGGCCCCCCACATTTAAATCATATAGCCCTGGGGAGGTGGTGGTCCCTGGGGCTTGGGGGGGCCCGCGAGGCACCCCCGACCTAAATAAATAATAGCCCCGGGGAGGTGGCGGTCCCTGGGGCTTGGGGGGGCCCGTGAGGCCACCCCGCCCTAAAATAACAATGCCCCAGGGAGGTGGCGGTCCCCGGGGCAGCGTGGGGGGGCAGGAGCCCCCCCACATATATGATTATCTAAGCCCCGGGAAAGTGGCGGTCCCCGGGCCTGCGGGGGCCACTGCTTCATTTTTTTTAAAAAATGTTGGCCTGATTCGCACACCCAGCACGAATTCGGCCGATTTTGTTCTTTAAAAAGAAAAGCTTTTTTGGCCCGGGGGGTCCTTGTGGGACCCCCTGAGCAGGCCTAGGGGGTCAGGATGTTTCTACCCTGCCCCTTTCTCTTGTTTTTTATGTTTTTTTAACTAATTTCTTGTGACTCAGTTTTACAGAGTCACAAGATGGCTGCCAACACTTCCTGGTTTGGAGTGTTGACAGCCAACCAGAATCAAGCTCGTGCTCTGGAGGGTTCGTGAATCCTCCTCGGCCCTCAGATATCGGACTATTTATTTTTTGAATTTCTCAGGAACTACTGAACGGATTTACACCATTTAAAACAAAGCACGCTTTCTGAACCAAGACCTACCATTTTGCCAAATTTGGTGTAATTCCGTTCAGCAGTTCGGGCTGTAGCTTTGTCTAAATTTCCTATGGAAATTAACATGGGGAAAACGTGTTTTGGGACCCCCCTTTTTTCTCGGCCCCCACTTCACAAATCACCCCAAAACTTTCAAGACAGGAGCTGACCTGAGCGAACCATTAATTTTGAAAATTTCGCGAAGATTCATCAAGCAGCGCCAAAGATATTGGCAAAAGAAAAAACGCTTTTTGAATAGAAACAGGGTCCTAGCTATAACTACCTACTGGCGACCGCCAGTAGGTCATATGTATATGTATATATATATATTCACTAAAAAAAACAAAGGTTACTGGGACGTTATAGTTAGCAAATAGAATTTAAAAAAATCTTAGAAATTCACTAAAAAAACAAAGGTTACAGGGACGTTACAGTTAGCAAATACCTAAATGGGTTGCCTTTGCTGCTAGGACATCGGCCACATGCTCAATGAGTCTGACCAGTACTTTGCATAGTATAACACACATGGCCACCATATTTCTGATTGTGAGTACAAAGTGTGTCACATGCTAGACCTTCCATGTTGATCCAAGGTATTGGGATTTATCATAGTAGGTTTTAAAAGACATGTTGTGGACAGCATGTACAGTGTCAGATGCCAAGCCTGTTATACTGTCTGTACAGCCATGCAGATATTCCTAAGTTGTCATGTTCTCCGAAATGTGTGTAGTGGCACCCCTTATCTAATTCAACAGACCATGTGTAGTGGCCCTCCCTTAGTGTTGTAGTTAGGTTGGCATGGGCTTTAGCCAAATCAACATGAGATTTGTATAGTCGTCAGGGGATTGGGGTAATGTAGCCTCATGTCAGTGCGCATGTCCAACAATGGAGTCCAAAGGTTTGTGGTCTAGTCAAGTGGTACTTGAACATGTTAGGTGTCTTGAAATTCTTGATCTGCTTCACAGATGATCTCTGTCTTGCATGTCCACTCAGTTTCATCCTCAATTGCATCCATCAAGGTCAACGCCCATCTCAAGCAAAGGCATTGGAAAGCCATTGCTCGGAAATTGCGGTCCCTAGGAGTCTTTCGCTGGTAGAGCGTCCACTGTCAGTAGAGGTGGGAGGACCTCAAATGCTGTAGCCAAACCATTGCTAAAGTCCAGCAGGGAGAAGTCCTCCCCACATCATAGGTGCGCGCACCGGAACCCTAATGTCCCATATCCTGGTGGTGACCTACCCTGAGCTTGATGGCATTTGAGGGCCCAACAGCAGCTAGGAGGGGGTGAGTAATGGCCAGGACAATCTGATTAACACCTAACCTATTATTCATCGTCACAGGCACCTGCAAAAACATCAATCTGAACATGAATCCCTATAGCAGAGTATATGCATGTGTACTGCTGGTTAGTATTGGTAACATATCTGTGTTGTTCCACCATATACACAAGTGTCTGATACACGATCTATTGCTCTACATAGTATGACATCTGTGTCCATCACAATTTAAGGTGGTAGCCAAGGTGTCAAGGATTTATGTTACTGGTGATGTGTATACATGTCAACTTTCATGACAGACAGGGGTGTGTGGACATGGGTGGGTCTGTCACACATACCCATTCACATGAGTCATTGCTAAATATCTGAGGCATATGTGATGGCAATTACATGAATGGTACGAGGACAGACAGTACTGTCTCACAATGTGATGTACCATACATGTGAGGTGTCAGTAGACATGTATGTCACAGACACGTTAAAATTTGGAGGAACTGTAACTGCCTGCTGACAATTAGCAGGTAGTGTGAATCTGACTTGTTGGATGCATATGTGAGTGGGTACTGTCATCAACAAATTGGGATGTATACGTCATAGACATGTGTGTGGTGCTGTGATGTCTCTTCCCTACTGTCTACAGGGGTGACATACTCTACATGAACTGGACATTGCCTGTCTCTCATCACTCTTACCTGTTGTAGTAGCTAACAATTATGCAAATCGGAAATGGGTGTGGAGTTTACACAAAAAATAGAGTGGGGATGTGCATAGGCCTAGGTGGTGTCAGGTCATATTGATTTTTGTGATGACATGTCAACCAAAGTTGACCCACATTCGCTCCAGGATACTCTGGTGTGAGACACATAATACATAACTATGTTAAACCTTCTATTCAACATTTAGATGTGTTGTGACAGTGAACATATGATGAAGTGTAAAAGTAGATGTGACAACAGGGTTGACTGGGCACTTTCTTTGACACTAACTCCTTGGTTCTAGACGTCTTGCTGGGCGATACCTGTACCTGACTTACATGAGTTCATATGGAAATGGTTTTCACAATAGTATAGTGGATTTTGCAGGTCCTCGTGTAGAATGGTTAGGACTGCTGTAAGCCTGGCCATGCTACTTGGAATCACATGGTCACTGAATTATTGTGAAAATTGACATCGTTTACAGGTTCAAATCAAACCCTGCAACATACATGGAGAATGAGTAGTGACAAGGTGGAAGACTGTGGTCCAAACCTCATTGTGTGCAGCTGTTACAAACTCATGTTGCATACATGCATGTGCTGCTGCTAAGGGTGTAGCCATTTTAGTATTCCTAGTAGGTGGTGTAACACCTGCACATTTTTTTGTGCTATGTGTACAGAACCTTTCCTCTTATGTGTCTACACTGTTGACTTTAACCTAGCCCTTTTGTCATTTCAGCATCCACCCAGGCTTGCAAAGGAGACAGGGGACCAGGATGTTGGGGTAGCAGCTAGCCTAAGTGGGTACGGTCCGGACACACATGGAACCAGTGGCCAAGAGGGTGAGAGGAGTGCCACAGAGGACCCAGACCACACAACTTCATTTGGCAAGTCGGACTCCAAAGGCCATTCCTTGGTGTGGCAGACCTCACCCAACCAGGTGCAGTGCCATCAGTGTCCACTATCCCTGTTCCATGTACGCCCTCCCTGCTGCTCCCTAACCAGTTGCCCAATCGGTTCAGGCTCTGGCCTTTTCATTATAGGCAGCATTACACCAGCCTTCTGTCCCACATCCTTCCTCTACCCCATCCCTATCCAAATTCCCTATTCCTCTGCCTTCCCCAAGCACACACACACCTGTGCATGCACCCTCCCAAACAGACACATGCAGCACATAGCCATCCACTCCACCCACCAGCACCCAAGGTACCACACCTGTACCCACACACCCATCCACACCACCCTCCAGCACCCAAGACACCATACCTGCACCCACACACCCATCCATCCATCCACACCACCCACCAGCACCGAGGACACCACACCTGCACACACACACCCATCCACACCACCCACCACCACCCAAAACACCACACCTGTACCCACACACCCATCCACACCACCCACCAGCACCCAAGACACCACACACCCATCCACACCACCCACCAGCACACTAGACACCACATCTGCACCATCATCAGAGCCATATACAGCAGACACTTCTACTCCCTCTACCTCCCAAACTGACCCCACCTATGTTCAACTCACACCCTTTACGTGTGATCAATACATCCTTTCCCTTGGACTTTGCCCTGTAGGACAACTCCCTTCCCCCCTCAACCCAGGCCTGCTTTTTCAATCCCCATCCCATATCTTTGCACCTCACGTGCTACTCCTCCCAATTCCACCCCCAGAAAGAGGAAAAGAGGCAGGCCACCATTTCACACCCAAGATACCCTCTACCAGGGAAAAGTCCACCACTCCCAATCCCAAATGCCTCCCTCCTAAGCCCAAGCCCCCCTCCCAATACTCAGCCCCTTACTCTCATATGAGTTCCTTGAGGTATCTGGCTTGCCCGCCTGATGCCCCTCCTGGGGAGGTTTCCCTGGCAGGGTTGAGTTGGCAAGTAAGGTGGCATACCTATCAGTCACCTGACCCCATCATCTAAGTATTGGACTGGCCAATGGCCTGATGTGTCATTGTGCCTTCTTGTTGCACATAACAAATCTTTTATATTTTGTTATTTACACATGAGTCCTGCCACCGTTTATGATCTGAATGTGTAGTTGTCACGGTCTTTATGACGCGTAATGACATATTTGGCTCCTACATATGTATTTGTGTGCCAATAGCAAAGATATGAGTGATCCAGTAAATGGCACCGGTGATGGCACACCACTGGAGATAGCCAAGTGTTGAATGGATGGACATGTAGGTTGACATATACCAAGGTGTTTGGTCTTATGGTGGTTATGTCTACTCCTTTTGGACAATGTGATCCTCTTTTGGCTTGAAGCTCTCGTTATGGTGTAGATAGCATATGTAGCAGATGTGTTGAAGTGACAATCTTGGACCACCACACTGGAGGTATATATGTAGGCCTAATGTTGATAGAGTATTAATGTGCATATGTGCACTCATGTGGTTTGGCCTTACACATGAATAATCTCCCTGTGTCACTAGCACAATCTCTGCTCTGTTTGCAGAGCCTAATTAGACTTCCACAATTCCATAGCTTGCATGTCTGTTTGTAAAGACTAGACATATCCCCATGTGAACGTTCAAGCCACAGCTACTGTGCACATGGGGATTTAGAGCCATGTGCAACGTTGACTGTGGGCCAAGCCCTCAGGCTTTCAAGTACCCACATGGTTGTGTGAGTGCCATCATGTTTGTGGACTTAGGTTATGTCGTGTCCTAAAGGTTGACATTAATAACTTGCATGATGTAGAGTGCTGGGAATGGTAGGCACAGCGGAAGTTACCGTCCAGCTAATGTACAAAATTTTCTATATGTATGGTCTACACATATCTTGACATGGATCCCAGCGTCTGATGTAACATCAGGGAGGTGATAACCAAAAGTCGTCTTGAGCACAAACAGTACATAAAACAACAGTATTAAACATCCATCCATGTTTTGGCTGACTTTCAACTTTGCTTACTGAGGTTTTACCTATCTGGCCTCCAAATGTGTGCATGTGAACGTGGAATATCTAGTACATACTCCGATTGTGACTTCCACACAGAAATGTTCCATGTATATGTTTTTTCATAATGTCACTTCCGTCATCACTATGGTCAGACTCACGGCGGAGTTGTTGGTGACATCAGAAGGAATGTTGTAGATACTAGTTTGTGAACTGCTTCACCCGCAGACTTGGTCTACACCCTCTGTAGATATGGTGTCATCAGGGCTTTAAGTGAGCCGGGTCCTGCTGGTGCTCAGTACCTGAGATCTAAAAACAGGTGCTGAGATGGGTCCCTATCGGGCTCGACATTTTTGCCCTCGCCCTCAGGGTGACCAAGAAATCTTTACTCTGCAGCACTACCACCCTTCACTGCCTTTGATGTAACTTCAAAGAAACTTGTTTTAGGCTCAATGTGTCATAACTAAAACATTTTCAATGTCATGTTAAATAAAGCTGTAGATGGTGCTTATTTATCATATGCTATTAATACAGCCATTAGTCCTGGCTTTTAAAGGGGTAATGTTACTTGTCTTATATATCTGGTTGCAATCACATAAGCAGCAAAATAGCAGTCAGGCGTCACACTATTCTAAGCCCAGATCTTTTAGATTATGTGTTTTAAGACACACCCTTAACTACATCGAGCACGGCCCTTTGAGAGATACCCCCAGTTATTTTCATCCCACTGAAAGGCCTGCTTGTAGTGACTGTGACATATTCAATCCTTTTAGTTTTGCTCAATTATCAACAGCCAAAATGGCAATTGCCTGACCTCGCTTTTTGGACATTGCAAATTCAAACTTCGCCAGAGAAATTTGCCCACGTGGTGGGTGGTCTTGACCGCAGCAGGTAGAGCCTTTGAGTTACATTGGTGAATTTTAATGTCACGGTCCAATGGTGATGTGCGTGCATGCCAAAAAACGCCTATGTGGCATAATCTACTTCACAGTAGGCTGAACTCTTCACTTGCCTACTGACACTGCTGCGATCTACACCTCCTCAACTTCAGCTGCTGTTTGTCGACTCTGTGAGCCATCATGTCCCCTTCAAAAGGGTTGAGGGCCCCAGACTTCTATCCAGAGCAGCTGGAGAAGCTGGTAGAAGAGGTCCCCCCCATTATGGGCAGCTTTGTGGCTCACCAGATGAGCAGCTGAGTTCTTCACAAACCTACTTCATTCTGTTGTACTGTATTGCTTCCTGTTTCCCAGGCTCAGATGGTGCTTAAGTGTACAGTGTGTGATGTACAATGTAAGAGTTTGAATGTAGTAGGTACATTACACATCAATGTCATAGATAGTTCAGCAATTTACTCCTTATACTTCACAAAATCATTGTGACAATTGGGCACAGACCATTCCTGGATAGCATCCGCTTCTCTATGCTTATGTACAGTTGTTGGTGCCTGGGGTCGTTTCTAAAACAATTGCCCATAGGCGTCTTTATTTTTTCTGGTTTGGTTTGGACACATCAGAGTCAGCTTCAAACTTTCATTTGCTTGCATCTACACCTACACCTACACCGGTTTTAGATGCAGGGGCAACTTCTCCGTTGGAGCATAGGAGCGTTGCCCCACTTAAATTACCCACAAAGATGAAAAACGAAAATGGTAAGGATGGGGGCGGGGCAGCTGCTGACTGACAGAAGCAGGGAGGATGGTTGGCTGTTTGTACGCATTTCAAAGTGTGCATAGCCGTCCATCTTGCGACTGCCAGTCAGAAATGCGCACTTCAAAACCTCTAGATTCGAGCAAGTGCAGGGCTCCAGTGTCCTCGGGAACGGGGAGTGAGGTCACTCCCTCCAATTAGAGCACTGCTCTCACAGCATGAGAGCAGTGCCAGGATTGGTGCCCTCACTGCAGCTTCCAGTTCGTCAGAAGAGGTCCGAGCGGAGGACATTGGTTCAAGTAAGTTTTATTTTTTTTAATATTAATATTTGCATGCCGCACCCCCTCCCCATAGATGCCAGACACCACCTCGGTGTGCATCAACCTTCACTCCCCCGGTTCCCTTCTTTTCACTTAATGCCGCTGATACTCACAAGCGAGAGCAGAAAGTGTCCTGCGTGAAACGAGTCAAATCAAAGCCCCTCTGAGCACGCTCCTCCTAGTGCTGCATTGAGAAACATTTCATGTATGTTTTAAGTGTGCCCATGCAGAAGTGACAAGCAGTTGTCCCGAGAAACACACAGTATGCACATTCCATGGCAAATCGGCATTTCTGCTACAGGTTCCTGGGCTCTAAGATTGGAGGTGCATTTGAACTGATGGTCGGTGAGCGTGCCACCTTTCCCTCTTGTAGCACCCACCTTTGCACGTTTCGATTTGTCTCAATATATTGTGTACTAAAGAGGGGCACATGTGTTTGTATACCACAAAGGACACCTGCTGTGCTGTTTGACCTTGCCTTGTGCACACTGCCCACCTGCATAAAAGAGCACATTTTTGCATCGGATTGATCGCTGTCTTAAGTACCTGAAGTCGAGGTCTTGTTACTCATCCTGTCTGGGAATTGAGTGTGCAGATGTGCACAGAGCAGTACCCCCGGCAGGTGGCAGCTCTCCGCACAGTCCCAGGCCCTGGACACAGTGCCAAGATGTGGCTGCATGGTTCTGAAACTTGCACTACAGTACAGTGAGTGGGGCTGGGCAGCGGAGGTCATAATGCCAGGAGGTAGGAGAGAGGCGCCTGCTGGATGAGGGGGTTGAGTGCAACTGGATCCACTTTCAAGTTAGTGCTGCCTACTAAACAGATTTGTGGCGGCTGCAGTTTAACAGGGTGTAAGCATTCAATGTGTGACAACCATGCTGTCTGCGTGGGATTGCAAATTGTGTGGTCTGTCTAAAAAAAAAAAAAAAAAAACACGGCAAAGACTTGGGACAGTTTGGGTCTTAAAAATGGGCAGTTTCCCAATCCATGTACAGTTAAATTGTGCCAGCCTGAGCCACAAGCCCCCTACTCTTTCACCCGTCCTGTCCCCTTCATTGATCCTCGCAGCACCTCCGGTGTGAGCTACAGGGACACAGAATGTGATGTGGCGCTTCCTGATGGCTATTTCATTCAAAAGCTAAATAGACCCCGCAGGACGGGTGGGGGATTAGCAATCATCTATAAGGAGCCTATCAAAATTTCCATCTTGGACCAACTATGCAATAATACTTTAGAGTTTTTAGTTTTTAGAGTCGATTTGCACCCTCAACTAAGTTAGAAAGAGGCCCTCGTATATCGACCCCCAGGACCACTTACAAATTTTACCCTCCTACTTATGGATCTCATTTCCCCTCATGTTATCTCTACCAAAAATGTTCTCCTTCTTGGAGATTTTAATGTACACAGTGAAAACCTAGCCAACATAGAAGCCTCTTCATTACTGACAGATCTGTCTACATTTGAATTAACTAAGATTAATAATGAACCCACTCATTTGGCTGGGCACCCTTTGGATCTAATTTTAACCAACTCCCCCAATATTATTTGTGGAACAACCTGTCCTTTGACTTGGTCAGATCACTCATTGATTGAATTCCGAATTAATGGCTCTAAAGAGAATTTAGCCCCCAAAACGTACCCTACGAGGAGGTACAGACAGTGGCATAAACTTACACCCAGTCAGTTTCAAGACACTTTTATACCACCCCTGAACTCTGACTCCGACAGTACGGAGGAGCGACTAACCTCCTTCACGGCGAGTCTGAAATCCACTATTGACCGTCTGGCTCCTCTGAAACTGCATCACACATCTATTAAACGCCCCCACACATCTTGGTACTCTCCCAATCTTCGGACCGAAAAAAGCCACTGCAAAAAACTTGAACGACACTGGCGGCGCTCTCATGACTCTCAAGACAAAGAAAGATTCAAGAATGCTCTGACACAATACCACAAAAACTTGAAAATTACTCCGAAAATGCATATCACACTGCAACTCGAATCAGTCGGAAATTCCCCTAGAACACTATACCAAGTTTTAAGGTCCTTTACTAACCCGAAGGCGTGCAATACCGAAGAGGCCCCTTCTCAAATCCTCTGTGACCACATAGCCAATCATCTTACCCAGAAAATCGAGGTGATCTACACCAAGATCACCTCAGCTAACAACTCCTGGACAGGCCCTAAAACTGACCCTTCTCCGATTATCTCGGATGCCGTAACTTTGGAGAACTTTCCGGCTCTTATACCGGAGGAGGTAGAATCTTTATTAAAAATCGTCAAATCAGGGTCCCCACTTGACCTCATCCCTGTTAAAACCAGTGTTCTGTTATCCAAAACAGTCGCCGCTCTTATCAGCTCCATCCTCAATAGTTCCATGAAGGAAGGTAGTCTTCCGCTTGAGTGGAAAGCAGCACAGATCATCCCTATCAGGAAAAACTAAAAAATCTCCCCGGAACATGTCTCCAACTACCGCCTTATCTCCTTGCTCCCTCTATTAAGCAAAACTGCTGGAGAAGCACATTAATAAACACTTGTCTGTGTTCATAGAATCTTCGAATCGTCTCGACCGCTCACAATCCGGATTCCGCCCCAAACATAGTACCGAGTCAGCGCTGGTGGCAGTTATTGATAACATCCGAATGCTAGCGGACAATGGTCAGGCTGTACTTTTAGTGCTGCTTGACCTGTCCGCAGCATTTGATACCATCTCCCACCAGATCCTTCTCAGGAGGCTTAGGGACATAGGCATTCAAGGGAATGCCTTAAAATGGTTGTCCAATTTCCTGACTGATAGAACCCAGACCATCAATCTGGGCCCTTTTCGCTCGCAGACTACAAGAGTAATCAAGGGAGTACCTCAGGGCTCTTGTCTGAGCCCTACTTTGTTTAATATCTGTTGCTCCCTTGGCAGGGCTACTGAGGACATTGGGTTTCATCCCTATTTCATATGCCGATGACACCCAACTGCTTCTCTCCTTTGATAAATCCAAACCCAACATCCAGACCTCCTTCTCCGAGGGTATGAAAGCCATCGCGGTCTGGATGAGAGAAAACTTCTTGCAGCTCAATACGGAAAAATCCAAAATAATGCTATTTGGAGAAGCAACAGTTAGGTGGTCCCCCAGCTGGTGGCCAGAGGTACTAGGCTCCACCCCATCCCCCAAGCTGGTGGTAAAGAACCTAGGAGTACAGATAGACCACAAACTCACTCTGGAGGAGCATGCTACCACTACAGCCGGGGCATGCTTTCATACACTCAGTCTCCTCCGAAGGGTGTTCCCTCTTCTGCCTCTTTCCACACGGAAAACTTTGATCCAGTCATTGGTCCTGAGCCGTCTGGACTACTGCAATGCTTTCCTGATTTCAACCAAGGAAACCTCCCTCAACAAATTGCAAGTAGTCCAGAACACAGCGGCCCGCTTGGTGACCAATGTCCCACCTAGAACGGCCTATCTCCCTCTACTTCAAAAACTACACTGGCTTCCTGTGCGAAAGAGAATCAAATTCAAGATATGCTGTTTGGTCTATAAATCTCTGAACAACATGGGCCCCAGTTATCTGACAGATAAGCTGATCAGATATATTCCATCTAGGCCCCTTCGATCAGGATCCAAAGCCTTCCTCCATATCCCGCATTTTAAGCAAGCCCGCATGGGTGGTAAAGCTTTCTCTTACCTTGCCCCACTTTACTGGAATCAACTTCCCATCTACCTCCGTCAATGCACTAAGTTTCTGGTTTTTAGAAAGCTGCTGAAAACCACACTGTTCTGATTCATCTCTTCCCTGGCTGGTTACGGCAGTTCGCAGCGCGGAGATACCCCTGATGGGGTGATTCGGGCGCTTTATAAATTACAAATTAAATTAAATTAAATTAACAACCCTTCCATGAGAGAGACCTTGCCGTAACTTTACTGGTAAGAACACGGATGAACAGTGAATGCTAAAAACATTAGGCATGCTAGCAATTTAGTTCTGATTTATATTTTACATTTTTACTTAATCTTGCATTTTTACATAATCTTGCATTCCCTATGAGTATTAAATATTTCCAGAATGTTGTGTTTCTGTAATTTGTTTGATGTTTATAACGGCCACAATTGAAGTTGAAGCTGAAGGCAGTGCAAGTTTCTCACAGTGTGTGCCAGTGGGTCAAAAGACAGCTCAGAATACATACTGATCCAATCATTGGCCTTTAAGCAGACCAATGTTCATGTGTTCTAGTTGCAGTTGAGATTCTATGCAAATGTGTGTGGAGGAGGTACACAGTTGCCAAAATATTGATGAGGTGACGGGAAACAAAAATGTAGTGTTTACAAGTGAGTGGGTGCATTGTGTATCTGGGGTGCTAAAGTGAAAAAGATGCGAGGAGGTGCAATCAGGAGAGGTGTAAGATTTTCAGATTGGTACAATGAGGAGTGAAAGAGGGAGTACATGCAGTGTCAACTTTAGGGTGGTGCCATTTTACTGGCCACCATGCTCAGTGGAAGTCATTTGCACTCTGACGGGAGTGGAGGACTGATAGGCAAGCAAGAACAGCTTTCAGGGATCTTTATTTGCCTGGCAATTCTCAGGGGTTATTTTTATGGCACCATCCAGAAATAGTGCTGAAAAGTGCACTTATATACACCAATTTTCTTACATTGTCTCAGAGACCCCCTCACCCCAAATTCCCCTTGAGAAATGTTAAGCTTATTTGCGTGTTTCCATTCATTAATTGATCTTATGCCCTACCACTTTCTAATTCCATTAGCCTCCACTGTTTAGATGGCTCTTTTAAGTCGTCGCTTAGGATGAGGAGTCTCACTTAGGCCCATGCAATAATGCTGCACAATTTCCTTACATTGCCTAATTTTTTAAATAACCTTTGATACTTTCGCTTAGAGCTGCATAAGTGACAATGTTGTATTACTTTCTCTGATACAGCTTCTCATCCATTATCAGTTTTGTCTAACAGTCTCACGACTCCTTGAACACTGCATACTAGGCCTACCAATCAATATACAAATGTCTGTCTAGTTTAGGTCCACAAGCTGACATGGCTGTCTGCAAGCTGATAACAAATGCTGCTTTGTACGTATCCTGCAAGGATGCTTTTAATTTTAAAAAAGCAAGCATTTCCGCTGGTCAGGCAGAGGAGAGACTTCAGCTGGCATCGTGCATTCCCTGCATGCTGACACCTTTCCTAGCATGTCTTGAACTTCTCCGCGAGGGGTGTCCAGTTTGTGTCCAAAACGGATTCCTACATTCTGTTTCAGCAGTTAATGGGTTGGTTCATCCAGTAAGGGTGGGTCTTGTCATTACACACACTTGCCCTGGACATGCATAGTAGGTGTCCGGACATATCCTCCATTGTTTTTCATGCCTGTATAGATATACTGTCTCAGCACTATGGTGGAACTTTTCCAGATGTGCACTATTTTGGTGCTTGTAATCACTTTCATCTGCTTTAGTCTATTGATTATTTCCGCACATGTACTATATACAAGAGTAGAGTAGCTGTAATTAAAATTTTCAAAAACGTCCCTCTGTGCATTCCTTGTATATTTCTCAGTGAAGGGGAGCGCACAAGTTACTGAGCCAAAGGGTTCTACATCTGTTACCACAAACCTTGAGGGGTCAGGGTTGCCATGTTCAGTGTTTTCTAAAATACATCCCCTCCCTGTCTAGGTTAGGGGGGCTTATGGTGGCACTGTGAGCTAGCTACTCTATTGGACAGCAAATCCTGCAGGGGTGCATGGAATCAGTCTTGCACCATCCTCCAAGTGTATGTGACTGGAAAGTACATAACAGTTACACTTGTGTCTAGTAATCATGGTGAAGGTGTTTGATATTTTGAGTCTCAAAGTCTGTGCTGTGTATGTGTCCTGTAATGAATAAGTAAGGATGAGTCGAGGACCGACGCCGATATGATGCCACCACACTCCACGCCCTCAACCCCGGACGGACGCACAACTGCTTCAAGGCCGCCCCGAAACGCACCCATGGTCCCTTCACCTGCCGGAACTGCAGCTACACCAGCCTCAGAGCCACCGAGGCGCCCGCCAAGAAGGACCTCAACCACCTCCGGTGCATCCTGCTGAACACCCGCTCCGCCCGCAAACACGCCGTCGAGCTCTGGGACCTGCTCGACACATCATCACCAGACGTCGCCTTCCTGACAGAGACCTGGATGAACGACTCCTCCGCCCCCGACATCGCCATAGCCATCCCAGATGGCTATAAGATCACCCGCAGAGACCGCGTCAACGCAGTAGGAGGAGGAATCGCCATCGTCCACAAGAACACCATCAGGGTCTCGACCAGCACCGACGACACTCTCAACACCGCCGAACACATGCACTTCCAGATCCACACGGACCCCAACACCACCCTTAGAGGCACCCTTGTCTACAGACCCCTGGGCCCCGACCCCAGTTCAGCGACTCCATCGCCGACTTCATCAGCATGCACGCCCTGACCTCTACCGACTACATCCTCCTCGGAGACCTGAACTTTCACCTGGAGAACAACAACGACAGCAACTCCACCACCCTGATCGACAGCCTCGCCAACCTCGGCCTGAGCCAGCTGGTCACAACACCGACCCACTGCGCCGGCCACACGCTTGACCCCATCTTCTCCTCAAGCTCCCACGTCTCCTTCAGCCACACCACGGAACTCCTCTGGACCGACCACCGCTGCATCCATTTCACCTTCCAGAAACCCACCACACACCACCGCACCCAACAGATCCCACGCCGCTGCTGGAGCAAAGTCACCGAAGACCAACTCCGGGCAACCTCGCTCTCAGCCCTCCCTCCGACCCATCCAACACCGACGACGCTGCCTGCAACCTCAGACGATGGATGGACGACTGTGCCAACACCCTCGCCCCGCTGAAAAAGCTCACCTACAGCGACACCACCAAAAGAGCCAGCTGGTTCACCTCGGAACGCCTAGCTTCCAAGCGCACCTGCCGGAAACTAGAGAAGAAATGGCACAGCGATAAGACACCGGACAGCCACACAGCCCACAAAGACGCCATCCGTAACCACCACCACCTCATCAGGTCCGCCAAGAGAATCTCCTTCAAAGACCGCCTCGACAACAACGCACACAACAGCAAGGAGCTTTTCAACATCGTGAAGGAACTCTCCAACCCCAGCTCCAACACCAACGACATCCCGCCGTCGCAACCCCTGTGCGATTCCCTCGCCACCTTCTTTCACCGCAAGATCGCCGACATCCACGACAGCTTCGACACCCAGACAACCCCAACTAAGATCGACCCGCCACATACCATCGACCACGACCCCCTGCCAGCCTGGGCCAGCGTGAACATCGAGGACACCATCAAGACCATGAGCACAATACACTCCGGCTCCCCGTCAGACCCTTTCCCGCACCACATCTTCAACAAAGCCAGCAGCTCCATCGCACCCCACCTGTGCAACATCATCAACCTCTCCTTCGAGACCGCGACCTTCCCATAGAGCTGGAAACACGCAGAGATCAACGCCCTACTCAAAAAACCCAAGGCGGACCCGAGAGACCTCAAGAACTTCCGGCCCATCTCTCTGCTTCCGTTCCCAGCCAAGGTCATCGAGAAGATCGTCAACAAACAGCTAACCCGATACCTCGAAGAAAACAGCATCCTGGACCCATCCCAATCAGGGTTCCGCAGCAACCACAGCACTGAGACTGCCCTCATCGCCGCCACCGACGACATCAGGATCCTGCTGGACAATGGTGAGACCGCAGCCCTCATCCTGCTGGACCTCTCCACCGCCTTCGACACTGTCTGCAATCGCACTCTACGCGCACGCCTCCACGACGCAGGGATCCGAGACAAGGCCCTGGAATGGACCATCTCCTTCCTCGACGGCAGAACCCAGAGAGTCCGCCTCCCACCCTTCCGATCCGAAGCCTCCGAGATCATCTGCGGCGTACCCCAGGGATCGTCTCTCAGCCCAACACTGTTCAACATCTACATGGCCCCGCTCGCACGCATCGCCAGACAACACGACCTCAACATTATCTCCTACACCGACGACACTCAACTGATCCTCTCCCTCACCAAGGACCCCCTCGCCGCCAAAGCCAAACTCCATGAAGGAATGAAGGCCGTCGCCGATTGGATGAAGATCAGCCGACTAAAGCTGAACACGGACAAAACGGAGGTCCTCATCCTCGGCTCCAACACCTCAGCCTGGGATGACTCCTGGTGGCCAACGACGCTGGGAGCAGCCCCGACACCCACCGACCACGCACGCAACCTGGGAGTCATCCTCGACTCAACGCTCTCCATGACCAAGCAAGTCAACGCAGTCTCCTCCTCCTGCTTCAACACCCTCCGCATGCTTCGCAAGATCTACAGGTGGATCCCGACAGACACAAGAAGAACAGTCACCCAGGCCCTCGTCAGTAGCAGACTGGACTATGGGAACGCCCTCTACGCGGGAGCCCCGGCCAAGCTCATCAACCGACTGCAACGCATACAAAACGCCTCCGCACGACTGATCCTCGACGTACCACGCCACAGCCACATCACCCCCCACTTGAGGAACCTGCACTGGCTCCCCGTCGACAGGAGGATCACCTTCAAACTCCTCACCCACGCACACAAGGCACTCCACAAAACTGGCCCAGCCTACCTCAACAGACGGCTCTTCTTCTACGTCCCCAACCACCAGCTCCGCTCCGCCGACCTCTCCCTCGCCACCGTCCCCCGCATTCGAAGAACAACCACCGGCGGCAGATCCTTCTCACACCTCGCCGCCAAGACCTGGAACACCCTTCCACTAAGCCTACGAAAGACCTAAGACCTGCTGACCTTCAGAAGGCTACTCAAGACCTGGCTGTTCGACCAGTAGCAGCATCCCTCCCCCCCTTCCCTCTCCCCAGCGCCTTGAGACCCTCGCGGGTAAGTAGTGCGCTCTACAAATTCTGTGATTGATTGATTGATTGAATTGAGGCATGCGTACAGTAGATTTGCTGATGCAGGCCAGATCTGTAGGTGTAACACTATGCCTATAGAGACACTTATACCTCATTGGCCCCCTCATAGTGCCACACAAAGATTATGTCGCATACGGCATGGCCCAGAGATGTACAATCTGCTTTGGTGTGTTGTAAATGTGCTGTACATGTGATTTAAGGGTATACTGGCTGCAGCTGGCAAGGTATGATGCAGACTTCATTGTCCATGGTAGAGGCTAAGAGGCACTGTCACTTTGGCCTGCCCATGTGAGTCCAGGTTTTGCTCCCTGTAGTCCAGCTAGTGCTTGGCTGTTCCAGAACTGAGTCCCTTCCCCCACTACTTGTTTGTGATTTACTGTAAATGTTGAAAATTCTGTATGTTGCCTGAGGTCAGCCTCTGACCTGGGACTCCTTTCTGTTGTCACACACTGTGGATGTCTGTGATATCATAAGTTTATGGCATTTACTTCCACTGGTTTGCTTTTACTGTTCCTATAGCTTAGATCGTTCTGTCCCAATGCTCAAATCTCAATTCGACTTTTGTGGTTAATCAGCTTGTTAAAATTCACCATATTAAACTGGCTATTTTAATGTTAGTAGATGTCATCCCTTTGTCAGTGCCACATTTGGCAGGAGGTATGTCCTGTGACGCTAGTAGCAACCACTCCAAATCTTTGATACATATAATCCCTTACTGTAATCCACATGGCCAGAGCATACCAGAGTGGTATCTGTCAGTGTGACACATGCAATTCCTTGCATTGTGGCCTTTTTGTTTGGTGTTAGTATGTAGCCCAGTGTCAGGCGGTATGTAGCATATGCATGTATTTAATGTTCCTGGTGGTTACAGTGTGTGTGAGAACATGCCCATGTGGGTTTCCCTTCAGGAGATCTGAATGGTGTGGTGTGCGCCACTGTAGCTCCCAGCAGACTACGGGGCTTATTTACAAGAAACTGATGCATCTGTACAGATGCGTCAGTTTCCCTGCACCTGAGTGTGAAACACTTGTGCCACCATGGATGCGCCGTATTTACAATATCTTCAAAACAAGAAGGGGTAACCCAGTATCCCTCAGAACCTGGGCGAGTATATAATAGCAAACAATGGTTCTGTCGGGTGTAGCTATTTCTTTGTAAATGAAAACAATCATATGAACAATACATCAACTGATGGCACAGAATTACAGACGTAATTAAACATTTAATAACAGACAAGCAAAGAGAAAATGATTTGCTTGAATTTAGAAATTTTCAAATAGAAATTTTAATTTAATGCAATAATTACCATAGGAACAGGCTGTCTAATAACACAATCAATGAAAACGGTGCAAGTGATAAATATTTACAGTGACAAAGTGAGTAAAGTGCAGATGTGACATAATCAGTGTATTTCACAGGTAAGTGACAAAGTAGATGAATAGAAAAATATTTACAAGTTGCGAATATTAAAGCAGTGTCCAATTTCACAAAATAGAACAAATGTCTCAGGCTCAGGAGTTGATCTACAATTCTTTTGAAAGCGATGAGACCTAATAAGGATTGGACTGTGAATAACCGTCGATGTTTCGACCCTATTGGAAGCACTAATGGGAAGGAGTCAGTGCGGGTCTTCTTCAGGATGTAATGTAAGTCAGACAACCTTGGGTCAGATGGAGCCCTCTCTGGAGAGCCAGCGGGGTACTGTGACGATTATAGTTCCTCACGATCAGTTAATTGGAGCCCCAATTAAAATAGATATGTTTACTTGAGAACATGGAACTAGTTAGCACAATTTGGCAATGTTGCTAACAGTGGCTCCAGTGTTGGGGTCTCTTAATTGTGGCAATCCGCGAAGACATTGATTGCGTGGAGTGCCTTGAGGAAGTGAAACTAGTGAGCACGGTTTAGTCTTGCTGTTGCTAACAATGTCTCCAATGTTGGGGCCTCTTAATTGTAGCAAACTGTGATAAAATTAATTACGTGGGGTGCCTTATACTGTATTTGATTCGTTTCAGCCCATAAAAGTTGCTGTGTATTTTAAAGCAGTCCACAATCTCGTTTGTCGCAGGGACTTGCTCCTGTCTTGTATCCAGACGGCAGGATCCTGTGCTTCATGGTGCAAGGATTGACAGATGCATCAGAAATTGTGATGCATCTGTCGGCACAAACGTCACACGTTGCTGGAGTCGTGTTGCAAGCACAATGCAACTCCAGGAATGCATGGGGAGATCTATTGCTAATACACTGCGTCACTCCTCATGCCTGCTCCAAGCAGTGGCGTCCTAGAAGTGGCACAGTGAAATCTTGTAGATTTCACTGCATCACTTCTACGAGGCTTTCCCGCGTGGGAACAACCACCCTGCATATATTACACCTGACACAGGTATAATGTGGTGCAAGGCTTTACACAGTGACACATTTCCGTATATGCGTCTTGTTGTAAATGGGCCGCAATTTTGTGCATTGTTTACGCTGCAGTTGCGTCAGAAAAAGTGACACAACGGTGGCGCAAAAATGTTGTAAGGGGCTTGTAATTCTTCCCCTACATTTGGAATGGGCCAGCCCAACATGGATTTGTTGAGCTGTGTTTGTCAGTGTGGTACACAACCATGGTTGAGGAAAGTCCACTGATGTGTGTGTACCTCAATAACTGTTGGTAAGCATGTGAGGAGTACTAATGCTGTGTATTGGGAGATGTCACATATTTGTGCTAGAAGTCTCCTAAATGTTTGTGAGGGCAACACTGATGAATTTTCTTGTAGTTACAATCTCTTGCTTTTGTCTTGTATGTATGCAGGTCAACGCCCATCAAAAGCAGGCATTATGGAAAGCCAACACCCGTAAAGTGTGGTCCCTGGGAATCTTTAAACGGTGCAGCGTCCACTGCAGAAAAAGGTGGGAGGACCTGAGACGGTGGAGCCGTAGCATTGCCGAAGTCCAGCTGGGCAAGTCCTCCCCGCGTTGTAGGGCGAATGCCGGAAGCTGAATTCCCTAATAAGCCACATCCTGGCAGTGGCCTACCAGCAGCTAGGAGGGGGTGATTGTTGTGCAGAGTCAGCCATTGTGCTTTAACATTTTCCTCCTGTTACATTCAGCAGATTTCTCATCAACAATGTAGGTGAATCTTGTTCCTTCATATTGGGAATCCCGGATGATGTGTTACACACAGACCAGAGTGTGTAGACATAGATGAGTTTGTTAGACATATGTAGTTACATTGGTCTTGTTTATTAGTCATGTCCCACTATTGAAGCTATATATTTGATGGTTTGTGAAGTTATAGTTGTGTCTTACAAACTGATCTTCGATATCATGTTTACTGTTGAAGATGCTTTCACTGACTGCTGACATGCATGAGTGAGCGACATGCAGATTTGGTGTGGGTGTTTGAACACTGTAATACCATGTTTTTGTGTGCAAATCATTTAGGTTAGTTTCATGTGCCTCCTCTGTTGGCCACTGATGAAACGTTATATTCATTGCCTGGAGCTTAGATGAACAACTTAGGCCTTCCAATGTTAAGTTGAGTTGTAGACATACAATCTGAAGATGGTGTAGCCACCAAGACCAATGTGGAGCAGGGATGTCCCTAGCTGTAGGTGGGATGTGGTACCATGGATCTCTGTGCATCTGCTGCGAGGAAACTTAGCCCAAATTGTTTCCATGCAAGGTTTAGGAGACCTTGTCGCTGGACAGCGGGCGTGGATCAAGATGAAAATTAACCCTGGGCGGAGTTCGCGGAGTTGCACTACGGGGAACACCGCGAAGTGCAAAAAAAACTCTGTTGCACTACGCGGAGCTCCGCGAGCGGCGGAGTATGATAGAAAAATGCAGTTCGCGGTGATTGCACAGTGCCGGATGCTTGTCCGCACTGTGCAATCATTGCGAACGGCGTCATGCACAGTGCAAGCGGTCCCTGCTTTCCTTTTCTGCCGCTCGAGTAGATTTTTACTCGAGCGACAGCTTTCTCAACGCGAACGGGCAGTTTCTCAACGCGAGCTGTCACGAGCATACGCGACCACTCGCAATGAGAAACCTGACCCCCCCGCGTTGAGAAATCTCGCCAGGATGTTGATTTTCCACGCTCGCGGTCGCCAATTTGATGTGGACGATCGCGAACGAGGAAACATCTCGCCGGGCGGTTGATTTTCCTCACTCGCGATCGCCAACTTGACATTGACGAACGCAAGCGAGGCAAAAAACTCCGCTCTGCAACGCGAAGCGGAGTTTTTCGGAACTCCGTGATCTCCACGTAACGCGGAGTGCAGAAAACTCCACAAACTCCGCGAGCTGAGCGGAGTTCACCGCCCAGGGTTAATGAAAACTCTGCTCCCAGCAAGCAGGAGCGGTATGACAGCTCCTGCTTGCTGGGAGTGGAGTTAGTGTTTCCTCCTGTTTGGCAGGAGCTCTTAGTTCCCACGAAGCGAGAGCTAACTGATATGTCCCAGGGGTGGGCACTCGGGGACATAGCAGGAGATGGACCTGGGTTGTAGCAGTCCCCAGGGCCATTAATGGCTCCAGGAGGGGGGCTCCTCTAATTTAATTTTACGTGCCGGCCCCAGGGAGGTGGTGGGCTCCGGGCCGTATATGGCCTGGGAAGGGGGCTGCGCAGCCCCCTAAATCTCTTTAAAGTTATTTGGCCCAAGGAAGGTGGTGGTCCCCGGGGCCCAGCGGGGTCCTTGCGGTCCCCTTTTACTTTCCATTTAGCCCCAGGACCGCGTGGCCCCCTCCCAAAATAAAATAAAGCCCTGGGGAGGTGGTGGTCCCCAGGGTTAACAAGACCCCAGAGGGTGGGCAGCTATATTCTTGTTGTTGTTATCCATGTTAAAATAGTGGGTCCAATGATTATGCCTCATCGGCTCTCTTCGGTCCACGTTGGGCACTACCCAGATATCCGGAATGCCAAAGATGTAGTCCACCAGGCTTATGCGGGCCTAGATGAAGAGCAACCTCTTCCCCTTTTTCGGGGTTCGTGACATTTAAGCTTGTCAAAGTACCTGTAGGCGGGCCGTTCCTCGAGATCCAACTTAATGCCTACCTTTCTCAGACCATTGAGTATGGGTACGGACAGCTTGTTTGTCCAATGTGGTTGGAGGCAAATGAGGCTATAAAAAAAAGAAAAAAAAGACCCCAAAGGGTGGGGGGCCGTGCCCCCCTCCTTTTTAAACAAAATGTTGCTACATGCCCCCAGGACCTGGCCCCCTGCACAGGAGAATGCCTTTTTTTTAAATTGTGGCAGATTAGCGACTTAGTCACAATTTAACAGCAACTTTTTTAAAATGCTTTTTTGACCTAGAGATGTACTAGGGGTACCTAGTTTCCATAGGAAAATAATTTTTTGACTTGCCAATAACTTTGACGTAGTTTGACCAATTTTCATGAAATATTCCCCAAAAAGTGTCAAAGTAGGTACTGTGTGTCATGGAAAGGTTAGGGGTGATCCGTGCAGTCAGGACCGAGAAATAGGGACGCAAAATAAAGTTGCATTTGTAATGTTAATTCCCATAAGAACGCATTTTCAAACCTACAGCCCGAACCGCTGGACGGAATTACACCAAATCTTGCAGAAATGTAGATGTTGTTACGCAGATTGTGCTTTTTGTTATTTGATGCAAATCCGTTAAGTACGTTTTGTGAAATTAAATCAGAACAATATAGTGGTATCTCTGGCTGCAGATATTTCACAGCTATTTCGAGGTGATCGCAGTGAAATCGTGATGACATTGTGGTAGATTGCAAATGCACCAGCATGAGTGCTCTGATTGGCTGGACGCATCCTGAACAGAAAGTTGCAGCCGTCATTTTATCGATTGGGATAATCAGGAAAATTCTATGCATATCAAAATGCAGGTCAATGTTATAGATTGAGCCCATGTCAGGAATACAGAAACAGTTTTATTAACATATTTCCTCGCTTTGTCAATCTCTGGACAGAATTGATTTCAGGGGCTGAAAATTTCTGTGAAAGCTAAGATAAGGGGTCAGAGTGGAGGTACTCTGACCCCATGTTTGAGAAATGGGGGTGTTAGTGACACAAGTTATGTGTCCAAAATAGATTTTTTTAATCATGCACGATATGCGCGACGACGCCGTGACTGCCAATGCGGGCACCCATGTACTGTCGGGGAGACGGCACAACTATCGTGATGTCTTCCCAAATATTGGTGGAAATATAAAACAAATTGGGCCATATGTATGAGAAACGCGTTTTGCGATTCTCAAATTGCGATTTTTAGAGAATCGCAATTAGAGAATAGCAAAATGCAATGTATGTAGGATTTGCTAAATATTCTGCGAATCCTACATATTCCATATTTGCGAATCGCAAATTGAGATTCGCAAATAAGGAATACCTTCCCATTCATTCCTATGGGCTAGAAGGCCCATAGAAATGAATGGGAAGACATTCTCAATTTGCGATTCCCAATTAGAGAATAGCAAATTGAGAATGCAATTTCAAGGTTGCAAGGGTGTCAATAGGACACCCTGTTGCACCCCTTAAATAAGCATGTGTGCACATGTGGCACACATACATGCCCTAAAGGCATGTATGTGCGCCACATGGCACTTTGAAAAATGCAAAAAGTGAATTTTTCAAAGAAATCGCAAATTACCACCAACCTGAAGTTGGTGGTAATTTGTGATTCCTTAAGCCAAAATCGCACAACTTGGGTGCTTCTACATTGCATTTAAGGAATCACAATTTGGGATTCCTTAAATGCATTTGCAAATAGGGAATCGCAAATTTTGCGATTCCTTATTTTGCAAGTGGGTTTTTGTGTGCTACATTGCACACTGCCTAAATTGCGATCGCAAACGCTGAAATTCTGCGAATTTCAGCGTTTGCGATCGCAATTCGGCTTCATACATATGGCCCAAAGTATCTATATACACACCCTCGCTGGTCACAGTCACAGACTCATGTATCTACTCACATATCCACTCAAACACTTATACACCCACTCATATACCCACTCAGACACTAATGCACCTGCTCACAGACTCACTCAGAGACCCAATGGTGTACTCACGTAAACATTCAGAGGCTCATGCACCCACTCACAGATGAAGTCAGAGACTCATGCACTGTCGGAGACTTATACACCCAGTCACAGACCCACTGAGAGACTCATACACTCACTCACAGACCCATTCAGGCACTCACACACCCACTCACAGACCCACTGAGAGACTTATGCTTCCACTCACACTCCCACTGATAGATTGATGCCCCACTCACAGATCCACTCAGAGACTCATGCACCCAGGTACAGTCCCAGTCAAAGACTGATATACCCACTCACAGACCCACTCAGACACTTATGCGCCACTCATAGATCCAGTCACAGACTCATGTACCTATTCACATACCTATTCACATACCCATTCAGACACTCATACAACCATTCACATACCCACTCAGACACTCACACACCCAATCACATACCCAGTGAAAGACTTATACACCCACTCACAAAATCACTCAAAGACTCATGCGCCCACTCATATACCCACTCAGAGACTTCTGTACCCACTTATAGACCCACTGAGGGACTCATGCAGACAGTCACTTAGAGACTTATGCAACCATTCACATAAACCAGAGAATCATTTATACACATTGTAGTAGAGATGATGAGAGACTGATAACTATTTTTATAGAGTTGTTTAGATAGTGATTTATCTAGTGGGATGGTTAGAATGAATTATATAGTTATAATTTTTAAATGAGGTGATGGCAATTGAATTCCTTTTGCTTTTGCATTTTCGCTACGTATCCTCAGTGATTGCGGATACCGACATCATTGCGACCCCCGGTGTCACCTCGAAAACAGAAAATAGTTCTGAGAAATGGTTTTTATAGAAAATCACTTAGAAAAACATGAGCTTAAGCAATACAGTAATAAATCCTAGTGCCAAAAATACTATAATATGTGTGCATATATGTGCTTTGCAGTCTGTAAAAATAGTCACGACCATCGTGGGTACCGATGTCCTTGTGAATTACAATATCCCAGCGAACACAGTAAAAAGGTTTTAGAGATGGTTTTTATAGAAACTCACTAGAAAAACATGAGTTTGAAGTGTACAGTAAAATACCCCTAGTGCCCAAAATACTAAAATATGTGTGCATATATGTGTTTTTCAGTCTGCAAAAAGGTGCAATCATTGGGGGTACTGACGTCATTGCGACTCCCGGCATCCCTGCAAACTCAGACAGTAGGTTTTAGAGATGGTTTTTATAGAAACTCAGTAGAAAACCATGACTTTAGTCAATACAGTAATAAACCCCCAGTTTGTAAAATACTGTAATATGTGTGCATATATGTGTTTTATTCTTTATGGAAAAGGCACGATCGTCGAGGTTAACGATGTCATCGCAATGCCCTGAATAACCGTAAACATGAAAAATTGGTTTTAGAGATGGTTTATTAGTACAAAAACACGAGTTTAAACATGTTTTTTAAAGAAGCATGTATATAATAATATGTGTAGTGCAATGTTTATAATTTTTTTTTAGTTATTATGTTTGCATGTGCTGGTGGCTGTTGAATGTCTGCTTTTGTTTTGCGATTTTGCGACTTATTTGCGACAATCGTGACGTCATCGTAAAAATTTCCAACAACTAAAGAAATAGAGGGTCTTTATAAAAAAGGTAACTTTGACAAGAGCCTTTGTGTTGATTGTATGTTTATGACTGCTACACAGAAGACCTGATGCAGAATTTCAGGTTACTTAGAAACACCCTGTTGCTTTCGTCTGTAATGTGCACTTCATCATTTCCATAAATTCTATGCATATCAAAACGCAGGTTGTTGTTATACATTGAGCCCATGTTATGGTCTCTGAGGAATGCAGAAACAGTTTTATTAACATGTTTTCTGGCTTTGTCAATCTGTGGACAGAATTGATTTGACCACTTCCATTTCTGTCTTTGGCATATTTTAGAGTACACCAAGACAGTGTGAGAGAAAAGCAACATCAGTTCTGCAAAGGCATCCTTCATTAGGATTTCCAGCCCTACCCCAGTCAATGTGTCTAGGTCATTGACACTACAGTGCACAATCATGAGGTGAAGAACTTAGCAATCCATAATGGTTTTAACCAAAGGCAGCAACTGATTAAACTTTATCCCTCTCTATGGCCCGGCCAAATAATCTCTGCATTTGCTAAACACAAGTCCCTGCTAATACCTCTCTTTTTTTGCAACCTCTTTAGCCCAACAGACATAGCTGTGTTCAACAATCCACACTCTAAGCATTTTGAAGTGAAGGAGCAATGGCAGTCAGGAGAAGGCTGGAGCTGAATGAGGTAGTTTTCCAAATGAAAAGCATTTAATTTCCAATTGAGAACTATGTAATAAACGTTTGTGCAGTATTTAAATTTAAAAAAACTGAAGCTAAATATCGGTTTGGTTTTTTCTTGCGATTACTCGCAAACACACAGAGAGAGGAACCTCATTTTGAAAGAGAGGGAAAGGGTTAAGAGATGCTAACCATTCACAAGTGGAGATGGAGTAGTCTAAAATGAAAGACATGATTTGATTTGCTGCCTTTCTCATGATCACAGAGTGGAAATACTTGCTTTGTAATCGAGTGGTCTACCATTCTTGTGCTTAGTTTGTACAAATCTTTATCAGTGTTAAAACTAACCAGAAAGAGCTAAAACAACAATATAATCTATACACTCAATTCACTGGTATGTATATAACTTTTTAATTATTTAAAAAATTTACATTAGACATGAAGATGTATATGGGAGTTTGATAAAAAAGAGTATCACAGTGATTTGAAAAAAATATATCAGATGAACTGTATCTGGCAGAGGGTATGTGTTTAAAAATGTTGTACTGTTGAAAGTTACTATGAGCAATGCCTTTAAAAATGTCAATGTTTTAAATGTCTAAAAATCATGTGCAGAACAGATAGATATATGTTATTTGCATTCTGGAACTTGTAGTACTTTTAGTCACATTATTAAACAGGAGTAGTGTAGTCATGAATAAAAGATTAAAAAAAATTCTGTGCCTGTATATGAGTTATAAAATAGTAATACATGTTAGATATGTATTAGGAAGTGTTTTCAATGTGATTTTTAAGTTATGTGACTGGTTTGCATATGTTTAAGTGGTGAGATATGGTTTTTCCGGTTGCAGATAGTTATCTGTACTATAAGACTCTTGAGCTTACTTAAAGATGTAGAGAACTATATCTTTTTAGAAAGATGGCCTGAAGATATATATATAAATTATGAAATCACATTTATGTTTACATGGTGATTTATGTTCTTTAAGGCTGTTGAAAATTTAATGTATATGGAGAGGGTGGTGCATTTCGCAAAACATGCTCTCTTTAAAATTGAGGAGGTTAATAGTGCAGAATGTCTCTTGAGAGTTCTTGTGCTAGCTTCACTTGGTGCGTAACCTTTCTTTGAGAAACGCTGAAAATATGTGTTGAAGACACAATAAATATTTGAGAAATGTTGTAGGTATGCCATTAGGAAAAGGTTTTGTGCTTTAAAAAAAGTGAGAATTGCTGTTTTCAGTTTTAGAAAGTTAGATGTGCACGCTGAGTAGCAGAGCAATGTAAGCTCCATGTGAGCCATGTATCCAATTATATATCAAGTGTGATATCTAGACTTTTCTCAAGCATAGGTCAGTAGAAATGGATAGATACACTAAAACAGGTAGTTTCATACTGACAGAAGGACTTAAACAATGAGACATAGATAGGCACTACATATGTACTCTTGCAATTATGCAGGCACTAATTATGTGGTCATTGAACTATACAGGCATTACCCATGCATTCATCCAATCACCCAGGCACTAACCATTCACTTATACATTCACCAAGGCTATACCTATGCAGTCATTCAAACACCCAGGCACAATCTGTGCACTTATCCAGACACCCACTTACAACCCATGCACTCATCATAATACTGAGGCACAACCTCTGCACTCACACAATTACGCAGGCAATACCATTGTAGTGAACCTATCATCCATCCAGTACCTATGCACTCATTCAATTACTGAGGCAATACTGTTGCACTAATACAATCACCCCAGTAGTACACTTGCTTTCATTCAATTACTCAAGCTTTAACAATGGATTCATGCAATCATTCAGACACTAGTCATGCACTCACCTAATCAGCCAGGTAGTACGGATGCACTCATTCAATTATTTAGGCACTATACATGTGCTTATCTAAACACCCAGGCACTACCTGTTCACACAACCAAAATCACCTGGGCAGCGGCCATGTACTCACCCAATCAAGACACTACTCATGCACTCATCCAATCTGCCAGGTGCTATGTATGTACTTAAACAATAATGTATGCACTATCCATGCACTCTATAAATCACCTACATACTATGTATGCTCTCCTGCAATCATTCAGGCACTGGAGGTGCACTCATTTAATCATCCAACCACTATCTATGCATGTATTGAATTATTGAGGCATTAATCATGCACTTATCTAATCATTCAGGCACTACTCATGTACTCATCCAAACACCCAGATAGCAGTGATAAACTCATGCAAACATACAGGTAGAACTATGCAGACATGGAACGACCCATGGAGTTCTCACATACTCAGGGAATCAGGCAGGCACTACCTGTATAGTTAGGTTATCACCTAGGCACTACCTATGCACTCATTCAATCTTCCAGGGAGCATTCACGTATTCAACCACAAACACATGTATTTACAAGTTTTAGTGAGGAATATGTAGTCTTTTAGAACCATCTGGTGAATTATATATGCATGCTGCCACAGACTCTGCATGTACAGGGAAGAATTGGTGAGCTATATGCTCTGATAGAGATTAATGTGCAGATTTTTATATGCACTGTTTCCCAAAATGTAAATGTGATTCATTTAAGTAGAAAAGTACTGTGATACTAAATACACCACTGACACAGTGGTACACAAATAGCTCCTATGTTATCTTTTTAGGTTTACAGCATTGAGACACTGAATATACTTCTACACTTTGGTTGATGTTCATTTTAAAATTTACTACAGAAGAGATAAACTGGTCCTTCACCATGTATAAGTGAGAACTGAGATACGGTGCAGCTGTGTTGTAAGAGAGAGTGCTATAATGTTAAAAGGTAACTAATAAAAATAAAGTTGTGTGTTTTGCTTTGGGTTTGGTATATTGAAGTAAGTGCATGTAGCTAGGTTGATCTGTAGATTTAAAGCTGCAACTTAACATAAAAATTGTTTTTGTATTATGTGTAAGTCAGTAGTAAAGTGGTTGGTTGGTTGGCTAGAGTAAAAATGTAAATATACTTTTTTTTAACAGGACAATATCTACATAACTACAGATAATTTGAATTCCTACAAATATTCGGATTAAAAAGCAACACTATCTCTGCAGATCTTGCAGAAAAAGTGGTGAAAGAAAAACGAGCTACTAGGAAGAGGACAAAGTCATTTCTTAAAAATATATGTTGACACCTGCAACAGATTACAAAATAATGAAAATAAAAACCAAACTCTGAGAAAGAATAAGAGTGGACAATGTCTATATTCAAAGAAGAGGAAACAATGTAACAAAGACGGACACACCTTAGCCAGGAAGCAGAAACAGTTTAAGGAAATCAGAGCCAGGATGTTTCGCAGAAGAGAGGTAGTAAATCTACTGATAACTATGAAGAAGTAGAGAAGAAGGAGAGAGGCACTGAAACAGAAAGAACAAGATAAGGGAGTAGTTGATAAGGCCTTTACTTTGAAGATGAAGCTTTTCATTTTGATTATAAATAGAATGAAGACTCTTGACAAAATAGTGTTGTACATGAGGAGACAAAACCAGAAAAAAAGATTAGTCAATAGAACTAACTTTTTGTACAGTTTTTAATGGAGAATGGATACATACTTCTACTATAGAGTTTTTCTTTAATGAAGAAAGCTATCTCCAGGATAACACATTAGTTGACGTTATTGATGAAAGAGGACGATGTTATGAAATGAAAAATGGCACTACTAGAGTGAAAGAGGTGATTGTATCTAGAAATGTAGAACAACTTATTGCAGAAGAGTTACAGGGAAGGTGTCGTCAGGCCTTGTATACAAATGGAATTGTAGTAGTGTTTGTAGTATTCAACAGCAGTCTATTGATATACTAAGAAGAGTCCTACGCATCTTTCCAAGGCAAAGTTTAAAACACAAAATAAGTACATAACAAGGATTGGATCCTTGCAAGGTTAGAAAGCATACACATTTGGAGGGACACTCAGTAACTTGTTTATCAAAGATAGTGTGGCAAAGCACCTTTCATAATTTCATGATGTAAGCTGTACACATCTCAACAATACAAACTATTAGTTAGGAGGTTGTACTATGTGAAAATTCCCGATTCATGTTTAAGAGAAATGATTAGAGCACTTTTGTTTTGTACTGTGGCAGAGGTAGAAAAGGTTTGTGATGATGTGCAGTTTTGTTTCATTTGTCCAGAACAGGACTCTATGGAAAATGAAGAGTTGATAACAGGAGGAGTTGCAAAACAGGATACAGGTATTATAGTTGATAACTTTGAAGAAGAGATTACAAAATTTAACAGAGTGTGCCCTGAAAAACCAGAGTATGTTTGTATATGTTGTCGACACAGTCACTACAAGATTCAAACGCGGACTGTTGACTTGTATTTAAAAAGTGAAAAAGAAAATAATGATAACTGAGAGAAGTTTGCTGTGTACTTGTTTGTAGAGGAATGTTTGTCTTGTCCACACAGCAAGTTATATGCAAGTACTGTTATAATAAATTAGTTGATAATAAAATGTGTGCTAGAGCTTTGCATAACAAGTTAGTACTGGTTGCCATTCCAGAACCACTTCAAGGTTTAAATGTTTGTGAGTAAATTCTTATCCAAAGTATACTTTCATTTCAGGCTATAGTCTGTAGGGAAGCAAACACTCACCCATACTTCCCCTCACATACATACTCACTAACCCATAGAGCCACTGACTCACCCACTTACTCATCCATACAGGCAGTCACACACCACCTCACCTACACACAGAGACACCCATAGAGGTACTCAGACAACCAATCACTCATCCATATAGAAACGTACGTACCAAGTCACACACTCATACAGCCACTTAGACACCAACTGACAGACAGAATTATTTTCTTGTCGCGCTTTAAAAATGCGTTCTAGCGCACGCGATAGCGACTTACCGGGATTCCTGCATTCGCCGACGGGTTTTCCTATCCGTTCGCGTGCGCCACGAGATTTCGGTAGCCGGCCGCGTTATCCCGCGAGAGTTTGCGATCGCGAACACGTCATTCGCCGTGCCATCGGACAACGCGAGAGTGTGCGATCGCGAACACGTCATTCGCCGCGCCATCGTGCACCGCGAGAGAGATTGCGACCGCGAACACGTCATTCGGGCGCGCCATCGGACATCCGGCGATATTTTTGTACAGCTTGCGATCCCGAACACGCAAAATTTTCAATCTGGAGAACAATAACATCGCAAGCAGCATCAAACCTTCTATAAATTGATGATTTGGCTGGAAAATAAACCTCAGATTGATATTTGGCTGTCCTTTTTGGTCAAATTTTTTGGGGGAGAGGGAGGAAGTGCCACAGAGTCTCCTACTTCCTGTTCCTGTCCAGCAGGCTCCTCCCAGTGCTTTGTCCATCTCCTGTTCATTTTTCACTTGGATTTGAGCTGGAAGGATCACTCTTTGTGTCTGCTGCATCAGTATCATTGGATTTGAGGATTTTGGAATTTGAGATTTTACAAGTAAGTTGGTGTTGTTTGATTGGGGCATTGCAGTTGCTGCAACTTCATTTTTGGTACTTTTCATCATTTTTAAAAATAAATCGTTGTTGGTAGCCAGTAGGTCCAGAGCTAGTCATGGGTCATGGATTGGTGTGTGATGTATTTATTAATTTCAAACATCATTTAGGGGGCATGGATGGCATTGGATTGAATTGGAAAATGTGTTTTTTTGGGGTGTATTTCAGTTTTTTGGGCTGTGTGTTAAATACATGCCTTAGTTGTGTGTGGTGTGCTGCAGGCCTTGTTTAGCCCTGTGTATTTTCGTTTTTGCATTTTATTGCATTACAGGCAAAGCAAAAGCAGGGTGGTTTACCATGCAGCCTTTGCCTGGCTATTATAGGCCTGTTTTCAGTACATTGTTTTCCAGGCCTCCTGCTTGTTTCTTGTGATTTGTGAGTGTCCATGTGGCTGGTAGCCATTTCTGGTGGGAGTTACAAGTGTGCTGCTTTAGCCATATACTAAGGCCTGCATGTGTTTCCCTTTGTGGCCTAGGCTTCTTGTTGTGGGCCTGGCCATGAGGCTGGCGGCCATTTTGAAGCCAGGCAGTGTGCTTTTTGCCATAGGCCTGCATTGTCTGTCTTTAGTTTCTTGTTGTTGTGGGCCTGGCCATGAGGCTGGTGGCCATTTTGAAGCCAGGCAGTGTGCTTTTTGCCATAGGCCTGCATTGTCTGTCTTCAGTTTCTTGTTGTTGTGGGCCTGGCCATGAGGCTGGCGGCCATTTTGAAGCCAGGCAGTGTGCTTTTTGGCATAGGCCGGCATTGTCTGTCTTTAGTTTCTTGTTGTTGTGGGCCTGGCCATGAGGCTGGCGGCCATTTTGAAGCCAGGCAGTGTGCTTTTTGCCATATGCCTGCATTGTCTGTCTTCAGTTTCTTGTTGTTGTGTGCCTGGCCATGAGGCTGGCGGCCATTTTGAAGGCCGGTAGTGTGCTTTATCCATAGGCCTGCAAGCTTGTAGCCTAGTCTGCCAACAGGCCTTTCATCCAGTGGGCCCAGAGGTAGTCAGGGGTGCATGAAACAACTGTTTCTGTGTGTTCTGTTCAATTTAAACATCATTTAGGGTACATGGATGGCATTGGATTGAATTGCAAAATGTGGATTTTTGGGTGTATTTCAGTTTTTGGGGTGTTAAATACATGCCTTAGTTGTGTGTGGTGTGTTGCAGGCCTTGTTTAGCCCTGTGTATTTTCGTTTTTGCATTTTATTGCATTACAGGCAAAGCAGTGTGGTTTACCATGCAGCCTTTGACTGGATATCGTAGGCCTGTTTTCAGTACATTGTTTTCCAGGCCTCATGCTTGTTGCTTGTGATTTGTGAGTGTCCATGTGGCTGGTGGCCATTTGTGGTGGGAGTTAACTAGGCCTGCATGGTTTTCCTTTTGGCTTACTGCTTGCATCCATCCCCTTTGCCAGCTGCAGCTCCCTGAATGATGTGATGACTGAGCAAATAATTTAATGCCAAACAGGGTCCACTTCTATTACATTTGTATTTTGGTTGTTGTTCCTCTTCTTTCCTATCCTTCCTGACAGTGTACACAGTATACCATGAAAGCCCTTGTTGACAGTCTCACAAATGGCTACACTAATTTATATCTTTTATTTGTTTGTTTGTACTGCTAGTAATTGAACCACAACAACAAATGCAACATTTCACTGATGTTCTTCTCCTGGCTTCTTTGCTTTTAGGTGCACAAAAAGACAGAGGAGGAGGTGTCATCATCACCCGTTGTACTGCCAGGCAGAAGTCCTGCTGCGCGTCATGTCCACGTGTGACCACAGACATCTCTGCAACTTGTGCACCTGCGTCCTGCTGACATCTGAAGAAGATGGCCCCAAAGAAAGGTACCAGGTCCTCCAGTACCAAGAAAGTTGCCAGTGAGAAGAAGGGACAGAAGAAGGAAGTGGCACTTGCCAAGACTGGTGTGCCGGCCGATGTGTTTTTGGTAAAAAACTTACGCCTGCAGCAGCGGTGTCCAGCGGGGACCAAGCTGGGAGCAGCACCTCTGCATCAGTGGGCCCACCCCAGCAACCTAGGCCTAAGACCATGACTGTGGCAGAGGTAGCCAGTCTACTAACGACCAGTGATGTTGAAATGTCATTATCACAAAGTAGTACCCAATCCACGCACACGCAGGCGGAAACTCAGCAGATAAGTGGGCAACCCCAGCCGCAACCCCAGCCGCAACCCCAGCCGCAGCCACAGCCGGAACCGCAACCACAGCCGCAACCACAGCCGCAACCACAGCCGCAGCTGGAACCACAGCCGGAACCACAGCCCACAATAGTAGTTGTTCCACCTGAAGTAGGGGCAGTTCAGGAAATCGAGCTTTTTGCAGACGAAGAGGAGCAAGCCACTGTTCCAGAAGATCCATTGTCTTCCATACCCCCAGCAAGGAAAAGGAGGGTTAGTCCATCAACTTCTTCTTCAAGCCCCGCTTCTGATGATCTAGATGCCACTTGGAAGCCACCAGCTCAGCCTGAGAGTGATGCACGCCACAAGACAAGGCTAGTGAAAAGGAAGGTTCCAGAAAGCCTTACAGTTATGGAGGTAGATGTAGACGAGGGGGTTAATGATGATGATGATGATGAAGAGCCAGTCATCACGAACATCACTCCTGGGCCTGCGGAGATGGAGACCAACATTATTAGACTATCCCAAATCGCTGCGAGGGATGTAGCACGGATACCACCAACACATGTAACGCCAACACGACCTCCAGCTTCCATATTTGCCTTTGCAAAGGTCCGGCAGGGACCTACATCCAGCTCAACCACCACCTCAGTAGGTGGTGGTAATGTAAGTGCACAGAGTCAAATTCCATGCACACCCTCCATTTCATCTGGTATTGAAATTGGCACCTTCAGCAGCGGCAGAAAGTTCTCCTCCCCAGTTTGGGACTTCTTTTCGGTTAGCAGTAAGGAGGAGAACATTGCTATATGCTCAATTTGTCGGCAGCCTATTAAGCGGGGTAAGCTTGGTACAAACTATGGTACCGGAGGACAAACAAGTCATCTAAAAAACACCACACTATCAAGTGGGAGGCTCACCTACTTCACTTAGAAAAAAGGAAAACTGGACCCATTGCTGTTGTTGGGGATGAAGAATTAGGGGAAGATATGATCGCAGTGGAAGGTCAACAAGAGGGAGACATTTCTAGCCCTACCCCCAGCAGTATACTGGTAACGCACACATCCTCAGCAACATCTGAGTGGCACCGTAGTAAGAGTCAACATGAGACACAAAGGCAACGGGGCACTGCAATGAGCAAAAGTGCAGCGTCGTTGAGCCTAGCTGGGTTCAAGAAGAAAGGTGCACCACAAAGGAAAATATTCCAGCCTACCATTGACAGCATGCTTAGGTCGGAGGGGCAGTACCAACGCAACCACCCAACGGCACGGTTGTACAATGCGAAGCTGGCAAAAATGTTAGCGCTGGACCTTCTCCTTTTTCATTTGTGGAAGGGGTGGGTTTCCTTGAATTTGTGTCAGCCATCTGCCCTAAATGGAAGGTTCCCAGCCGATCCTATTTCGCCCGAGTTGCTGTTCCAGCACTACATCACGATGTGCTGGAATTGGTTGGACAAGCTTTGCAGCAGAGTGCTGTTCACAAAATCCACCTGACAACAGACATGTGGACCAGTTGCCAAGCCACTGTTTACATGTGCATCACTGCACACTGGGTCTCTTTTGTGGGGGTTAGAGACAAGCTATCTGAAGTAGGTGCTGTTGACACAGCTGCAATTTTTAATGCTTCTCGGAAACATGCAACTGTAGCCATGTTCGCCATGGAGAAATCTCATACTGCTGAAAACCTTTTGGAAGAGTTTAACAGCAAGGTCTTTGAATGGCTGCGCCCCAGAGGGCTTGACATTGGTTTTGTTGCCACGGATAATGGCAGTAATATACTTAAGGCCATGACGCTTGGTGAGTATTTCAGGGTCCCGTGTTTGGCGCACTGCATTAACATTATAGTTCAAGACTTTCTGAAAAAGAACCCATAGTCAGCAACTTACTGACCACCTGCCGCAGAATATGCACGCATTTCAGCCATTCTTTTAAAGCCCGGAAGCAGCTGAGGATCATTCAACGTGACTATAGAATGACAGTCAAAGCACTCATCCAGGAGGTGGCAACACATTGGAAATCAACGTATTACATGCTTGACCGTCTGTTTGAGCAGTACAGACCAATCAATGAATATGTCATGCAAAGGGCGGATGCTACTGTGAAAGGCATGACCCTTCAGATGGACCAATGGTGCCTAGTTAAATCTCTTACAGAGATGCTTCTTCCTTTCGAGGTCTTCACACGTGAAGTCAGCAAGGAGGACTGTACTATGGGCCAAGCTATCCCATTGTTGCACATGCTAGAGCAACAGCTGATGCGGGTGTGTGAAGGGTACAAAGGTGTGGAGGGAAAAAAGAAGCATATGAGTTGGTGGAGAGCTTATCATGTCGCTTAAGTGAAAATGCAAGGGTGCAAAATAAGATTGTGTCACAACAACATTACATTTGTGCCACAATTCTGGATCCACGGTACAAATCGGCACTGCACAGTAAGACATTACTCCCTTTTTCAGAAGTGGATGTTGCCCGGTACAAAACTTGGATAGCTGAGGCAGCCAGTACATTGGAAAATGAACGGCTGGTAATTAAAGGCCTCAAACCCACGTCAAGTACTGCAGCAGAGCATCCGGCGTCAAGTTCAACTTCAGAGCCTGTGGGCAGTGCATTTGGTTCACAGCTGTCACCAACACTATCGACAACAGCAATAACCGGCTCATCAGCCCCAGTACAAAGGGCACAGGATTGGTATTTACAGCAAGGACTTGCTAGGTCCAGTGCTGATGCAAAGACAAAAGAGGCCGCACTAAGTTTAGCACCCCTGAACATTGACCGAATGGTCCAGGCCTACCTGGATGACCCAACAGAGGTCTACATTGATCAAAACCCATTGCGGTATTAGTATGGCAAAAGGGGCCAATGGCCAGTGCTCAGCAGGCTGGCGATAAACTATCTGGCATGCCCTGTCACAAGTGTCTCTTCTGAACGTGTTTTCAGTGCTGCTGGTTCCATTGTAACAGTGAAAAGGACCAGTCTCTCACCCCAAAACGTTGAGAGGTTAACCATGATCAAAATGAATCAGCAATTTATACCACCGAATTACACAATACATGAATCAACTCCGGAAGATGAGGACTGCGGCTCAGGTGACGGAAGTAGCGTGTTGGATGCTGATTACCTACTTCTGGTTGAACCTCCAGAGTTTGAGGACGAGCTATACTTCCCTGACAACTAGGCTTCCACTTCTTACTGTGGTTCTCCCTTATTTACTTCTATTTGTGTGTCTGTCTTTCTGTTTCGAAACTTCAAATCACAACAAATCCATCACCACCGTCTTCGTATTTTATTGCCTTATATGAGTTTCAGCTCTCTGCATTTCAGTCCACTCCTCCGAGTCCTGCTCCTCCTGAATCGACCTAAATCTATTGCTCTCAAGCCAGATGATAATTGGTTGTAGCATAATCGAAGAAAAACTAAAATCTTGCCTCGTTGAGTCTCTCCAAAAGAAGTGGAACATGATGATGACTACTATAGCTATCCTCCTTTCCGAGCCGATACAGACTGCCCATTAACTGAAGATGAGAAGGAACAGGTAATGAATGATGACATGCATTGGACGCTGACTGAGTGATTTGTGTTGTTGTTGTTTGTAGTGCATGAAGGTAATTCATTGTGTACTATTATCTAATCTACACACTAAAAGTAACTCAATGCAATGTTTGTTTCCATTCTTGTTTTTCAATACCTATTTTCTAATTCTACTGCAGGCTGATCCATTGCATATTGAATATGGAAAGGGGACTCAATCTGTACACTAGTGCACACTGAGTTGGACAACACACCATGATGATGACCACAGTGACATTATCTCTTCGCAGTCACTCAGTACGATCAGAGATAATTGATGGAATAACTCAGTGCTTTTCATGAGTGCATTAAAAGGTAACCAAGTCAACAACAACCACTGCAGACCTACATGTCTGTGTAGTGGTGGAGTCTAGTGTGGTGGTATGACTGACAGCGGGGCATTGATTTAGTCACTTAATTTGTAAAATGCTATGTTGCTGTATATCTGCTTTGTCTGCCTCTGTCAAAAAATGTACGCTAAATGGAGGATGTGTCACGGGTGCCGTGGGCCTGCTCTGTCCTGTTGTTGTTGGAGGTTAATGCTGGAAACAGACTAGAGTAGACATGATGTATCCAAATCCATGCCGCCTCTGAAAATGTTCTTGTTGCACTCCACCGTAATTTAGGCATTTTTTTCTACTTGATTTTTCAATATCCCTTTTGTTTTCCCATCTGCAATTACAGGCCGGCCCTTACCCTGTGCTACACTGGGAAAAACTACTCTCACTTACCTTACCAATGAATCTACATCAGGCAGGCAGTGGCGTCACCCAAGATTGATGGCCGGAGCGTCCATGGAAGGGAGGACCAAGACGAATGCCGAGATGCAACTCCACATTTTAACCAGGATAACATACAGTAACAGTATCAACTTTCATCATCTTTTAAATTTGATTTATTTCTGGTCTTCAATCATTACTACTGTGTGTTGTTGTTGTTATGTTTGCTCTCTGCTTATAATTCAATTCATCCCTACAGCAATTTTTGGCTTTTCTTTGCTATCTTTAAGCCCGGGCCGGTACAACAGAACAGAAACTGTATGTAAGTCGGGTCTCTCTGAGGGCAGACAGGCAAGGCAAATTGCATAATATACTGCTGCCCTGTACTGTCTAATTGTCTAGTAGTAGTAGTTAGTAAGTACTATCATTAACCATCAAGTTATCATCATCATGCATGCATTTCCTTTTTCTCCTTAACTGATTTATGGATATGGTTGTCTGCCAAGATTGTGTTTTATTGTTGTCCATGCGTACTGTTTTTCTTTGTCAAACCTTTCCCAAAACCCCCCTTCCCAACCATTCATCAAACCCTAACCCTCTTCCCCCGGGCTGTGTGACTTATTGAGGTGTGACTAAATTAAATGTACACCAATAATTTATCACACGCTTGCTGGGGCGGATGTGGCTAAAGCAACATAAATGCATTTTCAAGGCAGGGCGCGGATCTTCTGCTTGCCCACCCTCCTATGAGCAGTATATTTGCGATTTTTTTGAAATCTTTTTTTTTATTTATTTTTTTTTACCAAAGGAACCTAATCTATCAACATTAATTGCCGGCATAGATTGGATTTGTTGTCATCCTCCGAAACAGCACTAACGGTTACGCTTGTGTTGAGTCATGGTGTACTGTAGGCCTAGTCGAGTGATTCGACACAGCTATAGTTTGTTACTCTATGTACTAGGCTATCCCCGCAACCATTATGTTTCCTTGTATTTTGGCATATTATTGTTTGGCAGTAAGTTCCGTACTGTACTTCGTTCTACTACTCCTCCCACAGTCTCTCTCAGGCGACTGACTGTCTCATTTTCTTTTATTTGCAAGTGAAACTGCCAGGGTCTACTACTACTACCACCACAACCATGGCATGTTGGGAAAGAAAACCATCATCACCATGCAGCCATCGCCGTGCCCAAGTTAAACATCAAGCACAGGTAAGAGAAGAAGTTTGGGGGAGGCATAATTAATAACAGAGTTTTTTTCACTAATTCTATTTCACACACCCCTTTGAGTCCAGTTGCAGAATGCATAGATTAGGAGGAGAGACTGACAGTACTAGTAGGACAAGTCCCTCAGTGAGGGGTACCACATCTGTCTGTGTCTTAGTAACTCAGCCAATTATTTAAATCAAACACTGGCTGTGGCACTGCACCAGCAAGGAAACCGTGTGATGTAAAACAGTAACCCCACCCACAAAACATTAACCACATCGTATAAAGTCTAAATATGTAATTTAATACCCTAACAAAAATAAACTATGTAAAAAAAATCCCACAACACCTGACCCACCCCTCTCCCTAACCTCAACCAATGTTCATGTCCCGGAACGAAAAAGTCCAACAAATGTCCAAAAGTCCAAAACCCAACGCCCGATTCCCACCCACCAAAAGAAGCTATAAAAAAGGGGCAATAAATAAACGGGGTCTCAGCGGGCTCGCCTCTCCAGGACACGGATGCGCTCCTCTAGGCGGGCCACGCGGTGCTTCAGCGCGCGGCAGTTGCATCCACGGGGGGGGCAGCAGTACTTCTTGCTGTGTGGCGGCGGGCGGCTGACAGGCGGTGGCGCCGTAACACTTTAGGGGGGTGTCTGGGGCCCGGGGCATTGGAGGAGGCTGCAGCTGCTGCCACCGCCGCCTCCTCCTCCTCCTCCTCCAGAAGAACCAGCCGCTGGTATTCGGCCTGCATGGCCTCCAGCTTCCAGCGCCGGGCCTTGGCCGCCAACTCCTTCCTGTCCACTTTCCCTTTGGAAGGAGTCGCACTCGCTATATCAAGAAGAAAAACAAGACTATTGTAAAATATACTCTTAGCAAAGCAGTCAGACAAATTCATTCTACACATAGTGGCACAGTAGCACTAGCAAGCACAGTACGTAACATTTGTGGTATGTATCTATCCTCCCACTACCTCGGCCTCGAACATTTGTGGTAGTTTCAGGCATTCCACCACCCATGCATCTGATTCATATCACACACCTATGCATGCATCCCACGTATCCTTCTCTGCAGTCATAAATATAAAATCTCGCCCGTCCTTCCTCCTTCCACCCTTCTTTCCCTTTTTGTTCAACCCATCCATCAAGGTCATCTGATCAGACTTTGTCTTCTCCATAAAAATTTCACAGCTGAGTTGAAGTCCGATAGAAGAGGCCATTGGTTACTCTGAGTACACTCCCGTCGCTAATGCTATTGCTAATGCTAAGTAAAGGGTGTCTTCTTCAACCGTTCACAACAACTTCTTACTTAAGTCTCAACAGTACAGTACACATTACACCCTTGCAGCGAGTGTAATGTCAATAAGTAAGGATTAGGAATATAACTTACCACCGCCCGCCACTGCTGCTGGATCACCCCCTGCAGCTCCTCCAACTGCCGCATCGCCTGCACCCTCAGCGGCCGCGTCACCTTCGCCGCTGGCCCCGGTACTGGTGGTCTGTAGTACGCCTAGAAAAAACATTACACATTTTTCAGATGCAATATACACCTCCCCCTATTTTTGACTAGCAAGAATGAAAAAAAGGTTAATACATACATAATACATATACAACATACATCACTAGTATAAATCAGGTAGTAGAGTAGACACTGGTAGTGTTATATATGGTCCCTAGGGTCATTCTAGTCTTTGCTAAGTTACCTCGAGCCATGCAACCATTTTAGCTCTGTCTTTTATTTTTGCGCAAGTTACCTCGCAGCTTGTTGTGAAAGACGCCTTTGAGCCCACATGAGCTCATACTGCTACTGTCTGAGCGCTGCGTACAAGGTCGAAAAACAACCGACTTTGTTATGGAGTTCTGGTGTTAGTCCATATTGCTTATCCATAAAAAAACTGCACTTTTTGGCACGACTGAGAAATGCTTGCACTATACTAACGCGCACCATTTTTCTCATTACAGACGGAAGATTCCCTTATACGAAGAACCAGAGCTTTGCAGACCTTATGATGTAACCAGCACTAGGTTCTTCTAAGGTGAGGGCTCCCCAGAATTCTCACATCTCCATTTATCATTTTATATAAACTAGATTCCTACCAAGGGGAGGGTGGTTCTTCCACCACTGTTCAGTTATCATGATCTCGCCTTTTGGCTTCTATGGACTTGTAGTTGTAAATAACTTGTAAGTCTAACTAAGTGTAACAATGTTTATTGTTTTAATCTTATGCATTTTGCTGTTGCTGCTGCATTATACAACGTACAGAGCTTGTCAGTTGGAAATAAAAATAAACCTTTTGAACTTACATAGACTCGGTGGTATTTGGTGTGGACTTACACGAGAGAGTGAGCAAAGGGTGTGCATTGCTTCCGCGACAGAGGTTGGGAGTGTTATGTTGTCTGGGTTGTCTACTCATTGGGTATTTTGGGGGGCGTTTCGAGTAATGAGACACTATAACTAGTTGGTCAGGGGATTGTGGTGGCTTGTGATTGAGGTGTGAGGAAGGTCCAACCTCCCATCACCAACGTCCTATTTTCTTGTGCAAAGTTCTGTATGTGCAGAATCCCTACAACAGTAGTAGTATGTCCTATCCTATCTAAAATTCTAAAATGTGGTTGGGCATTTTCTTGGTGGGAATTGTCGAAAAGCATCAAGAATAAGAAGACTAGAAGTAGTAGAAGAGGACAACCCAAAGGACTGGACTCAATGGCTATAGCTATTGGTGAATATGAGTTTTATTTAAAATATTTTAAATAAAGAGTGGGCAACTGGGCAAGCTTAGCTACAGACAGACTAATAGTAGTAGTACAGAGAGTCATAGCAGACGCAGTTAGAGGCAGGGATAACAAGAATTTAGAAACAGATAGTATAGAGCAAAGAAGATTTTGTCAAAATTCGAATTAGGAGGATACCTAAATAATAGTTCGGAAAAAATAAGGTGCAGGAAAAGTTTGGGAAATCTAATTAATAATATTAACCACTGGAGGACTTACTGGGGCCAGCAGCAGAGCCCTCGATAGAGGAGCGGTCCTGTGCCTGGGAGGCATCTTGTTGATGTTCGTGGCCCACCGCCTGCGACCCCGTCTTCTTGCCCCTGGGTGCTGCTGATCATGTAAGATTTCATAAAGAAAGAGACAAAAATTAAAGTTTGGTGTGAAATAAATAAAATATTTTAAAATACGCACCAAAAACTTTTTGGTAACAACAATTGCAATAAAATTGACCTATCTGATCGACTGGTAGTATTGCGAGATTCACGGACCGTCTAGCAAGCCTAACTACCACCTGACCTAGCCCACCTATTCCAATCCAGACGGGCCAATTGTTCAGTAAGTCTGCATTTCCATTTATTTTAGTCCTCAAAAATGCATAGATGGAGGACACATGCATACATTTTTGCATACACCAAATTGTTGGCTGGTTGCTGCTGATGTTCTGCTAGTGATGATATAAGCCTATTAACACTCAGAAAACAAACTACAAAAGGTTCTGCGAAGGACTGGGGTAAGCAGCACTCAGCAGCACGTGACATGACAGAGGATGCGTCACGCACACCACTTACAAATTACCAACTAATACGTAACTAAACCTATCAATCCACCACTATCCCTTCTTAGTGGCAGGAGGACAAAGGAAGGACTACTCTCTCTAGCATTACATCACTTAAGTTCTCTAAAGTAAACTCTTACATAATCATCAGGCCAAGCGAGCGCAAAGTTGCAAACAAGTAAGATTAGTAGCGCCGAGCGCCTGTGTCATAACAATCACAGATTTGTAAATGTAATTTACCTGCAATGTAAGCAGCAGCATTCTTGCTGGTCGGAAAAAAAAATATATTTGCAATATATAACACAGAGCAGAACACAAAGTAGTAATATTAAATAACTACTCACCAAGCCCCGGGACCTCCACTCCTAGCAGGTCCAGCAGGTCCTGCTCCCGGTCCAGAATATCAGACCACCGGTGCGTCAGCTGATTATTGGTGCGCCAGACACCAGAGCAGCGAAACACTGCCCGACGCACCTTGCCCCACCGCTGCCGACGCTCCCGGAGCCCGTACCCGGACCCAGGCCTGCCGCCTGCTGCCAGGGTTAAGGGGAGGTGGCGCTGAACAAAAAAAAAACAGAGCGGCCACCTCCGACTCATTAAATAAGGCCCGTGCCTGCACCCCTCTTTGGCGCCGCCTTCCGCAAGGAAGGCGGTCGCGGCTCTGGCTCCGACTTCGAGCCCTGTGGCTGTGGCCCTTTGCCATGGTTCTGGGTAGGCGGGGGACGGAAAAGAAAAGGTAGGAATTACAAAAAGTAAGTAAAAGAAATGAAAAAGCAGGTAATAGAAAAAGTGTGAAAAAGTAGTTAAAAACACACAAAAAGTAGAAAAAACTCAAAATATAGAATCAGGAAAATAGAGAGATAGATAATAAATAAAAAAGACCCAAAAAAAGTTTACAGAAACAAAGGATTGAAAAGATAGAGGGAGGATTGAAAAGCAGGCCCAGAACCATAGCAATAGACTGAAAAACAAGATGGCCGCGCACATTGCGACCGCATGGGCAAGTTCGCGAGATACTTCCCCCCCGAGCACGCAAAAAGCGTCGCGAACACGTAATGCGCGTTCCCGAACAGGAAACCCTTATCGCGAACGGGCGGGAGCATGCAATACGTGACCCGGAACTGGAAATAAGCATTGCGAGCGGGCGGGAGCATGCAATACGCGACCCGGACAAAGATGGCCACGCCCGTTAGCGACCGCATGGGCAAGTTAGCGATATATTTCCCCGCGAGCATGCAAAAACACATCGCGAACGGACGGGACCAGCAATTTCGCGATTTCGCGGAATCTCCGCGTGCTCGCGGAAATTTTTAGCTATTTTGCGGAGATTTGCGTAACGCGACTACGCAAATTCCGCCCACCCTTACTAATTATAACTGCTGAATTTCTCTGGTTTTGTACAAGTGAAAAGTCAGCCTAACTATAACATCCCAGTAACCTTCATCATCAAGTGAGTGTAAGTGTTTTCAAGATTTTTTTGGTATTGAACATATACACTAACCTACTACAAACGTTAAATTAGTATTCTAGGTGCACAACCACTGAGTGATACTACATCTCACTTATATTTTGTGAGTGGCTGTGTGACTGTATTCTTTTGTGTATAGGTGTGAAAGTGGCTGTATGGGTGTATAAGGGGTTGTGTGAGTAGCTGTGTGGGTGAGTGAGATGCTGTGTGAGTGACTATTGGTAAGTGAGTGAGTGTGTCAGTGGTTGTATAGGTGAGTTGGTGGTGGTGTGAGTGGCTCTATGGGTGGGTAAGTAGGTGTGTAGTGACTGTATGGGTAAGAGACTTGGTATCTGAATGGCTGTATGAGTGAGTGACTAGGTATGTAAGTGGCTATATGGGTGATTGAGAAGCTGTTTGAGTGGGTTTTGGTGAAGTGAGTTGGTGTATTGGAGAGTAAGTGTCTGTGTGAATGGCTGTATGGGTGAGTGAGCAGATATGTGAGTGCCTGTATGGATGTGTGTATAGGTATGTATATGGTTGTGTGGGTGTGTGAGATCTGTATGGGCAAGTGAGTGGCTGTGTTGAGAGGCTGTATGGGTCAGTGAGTGGGTGAGTGGATGTATGAGTGACTGTGAAGGTAGATAAATGTGTGTGTAAGTAGCTGTAAGGGTTAGTGTGTGGCTATGTGACTGCTTGTACGGGTCAGTGACTGGTAGCACAAGTGGCTGTGTGGGAGAGTGAATTGTTGTTTGGGTGGCTGGACGAGTGAGTGAGTGTGTGTGAGTGGCTCTACGGAGGAGTGAGTGAGTGTGTGAGCACTGGTATAGGTCTGTGAATGGGTATGTGAGTGGTTGTGTGGGAGAGGGCACACAAGAGGTTGTATGGGGGTGTGAGTGGATATATGAGTGGTTCTGCAGATGATATTATCAGTGAGGTCATAAGCAGTGCATTGCAGGGGCATAAGTAATAGCTCAGGGAACTATATCTGCTGAATTTCACTGGTTTTGTAAGAGTGAAATCTGAGCCTAACAATAACATCCCTGAAACCTTTGGTTTTTTTAAGTGAATGTCTATGTTTTTTTAACTGGTAGTCAGATTTGCAGAGTGGTGGAGAAAGGGGGTGGAGCCCCCAACTAGCTCTCAGGAATCCTGCTATAAGGAACTTACTGGAGGTAACAGGAGATAGTTGGCCCCCAAGTATCCTGAGCAGCTTAGGGGACGTCATCCCACAACCAGTAGTGCACCAGCAGGTGCGTTTGCAGAGTGGTGGAGAAAGGGGGCATGGCCTCTGAAGAACTCTCAGCAATCCCACTGTGTGGGACTTATTGGAGGTAACAGGAGGGGTATTTGGCCCCCAATGACCTTAAGCAGCCAAGGGGACTTCATCCCCCAACCAGTTTTGCACCAGGAGGTGATGTTGCAGAGTGGTGGAGAAAGGGGGCGTGGCCTCTGACAACCTCTCAGCAATTCCGCTGTGTGGGTCTTAGTGGAGGTAACAGGAGAGGTAGTTGGCCCCCAAGGACCCTCAAGAGCCAAGGAGACTTCCTCCCCCAACACGTAGTGTGCCAGGAGGCACATTTGCAGAGGGGTATTGAAAGGGGGTGGGGCCTCCAGCGACTTGTGTCTGGCTTTATTTTCCCTTTTATGAGCAGAGGGGGGCTGTGTGGCCCACCTTTCCTGGGCAGAATTGGGCACTGGGGACCTCATCTCTGGGGCAGGCCTTTTGGAAATGGGGAGAGGGGCTGAACGGGCCCCCTCCCTGGGCACATTTCAGCCCCAGGGATCTATCCCCAGGTCCGGCCTTTCTTATTTATTTGTATTCTTTTAAGGAAGGGAGGCCATGTGGGCCCCCCTCCCCAGGCCAATTTCGACCCCATACCTCGGGGTCAGCCTTTCTGGAATTGTGGAGGGGTGCCACACGGCCCCCCTTCAAGGGTTGATTTCAGACCGGGGCCCCTAGCCTTGGAGCCCAGCTCTATTGTGGGTGCCCCAGAGCACAATGGGTGAAGCCTCAAATCCCCCGCAGTCCCTGTCGGCTCCCTGCCTCCTGCGGGAGCCGGCATTGCTTTTACACATAGGGAGCTGCTAAACATGTGGCTCCCTCTCTATAAAATCATTTGTGCTCTGCTTCTAGTAAGTGAGAGCAGTTTTTATGCTCTTGCTTGCTAGAAGTGGAGCACAGTTTGCTATGACTGTTTGGGAGCAGTAAAGCTCCAGCCTAGTCATAGCAAGCAACTATGTCCTGGGGGTGGGCACCCTGCGACATAGCAGGAGCTGGCCCTGGGGGTTGGCGGTCCCCAGGGACATATTTGGCTCCAGGTTGGGGGCCATGCACCCCCTCCTGTCTTAGAATTTGCCCAGGGGAGGTGGTAGCCCTGGGTCTGTGGGAGGGTCTGCGCAGCCACCGCATTCATTCAAATTAAAGCCCAGGGTAATTGGTAGCCCCCAGGGCTGCGGGGGTCCGTGTCGCCCCCACATTGTTTTTAAAATAATGCCTTGGGAAAGTGGCAGCCTCAGGGCTGGGGGGTTCAGAGAGGCCCCCCATTTAAACACAAATAAGCCCCGGGGAGGTAGCAGCAGGGGAGGCTGTACAGGCCTTCCTCTCATTTATATGAAAAGAAGCCCCAGGGAGGTGGTGGTCCCTGGGGCATTAATAATCCACAAGAGGGGAGCCCATGTGCCCCCTCCTTTACTATGCAAACACCCCGGGGACCTGGCCCACCCTGGGGCGATTATTAAAGAAGCGCGGGAGCCAACAGTTCATTTTTTTGACCATTTTCGGCAGAAAATGTATGAAAAGAAAAAATGCTTTTGTGGCCTAGCAGGGTCCCTGTGGGAAACCCCATAGAGGCCTAGGGGGTCAAAATATTTTTATCCTGCCCCCTTCTCTTTTTTTATGTTTTTTTTTGTGACTCGGTTCAACCCAAGTCACAAGATGGCTGTCAACACTTCCTGGTTTGAAGAGTTGGCAGCGAATCAGATCTCAGCACAAGATCGGGAGGGGTCACGGATCCTCCACCTCCCGATATATCCAAATTTGGATTTTCCTTAGTATTTCAAAAACTACTGAAATGGATTTACATCAATTCACAAAAAGGCAATTTCGTGGACCAACATTTATCTTTCTGCCAAATTTTGTCAGCCTCCACTTGACGATCACCCCGAAACTTTCCATGCGCAACGTGAATCAAGAGAGCACTCTTTTTGGGGAATTTTGTGAAAATTCATCAAACGGCGCCAAAGATATAGGCAAGTAAATAAACACTTTTCCCAAGGAAACTAGGTCCTGACTATAACGGTTGCCAGAAGGTAAGGTAATATATATATATATATATATATATATATATATATATTTATTTATATGTGACGTCATCAGCAGTGCATTGTGGGGGCGCGAGTTATAGTTAGCTCAGCTAACTATAACGGCTGAATTTCTCTGGTTTTGTACGAGTGAAATGTCTGACTAACTATAACGTCCCTGAAACCTATGGTTTTTTCAATGAATTTCTAAGGTTGTTTGAATGCTAATCCCTAACTATAACGTCCCTGAAACCTGTGGTTTGTTCAGTGAAGTTCTATGGTTTTTAAAATGCTAATCCCTAACTATAATGTCCCTGAAACCTATGATTTTTTCAGTGAATTTCTAAGGGTTTTTAAATGCTAATCCCTAACTATAACATCCCTGAAACCTCTGTTTTTTTCAGTGAATTTCTAAGGTTTTTTAAATGCTAATTTCTAACTATGCCTACATAGGTAGGACATGTACAGAAAGAGGAAGAAAGGTGCAGAAAGAAGCAAGAGAAGTGCAGAAAGAGGCAAGAGAGGTACAGAAAGAGGAAGAAAGGTGCAGAAAGAAGCAAGATAAATGCAGAAAGAGGCAACAGAAGTCCAGAAAGAGGAAGAAAGGTACAGAAAGAAGCAAAAGATGTGCAGAAAGAACCAACAGAGGTGCAGAAAGAGACCTACTTTGACTGTACCTTACAAAGACTCATACAAAGTACCCTAATCCTTCTCTGAAGATGTCTTAAACCTCACTTTTCTCTTGAAGGTTCACTATTAATCGACTGCTCAGAATGTTAGGCCTACCAAATATAAAACAGCAATCCTAAGCACATCACTGTTGTAAGTCTGACCAAGTTTGTGAAGGTATGCATGCGTGTCTATGCTTTTACCTAGTGACATGTTAAAAGAAAATAAACATACAAACACTTCAATACCTGTGTTTCAAACAGCATACTCTGTAAATTTGTGTAAAAAAAGGTGTATGCATTTCTTTCTGCTCACAGTACAGGGCACATGGGTATTCAATAGTATATTTGTGGGGCTCTATAACACATATATACATAAGACATGTCTGCCTGTGCAACCGAATGACAGAGCAGAACTGAGAAGGTTTGACCACATATAGGAGAAGTTACCCGCTTTTTAAGATACCATCTTCAGATGCATAACATATGTAAGAGTACATATACAAGTAGACATCTACCTCAGTCACGAGAGCACGCAGACCTTTAAACTTGACAGCCTGCACTTCCCATTTGAGTACAGAAAGAGGTGAGAAAAGTTCAGAAAGAAGCAAGAAAGTTGACCCTTGACCCTGACTCAGGCAGGTCGCTCCCCACGCCGCACAGCACCACCTGTTGTGCCCTTGTACCTTGCTCCCTACCCTCGCTGCTGCTGCGAGTTCGAGGCCCTCCTCCACCCGCAGGCTACCACCTGCGCCTCATCCCTGGTGGCCAGTGGGGAACAGGGAAGTCTCTGTGTGCCCCTGTGCCCCCTTATGATTGACTGTCTGCCTTCTGTTTTTCTTCTGTACTTTCGTTGCCAGTGTAATTTCGTTTTGCCCCCTGTGCCCCTTTTACTGTCTGCCTTCTGTTTTTCTTCTGTACCTTCGTTGCCAGTGTAATTTCGTTTAGCCCCCTGTGCCCCTTTTTACTGTCTGCCTTCTGTTTTTCTTCTGTACCTTCGTTGCCAGTGTAATTTCGTTTTGCCCCCTGTGCCCCCTTCTGCTTGATTTTGTTGTATTGTTCTTTTTCCATTTTTAGCCTGTATTGTGTCCCGCGTTTTTCCGCCCGTCTCCGCTCTACCTTTCCTGCCGCTGCGGCCCCGCACCCCCGCACGCCCATTCGTCCCGCTCCCCCTCCCAGCTGCTCCTCCCTCCCACCTCCCCTTCTTATGGCGGCCGCAGTGCGGGCACGCGCAGCGGCCGCTGGCGTGCCAAAGGCACGCCTAAGTCAAGCCCGTCTGCGCCCGTCCGCGCCTGGACCGCACCCAGCACCAGACCCCCTGGTCCCCGCGACCGCCACAATGACCGACGCCACTGCGATGCCAGCACCCTCCATGCACTCAACACCGGACGATCACACACCTGCTTCCTGGCCGCCCCGAAGCGCACCCAAAGACCCTTCTCCTGCCGGAACTGCAGCTTCACCAGCCTCCGAGCAGCCAAACCGCCCGCCGAGAAAGGACGCAACCACCTCAGATGCATCCTACTCAACACCCGCTCCGCACGCAAACACGCCGTCGAACTCTGGGACCTGATCGACACGTCCACCCCGGACGTCGCCTTCCTGACGGAGACCTGGATGAACGCCTCCTCTGCGCCCGACATCGCCATAGCCATCCCGGACGGTACAAGATCACCCACAGGGACCGCACCAACGGAGTAGGAGGTGGAATCGCCATCGTCCACAAGAACACCCTCAAGGTCTCGACCAGCACCGACGACACCCTCAGCACCGCCGAACACCTGCACTTCCAGATCCACACGGACCCCAACACCACCCTCAGAGGAACGCTCGTCTATAGACCCCCCGGACCCCGGCCTCAGTTCAGTGACTCCATCGCTGACTTCGTCAGCACGCACGCCATGGCCTCCACAGACTACATCCTCCTCGGAGACCTGAACTTCCACCTCGAGAACACCAACGACACCAACTCCACCACCCTGATGGACAACCTCGCCAACCTCGGACTCAGACAGCTCGTCACAATGCCCACCCACTCTGCCGGCCACACGCTCGACCCCATCTTCTCCGCAAGCTCCCACGTCTCTTTCAGTCACACCACCGAACTCCACTGGACCGACCATCGCTGCATCCACTTCACCTTCCGGAAACCCACCACGCACCACCGCACTCAACAGATCCCCGCCACAGCTGGAGCAAAGTCACTGATGTCCAGCTTAACACCACCCTCGCCCGGAGCCCACCCGCCGACCCTACCGACACCGCCGCCCGCGACCTCAGGTGATGGATCGACGACTGCACCAACACTCTCGCCCCGATCAAGAAACCCTCCAACAGACACACCGACAAGAAAGCCAGCTGGTTCACCGCGGACCTCCAGGCCTCCAAGCAAACCTGCCGGAAACTTGAGAAGAAATGGCACCGCGAACAGACACCGGACAGCCATGAGGCCCACAAGAACGCCATCCGCAGACACCATCACCTCATCAGAACTGCCAAAAGGGCCTCCTTCAAGGACCGCCTCGACAACAACGCACACAACAGCAAAGAGCTCTTCAACATCGTGAAGGAACTCTCCAACCCCAGCTCCAACGCCAACGACATCCCACCATCGCAAGACCTGTGCGACTCCCTTGCCACCTTCTTCCACCGCAAGATCGCAGACATCCACGACAGCTTCAACAACCTGACCGCCTTGACAGCCAACGACACCTCGGACCCCCCGGCCACCATCCGCATCGACCCCATGCTCACCTGGACCAACGTGAACGACGACGACACCATCAAAATCATGAACACCATCCACTCTGGCTCTCCGTAAGACCCGTGCCCGCACCACAACTTCAACAAAGCTAGCGCCACCATCGCACCCCATCTCCACAAAGTCATCAACATCTCCTTCGAGACTGCGACCTTCCCGGAGAGCTGGAAGCACGCAGAGATCAACGCCTTACTCAAGAAACCCAAGGCGGATCCGAGAGACCTCAAGAACTTCCGGTCCATCTCCCTGCTCCCGTTCCCGGCGAAGGTCATCGAGAAGATCGTCAACAGACAACTAACCCGCTACCTCGAGGAGAACAACATCCTGGACCCATCCCAGTCCGGGTTCCGCAGCAACCACAGTACCGAAACTGCCCTCATCGCCGCCACCGATGACATCAGGACCCTGCTGGACAACGGTGAAACAGCGGCCCTCATCCTCCTGGACCTCTCAGCCACCTTCGACACGGTCTGCCACCGCACCCTACGCACACGCCTCCACAACGCAGGGATCCGAGACAAGGCTCTGGAATGGACCACCTCCTTCCTCTCCGGCAGAACCCAGAGTGTCCGCCTCCCCCCATTCTGTTCCGAAGCCTCCGAGATCATCTGCGGCATACCCCAAGGATCATCCCTCAGCCCGACCCTGTTCAACATCTACATGGCACCGCTCGCCCACGTCGCCCGACTGCACGACCTCAACATCATCTCCTACGCCGATGACATCCAGCTGCTTCTCTCCCTCACCAAGGACCCCCTCACCGCCAAAGCCAACCTCCACGAAGAAATGAAGGCCGTCGCCGAGTGGATGAAGAAGAGCCGACTGAAGCTGAACTCGGACAAGACGGAGGTCCTCATCCTCGGCTCCACCCCGTCAGCCTGGGACGACTCCTGGTGGCCAACCACACTGGGAGCAGCACCGACACCCACCGACCATGCACGCAACCTGGGGGTCATCCTCGACTCGACACTCTCCATGACCAAGCAGGTCAACGCCGTCTCGTCCTCCTGCTTCAACACCCTACGCATGCTCCGCAAGATCTACAGGTGGATCCCCACCGAAACAAGAAGAACGGTCACCCAGGCCCTCGTCAGCAGCAGGCTGGACTACGGAAACGCCCTCTGCGCGGGAGCCTCGGCCAAACTCCTGAAACGACTGCAACGCATACAGAACGCCTCTGCATGCCTCATCCTCGACATCCCTCGCCACAGCCACATCTCACCCCACCTGAGAGACCTGCACTGGCTCCCTGTCAACAAGAGGATCACCTTCAAGCTCCTCACCCATGCACACAAAGCACTCCACAACACCGGACCGGCATACCTCAACAGACGACTCACCTTCTACACCCCGAACCGCCAGCTCTGCTCCGCCGACCTCGCCCTCGCCATCGTCACCCGCATCCGAAGAGCGACCACCAGCGGAAGATCATTCTCCTACCTCGCCGCCAAGACCTGGAACACCCTCCCCATCCTCCTACGGCAGACCCAGGACCTACTAACCTTCAGGAGGCTACTCAAGACCTGGCTGTTCGAGCAGTAGCAGCACCTCCTCCCCCCCCAGCACCATGAGACCCTCACGGGTGAGTAGTGTGCTTTACAAATGTTCTGATTGATTGATTGATTGATTGATTGATTGATTGCAAAAACAGGCAAAAGAGGTGCAGAAAGAGCGAACAGGGTTGCAGAAAGAGGCAAGCGAGGTACAGAAAGAAGCAAGAGAAGTGCAGAAAGAAGCAACAGAGGTGCAGAAAGAGGCAAGATAGGTGCAGAAAGAGACAAGAGAGGTGCAGAAAGAGGCAAGATGAGTGCAGAAGGAAGCAAGAGAGGTGCAGAAAGAAGCAACAGAGGTGCAGAAAGAGGGGAGATGGATGCAGAAAGAGGCAAGAGGAGTGCAGAAAGAAGCAAGAGCCGTGCAGAAATAATAATAATAATAAAAGGCATTTGTAGAGCGCGCAAGAGGGGTGCAGCAAGAGGCAAGAGAAGTGCAGAGAGAAGTAACAGAGGTACAGAAGGAGGCAAGAGGGGTGCAGAAGGAGGCAAGAGGGGCAGAAAGAGGCAAGAGGGGTGCAGAAATTTGCAAGAGAGATGCAGAAAGAAGCAACAGAGGTGCAGAAGGAGACAAGGGAACTGCAGAAAGAGGCAAGAGAGTTGCATAAACAGGCAAGAGAAGTGCAGAAAGAAGCAACAGAGGTGCAGAAAGAGGCAAGAGAGGAACAGAAAGAGGGGAGATGGATGCAGAAAGAGGCAAGAAGAGTGCAGAAAGAAGCAAGAGCCGTGCAGAAATAATAATAATAATAAAAGGCATTTGTAGAGCGCGCAGCTACCCCAAATGGGGTGTCCCGGTGCTATAACAGACAGTGAACAAGGTAAAGGACATCGCAAAACTAGTCATTCCGACTAAAAAGTCAAGTTTTCAAGGCCTTTCTGAACTCCTGTTCGGACTGCATCATGCATAAATGGAGGGGGAGGTTGTTCCAGCATTTGGTGGTGCCCACCTCAAATGTTCTGCCTCCCATTCTTGCTTTTGCAAAACGTGGTATGGAGAGAAAGCGTTTGGTGTTGGACCTTAAAGGTCTGTCTTGTTGGTAAGGGCGGAGTCTCCTCCTCAGATAGATAGGCCCTCTCCCTTTGTCTGCTCAAAAGGCAAACATCAGGGCCTTAAATTCAATCCGTTTGGCTATTGGCAGCCAGTGCAGTTGCCTGAGGTAAGGAGAGATGCGGTGTCGAAGTGGGATCCCGCAGACCAGTCGGGCTGCCACATTTTGAATGATCTGGAGTCTATGGATCAGACCGAGCGGCAGACCCATATACAGGCCGTTCGCATAATCAAGGTGGGAGGTGATTAGGGCATGGACCACGGTTTTGCGGGTTGAATCAGGCAGGAAGTTTATAAATTTCCTGATAGTTTTAATTTTGCCACAACAAACCGTCGAAACCGATTGTACATGGGTCGAGAGGGACAAATCTTTGTCCCATCTCACACCCTGGTTTCTGACTGAGTCCTTCGGAGTGGGTGTGTTGCCCAATTCTGATGGCCACCATGCATTGGACGGGGGAGGGGTGGGTTGGTTAAAAAACAGGACCTCTGTCTTATCCGCGTTAAGTTTTAAGAAATTGTGGTTCATCCAGTCAGCGATGTTTTTGAGGCATTCTTTTAGCGGGCCAAAGGTGGAGTCTGACACTCCGCTAAAAGTGAACAGCAGCTGAGTATCATCAGCGTAAGATGTTACCTTAATCCCCATTTTGGTGATAAGCTCCGCCAAAGGTGTTAAATAGACATTAAAGAGAAGCGGGCTCAGGGCCGAACACTGGGGAACTCCCCACTTCAGAGGTTTTGCGGGCGAGGTGAAGGGGTGAGTCAAGACCTGTTGGTTACGGCCATGTAAAAAGGATGTCAACCAGTTCAGTGCTGTTCCCTGGATGCCTATGTCCTTCAGTCGATCTAATAGGATGGGGTGAGACACCGTGTCGAATCTGCAGATAAATCTAACAGCACCAACTTGGCCTTAGAGCCTCCATCCACTGCCCAGCGTATGGAATCAGCCATTTCAATCAGTACAGATTCAGTACTAAATCCAAGGCGGAAGCCGGACTGAGACTCATGTAAAAGGCTATTAGACTCGATAAACGCTGCCAATTGCTGGTGTATTAGTTTCTCTAGAACTTTCGCCGGGTAGGGGAGCAGAGAGATTGGCCTGTAGTTGCTGGTGACTTCAGGGTCAGCATTGGCTTTCTTCAGTATAGGTAGAAGAAAGGCGTGCTTCCAAGCCGCGGGATAGACACCCTGTCTGATTGAAGTATTCCAGATGGCATTTAAATGGGGGTTAAGACACTCTGCTAGGGCACTGTATAGTGTGGCTGGCCAAGGGTTGCCAGGGGACCCAGATTTACATTTCGGAAGCTCTGTCAGCGAGGCTTCAAAAGCGATCTCAGCAAATTCTGTGAGAGAAGCAATAGAGGTGCAGAAAGAGGCAAGAGAGGTACAGAAAGAGGCAAGAGGGGTGCAGAAAGAGGCAAGAGGGGTGCAGAAAGAAGCAAGAGCAGTGCAGAAAGAACCAACAGAGGTGGAGAAGGAGGCAAGAGGGGTGCTGAAATTTGTTAGCGAGGTGCAGAAAGAAGCTAGAGCAGTGCAGAAAGAACCAACAGAGGTGCAGAAACATATAAGAGGGGTGCACACAGAGGCAAGAGGAGTGCAGAAAGAAGCAAGAGCCATGCAGAAAGAGGCAAGAGAGGTACTGAAAGAGGGAAGAGGGGTGCAGAAAGAGGCAAGAGAGGTGCAGAAAGAAGCAAGAGCAGTGCAGAAAGAACCAACAGAGGTGGAGAAGGCGGCAAGAGGGTGCCAAAATTTGTTAGAGAGGTGCAGAAAGAAGCAAGAGCAGTGCAGAAAGAACCAACAGAGGTGCAGAAACATATAAGAGGGGTGCACAAAGAGGCAAGAGAAGTTCAGAAAGAAGCAACAGAGGTACAGAAGGAGGCAAGAGAACTGAAGAAAGAGGCAAGAGAGTTGCAGAAACAGGCAAGAGAGGTCCAGAAAGAAGCAAGAGCAGTGCAGAAAGAACTAACAGAGGTGCAGAAACAGGTAAGAGGGGTGCAGAAAGAGGCAAGAGAAGTGCAGAAAGAAGTAAAAGAGGTGCAGAAGGAGGTGAGAGAACTGCAGAAAGAGGCAAGAGAGTTGCCGAAACAGGCAAGAGAGGTGCAGAAAAAGGTAACAGGGGTGCAGAAAGAGGCAAGAGAGGTGCAGAAAGAGGGAAGAAGGGTGCAGAAAGAGGCAAGAGGGGTGCAGAAAGAAGCAACAGAAGTGCAGAAAGAAGCAAGAGAAGTGCAGAAAGAAGCAACAGAAGTACAGAAAGAAGCAACAGAGGTGCAGAAAGAGGCAAGAGGGTGCAGACAGAGGCAATAGAAGTGCAGAAAGAAGCAACAGAAGTACAGAATGAGGTAAGAGAAGTGCAGAAGGAGGCAAGAGGAGTACAGAAAGAGGCAAGAGGGGTGCAGCAATTAGCAAGAGAGGTACAGAAAGAAGCAAGAGCAGTGCAGAAAGAAACAAGAGAGGTGCAGAAACAAGCAAAAGAGGTGCAGAAAGAAGCAAAAGGGGTGCAGAAAGAGGCAAGAGAGTTGCAGAAAGAGACAAGAGAGGTGCACAAAGAGGGAAGAAGGGTTCAGAAAGAGGCAAGAGTGGTGCAGAAAGAAGCAAGAGAGGTATAAAAAGAAGGAAGAGTAGTGCAGAAAGAAGCAACAGAGGTGCAGAAAGAGGCAAGAGAAGTGCAGAAGGAAGCAACAGAGGTGCAGAAAGAGGCACAAAAAGTGCAGACAGAGGCAAGAGAGTTGCAGAAACAGGCAAAAGAGATGCAGAAAGAGGGAACAGGTGTGCATACAGAGGCAAGAGAGGTGCAGAAAGAACCAACAGAGGTGCAGAAAGAGGCAAGAAAGGTACAGAAATGTGCAAGAGAGTAGCAGACAGAAGCAAGAGCAGTGCAGAAAGAATCAACAGAGGTGCAGAAAGAGGCAAGAGAAGTGCAGAAAGAGGCAAGAGAAGTGTAGAAAAAAGCAAAAGAGGTGCAGAAAGAGGCAATAGGGGTGCAGAGAGAGGCAAGAGAGGAGCAGAAAGAGGCAAGAGAGGTGCACACAGAGGCACTAGGGGTACAGAAATGTGCGAGAGGTGCAGAAAGAAGCAAGAGAAGTGCAGAAAGAAGCAACAAAGGTGCAGAAAGAGGCAAGCGGGTTCCAGAAAGAAGCAAGAGAAGTACAGAAAGAAGGAACAGAGGTGCAGAAAGAGGCAAGACGGGTGCATACAGAGACAAGAGCGGTGCAGAAAGAGGGAAGAGGGGTGCAGAAAGAGACAAGAGGGGTGCAGAAATTTGCAAGACAGGTGCAGAAAGAAACAAGAGCAGTACAGAAACAACCAAGAGAGGTGCAGAAAGAGGCAAGAGGGGTGCAGAAAGAGGCAAGAGAAGTGCAGAAAGAAGCAACAGAGGTGCAGAAAGAGGCAAGAGAACTGCAGAAAGAGGCAAGAGAGTTGCAGAAACAGGCAAGAGATGTGGTGAAAGAGAGAACAGGGGTGCAGAAAGAGGCAAGAGAGGTGCAGAAAGAGGGAAGAGAGGTGTTGAAAGAGGGAAGAAGGGTGCAGAAGGAGGTAAGAGGGGTGCAGAAAGAAGCATGAGAGGTGCAGAAAGAGGGAAGAAGGGTGCAGAAAGAGGCAAGAGGGGTGCAGAAATTTGCAAGACAGGTAAAGAAAGAAACAAGAGCAGTACAGAAACAACCAAGAGAGGTGCAGAAAGAGGCAAGAGAGGTGCAGAAAGAGGCAAGAGATGTGCAGAAAGAAGCAACAGAGGTGCAGAAAGAGGCAAGAGAACTGTAGAAAGAGGCAAGAGAGTTGCAGAAACAGGCAAGAGATGTGCAGAAAGAGGGAACAGGGGTGCAGAAAGAGGCAAGAGAGGTGCAGAAAGAGGGAAGAGAGGTGTAGAAACAGGCAAGAGAGGTGCAGAAAGAGGGAAGAGGAGTGCAGAAAGAGGCAAGAGAGGTGCAGCAAGAGGGAAGAGGGGTGCAGAAAGAGGCAAAAGAGGTGCAGAAAGAGGCAAGGGGGGTGCAGAAAGAGGCAAGAGAGGTTCAGAAACAGGCAAGAGAAGTGCAAAAAGAGGCATGAGAGTTGCAGAAAGAAATGAGAGGTGCAGAAAAAAAGCAAGAGAACTGCAGAAAGAGGCAAGAGAAGTGCAGAAAAAGGAAGAAAGGTGCAGAAAGAAGCAAGAGAAATGCAGAAAGAGGCAAGAGAGGTGAAGAAACATGCAAGAATGGTTTGCACACGATTAGTACCAATCTAATACCCACATTGAGCAATAAGTAAGAGGTGACCATTCTAGGTTTGCAAAGGTCCTTCCACCATGCTATACCACTTGTCGCTGCATTTTTGGTAACGTTGGAGCCATTTGCAGATGATGGATTATGTGGCAAATGCGGAAAATGTATAATAGTGCGAAAGTTGGTGCAGCCAAACAGTTGCATAATTCCTGTGGCCCTGCTCTTACCTCTGACTAGGTCCAGAAGTGCTCGTCAGTGGTTCCTTCTTTTTTTTGGCTCATTGAGCTTATAGTTTAGCTTCTATGGAAATGAGGAAGACTAAACCAGAGGTTACCACTCCACAACACAGACTACCATACCACATAATTACTCTCCATAACACATAATCCCACTCTACATAATTCCTATACACTAAATACCACATACTTTCTATCCACATAATTTCACTGCGCAGCATACCACATAATTTCACTACACACAACATACATCCACTCCACTCCCCAAAAACGTCAGTAAAAAACTTTTACATTTACAACGCCAATAGCTCTAACTCTCGCAAATGCAAGACCTATTACATTGCAAATGCTTCTTTAACTGGTAGTCGCGTTTGCAGAGTGGTGGAGAAAGGGGGCTGGGCCTCCTACCAGCACTTAGGAATTCCGCTGCGTAGGACTTACAGGAGGTACCAGGAAGGCTTCTTGGCCTTCAAAGTCCCTCAGGAGAAAAGTGGACTTCATCCCCCAACCCGTAGTGTGCCAGGAGGTGCATTTGCAGAGTGGTGGAGAAAGGGGGGCATGGCCTCCGAAGACCTCTTAGCAATCCCACTGTGTGGGAGTTACTGGAGATAACAGGAGGGGTAGTTGGCCCCCAAAGTCAACCTTGGGGGCCAACTACCCCTCCTATTACCTCCAGTAAGTCCCAAACAGCAGGATTGCTAAGTTCTCATAGCAGGCCACGCCCCCTTTCCCCACCACTCTGCAAACGCACTTCCTGGTGCGCTCTTGGATGGGGATTAAAGTCCACTTCGCTGCTGGGAGTCCTTAGGGGCCAACTAGCCTACCTGATACCTCCAGTATGCCCCAGATAGTGGGATTGCTGACAGGTGGACACAGGCCCCGCCCCCTTTCTCCACCACTCTGCAAACGCGCCTCCTGGTGCATTCTTGGTTGGGGGATTAAGTCCCCTTGAATCCTTAGGGTCCTTGGGGGCCAACTAGCCCACCAGGTACCTCCAGTAAGCCCCACACAGCTGGATTGCTGAGAGTGGTCTGAAGCCAAGCCCCCTGCTGCTCGGGGGATGAAGTCCACTTTAGTCCTGAGCTCCTCAGGACACAAGAGGACCTCTTCGCCCCACCAGCAATGCACCAAGAGGCGCATTTGCAGAGTGCTGTAAAAAGGGGCGTGGCCTTGGACCACCTCTCAGCAATCCCACTGTGTGGGGCTTACTGGAGGTACCTAATGGGCTAGTTGGCCCCTAAGGACCCTTAGCATTCAAGAAGAATTAAACCCCCAACCCAAAACGCGCCAGGAAGCGCGTTTGCAGAGTGGTGCAGGGAGGGGGCGGGGCCTCCGGCGAGATGCCGGCTTTTCTTTCCTTTTGATATATTTAGAAGGGAAGCTGTGTGGCCCCCCTTCTCTTAATATTTTGTGGGCCCTGGGGACCCCATCCCCCAGGGCCTGACCCATTTAAAAAAAAAAAAAAAAAAAAACTTGAAGGGGGCCGCGCGCCCCCCCTCCCAAGCCCGATTTTGGCCCCGTAGACCCCATCCCCAGGGCATGGCCTCGTTTTTTCTTTTTTTTAAATATATTATTTATACGGGAGGTGGGCCGCGTGGCCCCCCCTTCCCTGGGCCACTTTTGGCCCTGGGGACCCCATCCCCCGGGGCCTGGCCTCGTTTTTTCAATTTTTTTTTTATTTTCACGGGATGTTAGAATTGAAATGTATTAGTACCATATTACTCGTATTTTATTCGATACTATGTTAGCATTTATGTAGCTGATTCATTATATATTCTCACTGTATGCACACGTAATCAGAAAGTGCAGATGTTATGTTAGTTAGGTTGACATGTGTGCCACCATTTTAGCTCTCGAAGACGCCATTTTGTATTATAATCGAAACTGTTACTTGATCATTTACGAGAAATGGTCCTTGGTAAGTTTAGTTTCTTCAATGTCGAATCTTGCTCATTAACACATGCCTTTTCTGTTACAAAGAGGCCTTCTCCCACCTGTCTAGTAGGGAGGATAAGACAGACGACATTGGGCAGTAGATAGCTTGTGCCAGGCTGCGGAATTGAAACTTGTGCTCTGTACCCCCATTGTATTACAACAGCTACCAGTATTTTTCCATAGTAGGCGGGTCTTTGTGGGCTCCGCAACCTACATAATGTAACTTTATGTTTGTTAGAGTCAGTCCCTCGTCAGCCATCATAGGAGGCTGGTCAGGTTGGACTCCACTGCAGTGTACTTTGTGAATAAACACAATAAGCTGTTTAGTTTATCCTGATCACATTTAATCCTCTGTGACTAAAAGAAGAACTTTAAAGAATACACCTTTGAACACGGATCTGATTTTTCCTTGCTTGTTTTTTGGTGGTGCTTTTGTTTGAATTTGTGAATAAACTAGTTTGCTTGTGTTCTCTACTTCGTCACCGACTCTTCATTGAATGGAAGGCTAGAGGAGGTCGAGAGTGACCCGGGTGGCCCTTATCGGGTCACTTCCTTCAGGGAGGGGGGCTGCGTGGCCCTCCTTCCCTGGGCCACTATTGGCTGTTTTTGAGAGCTCTTTGTTTGTGTGTGTTTTTATTGCGTGTGTGTGTGTTGATTGAGTGGATAGTGAATGTGTCTGATGCTAAGATGCCTTGGAGTAAAAGGTGGTGCTTGGGGTGTCGTTGTTGCTCTGTTGAGCATTGACTGGAGGAAAAGCAGCCTGCGCCTCCAGAAGGCACTCCGAGTTTTGAGATGTATGTGAAGCACGGTATTGGCCCTATTATGTTTCGTACATTATGGCACAAGTATACGAGGGACAATGCTGAGCTTCAGTGGCCACTGGATGGTACTTTTGATGAACAAAAATTGAATTATTTGCAGGACAAATTATTCGCTAGAAGAAGTAGGCAGTCGATGTTTGACACTTTGCAGGTATGGGAGAAGGAAGCTAAGCAGAGGCATATACGAGCCGAGAAGGAGTCTAGGAAGAAGGCGATGCAAACAGTGGTTCAGAAAGTGGTAGCTTATGATAGAGAACAAACAGAAAAGGGTATTGAGTGTGCAGATAGGAAGTTTCAATTACAATGTAATAAGTCTTATGTTGTTCGAGAGGATCCTTTTGTGGAGGATCTGCTGGAAACTTGCCCCCCAGCCCCTATGCTCCACAGAGAATATGTCCTGTTGTTCCGTCGTCTCAGTCCTCCGTTGCTCCTTTGCCTTCCTCTGGTCTTTCAGACTCAACGGCTTCGGCTCCATCCCTATCTGTCTACTCTCCGGTTTCGCAACCTGCGAGTGTGGTGACTGCGGGCACCCCTGCAGTGTTTGCTATTTCTGTTCATGTTTCTCCTCCTTCTCTTACACCTACCACACAGTCATTATTGACACTGTCACCTGCGTCTGTATCCCTTGTGTCTTCCCAAATGTTTCATCTGTAGTGTTGTCTAGTGTTGGGACACTGGCGCGAGGGTCAGATGGAGGGAATTGGGCAGCAGCGCGGGAGCGAATGGAGCGGGCATTGATTCGATCTGATGTAGGTGAAGAGGAGAAAAGGATGGTTGCAAATCAGGCAGCACAATGGGCTCGGAGTTCGATTTATCGTGTGGAGGATATATGGAGTGTGATGAAAGATTTTGATCCATTTGTACAACAGCATGCCCTTCAGCATATGTCGGCTACATTGATTAGTTTGTGGGAACAGTGTATTTGAGGCACAGCTTCTCAAATTATTTATGATATTCGAGATCGTGTATATTCAGCTGGTATGGCCCCTGCAGAAGTTCTTGGTAATGTTGGGACGCTACTCGGTCTTGGAGAACGATTACATCACCGTACTCCGACTAGTGTGTCCCAATTTCCGATTAGGGAGGTGCATCCTATTTTTCATCCTGAGATCCCAGAGCAGCGTAACCAGAGGGGAGATGTGGTTCAACAGAGGGTGGCGGCTCATTTTCAGGAGCAGTGGGATTATGCACTGTGGAATAGAAGTGAGGTGTTAGCTCTTAAGAGTCAGTTACCGGATCCTAGGAAAACCCTACGGCGTATTATAAAGAGTTAACAGAGGCCGCCTCCTCGCCAGTTATGACATTAGCAGATATTGAGATGTTTTTCGAGCTGTTGGTGCCGGTGGATATATGGAGGCCGGTGCATACTCAGGATCACAGTTTGGAATTGGGTGGCTCTTGGGATGAGATTAAGGCATGGGATAAGGAGCGAAAGCCCTGTAAAAAACACAGGGCTGAGATTCTGGCTTTGCCAAGCCGTATTATTACTTATATGCATTATTTTATCCCACCTAGACGAGTAGATTGGGATAAGCTGATGGCGTGTCGTCAAAAGGAAGAGGAGTGTGTGTCTGATTTTTTTTACTCGGTTTGAAGGGGTGTTCTTGGATTTCAGTGGACAGGATTTGTCAGTTGAAGGTGGTGTTCGTTTGTTTGTTAATAGGTTTGTCACAAATTTGCTTCCGGAGATTGCAGCTCGATTACAGGCTTCAGAGAGCACATGGACTACCTCTTCCCCTTCGGTGATACTACGTATGGCACAGTACTATGAGCATCGAGAAAATGAGGAAAAAGACAAGGTGGAAAAGAAGAGTAAGGATTTGAAAACAAGGGTGTTGCTACAGCAGGTTGCAAGAGGGTCTGGGAGGGGAAGGGGCACTGGTCTGGCTCAAAGGTCATGGGGTGCTGGTAGAGGTGGTGCACCCCTAGGGCAGAATCAGTGTGCATATTGTAAAAAGGAGGGACATTGGCGAAGCGAGTGTCCAGATTTGTTACAGAAGATTGCAGTACCTAGAGGGCAGGGTTCGAGTGAAAGGGGACATTATGAGGTTGGTCGGGATGAGGCTCAAGCAGATGCATCCTTCTGATCAGAACTATTTTGATGACCCCCGGGGAAGGCAGTACTATCATGATGATTATGATATGGGTGACGCTGCAGGGATGTCCTATGGTTAGGACAGCCAGGGACAGGGAAAGGGACCAGTCCAAATTTCTGTGGATCAGCGTGGTCCTTATGTTACAGCAGATTTGTATGGTGCGGCACAGAAATGTTTGGTGGATACAGGTGCAATGAATAGCTCTGTTTCTCATTCGCTGGTCCCCGGGGCAGTCCTGTCTGGCCGTAATAATGTTTTGGTAGGTTTTTCAGGCGTACGGTTGTGAGCCCCATTTCCAAACCCCTTGCTTTGACTGTTGGTCCTTTTACTGTGGATTCTCCATTTTTGTTAACGGCGAATTGTGGGGAAATTTTATTAGGATTGTTGAAAAAGTTATATGCTACCATTTATTGTTCCCCGGATGGTGTTCACATGACTCTTGGACCTAATGTGGTTAGCACAAAACAGTGTTTGGCAAAGGATGCGCCGCTTCCTGTTGAATTCAAAGATGTGCCGTCCTCATTGTGGGCCACAGGGGATATGGAGGTGGGGTTGTTACAGATACCACTGGTTTCCATAAAGGTCAAGGAGATTGCTGTGTTCCCACGTGTTCCCCAGTATAAAATATCACAAGCTGCGGAACAGGCTTTGATGCAGATTATACAGGACCTGCTTAAATCAGGGGTGGTTGAGGAGCCAGTAAAGAATGTATGCAATAGCCACATTCTCCCTATTCTTAAGAAGGCACCCTTGGATTCCCCTGATGCACATCCTGATGTTTATCGTTTTGTGATTGATCTCCGGGAAATCAATAAGATTGTGGTTCCTCAGTTCCCGGTGGTCCCAGATATTACTGTTCTCTTGACGATGATTCCTTCCACAGCCAAATTCTTTTCTGTGATTGATTTGAAATATGATTTCTTTAGTATCCTATTCATCCAGACAGTAGGTATCTTTTCGGATTTGCCTTGGCTGGTAGGAGCTTCCAATTCTGTGGTGCTCCTCAGGGGTACACTGAAAGTCCCAGTATTTACAGGCTTTGAAAAGTCAATTGGACTCTCTCTCTCTTCCCGCAGGTAATGTATTACTGCAGTACGTGGACCACATTTTTGATAGCCTCCAATACTGAAGAGGGTTGTCGGGATGCTATGGTTAAATTATTGAAGCATTTGGCAAACAAAGGGCATAAAGTGTCCCTTTCCAAATTCCAATATTGTCAACAGCAGGTCACCTATTTAGGTCACCTGCTGTCGAAGGAGGGTCGGAGGCTAACACCTGAACGAGTTGATGCTCCCAGCCTCTGACTGGCATCAGGGGCCCGTATTTCACAGGACATTGTATTTATCCTTCTTTCATGATTGCCAGGTCATGCCCATGCTGGCACTATGCACGGTTGAATTGTATAACCACTATGACTGTTTAACAGTGCACTTACGGGCGCATCCACTAGGGGCTACACTTGTGTCAATACGACGCGCGATATTACCTCTATTATGCATGTATTCTTCTGGCAATATTATCATTTGGTATTCTGTTCATGGTAATTCTTCGTATTCCCATGCAACCGTAATTGTTCAAAGATGGCCACCTTTTTTCTGTCTCCTTACAGCATTGTTTTAACGAATGTATGACAGAATATCGACGGACAGAAAATCGACCTACAAAAATATCGACACAGAAATATAGAAGTCAAAAATATCGAAGTCCAATCTACATAAAGGTAAGTACAAAAATATCGGGAAAAATATATAGTTGTCAAAAATATCGAAGTTAAAAATATCGTTTTTTTAATGTTTTAATAATAATGTAAAATTAAGTAAATAATACATAGAATTAAAGAAATATAGTTAAAAATATTAAAGGATATTTAAAAATAATAACTAATACATTAAATGTTAAAATAAATTAAACATATACATATAAATTAATATATATACTTACTCCACATAGTGCAACAGTAGAGAAAGCGTTGGATAGCGTAGGGGTAAAAATTACTGTTCCCACTCCAGTGAGTGCAACAGTAGGGAAAGCGTTGGATAGCGTAGGGGTAAAATTTACTATTCCCACTCCAGAGAGTGCAACAGTAGGGAAAGCGCTGGATAGCGTAGGGGTAAAAATTACTATTCCCACTCCAGTGAGTGAAACAGTAGGGAAAGCGCTGGATAGCGTAGGGGTAAAAATTACTATTCCCACTCTAGAGAGTGCAACATTAGGGAAAGCGCTGGATAGCGTAGGGGTAAAAATTACTATTCCCACTCCAGTGAGTGCAACAGTAGGGAAAGCGCTGGATAGCGTAGGGGTAAAAATTACTATTCCCACTCCAGTGAGTGCAACAGTAGGGAAGCGTTGGACAACGTAGATGTTAAAAATAACATACATATAAATGAAATAAATATTGTAATTAAATAATGATTTATTAATACATTTAGAAAAAAAAACTACAAATATATCAAAAATAATAACTACTTTAATAATCTTAAATACTTCCCATCCTATTCCCCAATAAACACACAACACACTCCACATACAATTTCACACAATTAAATTAATTTTCAATTAATCAATTAATAAAAATTAATTTGCAATTAATAATTAAATAAAAACAATGTCAATAACAATAAATAATATGTAATAAAAATTAATAACCAATTACTAATTAATTAATAAAAAATTATTACCAATACCAATAAATAATATTTAATAACAATTAAGAACCAATTAATAATTAATTAACAAAAAGTAATTATCAATATCAATAAACAATATTTAATAAAAATTAATAACCAATTAATAAGTAATTAACAAAAAGTATCAATACCAATAAATAATATTTAATAAAAATTAATAACCCCATAAAAATTAATTAACAAAAAAAATAATTATCGATACTCAATTTTTCTTAATTAATTACTTAATTACAAATAATTTACTTACCACCCTATTCCCCTAAAAACACACAACCCACTCCAATAATAAATTAATACAAATAAAATAATTATCAATTAATAATAATTAATTACCAATTAATAATTAATTAACAATAAATTAATTATCAATAACAATAATTAAAAATTAATAATTACTTAATTAAAATTAAATTACTTCCCACCCTATTCCCATATAAACCCACAACCCGCTACAGAAATAAAACACATTTAATTAAAATAAATTAATAATTCCTCAAAATGATTATTTAATTTACTATAATTAAAATACTTCCCACCCTATTCCCCTATAAACCCACAACCCGCTACGGTACTAAAACGCAAAATTTAATTTAAAAAAAATTACTAATTTCTAAAAAATGCATGCATATATTTAAAAAAAACAGTACAATACTTAACAAAAAATATAGAACACATACATATTAAATACATATTAAAATACATAACACTCATATAAATATCGATATTATTAACATCGATAATTTAACTATCGATATTACTAACATCGATATTTGCAACATCAATATTTCTTACCTTAACTTCGATATTCTGGTTGTAGATATTCTTGACTTCGATATTTTGTCCCTACGATATTTGAAACTCGATATAACTGTGCTTCGATATTTAAAAATCGATATTTTGACTGTCCACCGTTTTAACCACTAGTAGGTGCAAGACTATGCAGTTGTGCAGGCACCCGCTAGAGCCTTATCAGTGTGCGCACTTCAACTAAGATGTTATCATTTGAACATGACAAATTTTTGGCATTGTTACCATTTGGTATTACTGATGTGCTGCACGACGCTAGAATTTTCAAGGTATTTCTATATAATTTCAAGGCATTTGTATGTAAATTCTTCTTGGTAGCATTATCGAGCATGAGTCCTTCGTTTCTGTTTACACACTTCTATGTAATGCATTCTCACAATTCAGTCTGTGTGCGACCAAGACAGTTTTACTGTCAAAACGCGCAACGACTGAGGAATAAATCTGCACTAGCTGAATTCTCCTGAGTGTGTGCCTTATTGGACTTCGTGGTGTGATATAAAAAGCAGCTTCTTTTTAGTCCAAGAACACCACAACACTCCTGTGCAGTTGCTGTTAAAGTTTGGAACATTTAAAAACATGATTTAAGTCATCTAAACATGTTAAACTGTGACTGTCTATGCCAACATGTCGGGATGAAAGCTGTTACAATATGTTGCGGCTATTAAACAAAATGAGCTTGTCCTTTCTCATTGTTGATGTAACTAATCACGGAAGGTTTAAAATGGTGATTGGCTGAGACGGTCAGCATCGTGATCAAGGGGCTCTGAGGCACCAAAACGCGTTGATGCTGTTCTTTTGTGTGTGATATTATTAAAAACTTTACCAGCAACTGCACCGGAGTGCCATGGCAACCAAAAGGAAGCCTATTTTCGGATCAACATATCAGCACGCAGTGTAGCACTGAACATGAGCACCTCCTTGATCAGGCAGCCCGGCGACTGTATATGCCCAATTTCCCAGGGCCCACACTGTGAAAGGTGGGTGCCCTGGTGCCCAACTAGGGCACCCACCATACTCTTATTGGAGGCCATTGGGAGATGCCCGTGGCCCCCGTGGCCCCCAGCCGACTCCGTGCATTCAGCAGTAATCGGCATTATTCCCACCCACAGGGAGCAGCTTGTAATGCTGCTCCCTCCTGGTGGGAGCAATCTTTTGATCTTTTTCCCTGTTCGCTTCAGTGCGGGCAGCGAAACAGATCAAAAGTCTGATTTGAAAATGCTTCCACCAAGCAAGAGCAAACACAGGTTTCCCTCCACTCGCCGATTTGGGCAGGGAAACCTTTGTGTCCCGGGTGTGGACTCCCAAGACATAGCATCTGAGCTGGCCCTGGTGAAGAGGTCCCCAGGGCCTATAATGGCTGAGGGAGGGAGGCTGTGGATTCAAGTAATTGGTCCCGGGGTGGGCTCCCCAGGGCCATTTCAGGCTTGGAGAGGGACTATGTGCCCTCCCTTTTGTGTGGGCTCCCTGGGGCCTCTTGAGGCTTGGGGAGAGGGTCTGAGTGGTCCACCTCCAAATAAAAGGTAATTTCAGCCCGGGGTGGGCTCCTGGGGGACTTCTGAGGCTAAGGGAGTGGGGTTGCCAGCCCTGCTCCTCATATAAGCTCATTTTGGCCTTAAGTGTGCTCCCGGGGACTCTAGAGACTTGAGGAGGGGGGCCATGCAGCCTCTCCCTTTATGACATCAACCCCAGGGGTGGGATCCCCGGGGCATAGTTTATGAAAATGCAGCCTGGCCACCATTTTTTCTTTTGATCCCGCAAGAGTCTCACAAGATTGCAGAATTTTTTGCTATTTTTTCTTTTTCGGCCCCGGAGGGAGTCTCTCTGGGTCCTCCACATAGGGCCCAGGAGGCCGGTTATCCCTACTCTGCCCCCGTCTATCTTTATTTTCTTATAACTTCAGGACAGGGGACTAAATACCGGAGTCCTGTAATGGCTGTCAGCAACATTTTTCTCATGTTGCTGGCAGCCAATCAGAGTCTGACTCTCGTGGGAGAGAGATGACTTATGGGAAATAAAGCTCCATGGGCCAATCAGAAAGCTCTATTTTTAAATTGGCACTCCCGCGAGAGTCTCTTGAGACTCTCCCAGAACCGACTGCCAAAATATACAATTATTTTTTACCCAAAATTTCTCCAAAAATTGCTAAATGGATTCAAACCAAATCACAAAAAGCATAATCTGTGTACCAGGATCTAGCTTCTTGACGAATTTGGGGTAATTCCATTCAGCAATTTTTAATGCAAGACTTGTCTAAAGAAGTCTATGGAAAATGCATGGGGATTTTGAGTTTTGGGCCCCCTTTTCACTTGCCCCCTGCTTAACGGATCACCCAGTCCAGGAAGGAGCTGAAGTTGATGAATCTTTATTTTGGAAAGTTTTGCGTAGATTCATCAAACAGAACAAAAGTTATTAGCAAACCAGAAAACACTCTTTCTATGGAAAAGCAGACCTAATTATAACTACTTAGTAGCAACAGTCAGTAAGTAATATATATATATATATATATATATATATATATATATATATATATATATATATATATTCACTGAAAAAACCATAGGTTTCAGGGACGTTATAGTTAGTTGGACATTTCACTCGTACAAAACCAGAGAAATTCGGCCGTTATAGTTAGTTGAGCTAACTATAACTTGCGCCCCCGCAATGCACTGCTGATGACGTCACATATTACATGACTCATGACATGGTCAGTGACATCACTGATGACATCACTGATGACATCTCAAATGACATCACTGATAACATCATCCAGTGACTGTGTGCTTCTGTAGTTTAAATATGTTTTATATATATATATATATATATATGCCAAGGTGTATTGAAGAATGAGTGGGTGTATGAGTGTCTGTATGGATGATTTAGTAGGGGCGTGACTGACTGTATAAGTGAGTGATTAAATGTGTCTTACTGAATGCATGGGTTAGTGACTAAACTGTGTGAATGTCTGTATCAGTCTGTCAGTTGGTGTGTAAGTGGCTGCATGGGTTGGTGAGTAGCTGCATGAGTGTCTATATGGGTTATTGATTGGTTGTCTGAGTACCTGTATGGGTGCCTGAGTGTCTGTGTGGGTAGGTGGGGGGTGTGTGACTCCCTGCATGGATGTGTGAGTGGGTGATTAACTGGGTGTCTGGGTTTATGAGTGTGTGTGTTAGGGACTTTATGGGTGAGTGAGTGTATGTATAGCTGTGTTGGTGAGTGAATGGATGTCTCAGTGGTATATGTGTAAGTAACTACATATGTGAAACGCAGTATATGTGAGTGTTGGAGTATATAAGTGAGTGTATGTGACACTGAGTGATTGTGACAGTGGCTGCATGGATAAGTGTGTGCTTATGTCAGTAATTTTTGAAGAGACTACGTATATGGTACTATCTGTATGAATAAGTGAGGTGGTGTGTGTGTATAACTGTATAGGTGAGTAAATGGCAGTGTAATTAATTCTTTGGGTGAATGACTAGGTGTTTGAGTAACTCTTTGGGTGAGTGGCAGTGTGTGAGTGTCTATATGGGTGTATGAGTGGATATATCAGTGGCTGTATTGATGAATGACTGTGTGTATGAGTGACTGTATGGGTTAGTTAGTGGATGTGTGTGTAGTCGTATGAATCACTGAGCGGGTATGTACTAACTGCTATTGGTCTGTCTATGGTTTTGATATTTGTAGTCTGTATTTTAGAGTGGGTGTATCAATGTTTTATTAGGGTGTGAGGAGGTGCATCAGATGATCACGTGGATGATGTCATCAGTGATGTCATGAGTGATGTCATTTGAGATGTCATCAGTGATGTCATCAGTGATGTCACTGACCATGTCATGAGTGATGTAATATGTGACATCATCAGCAGTGCATTGCGGGGGCGCGAGTTATAGTTAGCTCAACTAACTATAACGGCTGAATTTCTCTGGTTTTGTACGAATGAAATGTCCAACTAACTATATCGTCCCTGAAACCTATGGTTTTTCAGTGAATTTCAAAGGTTTTTTAAATGCTAATTTCTAAGTATAATGTCCCAAAAAATTGTTATAAAAATAATTGTTATAAAAATAATGTAATGTTTTCTGTTTTCTAAAATATAAATATACATTTTTTTTTTTTTTTTAAAGTGGATTCGCACACTGATCGTGTACCTGTCTCGGTGGGTGCGCGAATCCAAGAATTTTGCCGCCATATTGGTTAAGTCGTGTAGGATGCAAGTTCGGTATGCGAAGGGTGCGCGAATCTTGGCCCGGCATAACGTCACGTACGTAGTACCGGGGGTCGCGCCGGGTGCGCGAATCCATCGCAAATCTTTAAGTTTTAAAAGAATATGTATATAAGTTTAATATGTATATTATAGCAAGAGATTATTTAATCTAATTATAAAAATCATATATTTGTAACTGGAATAAAGATACATTATTGTTAAATATATTTTTCCAGAATCGCGCCGGGTGCACGAACCCATGTGACTTCAAAAGAAAGCATTTAATTGGTTAAGAAGCTTTTTATTCTAGAAGTTACAGCAGCCCACCCAAATTTCTCATTCCTCCAACAACATTGTGTTTAGTGCTCTTCGTTTTTTTTTTGGCGTGTTTTTTTTTTTAAACTATAAAAATGGCATCTTCAAATCCACCAGATGACATCCTTGGTGAAGAAGATGACTTGGAGGAAGCAAGAAAAACAAGAAAGGAGAGCATCGTCTGGGCCTTCTTTACCTTTCCACCTGGAGAAAAGAAGGTCAACGCGAGGAAGGTGACCTGCACCATTTGCAAACACATATTATCTCGGGGCACCGAGAAAAAATATTCGTGCGGTACTTCGTCGATGTTGAAGCACCTCCAAACCATGCACCCTCGTCGGCCAGCACGAGAACAACATCGACGAGAGCTGGAACAACAAGCCCAGCAAGGTGACCACGATGCAGGACCTAGCACCTCAGCTGGTACCTCAACTTCAAGCAGAGGACCTGATATTAGGCCAGAGTTTGCTGGTCTAGAACAAAGATGCATTAAGTGCAAGAAACTTATTTGCTATGGTGAGCAGTCTGTTGACGCAATTATTTTCGCTGCAAGAAGGCACCATTGTAAAAAAATTTGCAGTGATTTTTTAATTGCAAAAGGTTAGAGAAAAGTTTTCTCCGTTTTTCTGTTGTTTTAAAAAAAACACCAAAAAATACAAAAAAGAGTTAAAAAAACACAATAAAATTATAAAACAAAAAAGAAGCAAAAAATTGGTTCTTGTTAGAACCGCATATTTGGTTAAAAAAAGACAAATTTGTATGTGTTGTATGAAGGAGTGCATGGGTAATGCTTGGGTGATTGCATGAGTGCATGGGTAGTGCCTGGGGGATTGGAGGAGCGCATGAGTTTTACCTGGGTGATTGCATGAGTGCAGGAGTACTGCCTGGATGATTGAAAGACTGCATGGGTAGTGCTTGGGTGATTGCATGAGTGCTGCAGAAGTGCCTGAGTGCATGTATGACTGCATGGGTAGTGCCTGGGTAATTGCATGAATGCAGCGGTAATGTCTGGGTGAATAGAGGAGTGCATGGGTAATGCCTGAGTGATTAGAGAAGTGCATAGGTAGTGTCTGGGTGATTTTATAAGTGCATGGGTAGTGGCTGGGTGATTGAAGGAGGGCAAGGGTAGTGCTTGGATCAGTGAAAGAGTGGAAAGGTAGTGCTGGGTTATTCCATGAGTGCATAGGTAGTACCTGGGTGATTGCATGACTGCAGGGGTAGTGCCTGAGTGATTGAAGGAGTGCATGGGTAGTAACTGGGTGATTGCATGAATGCAGGGGTAATGTCTGGGTGAATGGAAGAGTGCATGGGTACTGCCTGAGTGATTAGACGAGTGCATAGGTAGTGTCTGTGTGATTGCATGAGTGCAGGGGTAATGCCTGGGTGATTGGAGGAGTGCATGGGTACTGCCTAAGTGATTGAAGGAGGACATGGGTAATGCCTGGGTGATTCCATAAGTGCATGGGTAGTGCCTGGGTAATTGGAATAGTGCATGGGTACTGCCTGGGTGATTGCAAGAGTGCATGGGTAGTGCTTGGGTGATTGCATGAGTGCTGCAGAAGTGCCTGAGTGATTGAAGGAGTGCATGAATAATGCCTGTGTGATTGCATGAGTGTATGGGTAATGTCTGAGTGATTAAAGAAGTACATGGGTAATGCCTGGCTGCATGTAAGAGTGCATGGGTAGTGCATGGGTGCATGTAGGACTGCATGGGTAGTTCTTGGGGGATTGGAGGAGTGCATGAGTTTTACCTGGGTGATTGCATGAGTGCAGGAGTACTGCCTGGATGATTGGAAGACTGCATGGGTAGTGCTTGGGTGATTGCATGAGTGCATAGGTAGTGCCTGGGTGATTGCATGACTGCAGGGGTAGTGTCTGACTGATTGAAGGAGTTATGTTATGTTATGTTAAAAAGGGCTTGTAGAGCGCGCAGCTACTCAACAGAGTGTCCCGGCGCTGAGACAGAAAAATACATGAGCCAGAAGAGGAAAACTCCCCTACCGGGGTGACGGCCAATTATGCTGTTTGTTGGAACAACCAGGTTTTCAGTTGTTTCCTGAAGGCTAGTATGTTTGTGGCCTGCCTGAGCGGAACTGGCAGCTTGTTCCAAAATCTAGCCACTTGCACTTGAAACGAGCGGCCGCCTCGGCGAGCTCTGAGGCAGTTAGGTATAACAATAAGATGTTGGTTCGCTGACCTGAGGGATCTGCCTGGAACGTAGTGTGAGACTCTCCTGTGGATGTAATGAGCCCCCATGCCATGCAGTGCTTTAAAAGCCAGGACTAATGCTTTGAAGAGAATTCTGCAACGGACAGGCAGCCAATGCAGATTGTTCAGATGGTGAGATATCCGGTCTCTAGGTCAGAGTCTCAGAACTGCCCTGGCTGCCGCGTTCTGTACGACTTGAAGTCTATTCAGTAAGAACTCTGGTAGGCCCAAATAGAGGACGTTTGCATAGTCCAATTTGGAGGTGATAAGGGCCTGAACGACTGTCTTTCTGTGAGAGGTCGGCACTAGAAAAAGAAACCTACGGAGCATTTTCAGGAGACCAAAACACGTACCTGCCACCGCCTGTACTTGAGGTGTCATAGACAAGGCGTCGTCCATTTTCACTCCCAGGTTTTTTACAATCTTAACTGCTGACTGGGGAGGAGACATATCCGTTGGCCACCATTGTTTCCAGGCTTCCAGGGGTGGGGTGCCAAAGAAGATGATTTCAGACTTTTCCGGGTTACATTTAAGGTGGTTATGTCTGAACCAGGCAAAGACTTCTCTCAGACATTTATTTATCTTCTCCCCGTTAAACTCCTCCCCCTTCTTACATGTGAACAACAACTGAGTGTCGTCGGCGTAAGATATAATCATTGCCTCACCCGCTTCTACCCAGGTGGCTAGGGGAGCCATGTACAAATTAAAAAGTATTGGGCTTAAAATAGACCCCTGTGGCACGCCGACGTTCAAGGGCGGAATACTGGCTGCAAACGGGGGCGACCAGACCTCTTGGTTTCTGTCCTCCAAAAAGGAGGAAAACCACTTCAACACTGTGCCAGCAAGTCCGCACTCCCGTAATCTCTGTAGGAGGTGACCGTGGGGCACGGTGTCGAAGGCCGCAGAGAGGTCTAGAAGGATGAGAACCGCTTTGCCTCCTTTATCAAGGGTCTCTTTGATAGATTCGGTGACCTCAAGCAACACCGTCTCTGTACTAAGGTTCTGTCTGAAACCAGACTGACTCGGGTGAAGAAGGTTATTAGCTTCAACAAAGTCGCTAATCACCGAGTGAACATATTTCTCTATTGTCTTTGCAAAGAAGGACAGCAAAGATATTGGTCTATAATTAGATAATTTCGTGGGGTCAGCCGTAGGTTTTTTTAATAATGGAATTATTTTGGCACTCTTCCAGCTTACCGGGACCTGACCACTATGAAGAGACACATTCAAGATGCTATTCACTGTGGGATTCAAAATCTCCGCCATTGAGGCCAGAAATTTAGCCGGGCAAGGGTCCGCAGGGGAGCCAGATTTGAGGCCCTTCATTATTGACAAGGAAATTTCTAAGGGCATGGGAGGAAAAAGGGAGAGGAGGCACTACCCACCTGACTCTGGGGGAGATCGATGGGGAGGTCTGCACTTCTTTCCCACACAAGGCAGCAAAAGAAGATTGAATTGTTATAATCTTCGTATGGAAGAAATTTGCTAACTTTCCAATCCAATCAGCTGAGGGGGCGGAGTGTCTAGTCGCAGCACTAGGCGAAGAGAAGCTTTTAACAATACTAAAAATTTCTCTGCTTTTGTTCCCTGCGGACTCAATTTTAGACGCAAAGAAGCTCTTTTTAACTTCCTGTATCTTTTTATGGTAGTCTCTTAAGGCATTTTTGTAATTTCTTTTATTTTCCTCGTTGAAATCTTTCCTCCATACTCTTTCCTGATGTTTACAATCCTTTCTACACTGTCGTAGGATATCATTGAACCAGGGAGCTGAGCATCTGGCAACTTTAGGGGAGCGAGAGATCGAGGGGGCAAGGGACAACGTGCCTTGCGTGACCCACCTTACTAGTGCATGGGTAATGCCTGGGTGATTCCATGAGTGCAGAAGTAATGTCTGGGTGATTGGAGGAGTGCAAGGGTACTGCCTGAGTGATTGAAGAAGTGGATGGGTAGTGCCTGCGTGATTGCATGAGTGCATGGGTAATGTCTGGGTGATTGGAGGAGTGCATGGGTACTGCCTAGGTGATTGAAGGAGTACATGGGTAATGCGTGGATGATTCCATAAGTGCATGGGTAGTGCCTGGGTAATTATGGAATGGTGCATGGCTACTGCCTGGGTGATTGCATGAGTGCATGGGTAGTGCCCGTGTGATTCCATGAGTGCAGGAGTAATGTCTGCATGATTGGAGGAGTGCTTGGGTACTGCCTCAGTAATTGAAACAGTGCAAGTGTAATGTTTGAGGATTACAGGAATGCATAGGTAATGCCTGGGTAATTGTATGAGTGTAGGGGTAATATGTAGAGGATAGGAGAAGTATATAGGTAATACCTGGGTGATTGTAAGAGTGTATCAGTAATGTTTAGCTGATTCCATGGGTGTACAGATAGTGCCTCGATGATTGAAAGAGAACATAGGTAGTGTCCGGTTGATATTATAAGTATATGGGTACTGGCTACGTGATTGCAGCATAGATAGTGATTGTATGAGTATGGGAACAATGCCTAACTGTATAGATGACTGCATGGGTAGTGTTTGTAAAAATGGATGAGTGCAGTAAAAGTCACTGTAAACATTAGTTCATATTATCATGCTTATTACATAATTTCATCTTACCTTTTTTATTAAAGAAGATACAAAACTCAGTGGATCTATTTTACAGTAGTTTTGTTGTAAACTGAATTTAAAATCTTTTCAAACTTTAGTATTACCTTCTGTAAAAAAAAGAAGAAAAAGTGTTATTGCATATAATATTATAGTTTTAAGAACACAACATAATTTTAGAATTACATAACATATTCAGTTTCCCTTTTTTGCTGTTCTCAGATTCTATTGAATTTCACCATACACAGTGATTTCAATGTAGATCATCATATAACAGCGGGGAAAAAAATACAATCAATAAGATTGTAAAAAAAAAAAAAAACCTGCGTTGAAAATATTTACAACAAGTGCAACCTATCTACAGTTTGTAAATTACATTCTTCAACTACATTAAATCTTTTACTTCTCCCAAGTACATTTTGTAAAATATACACTCTCGTTTACATCGCGTATAATATAAAGATCAAATATATAAACTACTTCTTTCAAACACAATTTTGCAAATGCAATAAGAATTACCACAAACAATAATCCAAACACTAATTGTTCCCATCTTCCCAATAGGCCGAATAATGTTTCCAAAACCATTTGCATTGAAATTATCCCAAATAAACTCGTTTATTTGTGTTCACATCTTCCCAATAGGCCGAATGGTGTTTTCAAAACTTTGGCATCAAAAATATCAGATATGAATTTGGTAATTCGTTAGGCAACCGACATTTGAATTCCAAATGGGCATCATTACAATGTGTCCATCCTTTATTGCACTTTAAATACACAGTATAGTGTCCAGATGTTGTAGTAGGTCCATCATGAAAAACAATAGCCACTGCTTTAAAAGTTCTTCCTAATTTAATTTTCGTTTCCAGTTTTCTTCCAGTTTTTTTCCATCTGCTCTACAACGTTATAGCATTAAAATGACATATTGTCCAAATCTGTCTATAAATAATGTTGACAAAATTTCTGATTTGCAATAAGAACATTTCATATCTTGATTAGCTGTTTTTGCTAATTTATTAAAAGACACTGTTTTGCAATCTGGTATCGTCAAATATATGAATCGTTCAGTGTCAATTTCAGTGGTAGAAGAAAATGAACACTCTTCACATTTATGATCCCATCTGTAACTTAGTCCAAACAAATTTTCAATTTCTATTCCTTCATGTTCCAATACTGCAAGCATAAACATAAGAAATTCTTGTGCATCTTGTTGTACATTAAGTGTAAATTGCGAAGAACCAGTACATATATCCAAAAGATGCCATATGCCAGAAGCAGTATGGATTTTAGTTCTATCAGTTACCAACTTTTGAAAAATATAATGTAATAAAGAACAGAATCTTTTTTCTCGATTTTCCATATTTCATGATGAAGATTTTCTAGATAAAACACAACATTCACAATCACATTAGCATAGCAGTTGATACCTGAACTATTTTCTAACTGGTATCCTACAATATCATCAACAGTGTCCATTTTCATTTTCTTTGCAGCTTCATCATTTACACATAAATTTAAAGTCTTTTCTAAACCTGCAGTCTTAGACACCGACTTTTCCAAAGAATCCATTTTTGACTGTAATTTCTCTGAGAGAAGAATAGTAACTCCTTTGTGTTCCATTTTATCAATAGCTTCCATTTTCACTATTGGTTGTTATTCCAATTTCAAAAGTTGTTGACTGAATGCAGAACACTCTTGGAGTGTAGGCATTAGGCAAACTATAGACTTCTTTTCTCCAATTTGTTTGTATATTACTTCAGCTGCTATGTTTTCATTAGCAAACAAGTTTGTTAAAAGCCGACTTTGTAAAGCTTCTTTACCATCTTTAGTCAAAACACCAATTCTTATATCTTGAAGAATGTTTCCATAATGTTCATCACTTGCTTGTCGCATATTCTTAACAAGTTCTTTATATTCAAAATGAGACCAAATGTTGACATTTCCAATACTTCCCAAAGATTTCCTAGTGTCTTCATCGACAAGTGTTTTAAAAACAGGGGGGCATATTTACAAGCCCCTTGCGCCACTTTTGCGCCGCCGTTGCGTCACGCATGTGATGCAGCGGCGACGCAAACCATGCGCCGCGTTGCGCTATATTTACAACGTGACGCATCTAGGGAGATGCGTCACGTAGTAAACCCCTGCGCCACATGAAACCTGCGTCAGGTTTCATGTGGGTGTACGTCGCAGGGGGGGGGCGTTCCGGCGCAGGAACGCCTCGGAAAAGTGACGTAGTGAAATCTACAAGATTTCACGCAGTCACTTTTCCGACGCTGGTGCGTCAAATCCTTACGCCTGCTTCAAGCAGGCGTAAGGATTGACGCACCATGTTAGGGATAGGGAAGGTTGGAACAGTGCTGGAGTTGCGTCGCGCTTGCGACACAACTTCAGCACTGCGCCAACCTTCTGCCGGCAGATGCGTCACGCATCTGCTTATCCTTGCGCCACGATGCGCCGCATTGTAAATGCGGCGCATCGGACGTGGCGCAAGGGTAAACTTGCGTGACGCATTTTCCTTGGCGCATCCCTGCTGATATGCAGGGATGCGCCAGGGAACATAAATATGCCCCCAAGTGCCCTTTTACAAGAGTAAGTTGTAGTAGGTCGCCAAATACAATTACATATTTTCCTCCAAATAGAACATCATAATCTGTTTTTAAAATCTGTTGCATTTGTAATGTACAAAGGCAAGCATTAAGTTTGACACCATGCTCACCTAATCAATAATTAGAAGTTTCATTTTCGTGAGTACTTTTGAAACTTCATAACAAGCTTCTCCAGACAGCTTGTGATATTCCATCTTATTTTCATGTTCAACTGGTAGCATGAGTAATCAATGTAATGTAATTCCTTTAATTTTATGTGCTGCTAACCCAGTTGGAGCGGTTACAACCCAAGATAAATGTGATTCAGTGGTTTTGTGTAGATAACTGGTCAAAACTTTAATTAAGAAAGGTTTTCCTGTTCCAGCTTGCCCACTGATATACATTCGAATAGGTTTAAATGATGTGCATTGACATTCTTTTTTTCATGTAGTAAACCATGCTGTATCTGTTGTGTCACTTGTACATATATTTCTTTCTGTTCAATATTTAGTTGTTCTTCTAACTTTTCCAACTCAATAATATCCTGTTGTGCTTGTTGCATTGCCGTTTCTACTTCACTCATGGCTATTGCTGCTTCATTTTCAAGAATTGGTTGTCCTAGTGGATCTTGACTAGAGCTCCCGGTTTTATGGTATTTTTTTTTTTAACATTTCCGTCTGTATTTATCCATATTTATTTAACTGATAATTGCGCACTCATACTTTGATGTCTGTTGTGTTTTAGCTATTTAAGCTGGCAAATATTACATAATAATACATTCACTGGTATGTTGACATATGTCGTTATTTAAAGAAATGTCATCCTGTTTTTTTAATTTCCCATGCTGTCCATCTGCTCAGCTGCTGGACTACAATTCATGAAAGACAGCACGGAGAGTCACATAAAAGAAGCACAATTTTCTGTATTTATCCACTTTTAAAAATAAATGCAGACAGAAAACACATTGTTTTCTGTCTGTATTTATCTGTAAAAATCCGTAAAAATGGAAAACAGGGAGCCTTAATCTTGACTTAGTGGAGCAGAACTTTGACTATCTTGAGAACTGTCTCTAGCTATTTCAGCTGCAATAGTAGTTTCTTGTTCAATCTCTTCATTCAACATTTGTAGATAATTTGGAAAAATTGTACATTCAATGCTATCTTTACATGCATTAAAAGAATCTTCATAGCAGTCAAAATCTCCAAGTAATTCCATTTCAGTACACCAAGGCTTGAAGAGTTGCTGAAGTGCTAAATAGAAAAATTCCATTTTATCTGGAGTATCACAACTGAGTTTACTGTGATTAATAAGATTTCCTTTGGCATGTTTTACCAAACATCCATCACATCCAATTACGGCATATTTTTCTTCATTCATATTTTCTGTAACATTTCGCTTAAAACTATAATGTTGCAGTACTTCATAGAGACATATGTTTTCCAGATGTGGACTCCTTTTGGGATAGTAAGTATCCAACATATTTGTTTTAACAATATCTGTACTTTCCCGCTCATTCAAAGCTAAGTATTCAATTTCTTGCAGAGATTTCAAAACTCGATTTCATGTTGCAGCAAGACCTAGACTTACCCAAATGATTCCTCTTGACTTTGCATACAAACTTGCAGATGTCAACCGATCCGAACATTCGTAGGGTCCAATCTCCCGATGGGAAAGCATCTTCAAACTAAAGCTGTACAATTTATTACTAAGAGTCTTCTCTTGTGAAATTTCTTCCCACATTTCTTTCAACTCTGTCTTTTCAGATTTGGTTATATATGAGGTAACATAATGAGCAACAGCAATCGAATTATCTGCAACATATTGGATATCCATGTTTGCATTCCACATTGTCAAAATCACTGGTTTGTAGTCATTAATATACTTTGAATCTTCACTTCTTTTTATGTTGCAAGTATTCTTCAGAGATTTTCAAGTTATAGTATGTCTTACTGCTGACATGAAACTGTTGACTCTTCCTTTTGAAACTACTGGACGTGGGAATCCAAAACGACATTTTGTATAAACTTTTCCCTTTGATCTGTATTTCCGCCGACAATACATTCCACATCGATGACTTTGAAACCATAAAACTTGTTGTCTTAAGCTGTTTTCTCCTCCTTTTTTTGGAATGGCACAGGTAACATAGTCTTCAATGAAAGACAAAACAGTTTAATCAGAATCAGTTCCAATTTTAGGTGCATTCTTGATCCATAATAACATGTGTATATGAGGAGCATCTCTGGCTTGGTACTCCTTTCTCCAAAAGAAATCAGTTACTTCTCCAAGTGGTGTTTTTTTTTTATTACAGATAAAAGACATCATAGCTTGAAACCTATGATTAAAATATCTGCACACATTTGCGGGATCCAAGGAACACAGTTCTCCAGCTGTCTTCAATTCAATGTTTTTTACATTTGAATTTGCTTCTCGTAGAAATTCAAGTAAATCGTCCCATGCGTATTCAGCACAGCTAAGCGTAACAAACCATGTAGGGGTTCCTACATTTCTTAACATACATTTAAGTTCTCCGTAATGACGATACCAATACTCATTAGTACCACGTTGACACGCCATCAAATTAATTAACTGAGATTCTAAATGATCATCTCTTTGTTGAACTTTGTCCAAGAATTCCTTTGCAGAAACATGTGTAAGATGAACTCCTGTTTTTAATATGTGGTTAACTGCAGAAGAAAGTCCAGACAAGTCACTTTCAAACAGAAGATGAAATAAATATGGAACACACTGTCGAAATCTTGGATCTTCTGAGTACAATCTTGTCGTACGATATTCTGAAGCTGGAATCTGTACTGGTCGTTCATCATATTGTCCACCTTTTCCAGTGGGGAAGAGCTGTGGAAAACAACGAGCTTCTAAACTTTTTTCCCAAACACTCATGGGAGTTCCCTTCGCTTTCTTCATTTGGAATAATTCAATAGTGTTTCCAATCACTTCTTTTGAATGTAGAGGATGTATACTATAATGTTCGTAAATTTCTTTACTCCTGGAGTTGTACACTTTTTCAATTTGGCCAGTTGAAATTTCTATATCATCTTCTAAAGATATTTCTTGTTCTTCCACATATACATTTTTATAATAAATATTGTTTTGTATAAGATATAATGTAGCCTTTTGAAGTTTGGTGACATCTACTAACTCTTGCCATATTTTTCGACTCTTTGTTGGTACACCATTTACTAGAATAACTACAGGTTCACTTTCCTTTCTACACCAACAGTTTCAATATTTTTCTTAAAATCTAAAGGTAAATACACAACTCTTCCTTTTAAACCTCTTTGTAAATCTGTTGGATGCAGCTTACCTGTTTTAGGCTCCATACGAACTATAGCCTGAAATGGGTGCACAGATTGCATAAGAATGGACTCATACGTATTTAAATCTACCAGTTCTGGAGGAATAGCTACCAACTCTAGGTTATTATGTACAGCTCTAGCTGGCATTTTGTTCTCTTCTAATTTGCTGTAACAATATTTACAAATACGTTGATCACTACCCAAATCAAAACGACCTTCCACCAACAAATAAGCACCAAATTGCTCCCACTTATCATTGTTTTTCTTTTCACTTTTTAAATACACATCAACATTCCTAGTTTGACTTCTATAGTGAGCACGTCGACAACAAATACAAACATAGTTTGGTTTTTCACAAGAAAGTACCTTAATCTTTGTAATTTCTTCTGCAAACTTCTCACTAGTACTATCTTCCACCTCTTCTTCAAGACCTACACTTATGAAACTCTCACTTTCTCTACACTCCTCTTGAGGACCAAAGCAACAAAACTGTATATCAACACAAAGTTTTTTTACATCCAATACTGAACCATGCAAAAGAGCTGTGTTTATTTTACTTAAAGATAATGCAGGACTTTTTACATAGTACAATCTTCTTACTAACTTCCGCATTTCTGAGTGATGTACTGCTAACATTCTTAAATGATGAAAAGTACTTCAACACACTTTGCTAGAAAGACAAGCCAGAGAATGACCCTGCAAGTTACTATATTTTCTCACTTTACAAGGATCTAGTCCTTGCAACATCTTAATCTTCTGTTTAACACTTTTTTCCATAATCTCGTAAAAAAATTCGTAATACATCAATAGATTCCTGTTGTATACTACAAATACTACTACAATCCCACTTATACACTGGAGCTTGTGTACGTCTCCCTTGAACTTCTTCAGCTATTACTTCTTCCACATTTCCAGGAACCATCTTTTCTTTTTCAATTGGACAACCGTTTTTAACCTCATAACAACGACCCCTGGTATCAACTGCATGAACTAATGTAGTTTGTTGAAAATAGCTTTCTTCATTAAAAAAAGGTTCAGTACTAGAAGTGTGCTTCCATTCACCCGAATTATTTTTGTAAAAGTTAGTTTTATTAACCAGTCTTTTTCTTTTACTTTTCTCCTTCATAAAGTGCATTGTTTTATTCCATGTTTTCATTCTCTTCAATACCAATATAAACAATCTTCTTTTCAATTCAAAAGCCTTTTCGACTAAACTTTCAATCTGTTGATTTTTCTTGTAAAATGCTGATCTTCTTTTACATTTTTTGCAATCTTTCAAAATTTTGTAGTACTCTACTTTTATACATTGTCTTTCTAATGTCTTTATATTCTTTCATCCTTCTTTCAACATAGATTGTTTTCCCAAAACCCGATTTTTCATTTATATCTCCTTTTTTCGTTTCCTTCTGAATGGTTGTACTACTTTCCTTTCTCTTTTCCTCATTTTCAAAATCGATTACTTTTTAAAAACACTTTTAACAAATTCTTTTGTTCTCTTACCAGAAGACTTTTTCTTCAACGTCACATGTTGTACTTCATCTACTTTCTGCTTTTCTCAATCCTTTAAATAGTTCTGTTTTCTTTGTTGTCTTTTCTTTTGAACTTTTCTTGTCATACTGAATATTTCTTAATAATTATGGAGAATTAAAAAAAAAAAGTGTATTATCTTTCTAAAAAATATTTAATATTATTAAAATAATTATATACAAATATTGTCATCTATAAATAAAGAAATACATTGAGTAATGCCAAGGTGAATAGATAATTCTACAACTGCAAGGGTGGCACGTAACTAGTGCCTGGGTGATTGCATGACTAAAGGGGTAATATCTGGAGGATTACTGCAGTACATAGCAAATCAGTGGGTGATTTTATAACTGCATGAGTACTGCTTGGGTGATTGCAGGAGTACTGAGGGAATGCCTGAGTGATTGGAGGAGTGCAAAGGTAGTGCCTGGGTGAATTTATAAGTGCATTAGTACTGGCTGAGTGATTACATAAGTACAAGGGTAATACCTGCATGATTGAAGGAGTGCAAGGGTAGTACCTGAGAGATTATATAAGTTCATGGATAGTGGCTGGGTGATTGAAAGAGTGCATAGGTAATACCTGGGTGAATGCATGAGTGCATAGGTAGTGCCTGGGTGGTTTCATGAGTGCAGCGGTAATAACCTGGGTAATTTCAACAGTGCATATGTAGTGCCTGGATCATTTGAAGACTGCATAGGTAGTACTTGGGTGTTTTTATAACTGCATGAGTGTTGGGCCTAGCCAAATACAAAGCAGCACACTATTGCATGACTCAACCATAAGTCTCTCCATATTGTTAAAAGCATGCAGACATACGTCTCTACCTTTTCAAATACTCATCATATCTAAAAGAAATATGTATACAATTTTTCTGAAATATAGCGAAACCTAGAAACTGAGACATGTAATAGATCTGCCTGAGTGATTGCATAACTCCATGCATAGCGCTTCGATGATTGTATGACTCCAAAGGTAGTCACTAGGTAATTGCAGGAGAAGATGGATATTGACTGGCTTATTCATCAGTGCATATATACAGGTTGAGTGCATGGATAAGTGTATCAATAGCACCTGAAGGCATAGATGAGTCATGGAGTAGTGCCTAGGTGAATAGATAACTACAACAGTAGGACCTGGATGATTCTCTGACTGCAAGGGTAGTGTGTGGGTTATTACATGACTGCATAGGTAGACACTGCATGATTCTATGACTGCAAAGGCACTACATAAGTAGTGCCTGTGTGATTCCATGACTACAGGAGTAACATCTGGGGGATTACTGGAGTACATCGCAAGTGAGTGAGTGTTTTTATAACTGCATGAGTACTGCTTCAGTGATTGCAAGAGTAATAAGGTAGTGCCTGAGTGAATAAATGAGTGCAAAGGTAGTGCCTGAGTGATTTCATAACAGTATGACTACTAGCTGAGTGATTACATAAGTACAAGGGTAGTGTCTACGTGATTGAAGGAGTGCAACGTTAGTGCTTGACTTATTATATAAGTGCATATGTAGTGGCTACATGATTCAAACACTGCATGGGTAATACCTTGGTGATTGCATGAATGCATAGGTAGTGCCTGGATGTTTGCTTGAGTGCAGGACTAAAGCCTGAGTCATTGCACCAGTGAATATGTGGTAACTGGATCATTGGAAGACTGCATGGGTAGCACTTGGGTGTTTTTATTACTGCATGAGTGTTGGGCCTAGCCAAATATAAAGCAGCAGACTATTACATGACTCAACTATACGTCTCTGAATATTGTTAAAAGCATGCATACATATGTCACTACGTTTTCAAATCATCATATCTAAAAGAAATATGTATGCAATATTTCTGAAATATAGTGAAACTTACAACTGAAACATGTAATAGATCTGCCTGAGTGATTGCATAGCTTCATGGGTAGTGCTTGGGTGATGGATGCGTGCAAGGGGAGTCACTGGGTAATTGTAGGAGAAGATAGATAGTGACTGGCTAATTGCATGAGTGCACACATAAACATTGAGTGTATGGATTAGTATATGAATAGCACCTAAAGGTACAGATGACTCATTGAGTAGTGCCTAGGTGAATAGATGAGTGCAACAGTAGGACCTAGATGATTCTACAACTGCAAGGGTAGTGCCTGGGTATTACATGAGTGCATAGGTACAACCTGCATGATTGCATGACTGCAGGAATAGTACATAAGTAGTGCCTGGGTGATTGCATGACTGCAGGGGTAATATCTACAGGATTACTGGAGTACATAGGAAGTGAGTGGGTGATTTTATAAGTCCATGAGTACTGCCTGGGTGATTACAGAAGTAGTAAGGTACTGCCTGAGTGATTACAGGAGTGCAAAGGTAGTGCCTGGGTGATTTTATAAGTGCATGAGTATTGCCTGAGTGATTACATAAGTACATGAGTGATTGAGAGAGTGCAAGGATAGTGCCTGGGTGATTGAAGCACTGTATAGCTAATGCATTGGTGATTGCATGAGTAACGTCTGGAGGATTAAAGTAGTACATAGGTAACGCCTGGGTGACTGCATGACTAAAGGAGTAATATCTGGTGATTTACATGACTACATAGAAAGTGACTGGGTGATTTTATAAGAGCACGGGTAATTCTTGGGTGATTTCAGAACTACTGAGATAACGCCTGAGTGAATAAATGAGTGTAAAGGTAATGCCTGAGTAATTTCATAATACCATAACTACTGGCTGAGTGATTACATAAGTACAAGACTAGTGCCTCTGTGATTGAAAGAGTACATCGTTAATGTCTGAGTGATTATATAAGTGCATGAGCAGTGGCTACATGATTCAAAGAGTGCATGGGTAATACCTTGGTGGTTGCAGGAGTGCATAGCTAGTGCTTGGGTGATTGCATGAGTGCAGGGGTAATATCTGGGGGATTACTGGAGTACATAGGAAGTGAGTGGGTGATGTTATAAGTCCATGAGTACTGCCTGGGTGATTACAAAAGTACTAAGGTACTGCCTGAGTGATTACAGGAGGGCAAAGGTAGTGCCTGGGTGATTTTATACGTGCATGAGTATTGCCTGAGTGATTACATAAGTACAAGAGTAGTGCCTCCGTGATTGAAAGAGTGCAAGGATAGTGCCTGTGTGATTGAAGCACTGTATAGCTAATGCATTGGTGATTGCATGAGTACAGAGGTAACGTCTGGGGGATTAAAGGAGTACATAGGTAACGCCTGGGTGACTGCATGACTACAGGAGTAATATCTGGTGATTTACATGACTACATAGAAAGTGACTGGGTGATTTTATAAGAGCATGGGCACTTCTTGGGTGATTTCAGAACTACTGAGATAACGCCTGAGTGAATAAATTAACCCTGGGCGTAGTTTGCGTAGTAGCACTACGCGTAGTACACTTTGAACTACGCTCAGCTACGCAAATTGCGTAGCTGTGTGCTTGTCTGCACTGTGCAATAATTGCAAACAGCATCTTGCACAGTGCAAGTTATGATAAAATAAGTATCTCTGTCTTTATATACTAAAATACATATAGTCATTTCACAAAAGTGGAAACGATAAATTAACAAGCAGTGAGAGAGGTGATGATTTTGGGATCCTCCCTAACCTAGGGAGAGAACCAAGCAGATGCCTCGAAAACAAAAAGCACATCTTGTTGAACGATTCGGTGGTGGTCCCATCCTCTTAGGACCACCCCAAGCACAGTTATTGGCAAAAATACAATCCCAAGCAAAGGCCCTGCAAAGCATTATGGGACGAGATTAGCAGTGGGCAGTGAATATTATAGTATCCAATATCAAAATAATTCTACAAAGAGCTGCAGTTCAACTAGTCGTTACTAGATGTCCCTCACGAGTCAAATGCAAAAGCATTGAAATTATTATTACATCAAGCTGCAGTTCCACTAGTCGTTACTAGATGTCCCTCACGAGTCAAATGCAAAAGCTTCATGAAAGGGTTTCAATGCTTTTGCATTTGACTCGTGAGGGACATCTAGTAACGACTAGTGGAACTGCAGCTTGATTTAATAATAATTTCAATGCTTTTGCATTTGACTCGTGAGGGACATCTAGTAACGACTAGTTGAACTGCAGCTCTTTGTAGAATTATTTTGATATTGGACACTATAATATTCACTGCCCACTGCTAATCTCGTCCCATAATGCTTTGCAGGGCCTTTGGTTGGGATTGTATTTTTGCCCATAACTGTGCTTGGGGTGGTCCTAGGAGGAAGGGACCACCACTGAATAGTTCAGCATGATATGCTCTTTGTGTTCAAGGCATCTGCTTGGTCCTCCCCCTAGGTTAGGGGGGACCCCAAAATCATCACCTCTCTCATTGCCTAATATTTTCATTCTCAAAGTTCACTTTTGTGAGTTGGTTATATTCTTTTTAGCATGTAAAATTGCTTTATCAAAGCATTTGTAGGTGTTGATGATTTTGATGCTATGTGTTTTAGCACAGTTTTTCCACTATGCTATGTGCAATTTGCATAGTAGTGCAAACTATGCATGCTCCGTGAGCGTAGCGTAGTACTATGCCCAGGGTTAGAATAAATGAGTGCAAAGGTAGTGCCTGGGTAATTTCATAATACCATGACTACTGGCTGAGTGATTACATAAGTACAAGGTTAGTGCCTCTGTGATTGAAAGAGTACAACGTTAGTGCCTGAGTGATTATATAAGTGCATGAGCAGTGGCTACATGATTCAAAGAGTGCATGGGTAATACCTTGGTGATTGCATGAGTGCATAGGTAGTGCCTGGATGTTTGCATGAGTGCAGGAGTAATGCCTGAGTGATTACAGCACTGCATATGTAGTGACTGGATCATTGGAAGACTGCATGGGTAGTTCTTGGGTGTTTTTATAACTACATGAGTGTTGGGCCTAGCCAAATATAACACAGCAGACTATTACATGACTCAACTATAAGTCTCTCCATATTGTTAAAGGCTTGCATACATATGTCTCTACGTTTTCAAATCATCATATCTAAAAGAAATATGTATGCAATATTTCTGAAATATAGTGAAACTTACAACTGAAACATGTAATAGCTCTGCCTGAGTGATTTCATAGCTTCATGGGTAGTGCTTGGGTGATGTATGGTGCAAGGGGAGTCACTGGGTAATTGTAGGAGAAGATAGATAGTGACTGGCTAATTGTATGAGTGCACACATAAACATTGAGTGTATGGATTAGTATATGAATAGCACCTAAAGGTACAGATGAGTCATTGAGTAGTGCCTAGGTGAATAGATGAGTGCAACAGTAGGACCTAGATGATTCTACAACTGCAAGGGTAGTGCCTGGGTTATTACATGAGTGCATTGGTACAACCTGCATGATTGCATTACTGCAGGAATAGTACGTAAGTAGTGCCTTGGTGATTGCATGACTACAGGGGTAATATCTAAAGGATTACTGGAGTACATAGGAAGTAAGTGGGTGATTTTATAAGTCCATGAGTACTGCCTGGGTGATTACAGAAGTAGTAAGGTACTGCCTGAGTAATTACAGGAGTGCAAAGGTAGTGCCTGGGTGATTTTATAAGTGCATGAGTATTGCCTGAGTGATTACATAAGTACAAGAGTGATTGAGAGAGTACAAGGATAGTGCCTGGGTGATTGAAGCACTGTATAGCTAATGCATTGGGGATTGCATGAGTAACATCTGGAGGATTAAAGGAGTACATAGGTAACGCCTGGGTGACTGCATGACTAAAGGAGTAATATCTGGTGATTTACATGACTACATAGAAAGTGACTGGGTGATTTTATAAGAGCACGGGTACTTCTTGGGTGATTTCAGAACTACTGAGATCACGCCTGAGTGAATAAATGAGTGTAAAGGTAATGCCTGAGTAATTTCATAATACCATGACTACTGGCTGAGTAATTACATAAGTACAAGACTAGTGCCTCTGTGATTGAAAGAGTACATCGTTAATGTCTGAGTGATTATATAAGTGCATGAGCAGTGGCTACATGATTCAAAGAGTGCATGGGTAATACCTTGGTGGTTGCAGGAGTGCATAGCTAGTGCTTGGGTGATTGCATGAGTGCAGGGGTAATATCTGGGGGATTACTGGAGTACATAGGAAGTGAGTGGGTGATTTTATAAGTCCATGAGTACTGCCTGGGTGATTACAAAAGTACTAAGGTACTGCCTGAGTGATTACAGGAGGGCAAAGGTAGTGCCTGGGTGATTTTATACGTGCATGAGTATTGCCTGAGTGATTACATAAGTACAAGAGTAGTGCCTCCGTGATTGAAAGAGTGCAAGGATAGTGCCTGTGTGATTGAAGCACTGTATAGCTAATGCATTGGTGATTGCATGAGTACAGAGGTAACGTCTGGGGGATTAAAGAAGTACATAGGTAACGCCTGGGTGACTGCATGACTACAGGAGTAATATCTGGTGATTTACATGACTACATAGAAAGTGACTGGGTGATTTTATAAGAGCATGGGCACTTCTTGGGTGATTTCAGAACTACTGAGATAACGCCTGAGTGAATAAATTAACCCTGGGCGTAGTTTGCGTAGTAGCACTACGCGTAGTACACTTTGAACTACGCTCAGCTATGCAAATTGCGTAGCTGTGTGCTTGTCTGCACTGTGCAATAATTGCAAACAGCATCTTGCACAGTGCAAGTTATGATAAAATAAGTATCTCTGTCTTTATATACTAAAATACATATAGTCATTTCACAAAAGTGGAAACGATAAATTAACAAGCAGTGAGAGAGGTGATGATTTTGGGATCCTCCCTAACCTAGGGAGAGAACCAAGCAGATGCCTCGAAAACAAAAAGCACATCTTGTTGAACGATTCGGTGGTGGTCCCATCCTCTTAGGACCACCCCAAGCACAGTTATTGGCAAAAATACAATCCCAAGCAAAGGCCCTGCAAAGCATTATGGGACGAGATTAGCAGTGGGCAGTGAATATTATAGTATCCAATATCAAAATAATTCTACAAAGAGCTGCAGTTCAACTAGTCGTTACTAGATGACCCTCACGAGTCAAATGCAAAAGCATTGAAATTATTATTAGATCAAGCTGCAGTTCCACTAGTCGTTACTAGATGTCCCTCACGAGTCAAATGCAAAAGCTTCATGAAAGGGTTTCAATGCTTTTGCATTTGACTCGTGAGGACATCTAGTAACGACTAGTGGAACTGCAGCTTGATGTAATAATAATTTCAATGCTTTGCATTTGACTCGTGAGGGACATCTAGTAACGACTAGTTGAACTGCAGCTCTTTGTAGAATTATTTTGATATTGGACACTATAATATTCACTGCCCACTGCTAATCTCGTCCCATAATGCTTTGCAGGGCCTTTGGTTGGGATTGTATTTTTGCCCATAACTGTGCTTGGGGTGGTCCTAGGAGGAAGGGACCACCACTGAATAGTTCAGCATGATATGCTCTTTGTGTTCAAGGCATCTGCTTGGTCCTCCCCTAGGTTAGGGGGACCCAAAAATCATCACCTCTCTCATTGCCTAATATTTTCATTCTCAAAGTTCACTTTTGTGAGTTGGTTATATTCTTTTTAGCATGTAAAATTGCTTTATCAAAGCATTTGTAGGTGTTGATGATTTTGATGCTATGTGTTTTAGCACAGTTTTTCCACTATGCTATGTGCAATTTGCATAGTAGTGCAAACTATGCATGCTCCGTGAGCGTAGCGTAGTACTATGCCCAGGGTTAGAATAAATGAGTTGAAAGGTAGTGCCTGGGTAATTTCATAATACCATGACTACTGGCTGCGTGATTACATAAGTACAAGGTTAGTGCCTCTGTGATTGAAAGAGTACAACGTTAGTGCCTGAGTGATTATATAAGTGCATGAGCAGTGGCTACATGATTCAAAGAGTGCATGGGTAATACCTTGGTGATTGCATGAGTGCATAGGTAGTGCCTGGATGTTTGCATGAGTGCAGGAGTAATGCCTGAGTGATTACAGCACTGCATATGTAGTGACTGGATCATTGGAAGACTGCATGGGTAGTACTTGGGTGTTTTTATAACTACATGAGTGTTGGGCCTAGCCAAATATAACACAGCAGACTATTACATGACTCAACTATAAGTCTCTCCATATTGTTAAAGGCTTGCATACATATGTCTCTACGTTTTCAAATCATCATATCTAAAAGAAATATGTATGCAATATTTCTGAAATATAGTGAAACTTACAACTGAAACATGTAATAGCTCTGCCTGAGTGATTTCATAGCTTCATGGGTAGTGCTTGGGTGATGTATGGTGCAAGGGAGTCACTGGGTAATTGTAGGAGAAGATAGATAGTGACTGGCTAATTGTATGAGTGCACACATAAACATTGAGTGTATGGATTAGTATATGAATAGCACCTAAAGGTACAGATGAGTCATTGAGTAGTGCCTAGGTGAATAGATGAGTGCAACAGTAGGACCTAGATGATTCTACAACTGCAAGGGTAGTGCCTGGGTTATTACATGAGTGCATTGGTACAACCTGCATGATTGCATGACTGCAGGAATAGTACATAAGTAGTGCCTTGGTGATTGCATGACTACAGGGGTAATATCTAAAGGATTACTGGAGTACATAGGAAGTAAGTGGGTGATTTTATAAGTCCATGAGTACTGCCTGGGTGATTACAGAAGTAGTAAGGTACTGCCTGAGTAATTACAGGAGTGCAAAGGTAGTGCCTGGGTGATTTTATAAGTGCATGAGTATTGCCTGAGTGATTACATAAGTACAAGAGTGATTGAGAGAGTACAAGGATAGTGCCTGGGTGATTGAAGCACTGTATAGCTAATGCATTGGGGATTGCATGAGTAACGTCTGGAGGATTAAAGGAGTACATAGGTAACGCCTGGGTGACTGCATGACTAAAGGAGTAATATCTGGTGATTTACATGACTACATAGAAAGTGACTGGGTGATTTTATAAGAGCACGGGTACTTCTTGGGTGATTTCAGAACTACTGAGATCACGCCTGAGTGAATAAATGAGTGTAAAGGTAGTGCCTGGGTAATTTCATAATACCATGACTACTGGCTGAGTGATTACATAAGTACAAGACTAGTGCCTCTGTGAGTGAAAGAGTACCTAGTTAATGCCTGAGTGATTATATAAGTGCATGAGCAGTGGCTACATGATTCAAAGAGTGCATGGGTAATACCTTGGTGGTTGCATGAGTGCATAGCTAGTGCCTGGGTGATTGCATGAGTGCAGGGGTAATGCCTGGGTGATTGCATCAGTGCATATGTACGGCCTGCATCATTGAAAGACTGCATGGATAGTACTTGGGTGTTTTTATAACTACATGAGTGTCGGGCCTAGCCAAATATAAAACAGCAGACTATTATATGACTCAACTATAAGTCTCTCCATATTGTTAAAAGCTTGCATACATATGTCTCTACGTTTTCAAATCATCATATCTAAAAGAAATATGTATACAATATTTCTGAAATATAGTGAAATTTACAACTGAAACATGTAATAGATCTGCCGGAGTGATTGCATAACTTCATGGGTAGTGCTTGGGTGATTGTATGCGTGCAAGGGGAGTCACTGGGTAATTGTAGAAGATAGATAGTGAATAGGTGAATAGCACCTAAAGGTACAGATGACTTATTGAGTAGTGCCTAGGTGAATAGATGGTGCAACAGTAGGACCTAGATGATTCTACAACTGCAAGGGTAGTGCCTGGGGTATTACATGAGTGCAAAGGTACAACCTGCATGATTGCATGACTGCAGGAATAGTACATAAGTAGTGCCTGGGTGATTGCATGACCACAGGGGTAATATCTAAAGGATTACTGGAGTACATAGGAAGTAAGTGGGTGATTTTATAAGTCCATGAGTACTGCCTGGGAGATTACAGAAGTAGTAAGGTACTGCCTGAGTGATTACAGGAGTGCAAAAGTAGTGCCTAGGTGATTTTATAAGTGCACGAGTATTGCCTGAGTGATTACATACGTACAAGAGTAGCGCCTCTGTGATTGAGAGAGTGCAAGGATAGTGCCTGGGTGATTGAAGCACTGTATAGCTAATGCATTGGTGATTGCATGAGTACAGAAGTAACCTCTGGGGGACTACAGAAGTACATAGGTAATGCCTGGGTGGCTGCATGACTACAGGAGTAATATCTGGTGATTTACATAACTACATGCAAAGTGACTGAGTGATTTTATAACTGCATGGGTACTTCTTGGGTGATTTCAGGACTACTGAGGTAACGCCTGAGTGAATAAATGAGTGCAAAGGTAGTGCCTGGGTGATCTCATAACATCATGACTACTAGCTGAGTGATTACATAAGTACAAGGCTAGTGCCTCTGTGATTGAAAGAGTACAACATTAGTGCCTGAGTGATTATATAAGTGCATGAGTAGTGGCTACATGATTCAAAGAGTGCATGGGTAATACCTTGGTGATTGCATGAGTGCATAGCTAGTGCCTGGGTGATTGCATGAGTGCAGGGGTAATGCCTGGTTGATTGCATCAGTGCATATGTACTGCCTGGATCATTGGAAGACTGCATGGGTATTACTAGGGTGTTTTATAACTGCATGAATATTGGGCCTAGCCAAATATAAAACAGCAGACTATTACATGACTCAACTATAAGTCTCTCCATATTGTTAAAAGCTTGCTTACATATGTCTCTACGTTTTCAAATCATTATCATATCTAAAAGAAATATGTATACAATATTTCTGAAATATAGTGAAACTTACAACTGAAACATGTAATAGATCTGCCTCAGTGATTGCATAACTTCATGGGTAGTGCTTGGGTGATTGTATGCGTGCAAGGGCAGTCACTGGGTAATTGTAGGAGAAGATAGATAGTGACTGGCTAATTGCATGAGTGCACACATAAACATTGAATGCACGGATAAGTGTATGAATAGCACCTAAAGGTACAGATGACTCATTGACTAGTGCCTAGGTGAATAGATGAGTGCAACAGTAGGACCTAGATGATTCTACGACTGCAAGGGTAGTGCCTGGGTTATTACCTGAGTGCACAGGTACAGCCTGCATGATTGCATAACCGCAGGAGTAGTACATAACTAGTGCCTGGGTGATTGCATGACTGCAGGGGTAATATCTGCAGGATTACAGGAGTACATAGCAAGTGAGTGGGTGATTTTATAAGTGCATGCGTACTGGCTAAGTGATTGGAGGAGTGCATAGATCCCGAAAAGGAAATTGGAGGAGTGCAAGGGTATTGCCTGGGTGATTGAACCAGTGTATAGCTAATGCATTGGTGATTGCATGAGTTCAGAGGTAATATCTGGGGGACTACAGGAGTGCATAAAAAGTGCCTGGGTGATTTTATAAGTGCATATGTACTACCTGAGTGATTGGAGTAGTACTGCAGTAGTACCTGAGTGATTGGAGGAGTGCAACATCCTAAGTAGTAGCAGAATACTGAAACTGCAGCACAAAAGTCAGGTCTATGACATGGTGTACACTTTTGTACTGCAGCTTCAAAATTCTGTAACTACTCAGGGTGTTTGGCGTACTCAAAATAAAGCATAAAAGCTAAACATGAGTCTGGTATAAATCTCATCATATTCCTGAAACTATACATGCATATATGTCTACTTTTTGAAATCATCATCATATATAACAGAAATAAACAAGTAGACTGAACTTTACATTTCAAAGACACACCTACATTTCTGCAGTGTATTTCACGTGCACCTTTCCCCAGACTCATAGAAAGTAGCCTAATCAGTAATCCCTTCTGCTAACATGTCTTAAAACTCACTTTTGTGCTACACCTTCACCATTCTACGAATATTGGGCCAAGTCAAACATAAAGCAGCAACCTATCACATGTCTCTACCATAACTCTAACCATATTCCTAAAAGCATGCATGCTTCTATCTATACCTATTGCCTAAATCATTACACATATTAGAATACATGTGCAAATAGAAACATAACCACACTCACAAGACCAAAAAAGCCTTAAAACTTGACACACTACACTTAACAATTCAAACACACCTAAATTTATGTGGCAAATGTCTAGTGAACTTTTACACAGACTCTTATAAAGTACCATAATCAATAATTCCTCTCCCAACATATTTTAAACATCACTTTTCTACTACTACTGCTTCACTATTCTAGTAGTAATCAGGTATAGAGCATAGCTAACAGCAAAGCAACACGTCACTTATCTTTCATGAAATTCTCCCCATATTTCTAAAACCATGTATGCATATGTCTGTACCTTTTGCTAGCAGCATCATATATAAAAGTAATACACAGATAAATGTATACCTGTGTTTTATACATCTATCATCTTCAGACACATAACACATACCATAATATATGTGCAAGTAGACACATATCTCAGTCACAACACCATCCATAGCTCAAAACTTCACAGACTACACTTCAATTTTCAAACAGACACTGAAAATATGCGGTATATATGAAAAATAACTTTCCTCACATCATACAAATTACTCTATTAAATAACATCTCTACAAACATCTCAAACCTCACTTTCAGGCTGCTGCTTTACCATTCTACAACTACTTATAGTGTTTAGGGGTGGGCGGAATTTGCGGAATTGGCTTCCGCAAAATTCCGCGAAATGGCAAGAAATCTCCGCGATCACGTGGAATTTCGCGTGCTCGCGGAGATTTTGCTGCGCCCGTTGCCAGAATGAATCCTGCCCTGCATATTTATCCACGAAGATGCCACCGTTTTGTGCAATACCTCTACTCAACTGGAGTACTTTCTACTGGCTAATCAGTAAGTGCTACCTCGTTGGGTAAATGTATAGTGCCTTTCCTACACTGCAGCTGCGTAAAGGACCAGAAGAATTGTCTCCAGTGACCTCGTGTGTCTGTAACTTTGCCACCGCGCCGGAAAGGCGCCGGGGACCTTTGAGTAAGCTGTCCATCATAGTGGGGAAAGGGCGGGAAGACGTTGCATACCGCTAGTGTATGTGGGGCGGGGCCAAACGGGCGGGGCTTCTAGGGCTGTTCACAAGCCTCTTGTTTATAAAGGGTGAGAGCAGGATCTCAGCGGCAGACGAGGAGAAGGAACCTCCTGGTCACAGGAACAACACTAGGACTGCGCTCGAGAAAATCAAGGATGCAAAGACCTCCATCAAGGATTACAGCTAACTTTTCATGGTGGAAATGGGAAGAAGGCACATCTGCTTAACCACGCTCACGAATTCTACACGAGGATTGCGCTCGAGAAAATCAAGGATGCAAAGAAGACCCCCATCAAGGATTACAGCTAATTTTTCACGTTGGAAATGGAGAGAAGGCACATCTGCTTAACCACGCTCACGAATTCTGCACACCTGCCCTGCATTTTTATCCGAGAAGATGCCACCGTTTTGTGCAATACCTCTACTCAACTGGAGTACTTTCTACAGGCTAATCAGTAAGTGCTACCTCGTTGGGTAAATGTATAGTGCCTTGCCTACACTACAGCTGCGTAAAGGTCCAGAAGAATTGTCTCCAGTGACCTTGTGTGTCTATAACTTTGCCACCGCGCCGAAAGCGCCGGGGTCCTTTGATTAAGCTGTCCATGATAGTTTGGAAAGGGCGGGAAGATGTTGCATACCGCTAGTGCATGTGGGGCGGGGCCAAACGGGCGGGCTTCTAGGCCTGTTCACATGCCTCTTGTTTATAAAGGGTCAGAGCACGATCTGAGCAGCAGATGAGGAGGAAGAACCTCCTGGTCACTGGACCTACACGGGGATTGCGCTCGAGAAAATCAAGGATGCAAAGACCTCCATCAGGGATTACAGCTAATGTTTGATGGTAGATATGGGCAGAAAGCACTCCTGCTTAGCCTCGACCTTGCTCACAAATTTTTTGTGCTGATTAATGCGTTACAGAATTTGAGCTTCAACTCGGGCACCTGCTTTATTTAACTCTGTAAGTGCTGCCTGGTGAGGTTTAATTACCTCATGCACCCGAATTCCGTTCCGCCGCGGATCGCGGAAGTTTTGACATTTCCGCGTTCCGCGCGGAACGCGGAAATGCCGAAATTTCGCAAGTTCCGCGAGCGGAACGGAATTTGCCTCCCACCCTTAATAATGTTACACCTACCCAAATACAAAGCAGGAACCCTTCACATGTCTTTACTAAAAGTCTCAGTATGTGATTGTAGTTGTACACACCTCTCTTCAAAATTAAAACATTTTTTCTCATGAATTAAACTAATATGCGTGCAACCTTGACAGAGGTAGCCTCTCTCCAGGTACTATCCACAACATAAACGAGTGAAAATTCACTCGACAACAGGTTGCACAGCGTAAATACACTTTTCACATAATCAAAAAATTATAATCCAGGCAAACAATTTTTGCAAATGTTGTATGTAACACTTTGTATTGTGAACCTTTATACGTTTATACCTTGCTCACAATATGCATAAATGAATCATGTACAACTTCATGAATATGTTAACAAAACACAGTTTCAATCTTCGTACATCAATTGCCAAATGCATTTCGGGATTAGACAATCCCTTCTTCAGGGGCCTCTGTGAAAGATAACATAAAATATTATGGCCTTCAATGTCCTCTATTAGAAATTCAGAGAAATTGGGCAATTGATGTTACGAAGATTGAAACTGTGACTGTGGATAAAGTTTCTGTCTACAACTCAGACTGTTTTGTTAACATATTCATGAAGTTGTACATGATTAATTTATGCATATTGTGAGCAAGGTATAAATGTATAAAGGTTCACAATACAAAGTGTTGCATACAACATTTGCAAAAATTGTTTGCCTGGATTATTATTTTTTGATTATGTGATAAGTGTATTTACGCTGTGCAACCTGTTGTCGAGTGAAGTTTCACTCGTTCATGTTGTTTACTAAAAGTCTCACCATATTCCTAAAAGTGGACATGAATATGTCTGTACCATAACACTATCCAAACCTTAAAAATTCACAGAACAAACTTCCAATTTCAAGCAAACACCAAACATTATGTGGCATATTTCAACTGTACCTCTCTAGAAACTTAAAAAAAGAAGCCTAATCAATAATACCTTATGTCAACATCTTTCAAACCACACTATTATGCTGCATCTTCACCATTCCACTACAACTCACAGTCTTGAGCCTACCACATGAAAAGCAACAACAACTCTTTGTTATACATCATGCACCTTCAAATGTATAAGACATATGAAAATACATATACAAGTAGAGACATACTTGAGACAGAAGTCCATGCACACCTTAAAACTTGACAGACTCCACCTCCAATTTTAAAGCAACAGCTAAAATTATGCGTTATACTACAAATGTACATATCCACACACTAAAACAAACTATCATAATCACTAATCCATCTTCCAATATACACATATTACTATACAGAATCTATATCAAACAACATTTAACTACAATAAAACAAACTACAATACACATCTCTACATTTAATAATATATTTCAAATATCACAGTTCATCAATAGTTTTTAATGATTAAAAATAAACCTAATACATAATACACCTCACAAATTTATAACTCACCTTCCAAATTGATTTGTAGAATTTAAAATATCACAAACTCATAAATGATTTTCTCATGCACACAATCAATGTAATGCACCACTCTCAGCAAGGTAAAACCAGTAATGGTAAACTTTCCCTCTCTTTCTCCACACAAACACATGTAAGTAACAAATCACATAGCTTCCTACATTATTTCAAATTATAAAACACATTTCTATTGGTTAGACATATTAACCCTTACCAACTGACTTCTAAAAGTGCCCAAACTGGTTCTGGAATTTTTTGGAGTCGCGACTCCACCGTGCACCAACGCGATGGAGCCGCGAATCCATACGGGAGTTCAAAAATATATTTCAAATAAAAATACCACTATTTTTAAAGAACACAACACTTCTAAAGATAGTACTGACTTGGGAAATCTTACTTTAATAAGATATCACTTATATATAAATTACAATTTCACATTTTAAGTCCACAGTTAAGTTTCAACCCTTCCCCCATTCTGCTTAATGCCAGTTTCCATAGTAACAGTTCATGGAACATTCAACTGAACTGACAGGTTACAAGTTCACCATATTTTCAAGTTCAGCACGCAAGGTTACAAATGCAAACAGCAGTTGTGGTTGACGTATGCAAAATATGACCTTATCCTATCTACTGTACCTTTCAAACATTTTTTACTAACCAATAAGAAACATGCTTTTTAAAGAAAGTAACATGCACCCTATTTTTGAATGTACAATGTTCTTAAACAGCCAATCAATTCTCTACTTTTTAAAAAACAGCATCTTGTCCACCATTTTAGATACCTCTCATTCTATCAACTGACTACCTCAGCTACAAACATCTTTTCATTACTTCTAGACATCCCTTCAAGATGCTTACAGTATGGATTGTTGGGCACAACTATGTTTTCTGGTGCAAAAGGTATGCTGAACGCAGAGGTATTGACAAAGACCTAGCTTTGCAAAATGTGGATATTAAATGGATTGCACAGAGAGGATTAAAGTGGCACCAATTGATGCCTTTGGTTAAAACCTTTTTGCATCTCCAACACCCTGACCTCATGATTGTGCACTGTGGTGGCAATGACCTGGGCACATTGACTGGGGTAGGTCTGGAAATGCTAATGAAGGACACTTTTGCACAATTGATGTTGCTTTTACCTCAAACTGTCTTTGTATACTCTAATATATGCCAAAGACAGAAATGGAAGTGGTCAAATCAATTCTGTCCACAGATTGGGAAAGCTAGAAAGGATGTCAATAAAGCTGTTACTGCTTACCTCAGAGACCATAAGATGGGCTCCATCTATAACAACAATCTACGTTTTGATATGGATGACGGGAAACGGCCTTAATAACGAAATTGTAACAACGAGTGGGTTTAACAACGAATCCTAAACAACTACCTGTACCTAAACCATGACCTCCTAAACCACTACTGTACCTGAACCACGACCTCCTAAACCAATAATTATAATTATATATATTTTTATATGTTTTCGCTTACTGTTTTCAATTTTGTAAAAAGGTTAAAGATAATATTTTTATTAAATTGATTTGTACATTTCCTTAATATATTTTATGTTTTCGTTATAATAGACTTTGTTTTAATTAACCTTGTGAGGCCAGTAGATGGCACTGTAGGTTTGTTTTTCAATGATGCAATGATGACCTGTGCTCAGTGCGAATGTTCTATGTTCTAGGTGGTTGGCCGTTTTTTATATGTTTTATTCGAGTGAATTCTTATTGAAAAGGAAAATATGTTCTGGAATCCGATATTTGTTAAATTTTATTTTCTGTCAGAACTTGTTTTTTTAATAATTGCTTTAAATAGTGCATTTTAAGTAATTTTAACCTTTGTCATACAGCCATTTTAATAAGCATTCGAGTGTGTCAATACTGTAAAAACAGATGATGGACCTATATTTCACAGTTTTCTACCGTCCATTACTGTCTCTTTCTAAGTTCATCTGTATTTTTAATAAACAATGATATGATTGCTAATTTCAAGATTATTTACTAAAAATACTTTTAATTAGAAGTGTTTAATTTAATTACATTTTTTTTCGTATTTCAATCGTGCATTGTTTTGAATGTAGTGGTAGATTCCAACAATATGGCAATAGACTAATTTTCGTGGTTCAAGTAAGTCGTGGTTGAATACATAGTGGTTAGGATTTTTTCGTTGTTTAGCCTTCGTGGTTTAGGCACTCGTTATAAAGTGGTAGTTGTTTAATCATATATTCATGGATGACATCTACAGAAGTGATGGAGTACACTTCACAGATCAAGGAAACAGAGCCTTTCTCAACAACCTAAAGCTGTGCATCCGCACTTACATGTAGCTAAAACAAACTCATAATGAAAACAAGGGCTCTTTTTAGAGCCACCCTATAACATAGTAGTGAATATAATTTTTTTGTTACACATACATATTTTTTTTAAATTTTTTGTGGATTTGCGCACCCGGCGTGAATCTGCAAAAGCAGGAATTCAATGTACTGCAACACAATACACTTTTCTAGTTTAACTATTAATTTTTGATTTTATATATTTTTAACAACTCTATACATTGTAATCTTGTCATTAACTGCAACCCCAGTAACTCTTTAAAACAACTTCACAAATAAAACGCTACCTTCTAAATTATTGGGGTGGGCGGAATTTGCGTAGTCGCGCTACGCAAAGCTCCGCGAAACGGTAAAAAATCTCCACGAGCACGCAAAAGTTCCGCGAACACGCGGAATTGCTTGTTCCGCCCGTTCGTGGTGCTTTTTTCCTGTTCGCGAACGCTGTTTGCGTGCTCGGGGAGAAATATCTTGCGAACACGCATTTTGAAAGCGCGAACAAGCAAAGAATCCCGCGAAGCCGTGGATCGCAGAATTTTTGGTAATTCCGCGTTCTCAGCGGAACGTGAAATTACCCCAATTCCACAAATTCCGCGAGCGGAACGGAATTTACCGCCCAGGCCTACTAAATTATATACTACTTAATTATTTATTTAAGGCGAATTTGCGAATCCAACGCGATGTTACATGGAGGCCGCGCTGAGAGCCGCGTTTGGGGTTGTGACTCCAAACTCAAAAGAAAAAAAAAACGCCCCACTTCCATTATTCGGTATTCGCCCCGGGGACCCCATCCCCCGGGGCCTTCCAGCAGTTATTATTTTAAAAAAATAAGGAGGGGACAGCGTGGCCCCCCTCCTCAGGCCAATAATGGCCCGGGCACCCCATCCCCCTGGGCCTGGCCTCTTTGATGGGGACCGTGGGGGGAGCCCCAATGCCCCCACGGTCCCAGCCGGCTCCCTGCCTCCTGCGGGAGCCGGCATTGCTTTTGGGCAAGGGGAGCTGCTAAAATGCAGCTCCCCTTGCCCAAAAGCAATTCTGCTTTGCTTCGTTGAAGCGAGAGCAGGTTTCCTGCTCTCGCTTCAACTAACCAAAGCAGTGTTTGCTATGACAGGGTGGGAGCCGTGCTCCCACCCTGTCAGAGCAAACAGCGATGTCCCGGGGTTGGGCACCCCGGGACATTGCAGGAGCCAGCCCTGGGGGGTGGCGGCCCCCAGGGCCATCATGGGCTCCAGAAGGGGGGCCGGGCGGCCCCCATCCCTTCGTGAAAATAGCCCCAGGGAGGTGGTGGTCCCTGGGGTCTGCAATGGACCCCTGTATTTACAGATTCAATGCCCCGGGGAGGTGGGGGTCCCTGGGGCAGTGTGGGGGGGCTCAAGACCCCCACACTGATTATTTATCAAAGCCCAGGGGAGGTGGCGGTCCCCGGGGCTTGGGGGGGCCTGCGAGGCCCCCACCCTATTTTAACTGGGGAAGTGGCGGTCCCCAGGGCTTGTGGGGGGCCCGTGAGGCCCCCCTGCCCTTATAAAAATAAAGCCCTGGGGAGGTGGCAGTCCCCGGGGCTGCAGGGGCCCCCACGGGCCCCACTATATAATAACACATTGCCCCCGGGACCTGGCCCACCTGGGGGCTTTAGGAAAACGAAGTACAGGAGACCGTGCTTCGTTTTTTTAAAATTTTCTCAGCGGGATTTGCGCACCAAGCGCGACTTCCGCTGAAAAAACAAAAAAAATGATTTATTTGGCCCTGGGGGTCCCTGTGGAACCCATTGACCAGACCTAGGGGGTCAAGGTGTTTCTACCCTCACCCCTTGCCTACATTTACAAAATTTTTCAACCTTTTTGATGTGACTCCGTTCTACTGAGTCACAAAATGGCTGCCAACACACTCTGGTTTAGAGTGTTGGCAGCCAATAAGAGTGAAGCTCGTGCTCGGGAGGTTTCGCTACTCCTCCACGGTGCTCAGATATCGATATTTTTATTTTTTGAATTTCTCAGGAACTACTGAACAGATTTCCACCATTTAAAAAAAAGGTCGCTTTCTGAACCAAGAGCTACCTTTTTGCCAAATTTGATGTAATTCCGTTCAGCAGTTCGGGCTGTAGCCTGTTCCAAAATTCCTATGGAAATTAACATGGGGAAAACGCGTTTTGGGACCCCCCTTTGTTCTCCGCCCCTGCTTGACGAATCGCTCCCAAACTTTCAAGACAAGAGCTGAGCTGAGTGAATCATTAATTTGGAAAATTCCGCGAAGATTCGTCAAACGGCACCAAAGATATTGGCAATAGAAAAAACGCTTTTTGAAGAGAAACAAGGTCCTAACTATAACTACCTACTGGTATATATATATATATTATCTACTGGCGGTCGCCAGTAGATAGTTATAGTTAGGACCTATTTTCCATAGGAAATCCGCAACATTCTATTTGAAATAACTTTGGCGCCGGTTGACGAATCTTCGCGAAATTGTCAAAACTCGTGGGGCGCTCCGGTCCGCTCCTATCCTGAAAGTTTCGGGGTGATTCGGCAAGCGGGGGCCGAGAAAAAAGGGGGGTTCCAAAACGTGTTTTCCCCATGCAATTTTCCATAGGAACCTTTCATCGCAGCTACAGCCCGAACTGCTGAACGGAATTACACCAAATTTGGCAAAAAGGTAGCCCTTGGTTCAGAGTCGTGCCTTTTGCTTAAATGGTGTAAATCCGTTCAGTAGTTCCTGAGAAAATCAAAAGTAAAATCACATATATATCTATGGCCGCTTAGGGTCCGCGTACCCTCCCGATCACGAGCTGCATGCTAATTGGCTGTGAAGTGGCTGTCAACACTCCAAATCAGGAAGTGTTGGCAGCCATTTTGTCCCTCGGTAGAACCGAGGCACAAAACAAGTGCGCAAAACGCAAAAAGGGGGCAGGGTAGAAACACCCTGACCCCCTAGGTCTGCTCAGGGGGTCCCACACGGACCCCCTGGGGGCGAAAAAAGCATTTATTTAAAAAAAAAAAATCAGCGGGATGCGCTTAGGGTGCGCGGATCCCGCCGTGATTAAGAAAAAAAATCAAAGCGTGGTCTTCCGCGCTTCGAGGCTATTTTGCCCCTGGGTGGGCCAAGTCCCGGGGGCATGAGGGGGTTGATTTAGATTTTATAGGGGGGCCTCTAAGGCTCCCCAAGCCCCGGGGACCACCACCCCCCGGGGCTTTAAAAGAAAAATGGTGCGGGAGGGCTCTCCGCCCCCCCACACGCCCCGGGGACCGCCACCTCCCCGGGGCAGTTAGAAAAGAAATGTGGGGGTCCGTTTCGGACCCCCGAAGCCCCGGGGACCACCACCTCCCCGGGGCTTTACTAATGAAGGGAGGGGGGGCCGCGCGGCCCTCCTCCTGGAGCCCTCCATGGCCCTGGGGACCGCCACTCCCCAGGGCCGGCTCCTGCAGTGTCCCAGGGTGCCTACCCCCGGGACACTGCTGTTTGCAATGGCAGGACGGGAGCCGCGCGGCTCCCGTCCTGTCATTGCAAACTTGCTACTTCATTGAAGCGAGAGCAGGGAAACCTGCTCTTGCTTCAATGAAGCAAAGCAGATTGCTTTTCCATAAGGGGAGCTGCATGTCAGCAGCTCCCTTATGGAAAAGCAATGCCGGCTCCCGCAGGACGCGGGGAGCCGGCGGGACCGTGCGGGGATTGGGGACCCCCCCACGGTCCCCAACGAGTGGCCAGGCCCCGGGGGATGGGGTCCCCAGGGCCATTAGTGGCCCGGGAGGGGGGCCACGCAGCCCCCCTCCCAAAAAAAGGAATTATTAAAAAAACAAAAAAAAACGTAAAGGCCGGCCCCGGGGGATGGGGTCCCCGGGGCCTTAAATGGCCTGAGGAGGGGGGCAACGCAGCCCCCCTCCAAATATTTAAATAAAACAAAAAAGAGGGCATGCCCCGGGGGATGGGGTCCCCGGGGCCAATAGAGGCCCAGGGAAGGGGGCCCACGCGGCCCCTTCCCGTTTTTTTTTATTTAAAAAAAAAAAGAAAATCCTCAGGCCCCGGGGGATGGGGTCCCCGGGGCCAAAAGTGGCCGAGGGAAGGGGGCCACGCAGCCCCCCTCCCATACAAAAAAAAAGACCGGCATCGTGCCGGAGGCCCCGCCCCCTCCCTGCAGCAGTCTGCAAACGCACCCCCTGGCGCGTTTTAAGAAGGGGAAGTAATTCCCCTTGAATACTGGGGGTCCCTGGGGGCCAACTAGCCCACCAGGAACCTCCAGTATGCGCCAGGGAGCTGCGTTGCAGAGAGGTGTACAGAGGCCACGCCCCTTTTTACACCTCTCTGCAACGTAGCTCTGTGGCGCTTCTTGGAGGTACATGGTGGGCTAGTTGGACTCCAGGGACCCTCAGGATTCAAGGGGACTTAATCCCCCAACTTAAAACGCGCCACGGGGCGCGTTTGCACAGTGGTGAAGGGAGGGGCGGGGCTTGAGGTGACATGTGTGCAAACAGGCCCCGTGGCGTGTTTTAAGTTGGGAGATTAAGTCCCCTTCAATCCTGAGGGTCCCTGAGTCCAACTAGCCCACCAGGTACCTTCAGTAAGCACAACAGAGTTGCGTTGCAGAGAGGTGAAAAAAGGTGCGTGGCCTTGGAACGCCTCTCTGCAACTCAGCTCTGTGGTCCTAACTGTAGGTACCTGGGGGGCTAGTTGGGCCCCAGGGACACTCAGGATTCAAGGGGACTTAATCCTGCAACTTAAAACGTGCCACGGGGCGCGTTTGCACACATGTCACCTCAGGCACCCCCTCCCTTCACCACTGTGCAAACGCGCCCTGTAGCGCGTTTTAAGAGGTAGTTTTAATCCCCCTGCCCTATTATGTACTAGGGACTTACAGAGGAGGTCATGCTAATCACAGGGGTACCACAACGCATAGTGTTCCCTAGTGTATGTAGGTGTTTTAACTGTATTCTAAGTGTGTTTTAGCATAGCACTGGCTCTGGTTAGTCAGAGTCAGTTACCACCAGTACACGTTGGAAAAAGTTGTGGGCACAGGATGATTTTGGAACAAGGCCTCTTTCTGCTCCTCTTTTGGTTCTTTCTGCACATCTTTTGCTTCTTCCTGGACTTTTCTTTGTCTTTGTGGACTTCTGTTGCTTCTTTCTGCATTTCTTTTGCTTCTTTCTGTGCGTTTTTTCTTCTTTCTTCACATGTCCTACCTCTGTAGGCATAGTTACAAACTAGCATTTAAAAAACCTTTGAAATTCACTTAAAAAACCATAGGTTTCAGGCACGTTATAGTTAGAAATTAGCATTTAAAAAACCTTTGAAATTCACTGAAAAAACCATAGGTTTCAGACACATTATAGTTAGAAATTAGCATTTAAAAAACCTTTGAAATTCACTGAAAAAACCATAGGTTTTAGGGACAGTTATAGTTAGTTGGACATTTCACTCGTACAAAACCCGTGAAATTCCCCCGTTACAGTTAGTTCAGCAATGCACTGCTGAAGGCGTCACATATTACATCACTCATGACATGGTCAGTGACATCACTGATGACATCACTGATGACATCTCAAATGACATCATCCATGTGATAATTTGATGCATCTTCTCACACCCTAATATAACTTTTGATACACCCACTGTAAATTACAGACTGCCATTGTCAAAACCATAGACACTCCAACACCAATAACTACATACACACTCACTGATTCTTAGGTCTACGCACACATCCACTCACTCACCTCTACAGTCACTCATACTTACGGTCACTCAGTACAGGACTTTCATATGCACTTATACACCTACATAGACACTCACACACCGCCACTCATCCATAGAGGTACTCACACACCTAGTCAGTCATGCAAATAATTAATCACACTGCCATCCCTGACGCTGGAGATGCCGTCCAGTGATTGGTTACAGTCCCACCAATAAGAGATACTTTGAAATATTTAAATATTGCAAAGCTGTGCTCATTTTGGATTGAATTCTATGCACTGAAGAAGGCCGATGCCGAAATGCATTTGCATTAAAGAAATCAAATGAATTACCCCGTGAGTGCTTCGAGTTAGTAGTTGTTGTGGAACAAAGGCGGTAGCACCCCCGGCCATTAAAAGCACCCGCCGTGTGTTCGACTCCCAGGGTGGATCGTGTTAGCTGTTTATGTTGGTGAGTCTGAACCGCTGCTGTCAGGAGCCCGGCAACCACAAGGATGTGGACTATACAAGTCTAAGGTGCCCTGCCATGAGAGGGACACCTACGGGATGACCGTGAGTGACATCAAGCAGCAGGCGAGGGAGATGGGCACAGCGGAAAAATGTTAGGAGGTGACTGTAACGGCGGCATAGTAAAAGTGATTACAGTGAAGGGCAAAAACTATAATTTACATGCATTGGCAAAAAATGAAGAATTATGATGTATTATTGGACATTGATGCCTTCACGTTTCTTTTAGATATCCCTGACGTTGGAGATGCCGTCCAGTGATTGGTTACAGTCCCACCAATCAGAGATTCTTTGAAATATTTAAATATTGCGAAGCTGTGATCATTTTGGATTGAATTCTATGCACTGAAGAAGGCCGATGCCGAAATGCATTTGCATTAAAGAAATCAAATGAATTACCCCGTGAGTGCTTCGAGTTAGTAGTTGTTGTGGAACAAAGGCGGTAGCACCCCCGCCATTAAAAGCACCCGCCGTGTGTTCGACTCCCAGGGTGGATCGTGTTAGCTATATATATATATATATATATATATATATATATATATTATCTACTGGCGGTGGCCAGTAGATAGTTATAGACTTACTTGAAATGGGTAGTAGCGTTCCCTGAAAGGGAAATACCGCACATCAATGATCGACAGATGTAAACAAAGTAAAACAGTAAATGGCGTAAAGAATAAACAAGACAACTGTAAGTACAGCAGGGTGCTTATCTAGCTTAAATCACCCACTACCCAAGGGTGTCAATCGCATGTAAAACATGCACATAGATAACCAGAGAATAAAGCTATTACAGCACACCAATCATAGGTAGTAATTGATCCAATAAATCAAACTGTATTGCAAAATGCTAATAGTCAGTACTGTAATTATTTAGTCCATACAGTCCTTTGATTTCTTGTGCCCTATGTACAGCACATAACATTTTTTCCAAAACAATTCTTTTTCATAGAAAACGTTTCTTTTATTGAGTTTTTCTTTTTCTTTAATGCCAATTCCCAGCAAACAAAGCAGCCCAGCAAACAAAGCAGCCAACACGTGTTTCGTCTGTACAAATGTGTACCGAGACTTTCTCAAGGCTGGAAAAACAAACATACAATCAATAGTTTAAAATCCATATCTGTCATTAGTGACTTAATAATATGGACATAAAAACATTAACAAATTGAAAAGACAATGAATCATAACCATAAACATTAGTGAATTAAAAAGACTAATAATGTGTGAGCAGAAGAACAGGCCATCATAATTTGCCCAAAAGCAGAGGACTTTAAAATGCATCATGACTAGAGAGACATGACAATAGACACTATATATTAAAAAGTAGAAAAGACAAAGCAAAAACCAAAACCAAAGAGTGATGTATACCCGAGATAGTGAAAAGATATTGATCCCTAATTGAAATGGTGTCCAAGGACAGAAAGAAGTTTCTATAAATTAAATGAATATATAGCAACCACCTAAAGTGATCAAGTATGTCGCTAGTCCTGTTACAGTCAAGACACTGCAAGTGTACTGAATATATTTCGTTCGTTCTATAAAGATAAGTAGGAGAAAATATAAGAATATATCTCAATAGGGTAGTAAAATATGAAAATTAATAATAATCATCCTAGAACGAAGAACGAGCACTACGATATCTACGCTCTATTATATCAAATGTTCGCCATAGCGGGATGAGTATCTGATGTTAAGAATAGCATAGAAACTAACAATTAATTGCTAGTACATAAGCTAAATCATGATAAAGAAACACTATCTCCCATCATTGCAGATGTTAAAATCAGGCATGATTAGCATATAATGTGAACCAACTAGTAACACTAACCAAGGGAGGAAGGAAAAGATCTAAAATCAAAATCAAGAATAAAACAGAATAAAAAAGAAAGAAAAAGAAGGCATCAGTGATCCCAAGCAAAACCTCAACTGGAAGAGGAAGTAGGGAATATAAGAATAATCCAAGAAAGAAAGAAAAACAGGTAAGTGACAAAGAAAAGAAAAAAGCGGGAGAAAACAAAACGCGAAATACACGTAAAATATACTGTCACTCACCCAAAAACAAACTGCTACTGTCAGAAGCTTAGGGTCGATAAAAATTTCACCATGAAGTAACGCTAATGGTGGTATGAGGGTACTAGTTATTGTCCCATGGAGTCAAATCCAAAGAAGAAGATGATATGTATACAAAATGATGTATAGAATCCTGTTAGGGACAGAAAATACATTTACCACATTGCCAAACTATCACTAGATATGGGGTATCACAAAGTTACAAAAACCCCACACCTCACCAGAAATATGGCATGGTTAATATATATAGAATTACCAAAATAATGAACTGAAACCTTCTGGTCTACCAACACTGCTGTCTCACAGTTCTCAGCGGTAAAATTCTAAACAGAACAAAAATAGTGTAAGCAGAAGAGGACTAAAATGTTATGTATATGGTAATAGAAATACTGAAGACAAGGAATCCCTAAACTCACCACCTAACATGAAATCCCCAATGCGTAGTAAGTTGAGGAAATCCAAATAAACAGGTGGGACAATGATACGTCCTAAATCTGTAGTAAATAAAACATGTTAAGATTAGGTGCTCCAAATAATACAAAAGTCACACTAAACGTATAAAAAGCCTCCGAAAGGACTCACCCGTCCTGTTAATGAAATGTAACTCCGACCCCAACACGTTCGTTCTAACCGGTAAAGAGAACGATAAAATGCACGTAGACGCCATTGCTACATAAAGGGGAAAAACGGAAGTCATGTGATATAGAAGAACACGTGACCCTCGTTAGAATCCTGTCGAACAATAAAACATATCGGTCAGAACAGCCGCCATATTGTAGTGGCTTGAGTAGAACTGATAATATGCATTAGAACTGCTGATAAACTCTCTTAATAGTGGTGGATGCTGTAACTAGTAAGGAGAACGATAAAATAAAAACCAACGCCATTGCTGCATAAAAGGGAGAAGGCGAAGGTAATACGAAATGGAAAGACACGTGACCCTCGTTTGGATCCTGTCGATTAAGTAAAATGTTTGGCTCGAGACAGCCGCCATATTTTGGGGGCATGAATAGAGCAAGAACACAACCCATCAATCTTTCAAGGGGAGAAAGCGGAGGTAGTACGGAACGGAAAGACATCGTTTGGATCCTATTAGTTGAGTCAAAAATTAGGTAGAAAAAGCCGCCATATTTTAGGGGACTAAATAGAACTAATAGTAAGTATCGACACCACTAAGAAACTGTCTTAATTGTGGTGGATGCTACCAATAGATCATAAACAACAAAAATAGACCATAAGATTAATGAATAACAACTAATAATGGCCCCTAATAACGAAATCAAATAAGATAGATGTACTGGTGTATCTGAATAGTAATGACAAACTTAAAATTCGCATGAGCACGACACATCAATCTTACAAGCGAAAATTATTAAGATTGAAGCCACCATGTTTAGGTTGGCAAGAGAATACATGCAAAATAGACATGTTATTTTAGGGTGCAGATGTTATAGCCCAAGTATGCCAGAAAGTTAAAAAGGAAACAACAGACAACAAGAACATTGTCAGCATTCGAAAAATAATCTCTCATATCACACATATATTGAAAAACAAAATGAATCCCAGTGATCACAACAGCATTGAGGTACATGGTTAAAAGTTGTCAATCATGTAAAAATACATGCATCTCCCTGTCAGTATTCAGGCCCTGGTCAACTGATCTCAATTTAATTAGCCATTTAGATTCCAACTTCCTAAGTGTAGAGGTTCTATCTCCTCCACGAGGATCATCCTCGACATGGGCTATACCGTGAAAGTTGAGACGTAGCACTTCCAGGGACTTATGTTCAGTGTTGTAGTGCACTGCTAAAGGGTAGTTAGCATTGTTGTTACGTATAGCCCTAATGTGCTCCTGGATTCGTTCTTTCAAAGGTCTAATGGTGCTACCCACATAAATTTGATTGCATTGACACACTATACAATAAACAACATATTTGGTGTTGCAATTGATAAAATGCATGATATTGTGTGTCTGACTGGTGTTATACTTAAAGCTTGTGATTTTATTTAATGCAAAAGGGCACACATTGCATATTGTACATTTAAAAAAAACCTTGGGTTTTGCTGGTAACCAGGTGCACATAGGTTCCTTTCTACTATGGGCAACCTGAGCAGGACTCACCATGTTTTTCAAGGTCCTCCCTCTAACATATGTTATCTGTGGTTTATTCTTGAGATAAGGGTCTAAATCACGATCCAATTTTAACAAATGCCAGTGTTTATGCAAAGTCTTGAAGATCTTATCACTCTGTGAGTGGAACTGAGTTATCATAGCTACTTGCTTCCTCTCTGGTTTCTTTTTCTTAATAGAGTTGGATTTAAGAAGCTCTGTACGATTAGTTCTATTAATTCTCGTTTGAGCTTTGTCCAGCATGTCACCTTTATATCCTCTGATCAAAAAACGTTTCTTAAGACACAGTAGCTCCTGTTGGAACTTAACTTCAGTGCTGCAGTTCCTCCTAAGTCTAGTCATCTCCCCGTAGGGGATTGCCCGTATTTGCGAAATAGGATGTGCACTACTTGCATGAAGTATAGCGTTACATGCAGTTTTTTTACGGAAGAGTTTTGATTCCAACATCCCATTTTCCACAAACAGTGTGACGTCTAAAAAATCAATCTGTTCTTTACTGGTGTTATATGTGAAGCTAAGATTATAATCATTACTGTTCAAGTAAGTGAAGAAATTTACAAGAGAATCCATATCACCTCCCCAGATCATAAAGATATCATCAATGAAACGACCCCAGTAAATTATATGTTCTGTTAGAGTGGACGGACAAGCTCTCCAGATATGTTGTTCCTCATAGTAGCCCATGTAGATGTTAGCAAACGAAGGAGAAAATTTAACCCCATAACTACACCTGAATGTTGTCTGTACCATGTATCATTATGCTTAAAAAAATTGGTATCCAAAGTTAATCTTGTGAGTTCAATGACCATTTTAGTATGGTCATATAATGTAGCATCACGTTTGGATAGGAAATATGTAACGGCTTCCATCCCCTTATCTGAAGGAATACTGGTGTAAAGCGCATTCACATCTAATGTGACCAAGGTAAGTTGATCTGTCCAGACAAAATGTTCCAATTTTTTTAACAAATCTTTAGTGTCCTCAATGAACGCTGGCAATTTGCATACCACAGGTTGTAAGTAGATATCAATATACTCTGATATATGTTCCGTTAGTCCACCTATGCCAGAAATAATGGGTCTCCCAGGTGGATAGTTATAGTTAGGACCTAGTTTCCATAGGAAACTCGTTTTTTGTTTTCCCAATAACTTTGGCGCCGGTTGACGAATCTTCGCGAAATTTTCAAAACTTATGGCCCGCTCCGGTCAGCTGCTATCTTGAAAGTTTCGGGGTGATTCGGCAAGCGAGGCCGAGAAAAAGGGGGTCCCAAAACGTGTTTTCTCCATGTTAATTCCCATAGGAAACTTTAGACACGGCTACAGCCCGAACTGCTGAACGGAATTACACCAAATTTGGCAAAAAGGTAGCCCTTGTTTCAGAAAGAGACTTTTTTTTAAATGGTGTAAATCCGTTCAGTAGTTCCTGAGAAATTCAAAAAATAGAGGTCGGAAAATCAATTTCCCATAGGAAACTTTAGACACGGTTACAGCTGAAACTGCTGAACGGAATTACACCAAATTTGGCAAAAAGGTAGCCCTTGGTTCGGAAAGAGACCTTTTTTTAAATGGAGTAAATCCGTTCAGTAGTTGCTGAGAAAATCCCAAAATAAAAGTTTCGATATATAGAGGCACGGTGGATCCGCGCACCCTCCCGATCACGCGCTTTATTCTAATTGGCTGTCAACACTCCAAACCAGGAAGTGTTGGCAGCCATCTTGTGACTCGGTAGAACCGAGTCACAAGAAAAGAGAAAAAGAAATGTGAAAAAAAAGAAAAGGGGGCAGGGTAGAAACACCCTGACCCCCTAGGCCTGCTCAAGGGGTCCCACAAGGACCCCCAGGGCCCAAAAAAGCATTTAAAAAAAAAAAAATTGGCCGAATTCGCGCTGGATGCGCGAATCCGGCCAAGAAAATTTTAAAAAACGAAGCGCGGGCTCCCGCGCTTCGTTGGATTGAAGCCCCCGAGTGGGACAGGTACCGGGGGCAGTGAAAAAAAACTGTGGGGGGCCCCAATCTCCCCCACACTGCCCCGGTGACCACCACCTCCCCGGGGCTTGATTAATGAGTTGCGGGGGGCACACAGCCCCCCTGCAGCCCCGGGGACCGCCACCCCCTTGGGCTAATTTGGAAATGTGTGGGGGGCCTCTAAGGCCCCCCAAGCCCCAGGGACCGCCACCCCCTGGGGCTTTCATTAATTATTTGTGGGGGGCACACGGCCCCCCCGCAGCCCCGGGGACCACCACCCCTCGGGGCTTGTTTTAAAAAAAATATATATACCTGTGTGGGGGGGCTTGAGCCCCCCCCACATGCCCCGGGGACCGACACCTCCCCGGGGCACTAAAATGCTAATTTGGGGGTCCGTTACGGACCCCCAAGCCCTGGGGACCACCACATCCCCGGGGCTTTGCAATTGAAGGGAGGGGGGCCGCGCAGCCCCCCTCCTGGAGCCCGTGATGGCCCTGGGGACGCCACCCCCCAGGGCCGGCTCCTGCAGTGTCCCGGGGTGCCGACCCCCGGGACACTGCTGTTTGCAATGACAGGGCCCTGTCATTGCAAACTGCTTTGCTTCATTGAAGCGAGAGCAGGGAAACCTGTTCTCGCTTCAATGAAGCAAAGCAGATTGCTTTTCCACAAGGGGAGCTGCATGTCAGCAGCTCCCCGTGTGGAAAAGCAATGCCGGCTCCCGCAGGACGCGGGGAGCCGGCAGGACCGTGGGGGCATTGGGGCTCCCCCCACGGTCCTCAATGGAGAGGGCCAGCCCCGGGGGATGGGGTCCCCAGGGCTAGAAGTGGCCCGGGAGGGGGGCCACGCGGCCCTCCTCCCCAAAATTAAAAAATTAAATTAAAAAATAAAAATAAAAATAAAGGCCGGCCCCAGGGGATGGGGTCCCCGGGGCCAATAGAGGCCTCACGAGGGGGGCCATGCAGCCCCCTCCATAAAAAAGAAAACAAAATCTGGCCATGCCCCGGGGATGGGGTCCCCGGGGCCGGACTGGCCACGGGAGGGGGCCCACGCGGCCCCCTTCCCGTTCATTTTTTATCATAAAAGGGGTCAGGCCCTGGGGATGGGGTCCCCAGGGCCCAAAAATAGGGAAAACAAGGGGGGCCACACAGCCCCCATTCTAAAAAAATAAAAATAAAAAAGTCCCTATCGTGTCAGAGGCCCCGCCCCCTCCCAGCAACACTCTGCAAACGCGCGTTTTAAATTGGGGAATTAATTCCCCTTCAATACTGGGGGTCCCTGGGGGCCAACTAGTCCACCAGGTACCTCCAGTAAGCGGCACAGGGCTGCGTTGCAGAGAGGTGGTCCAGGCCACGCCCCTTTTTACACCTCTCTGCAACGCAGCTCTGTGGCGCTTACTGGAGGTACCTGGTGGGCTAGTTGGTCCCCAGGGATCCTCAGGATTCAAGGGGACTTAATCCCCCAACTTAAAATGCGCCACGGGGCGCGTTTGCACAGTGGTGAAGGGAGGGGGCGGGGCCTGAGGTGACATATGTGCAAACACGCCCTGTGGCGCGTTTTAAGTTAGGGAATTAATTCCCCTTTAATCCTGAGGGCCCCTGGGGGCCAACTAGCCCACCAGGTACCTCCAGTAAGCGCCACAGGGCTGCGTTGCAGAGAGGTGGTCCAGGCCACGCCCATTTTTACACCTCTCTGCAACGCAGCTCTGTGGCGCTTACTGGAGGTACCTGGTGGGCTAGTTGGACCCCAGGGACCCTCAGGATTCAAGGGGACTTAATCCCCCAACTTAAAACGCGCCACGGGGCGCGTTTGCACAGTGGTGAAGGGAGGGGGCGGGGCCTGGGGTGACATATGTGCAAACACGCCCTGTGGCGCGTTTTAAGTTAGGGAATTAATTCCCCTTCAATCCTGAGGGCCCCTGGGGGCCAACTAGTCCACCAGTTACCTCCTGTAAGCGCCAACGGGCTGCGTTGCAGAGATGTGGTCCAGGCCACGCCCCTTTTTACACCTCTCTGCAATGCAGCTCTGTGGTGCTTACTGGCGGTACCTGGTGGGCTAGTTGGACCCCAGGGACCCTCAGGATTCAAGGGACTTAACCCCCAACTTAAAACGCGCCACGGGCACGTTTGCACAGTGGTGAAGGGAGGGGCGGGGCCTGAGGTGACATATGTGCAAACATGCCCTGTGGCGCATTTTAAGTTAGGGAATTAATTCCCCTTCAATCCTGAGGGCCCCTGGGGGCCAACTAGCCCACCAGGTGCCTCCAGTAAGCGCCACAGGCCTGCGTTGCAGAGAGGTGGTCCAGGCCACGCCCCTTTTTACACCTCTCTGCAATGCAGCTCTGTGGCGCTTACTGGAGGTACCTAGTGGGCTAGTTGGACCCCAGGGACCCTCAGTATTCAAGGGGACTTAATCCCCCAACTTACTTCGCGCCAGGGGGCATGTTTGCAGAGTGGTGGAGAAAGGGGGCATGGCCTTTGTCTACCTCTCACCAATCCCACTGCGTGGGGCTTACTGGAGGTAAAAGGTAGGCTAGTTGGCCCCTAAAGGACCCCCAGCAGTGAAGGGGACTTCATTCCCCATCCAAGAGCTTACCAGGGAGCGCGTTTGTAGAGTGGTGGGCAAAGTGGGCGTGGCCTGGTACGAGTACTTACCAATGCTGCTGTGTGGGACTGACTGGAGGTAATAATTTGGGAAGTTGGCCCCCAAGGATGTCCTTGGGGGCCAACTACCCCTCTTGTTACCTCCAGTAAGTCCACACAGTGGGATTGCTAAGACGTCTTCGGAGGCCATGGCCCCCTTTCTCTACCACTCTGCAAACGTGCCTTGTGGCAGACTACGGGATGGGGGATGAAGTCCAATTTAGTCCTGAGGAAGTTTGGGGGCCAAGAATCCCTGCTGCTACCTCCTGTAAGTCCGACGCAGTGGAATTCCTGAGCGTTGGTTGGACGCCCAGCACACTTTATCCACCACTCTGCAAACGTGACTACTAGTTAAAGTAGCATATTTCTGCACCTCTGACTTAGAGGTAGTTTTAATCCCCCTGCCCTATTATGTACTAGGGCCTTACAGAGGAGGTCATGCTAATCACAGGGGTAGCCCAACGCATAGTGTTCCCTAGTGTATGTAGGTGTTTTCACTGTATTGTGTCTTTTAGCATTGCACTGGCTCTAGGCCTGGTTAGTCGGAGTCAGTTACCACCAGTACCCGTCTGAAAAAGTTGTGGGCACAGGATGATTTTGCAACAAGGCCTCTTTCTGCTCCTCTGTTGGTTCTTTCTGCACATGTCTTGCTTCTTCCTGCACTTTTCTTCGTCTTTGTGGACTTCTGTTGGTTCTTTCTGCATTTCTTTTGCTTCTTTCTGTGCGTTTTTTCTTCTTTCTTCACATGTCCTACCTCTGTAGGCATAGTTAGAAACTAGCATTTAAAAAACCTTTGAAATTCACTTAAAAAACCATAGGTTTCAGGCATGTTATAGTTAGAAATTAGCATTTAAAAAACCTTTGAAATTCACTGAAAAAGCATAGGTTTCAGGCACGTTATAGTTAGAAATTAGCATTTAAAAAACCTTTGAAATTCACTGAAAAAACCATAGGTTTCAGGCACGTTATAGTTAGAAATTAGTATTTAAAAACCTTAGAAATTCACTGAAAAAACCATAGGTTTTAGGGAAAGTTATAGTTAGTTGGACATTTCACTCGTACAAAACCAGAGAAATTCCCCGTTATAGTTAGTTCAGCTAACTATAACTCACGCACCATAATGCACTACTGATGACGTCACATATTACATCACTCAAGACATGGTCAGTGACATCACTGATGACATCACTGATGACATCTCAAATGACATCACTGATGACATCATCCATGTGATAAATTGATGCATGTTCTCACACCCTAATATAACCTTTGATACACCCACTGTAAATTACAGACTGCCATTGCCAAAACCATAGACACTCCAACACCAATAACTACATACCCACTCACTGATTCTTAGGTTTACACACACATCCTCTCACTCACCCGTACAGTCACTCATACTTATGGTCACTCAGTACAGGACTATCATATGCACTGATACACCTATATAGAAACTCACACACCGCCACTCATCCATAGAGGTACTCACACACCTAGTCAGTCATGCAAATAATTAATCACACTGCCATTTACTCACCTATACAGTTATACACACACCAGCTCAATTACTCATACAAATACTAGCACATTCTTACGCTCTTATACAATCACTGATACAAGCACACACTCATCCATACAGCCACTCCCACAATCACACACTCTCACTTATAGCCATTTATGTACTCCAACACACATATATACTGCTTTTCACATATGTAGTTACTCACACATGTACCACTGAGATATACATTCACTCACTAACACACCCATACACACACTCACCCACCCATAAAGTACATCACAGATGCACTCTTGAAACCATGCACCCAGTGAATCACCCACTCACACATCTATGCACAGAGTCACACACACCCCACACACACAAACACTCAGGCACCCATACAGATACTCAGACAACCAATCAATAACTCATATAGACACTCATGTAGCTATTCGCAAACCCATGCAGCCACTTACACACCAACAGACAGACGGATACAGACATTCACACAGTTTAGTCTCTAACCCATGCATTCAGTAAGATACGTTTAATCTCTCACTTATAGAGTCAGTCACGCACCTACTAAATCATCCATTCAGACACTTATACACCCATTCATTCTTCAATACGCCTTTCCCTATATATATTAAACATATTTAAACTTTACAGACACACACAGTCACTGGATGATGTCATCAGTGATGTCATCAGTGATGTCATTTGAGATGTCATCAGTGATGTCACTGATCATGTCATGAGTGATGTAATATGTGACGTCATCAGCAGTGCATTGCGGGTGCGCGAGTTATAGTTAGCTGAACTAACTATAACGGGGGAATTTCTCTGGTTTTGTACGAGTGAAATGTCCAACTAGCTATAACTTTCCCTAAAACCTATGGTTTTTTCAGTGAATATATATATATATATATATATATGTGTGTGTTAATTAATAATTATTAGAATGAGAGATTAATATTTTTTCTAATTTCATGGTGTCACTAATATATGTAATTTGTTAGAAGTGAAGAATTCCTTTCCTACTCCTGTTTAGACAGCAGTAGGAATAGTAAAATTAACCTCTTTGCAGTTCAACACTTTCCCTATTGATGCACTGTTTTCAGTGGGAATGGTAAATCTCACAACTCCAAAATCCACTGCTTTCCCTACAGTTTCAGAGACTGAATTGGGAATAATAAATTTTACCCCTCTAAAGACCAATTCTTTTAGTACTGTTGCGCTGTTTGGATTTAGAATAGTAAATGAACCCCTATGAAATCCAATGCTTGCCCTACTTTTGCCTTGTCAGAGTGCAATAGTAAATGTTACCCCTTCGAAATCCAATGCTTTTACTATTGTTGCCCTATTTGGAGTGAGAATAGTAAATGTAACCACTCCAAAACTTGACTCTTTCCCCACCATTGCGCTATTTGGAGTGGGAATGGTAAATTTCATCCCTCTGAAGTCCAAATCTTTCACTATTGTTGCACAGACTGGAGTAGGATTTGTAAATGTTACTTATCTGAAGTCCGAAACTTTCTCTACTGTTGCGCTGTTTGGAGTGGGAAAAGTAATTTTTCTCACATGTTGGCTAGTGTGGTTCAGTGGCAATGCCAGTATACTTGCCAGTATTGTTGGCCAGTATTTTTAGGCAGGTGGCTGTTTTTTTCAGGAGATGAGTGATGATGGTGTGATTCAGAGGATGGGTACAGTAGGGAGGGAAAAGTGGATCAGGTCAGTTATGTCCATTTTCACAGGGGATAAACATTTGATGGGCATGCGGCAACCATTGGTCAGAAGATGCACTGGAGTCTTTCATTTTCAGGGCCAGGTTTAGGACCTCAGTTCCAGGGTTTGGAATGAGGAGGATTTGACTTGCAGTTATGAGGTGAAATATAGAAGGTAGTTAGGCACTTCTGAGGCATTGGTGCTGGAATCACGGATTTTGATGATTCAATTGATGAAAATGAGTTGTTTTTTTGAAACCTTGATAAGCTATTCATGGATTGCTTTGTAAGGTGTTAGGGATAGTAACTTCCCAGTACAAACAGAGATTTTCTTGGTTTGGATTTCTGTCTCTTCCCAAACTTGTAGTAGATTCTCCTGTTTCTCAAGCAGATGATTTTGTATTCTTTTGATTAGGATGCCATTGTTGCTGCAGGGTCTAGCGGCATATTTCAGCTCTGTGAGTTCCCTAATATACCACTTGTTGCTGAATTTGATTCTGATCTGGGTTGTATGTGTATTGCAGGAGCTGGAGCACCTCCATCAGTAGATAGGGAAGGTTTAAATTTTCAAGTAGAGCATGATGGTCATTTGTTGAAGGTTGGTTGGATTTGGCCCCAGTGAAGAATGACTCAAGATTTCAGTGCCTATAATTTTGAATTGTTTGGTATTATTTTTGCTTCTGGTGTGTAGTTTGTTGGTTGGGGTTGAGAGGTTGATGGAGGTTGAGAGGTTAATGTAGATGGAGTGGAGCTGAACCTTTGGTTGGTCTATCACGTTGCTGATTTCTAGGCTTTGTATGAAAATGAGTTCGCAAGTGTGCCCTGCTGTGTGCATTGTCTGTGCATGGACAGTTTGAGCCCAAAGACATGCACGTTATTGATGAGGTTAGAGGCAGATTTCACATCTCGATTGGTGACCTACATATTAAAGTTTACTATGATCGGGTAAGCATGTACGTTTGGAGAAAAAAAAAGACTTCAAAGGAGCTTAAAACTGTGTAAAAGTGGCATCTTTACTACTAGAATGCAAAATTAAATTTAGGAAAGACTGAAATGAAGCCATCATTGGTAGTTTTTAGAGCCGAGGCATGGCTTCACAATAAGCTATGCACCAGTCGTTGATAACACTTGGACACACATCCTAGCTAGTTACATAATCACAAGGGTCACTATGTCATGAATGTACACCCTCAACTAGAGAATATTGTCATATTATGTAACCCAGTGTTATAATGGAAACAATGTAACACATGGTCGATGTCTGGCCCAATCTGATCCTCCAGTTGCTGACTGGAGATGTGGTTGGGCTTCCTCGTAATGATGTAGTGCACTGCTCAAGGTAAAGATACTCAATTGCTGATTTTACTAAAATATATTCTACTGAGCGAAATGCTTGGAAAATCCAGAGATGAGGATTGAACAGGTGCGGAGAGCACAGGGTCTCATATGTTTGAGGAGCCTACTGCAGCCCCCTCCCAGCATGGATAACAAGAACACAGCTGTCATTAGTACTCCAGCTGCAATCAACAGGCCAACATGGGCCTGAGGAGCTCAATGAAAACTGCTCCCACATTCAAGAAGGGTTTGTGTCCAGTGAAATATGTTCTCCAAAGAAAGCACAGTTAGCATTACTACAGTTGGTGCAGTGGAACTGGGGCCCAAATGGATGAACGACCAACTGCAGACTGCTCTCGGCACAAAATACTCGGGTGCTGTTATTATTGCATTGTATTATAACTCTTATATAGTGCTTCCTATCCTATATGGGATCCTGAAGTACATTACTAGATGCCAGACTGCTACACCATGGGGGACTGTGTGGTTGGCAGAGTGCTGTATTTATTCTGATCCTATGTGGAAGCATTTTAGTGTTGTGCATGAGTGACCAGTAAGTTACTCTTATTTTTTCTTGCGCTCAGTGCTGAGCAGCTTGATTGAGGATGAGGAAGCATGAGAGACAGAGGAGCAAATTATAATCAGAGTCACTTGAATTATGCCGCAGGAAAGACCAAAGTATGCAGAGGGTTGACTAAATTATGCAGCAAAACACGAATTATGCATCATTATGCAGCACATTTTGTGATATTACTTCACTATTTTGTCATTTCTCCACTTCTTAACACTGTTTGGGCATAGATTGCAACTCATTAGTACCAGTTTAGAACCCAAATATAGTAATAGGCAACAGAAAAGTGACCAGTCAACACTTGGGAAGGGGCTTGCACTTCACAGTAACACGTCATCAAATTTTAATAACTTTTGATCCGTTTGCGCTAGAAACTTTTTTTTGTTGTTATTAAAATCAGCAGATTATGCAGCAGAGGACTGATAATGTGCCAAATGCAGCAAAGCAATTTCATAATCATGACCTGTCCAGGCAACATTCTATTCTCTTAATATACCAAATGTCCCAGTTTTCATAAAGGGCTGGCAGAACACAGAGGGAGACACATTTTTATTTGTTGCAGTGCAGAAATTGTAGTAGCCCGTAGCAGAAAGTAATTTAGTTAACATAGTTAATGTTGTTTTTAAAGATCCATGTTAGTTTCCTTGGTGCTACATTCTCTGTGTTGTTGAGCGCTGCCAGGAAATCATTCTATATTGCTTGGCCGATGTAGAATTGTAGTCCTTCTTCTATGGTTGTATCATTTCCCAGTTTTTGGGTTTCAAAATCTGTTCATTTTACTTTTAACCATTTTTTGTGTTTTTTTTTAATAAAGGAGAGTGCCCAGCAACTTGGTTCACAAATAAAAGCATTGGCAAAGTTAAAAGGCTGCAACTGAACACCAAACCTATTGGCTTTGCCATTGCTTGTTTAATTTTTTTTTATATGGACAGCGGTCCCTCACAAAAAGGATGAGAGTGAAACAGTTAATATAGAAATACAATGAGATCTATACTGTGTTGTCCCTCCGGACAAAAATATTTTATGTTTTTCCAATTCAAAGAAAACAAAACAATAAAGTGGAAACACAAACCCTGCGACAATTAAAATAAGAAAAGAGGGTCAGGCATTTCTGGGTGCTTGAGTAAAGGATCAGTGAATTATCAAGCACATATGAATGAAGATACTATAGCACAATTCAATAATACATATAGTAGTGTCAAGGTATCAAGGAGTCGATGACATTTCGATCCCATACATAGGGTGCCAGGATCATCATCAGGACATAGAATTATATGCCTGAGACTGATGCTGCTTCCAGAGAAAGGGGTAAAGCCCCTTCGTATTAAAATGTACATTTCTTTTGTTGAACATTTGCACTTTCACATAAATTAAAGGATGATAAATGGTTGCATTTTTGAAAATATTTTTCACTGCAGAAAGTTTTGCTTTAACCTTGTGTGCTGATCTAATGTCGAAGTGACTCCTGTTTATAGAAATGCACATACACCGGTGCCAGTGGGTGAACGGGGCTCGGCTGGAGTTGGGAGTGTCAAGGTCTAGGCCCTTTGTCATTCTGGACTACCTGGGACAGCGCACATTTTCACCTCTTCCTCAGCTATAGGCATGACAATAGAAGCCGTTGCCTCGCACATCAACAGGAGGGGGAAGGGGCTGTTTTAGAGAAGAGGTATTGATGGAGCTCTTGACTTTGGAAGTGCAATGTTCTCCTGTATGAAGAGATGGAGAAAGGGGACCCCCAGTCTCAGGGCTTTAAAAAGCGCCATTTCACCACATTCTAATGTTGCTTTGGAACTTATTTTTAAAAATCGACTGCAACCCGTTTTTGTTAAAATTGTGCATTTCTTGCAAAAAACAAAATGTCTCTTCTCAAATCCGTAAATATTGTTTTTTCACACATACATAACTGCAAGATGTTACAACACACTTTGAAATGTTTTAGATCTGTTTGCACTTTTTCACTGGTTTGAATTTTCTCTCTGAAAATGTTTGACTTTCATTCTGTGCTGTCTGTGTGATTTCTCAGCACTGGGTTACAGCAAGTCTCTCCCTTTGAAATGGAAGTGCATACACGCTGGGCTTTCAAAGAGTAGCCTATAAAATCCTGGTATTATCTTTCAAGTTCTGTAAATGGTAGTTTACCTTTTCCAATTGTAATGCAGAACAAATAAGCCTTGGAATGCAACAAGCACTGGCAAAGCCAATAGGTCTGGCCAGCATTTTCAGCTGTAAGCCAGAGATACTAGTTTTGTTTTCGTTTTAATGTGCTAACACATTCTCATTGGGTGGCCCCCTTCTAAAGCTGAGGCATTAAGTCGGCATAAAAGGTAGTGTAGCAGCCTGGACAACTGCAGCGTAGTGTCAATAAACCTATCCAGCCCTCGGCTCCAGGTCTCACCCTGTTGCTTCGGCCTGTAGTAAACAGAAAGCAACAAAGCAGCAAAGACTGACGCATGCATATAAAAAGGCTGTTCCTGAATGCACTGCTGTAATGGAGAACATACAGGATGCACTGCACAGTGACTTGTTCTACTTTTATCAAACAAGAACCGCTCGGTATTGTGTCTGACACAGCTTCTACTTTGCTGCTCGTGCAAGGCATGGCAGCTTCCCAGTCCCTCCCATGTCACCACTGCATTGCAGTGCCTTCATTGCCGTTCATGAAGATGTCAGACAGTGCGAGCCTTCGCCAACTCAAACATGCTCTAGGCCTGCTTATGTATGCCTGATTGGTTTTTACCAAGAAAACATTACCCTCATTTTAAAGTATGCATAACTAAATGCAGGTATTTAGAGGGCACCTGAGAAAGAAAGCATGCATAAATATTTGTATAAAAAATAATGATATGGGAGAATATCCTTGAGTGCACATAAAATGTTTGTGGTTAAGATCAGTTTATTTATTTATATTTTGTATTCACATATTTGTAATTTATACAGGTCCATAGACAGAACAGTTAAATACAGTAAAAAAAAGGAGTATATACACATCACTTCTAATATATTGTCTTTAATTTCCCTGTAAATAAAAAGAAAAGTGCTATTTGGTGATCACAACTCTGTTAACTGTGGGTAATGCTACTCTATCCTTCATCAAGTGATGCCATCCTTAGAAAGCAACACATACAGAACTTTACTATTTTCTGTTAAATACGGGTGTGCACTGTTAGCACAAAATGATCTTATAAAGGAAATGATGTGCCTTTTTGTTAAAAAAGTTGATTAAATATAATGTGTTACTGTCTCTTGAAATCATTCTGCAGCACACATACAAAGTGAAAATTGCCTTAAAACACATTCTTTCTGTAGAAAGGGCCTCCTTCCTGTAAAAAAACTTTGCTGACCACAACGCAGACACCCTAGCACTGTAAGGGTGTCTGCATTGGCACATGGCTGCTGAAACTCTGCCAACGCAGGGAAAGAGCAGAATAGTGCCAATTCTTCCTAGTCAGTCAATCATAACAAGCTAAATTCGGTTGATAATAAACCATGTAAGCATAAAAGCAAGGACATACAAAGCCAGGTATCTCATTTAAAATACCGAAGATGATTCAATATACAACTTAAAAGAAATTTCCATCAAAACATGCTTATCAAAGTCTTAACAATACAACAAAAAGTATACAAAAAGGTACAATTTGATCACTTTTCACTGATAATCAATCAACGTCCCCCCACACACTTATAACATCGCAGTATGATATGCAGTTACTTTCCCACCAATTTTATCAGTCTAACAGCTGCAAAGATGAATTTATACACCATGAAATAGGTGTTTTGAGATAATAGCAGCTGTAATTGGTGCCGAGCGGGCCGACATAACCTAACATTTTGGGCCCTCAAGATTGGGAGTAAAACTCTTTCCCCAGGAATAATATGTAACTTGCAAAAGAAAAAGAAATGAAGTTTATTCTGGGGAGAGCTTGAGTCACAACGACATGTCATGAGCTCGGATTCATGAAAGCTTTGCTAGGATATGAGACCTGAAAGTGAGCTATATTAAATCTGAACCGTATCAAATAAAATCTCTGTGAGTGCTGTAGAGGAAAATATCGATAAGGTTCCATCTGCTCTGTGGTCACTAGTGGGATATAGGCGGACACTCTTTGCTGCCTCAACTCACTGATTTTCCTTCGCTGCCTGCAAAAGGCCAGGAAATCTATCTTTAGTTGTCACTTTTGTAAAATATGTTTATTGATTTCCATCATATATCAATCAAAAGCAATTAAAACATGAGCTTCCGCTCGCATATAACTTCCCCAATACACATGTCTCCGTATACGGGCTCTCAGTTAATCCACGGATACAATTGGGAGTGCTCAATACCATACTGGAGAACATTTCGGTGTTCCAATAACAAGGCCCACCTTCGCATTTCTATAGCAAGGCACAACGTGATACAGGGCAATAACAGGTATTATATCCAGAAGCTCTGGAGCCTAGGAAAGAAAATGAGCACAAAATCATAAACCCTATAACACCCAACAATCCCTCCTCCCTCCCACCAACCACTCCCACAACTCCCCCGGCATGACGTGATAGCTTGAGACATAACAGGGCATTCAGCTCAGTGTCCACAGCACAATAATCCTGCGAATCTATCTTTAGTTGTCACTTAGAGAAAGATATAATAGCTTGTGGACTATCAAAAAGATCAAATCTCCATAGAAAGGCAAATTGGTCTTTTACATATCTTAACCATGATATACAGTAGGCATTATCTAAGGTTAGACAATCATTTATAATGTCTTGGTTTAAGGCTGTTTCATCTTTTTCCCACACCGAGTGCCAGAGCTTTATTGCTGCCAGCTTAATTCGGTCTTCTGGTTTTAACAGGCCTAGTTCCACGTGACAAAGGAATTAGGGCAGGCAGGGATTTAGGGACAGAAAAAAACCATCTGCCTGAAAGAAGACAGTGTCACAATAACCCCACACACCAACACCATAGCAGAGCAACATCGAGCCATGTAGATTTTTCTTATGGCATCTATCGGCTTGCACCCAAGCTTCTCAGCAAACCAGAATAGGGCCTCTGTTGTTTGATTAAACTGGGCATTCATGACTTTAATGTTTGATCAAAAGGGATGCCCAGATAATTAAAAGTTGTGACAAAGGCAAGTTTTTCTTTGTTAATATAGAGAGCTCTGCTTTTGGAGACAGTGTGCCCTAAAATCTTGGTGTGAGATTTAGCAAAGTTAGTCTGCAGGCCCAATTAATTTGTGTAGGAGACAAATCTATTTCACAAGAGATGTAAGCTCACCCCTGTCCTGATGGACACAATTATCTGTATATAGCAGAGAAAGAAGCCTTCTTGAGCTCACCCTGGAAGTGTCTGCCTCGCCTAGATTTAACAGGGTCTCCATATCATTTATATATAGACAAAAAATGGAACTGGGCCAGCACACACCCTTGTTGTATGCCTCGCTTCATTTTGACGGGATCCATACATTCCCCAGAAGTGCCATACCTAACACGTCCTGTCACATCCTTGTGCATTTGTGCCAAAAAGTGAACCAAAGCTTCCTTCATTCCAATGCCAAGCATTGTGCTCCAGAGCTTGCTTCTATCCACCCAGTTGAAGGCAGAAGTAAGGTCAGTAAAAACTAATGAGAGACAGCCCTTCTTCGCCTGTGTATATTTACTAATAATAAACTGCAGATTTAGACACTGCTCTGTTGTGTAGTAATTACACTATAGAGGGTTTACCTATCTTTTTAAATCCCGTTATGTTCCACAAGATTGTTACGTGGCCCATAGTATATCTCTGCAGAGTGTGAGATCAACACCCAGGTGAATCAGTGTGATTAGCACATCTCTGGAATATTTTGTAGGGTCCTCACCCGAAGGTACCACCTAGTGTGGGTGGGTGGGCTCAACGCGTTTGTAAGCGGAGCACTTAAACTGCTGCCTAGGGACTAAGTGTGAGTTAAATTGCCTGCCGGATCCCAATATCTTGTTTAATCCGAAAGTCCTTCAGCAAGGTTAAAAACAGTAAGATTCCACAGGGGTAAATGGCCCTAGACATCTGAGGTCGACATGTTGAAGCCGTTTTAATGCCTGGCGGGTCAGTCAACTTTCTTCCAGGTCAGTAAGTGTAATAATCCCTATATGGTGGGGTTGCTAATTTCAACCAATCTTACATGCGTTCGTGCAGAAATTAAGTAAAGCATGCATGCAACTATACAGACCAATGATTGGACTTTTTCCTTGTTATGGTCTGAAATAGCATTATAAGGTAAGGGGGTGAGGCGGTCCCTGTAGTCACACATTCATCAATGGACTACATCCACGAACACACATACTTGATTCCCGTAATCCTGCATGGGGATTCAAGTAGGCATTATTAAAATGGCTGAAATATGTCGATCTTGCCATTCTGATGGCTGAAACATGTTGATCTTCCTAAACCCATACTGTATCGGGGACAAGCTACCTTTTTCGGCTACCCATGACTCCAAATGGGCCAACAAGATCCTTCCTAAAACCTTGCTTGTGTAATCAAGCAAGGAAATAGGGAGATAACAATGTGTATCTGATCTGTCACCCTTTTGAAAGATGGGAACGAAAATAGAACTGGACCAGGATTTAAGTGGACCAATGGCAGTGGCACTTGTTAGCACACTCATGATAAGTGGGGCCCAAAGATCGATATCGTTACTAAATAGGTCCCTTGGTGCTCGATCCAGTCCTGGAGCCTTATTCATCGTACTCTGCTTAATTGCAGCTCTGATCTCCTCTGTGGTAAAGGGTGGCAGGCCCTACTAGGTGGCTTGAAAATCCACTCTTACAGTGCCCTGATCACTATTGGGATCAGCATGGTCGTCATTTAACCTGGAGAAGTGATCAACCCATTTATTGGGAGTTAAAGCTGAGTCCAGGGGAGGGTTATGACTGTCACTGAAATAAGGGGCATTGACCGTCTTCCAAAACAGACAGGTATGATTTGTTGATGCTAGCCACATGTATATTTTCCCAGGCTTCTTGCCTAATTGTCATCTTCCTTTTCAGAATGGCTTGCCTATAGTTCCATCTACATACCCTTACCTCCTCTCTGTCTCTAGGTACCCGCTTCAAGGTGGTAATAAGTGCTTTGTGAGCAGCAGAACAGGCAATGTAAAACCATCTTTTGGGCCTGTCTTGATTAGCCTTTGTATCTGTCGTCAAGAACCCTTTGATGGTGTGGCAAATCCCATTGAAGGCTCCCACAATTTTGGAGGGATTCTGCTTCTTATCCAAACAGTCCGACAGCTGTTTCCAATTTTACTTAACAAGGTTTTCTAGCAAGCGCTGTGTATCCACCGTGGCCCATTTACGGAGGAGTCCCTTGTTTCTTGTTAAAACAATTGGAGTGATAGCAGCTTGACATTGGTGCACTACTTCTTCCCTATTCCAAGGAAATTACCATAGGATCATGGTCACTGAGGCCTTTCTGGAATATCTGAAAGTTAATGACCTTACGCTTGTGATGCATTGGAAGAGCAATAAAAAAATAAGACTACCCTGTCATCTGTCGCAATATGTACCATGGCCATACTTTGGTATCGAGATGAGATCAATTGCAAGGGTAAGAAAATACTTTGTCAAGATAGCCACTTCTTCGTAGATTTGGAGCAGTTCTGCTCTCTCCGGTTCATGCAACGCAGGCGAGCAACTTTGTTTGCTGCCCTGCATTAGGTCAACTCTTTGTAAATCTGGGCCTACGAGTCAGCATCTCCTACCGGTGAAACTTGCAAGTGAAACCTAGCGGAGATGCACAATGATTTTGACTTTATGCAATCCAGAGTGTGTGGAAGTAATATTAAGACATGTTAATGCATTTTTAATCACACAATACCTTCATCCATCCAAACACAAAGAACAGAGTTGTTTTTCCTTTGGAAGAGTTCTCACGGTTTACATTTAAAAGTAAAAATAATTTTTTCAGAGTTTTTGGTAAAAGATGAATAATCTTATGTGCTTGATATTGCTTTGTTGTGTAGCACTACCAACTTTGTACTTTTTGGTGTCAGTTCTGCACATCCTCAAAGCTCCAATTTGATGCATTAGTGATAAAAGTTTGTCATGATAGTTTTCACTGCACTATTTTTATAGTGGTTTATGATAAACTTTCTGTAAACCAGAAAATAGAGTAATATTGCTTTCATTGCATTGCTCTCTGACAAGACACGTTTCAATATTCACTTCTCTTTGTTGTGTAAAGAAATGAAAGTGGTACGATACTAAACAAATGTACACATACTCCAGTGCTGTTTTATCTACAAGCCTGTGAATATCAGGAACCCAGGGAAAATGGAAGTTTATGGTGCCTGCATCATTCATTGTGATATTTCCCCAGTAGGTCTCATCAAAAACCATGAAAATGTGACAATAGTTAAGCTTCTGTTTATTCTGATTTTGAATGAGGGCAGGAAGAGGTGTGATTACTGGTTCATGCCAAGAACACAGTAGCATTTTATAACTGCTTTGGAAAATGACTCCCCCTAAAGTAGCGCAGAGTGTTCATGTACTTGCTGCAAAGAACATGTACCATGTAGATCACAGAGTTGAGTGTAAGTGAGCTATGAGTAGCGCTATAAAAAATGAAGTGCATGTCAGAGAAGGGCTACGGAGAGAGATGAGGGACACTGTGGGAGGGTGGTAGTGAGGGAATTTGTGGAGAAGGAGGTCAACATAGGGCAGTTTGGAAACATGTGTCAGTGTTTGCAACTCTGTGACCCAAATAAACTAAACTTGAGGCTGTGCTATATAAACATTAGCAGCATTCCATTGCACTCCATTTAGCAAACAGTAAAAATAGTGCAGAGCCATATTTTCAAGGAGTCACATGCCAATTATGTCATTGGCTGTACTGTTTCTTTCTGATTCTAAACATTGCACGACAACCGCAAGGCAAGCTGGGGGTGTCTTGTGTGAGATTTATATTCGATGAAGCCTTCCAGTACATATTTCGGCACAATGTTGAGCTGCTAAGGGCAAGCTGTGTAAAATGCATCTAGCCAGGTTTTATGACGTTGCACCACATGCCTTTAGTACGTAGCCTTTATCCCGCATGTTTATACCATGCAGAGGCTTTTACCTCGAATGGTACGTATATTTAAGGTAAGCAAATCCCATTTATTTATATATATATATATGGCATTTAGTAACCTAAAAAAATGTGTATATATATATATATACACACACTAACCTTCCTTTACTACTACCCATCCCTAAATCCTAAAATTACTTGAAATACTAACTTCCACTACCTAACCCTAAAACCTAAAATTACCCTTCCAAAGCTTTACCTCTACCCTCCCCATAATCCGAAAATTACCCCCTACCACCCTTTATCACTACCCACCCTTAAACCCTAAAAAATACCCTTACCACCCCATAACACAAATATTACCCTGCCCATCCTTTACCACTACCCACCCGAAAGACGAAAATTACTCTAAACACCACTTACTACTACCTACCCCTAAATCCTAAAATTACCCTTCCGCTTTACCAGTGCCCACACCATAACCTTAAAATTATTCTTACTGTCCTTTACCACTACCCACCCCTAAACCCTAAAATTAGCTTTAACACCCTTTACTACTACACACCTCAAACCCTATAATTACCCCATCACCCTTTACCACTACCCACCCTTAAACCTTAAAAATACCCTTCCCACCCCTAAACCTTAAATTACCCGGCCCACCCTTTACAACTACCCACCCCAAACCCTAAAATTACAAAGACAAAGCAAAATAAAGACAAAGGCAAAGCAAAATAAAGATTATATTGCAACATAGTGCACTATCATTCTTTTACTGCAGTTCAGAATCAAAAGGCACTAGTGAAGTATTCTGGGATTAAAAACTGACCCAAATTCCTTTTAGCAATATTTCTAAAACAACTTTAAGATGCAAAAGTCTAAATAAATACTTCATCTAAATAAAGTTTTATATTAATAAATTGAAAAAAGATTAATTTGCATGAAAAATATTTGGATAAATGGGGTTATGCAGCTTTTCCTTTGAAATGTCTGTCCTTTCTGCTGCAAGTGTGTGTTTCTGGTAAGCAAAGTGTGTTTAAATGCAGTGTGTTTAAGACTGCAGTACCGCCTCCTGTCTACAGGGACAGAGCTGAGCAAAAAGCAAACACACTTGATGAAACACAGGTCCCCACAAGACAATTTTTTAAAAAGTTATAAAAATTGACACAGATGTTCCTGAGGCCATTTTTAAATCATTTTGAAGACATTGCCTTTTGGGGACCTGGTTTCAGGTACCTCCAGTGCAATCAAGTCCCCACAGCGTGAGTGTGTTATCACACCCAAGTCTCCACAAGAATAGTAACACAAACCCACACACACACACACATATTTATGTAGTGGAACATAATTAATAAAAACATTTTACATTATTTTCAATTTCCTGTAGGTAACATTCAATAGTATCACTGTATATATACATATATATATATTCATATTAGTGAATTTAAAATGTAAACAATCAATATAATGTGAAAAAAGATTAAGTACATTATATATATATATATCCAACAAACACAGTCGCGAAGAGACCCGAGCCACTTGCAACGGAGGGCCGAGGCTGGTCGCGAACCCAAATAAAACAACGAGTATTTTCTCGGAATACTGTCCAAAATACGCCAAGGCCACAAAATTGTTCTTCAGTGTGAATTTTTTAATCCAATCTCACATCCACTCTACGCGTTTCAGAGCGCTCGGCTCCTTTCTCACGAGTAAAAGCGAATACTACAATCAGTGCATTTAAAGATCATGTGACACCATTTTGTGCATAAACATAAAAAGCAGACTATCATTGGAAAAATGGGTACGTTCTTTACAAGTCTTATGGCATTGACATAGAGTGATAATATACTTCCTAATAATATAAAGTCAAAAAGACATCAACTCATTCATTTATGCAAGTGCGTTTTGTCAATAACAGTAAATAAAATTAAATTAAATTAAAGTAAAACAATCACAAGTGGTACGATAGTACTACCAATTTGTCGTCGCTGTTTCAATAAAGTTATATTCAAAAAGCGAAAAAAGGTTTCCAAAATCCAGGCATTTGTGTCCAAATAATACTTAGAACGCCTTTTGCCATGACCATGATAACAATAGCGCAACCGTGTTAAACGTACAAAACCCGTGAAATTCCCCCGTTATAGTTAGTTCAGCTAACTATAACTCGCGCCCCCGCAATGCACTGCTGATGACGTCACATATTACATCACTCATGACATGGTCAGTGACATCACTGATGACATCACTGATGACATCTCAAATGACATCACTGATGACATCATGCAGTGACTGTGTTTCTGTAAAGTTTAAATATTTTTAATATATATAGGAAAAGACGTATTGAAGAATGAGTGGGTGTATAAGTGTCTGTATGGATGATTTAGTAGGTGCGTGACTGACTCTATAAGTGAGTGATTTAACGTATCTTACTGAATGCATGGGTTAGTGACTAAACTGGGTGAATGTCTGTATCCGTCTGTCTGTTGCTGTGTAAGTGGCTGCATGTGTTTGTAAATAGCTACATGAGTGTCTATATGAGTTATTGAATGGTTGTCTGAGTATCTGTATGGGTGCCTGAGTGTTTGTGTGGGAGGGGTGCGTGCGACTCTGTGCATAGATGTGTGAGTGGGTGATTCACTGGGTGGATGGTTTCAAGAGTGCATCTGTGATAGACTGTATGGGTGGGTAAGTGTGTGTAAGAGTGTGTTAGTGAGTGAATGTATGTCCCAGTGGTACATGTGTGACTAACTACATATGTGAAAGGCAGTATATATGTGTGTTGGAGTATATAAATAGCTATAAGCGAGAGTGAGTGATTGTGATAGTGGCTGTATGGATGAGTGTGTGCTTGTATCAGTGATTGTATAAGAGCGTAACAATGTGCTAGTATTTGTATGATTAAGTGAGCTGGTGTGTGTATAACTGTATAGGTGAGTAAATGGCAGTGTGTTTAATTATTTGCATGACTGACTAGGTGTCTGAGTACCTCTATGGATGAGTGGCGGTGTTTGAGTGTCTATATAGGAGTAAGAGTGCATATGATAGTCCTGTACTGAGTGACCATAAGTATGAGTGACTGTACGGGTGAGTGAGTGGATGTGTGTGTGTAGACCTAAGAATCAGTGAGTGGGTATGTAGTTATTGGTGTTGGAGTGTCTATGGTTTTGCGAATGGCAGTCTGTAATTTAGAGTGGGTGTATCAAAGGTTATATTAGGGTGTGAGGAGGTGCATCAGATTATCACGTGGATGATGTCATCAGTGATGTCATCAGTGATGTCACTGACCATGTCATGAGTGATGTAATATGTGACGTCATCAGCAGTGCATTGCGGGGGCGCGAGTTATATTTAGCTGAACTAACTATAACGGGGGAATTTCACGGGTTTTGTACGAGTGAAATGTCCAACTAACTATAACTGTCCCTAAAACAGAGAGGTGTTCAGAGGCCACGCCCCTTTTTACAACACTCTGCAACGCAGCTCCGTGGCGCTTACTGGAGGTACCTGGTGGGCTAGTTGGCCCCCAGGGACCCTCAGGATTGAATGGGGCCTGTTTGCACACATGTCACCTGAAGCCCCGCCCCCTCCCTTCACCACTGTGAAAACGCGCCCCGTGGCGCGTTTTAAGTTGGGGGATTAAGTCCCCTTGAATCCTGAGGGTCCCTGGGGTCCAACTATCCCACCAGGTACCTCCAGTAAGCGCCACAGAGCTGCGTTGCAGAGAGGTGTAAAAGGGGCGTGGCCTCTGTACACCTCTCTGCAACGCAGCCCCTGGCGCATACTGGAGGTTCCTGGTGGGCTAGTTGGCCCCCAGGAACCCCCAGTATTCAAGGGGATCGTTCCCCCTCTGCAAACGCGCCAGGGGCGCGTTTGCAGAGTGGTAAAGGAAGGGGGCGGGGCCTGCGGCACGATCGTTTTTTTTTTCCTCGAAGTGGGGCTGTGTGGCCCCCCTTCCTTTTCCTTTTTTGGGCCCTGGGGACCCCATCCCCCAGGGCCTTACACCTTTTTTTTCATTTTTTTAAAAAAAAACGGGAAGGGGGCCACGTGGCCCCCCTCCCGTGGCCAATTCCGGCCCCGGGGACCCCATCCCCCGGGGCATGGCCACTCTATTTATTATTTTTTTTAAGGAGGGGGCTGCGTGGCCCCCCTCCTCAGGCCTCCTTTTGCCCCGGGGACCCCATCCCCCGGGGCAGGCCTTAATTTTTCTTTTTTTTTTTTTATTATTATTTTTTTTTGGGGAGGGGGGCCGCGTGGCCCCCTTCCCGGGCCACTACTTGCCCCGGGGACCCCATCCCCCGGGGCTGGCCCTCTCCGTTGGGGACCGTGGGGGGGTCCCCAATCCCCCCACGGTCCCGGCATTGCTTTTCCACATGGGGAGCTGCTGACATGCAGCTCCCCATGTGGAAAGCAATCTGCTTTGCTTCATTGAAGCGAGAGCAGGTTTCCTGCTCTCCCTTCAATGAAGCAAAGCAGTTTGCAATGGCAGGACGGGAGCCGCGAGGCTCCCGTCCTGCCATTGCAAACTACAGTGTCCCGGGGGTAGGCACCCGGGACACTGCAGGAGCCGGCCCTGGGGGGTGGCGGTCCCCAGGGCCAGCAATGGCTCCAGGAGGGGGGCCGCGCGGCCCCCCTCCCATGTTTTTAAAGCCCCGGGGAGGTGGTGATCCCCGGGGCTCGGGGGTCCGTTACGGACCCCCGCATTTACATTATTAGTGCCCCGGGGAGGTGGCGGTCCCTGGGGCGTGTGGGGGGCTCGAGCCCCCACACAGGAACTGTTTTTAAAAAAACAAGAAGCCCCGGGGAGGTGGTGGTCCCGGGGCTGCGGGAGGGCCGAGTGCCCTCCCGCAACATTTTTATTAGAAAGACCCGGGGGTGGCGGTCCCCGGGGCTTGGGGGGCCTTAGAGGCCCCCCATTAACTATAAACCCACCCCCGCAAGCCCCCGGGACTTGGGCCACCCGGGGGCAAAATAACATCGAAGCGCGGGAGACCGCGCTTCGTTTTTTTTTTTTTACGGCGGGATTCGCGCACTTTAAGCGAATCCCGCCGATTTTTTTTAAAAAAAATGCTTTTTCGAGGACCCCCTGAGCAGACCTAGGGGGTCAGGGTGTTTCTACCCTGCCCCCTTTGTGCGTTTGCGCACTTGTGTGTTTTTTTTTTTTATCGGCGGGATCCGCGCACCCTAAGCGCATCCCGCCGATTTAAAAAAAAAGTAAAAATGCTTTTTTCTGCCCAGGGGGTCCTTCTGGGACCCCCTGAGCAGACCTAGGGGGTCAGGGTGTTTCTACCCTGCCCCCTTTTTGCGCTTTGCGCACTTGTTTCTGACAAAATGGCTGCCAACACTTCCTGATTTGGAGTGTTGACAGCCAATTAGCATGCAGCTCGTGGTCGGGAGGGTACGCGGACCCTACTCGGCCATAGATATATATGTGACTTAACTTTTGATTTTCTCAGGAACTACTGAACGGATTTACACCATTTAACAAAAAGGGTTCTTTCTGAACCAAGAACTACCTCTTTGCCAAATTTGGTGTAATTCCGTTCAGCAGTTCGGGCTGTAGCCGTGTCTAAAGTTTCCTATGGGAAAATGAATGGGGAAAACATGTTTTGGGACCCCCCTTTTTCTCGGCCCCCGCTTGACGAATCACCCTGAGACTTTCAGGGTAGGAGCGGACCGGAGCGGGCCATAAAGTTTGAAAATTTCGCGAAGATTCGTCAACCGATGCAAGAGTTATTTCAAATAGAATGTCGCAGATTTCCTATGGAAAATAGGTCCTAACTATAACTATCTACTGGCGACCGCCAGTAGATAATATATATGAATATATATATATAGTAATACATTTAAAATATAATTAACAATATAATGTAAAATAAATATTTTTGTAAATTATGTTACTTTATATATATATATATATGTATATATATTTATATACATATATATTCAACACACACTCGCAATGATGCAATGATGCAAGAAAAGCCTGCACTCCAGAGGGTATTTCAGTGAAAGGTTTATTACGGCTGACACGTTTCGACCTGCCCGGTCTTTGTCAAAGCCACAACATACTGAAAGTGCTCTTATTCCTATAAAGAAAAGGGAAAGTGCACACATCTGTAAAAATGGTGAACAGACTTTTGGAACCTTAATCATTGTGTTGTCCCCCTCTCAAAAAACAGACTTAGTAAGTCATGAAAATAATAAGCTAAATTGATTTAAATTAAATATTGAAACACAAGTGTGAACCCCAATTGGGGAAAAGTAAAATGAAAAGCGATTAACGGAGACTGCATTTAGATTCTTATCTCCTTCCCAAAGCTGCCACCTTAACTCATATAGATAAACAAGACTTTGCAAAAACATAGTTAATAACCTCATTACAAATGTAATGCCATGCATTGTGGAAATGAATGTGTGCCCAGATTTTAAGTACAAATTATTGCAAAAAAACTATGCTAAAAGTAATTCCTACTATGGTGCAAATCCGTTATGGTAACATACCAATTAGTCTGCAATTGTGGAATAGGTTATAACAGCAGGTATGTGATACAATAACAGTCAAATCTTGTTGCAGGGGTTACCTTGTGTACAGTGCCTCATCAGCGTAAAACATTACAGCGGGGAGAGGAGGGAAAGAGAAGAGAGGAGGGGGAGTTTCTTACTGCCAGTAAATCAAATTGTCATGAATGACATAGTCTCCTTGAAGACGTGCAATGTTATTCTTTGCCCAGTGGCTTCGGAATAGAAAATACTATAAGTATAAACCCTGGCAGAATGGGTAGGTTCCACACAACCAAAATGAAAACGTGAAAAACACAAAATTTGTGTAGGTGCAAAAAATCCTCAAGAAAAATTTATACACACAAAAAGAACCACTACACTATAAGTCCGTCATATATTGTGTCAGTGAACTCTTGGAGGATGAGTTATCAAAAATGATCATGATGACCAGACCCTCTAACCACTCAATTGATCTGATACCAGGAAATATTGCTACAAACCTTGCTCTCAACCTGCTCTTCTTTTGGACAAATCTAGTGATCCCCTCCCTTAGACAGGAGTGTTTCTTGATGACCTCAAAAGTGGTCAGGTCGCCCCACGTCTCAAAATGCCATCTGCAGATGGCCTCAACAACTTTTATCCAACCTACACTTTCCGGCAAAAATCTCAAAAGCTGAGATTACAAGTCAAAATACTCAACATATCCATTCTCAGATGAGCACTAGTAAGGTTGCAGCACAGAAACAGCACAGAAACATGCCATAGATGACATGCTCAACATCATGAATTTCGGCAACTCCTGCATCCTTATACTTTTTGATCTGCAGCCTTTAAAACAGTGAAGCACTTTATGCTTACAAATGCTCTCAGAGATAGGATGAGCATTAAAGGGGTGGTCCTCAATTGGTTCAAGTTGTACTAATGGCTATATCACAGAGGGTGAAATGCGACTGCAGTTTCTCAATTGCCTTAACATAAGGGGTCCTCCCAGGATTCTATTCTGGTCCCTTCCGGCTTAAACTTGTAAATTAAACCTCTTGGAATCATACTCGAGAACATCGGTATCATTTATCGTCAATATGCAGATGATACACAATAATATCTAAAAGCCTTCTCTGCTAATGACGTCTCATCTAGCTCACACTCTGCAATCTGTTCAGGACTGGATGACCCCATCATTTAAAACAGAAACTATCTAAAACTGAATTTTTCTTATTTCCTCGTGCCATTCACCACTACCAATACAATGTTGGATTGACGCAATCAGCATTCTGAACTGAAAATATACTATCATGCACAATGTCAAAGACCTAGGAGTCAACCTTGACAAAGGTACAAATACAAATAATTGATACAAATAATAATAACAGTACAAATAATAATAACAGATGCAAATAAATGCAAAAAATGCATGCTTTCAACTGTGTTTGCTATGGAGACTTTGCTGCTGAATAACTTGCCTTCTGCACCAAAAGAACTAACCATATGTCACAAATACTTCTAAATCTCAGATGGCTTCCCATCAAAGGTAGAGGTACTTACATAATGGTCTGCATCACTCACAAGGCTCTCTACTCACTCGTCCACTCATAATGCCTGACTGCTAAGCAAAAAAAATCTGATGGAGCAGACCAATCATGTAGTGCTGAAACACTGCTTCTAGAACCCCGGGTCTTTAAGAAGGAATGCACTATCGCAGTGGTTCTTAACCTGTGACCTAGGACCCCTGGGGTCAGCGACTGCTTCTCGAGTGGCCAAGACTGCTTAAAATAATAACTAAAATGAGCAGATTAATGAAGTGTACATAAATAGAGATGCAAAGTCAAAAAAACTGAAAATTTTAAAACATTCCTTCAGTATGAAGGAATTTGAAAACAGAGACTAAAAATTAGGTTTGTATCCTTAGATTGATTTTTTGGAGCAATGCTTGTGCAACAAACAAAATATAGCATGGATGATGAGTGGCTGCAATTAAATTAAGAAAAGCTCTAACTTTCTTATTACAACTTTGATTTTTTTATATTCATTTGATGATTAAATAAAATATTTCATCATTTACTTCTATTGTAAAGCGTTCCCCCCCCCCGGCAATGTCTGTGCAATATAAGAACGCACAAATAAATACATTATCTGAACAAACCCCTCGCCTTTAATACCCCCCTTAGGTTGCTTCGCTCTAACCCCCAACACCAACCACAGTATTTGCAATCTCATGTTAAGTTGTAATCTTGTTCTCACAAACATAGACTACAAATTCGTGACATGTGAAAACACATATAGGAACCATAAATTTGAAAAGAAATAGGCTCGGCTACTGGCAGAACCCTGGCTGTTGTCTACGAGGTATGCAAAAAACAGAGAGGACAAAATAGGTTGAGTTGTGATCTTGCTCTGCCACAACTTAAATATTATGGGGCAGATTTACAATTCCTGGCGCATCCCTGCAAATCAGCAGGGATGCGCCAGGAAACTTGCGACACGCATCACAATCCTTGTGCCACCACGGATACGCCGCATTTACAATGCGGCGCATCATGGCGCAAGGAAATGCAGATGCGTGTCGCATCGGCCGTCGTAACGTTGGCGCAGTACTGGAGTTGTGTCGCGGGCGCGACGCAGCTCCAGCACTGTGCCAACCCGGCCTATCTTGCACATGGTGCGTCACACCTTACGCCTGCTTCAAGCAGGCGCAAGGTTTTGACGCAGCGGGGTCGGAAAAGTGACTGAGTGAAATCTTGTAGATTTCACTCAGCCACTTTTGCGAGGCGTTTCTGCGCCGGAACGCCCCCCCCTGCTCCGGAACGCCCACATGAAACCTGACGCAGGTTTCATGTGGCGCAGGGCTTTACAACGTGACGCATCTCCCTAGATGCGTCACGTTGTAAATACCCCGCAGCATGGCGCTGGCTTTACGCCACCGTTGCGTCACAGAAGTGACGCAACGGCGGCGCAAAAGTGGCGTACGGGGCTTGTAAATCTGCCCCTATGTACGTAGCTCACATAACATAGTGAATTATCTGAAAAAAAACAAATAATAGGTACTACTATCATTATACGACGTAATCACACTCGTTTCGATGGATAAAAAGATTAGTGATGTCTGCAAACATCAGAACGGGAGCTCGTTCCACTAAAACACTGCATAATTACCTGGAAGTTACATTTAGAAATGTGTTGCTACTGTTAATGCTAAATTATTCTACCTTGTAATAAGCGTTCGGGTTTACAACACTGTGGCATTTAGCGAAGGGTCCCTTTCGGTCTTTAAGTAGCTTGCACCACTGCTGGGCATATTGCTCTGTAGAGAAAAAGAAAGATTTTTGGGGGATTATTCCTTGTAAGCTTTTAACGATATATACATTAGAAAGAAAACATCTGTTAAGTATTATTTATGTTGCACCATCCAGACTTCTCTGTAGCATAACACAATATGCATTTGAGTGAAAAGCCTTAGTATAGTTGTCGTTTTCCTGAAATAATCTCCTACTCCATACTTATACATCATTTTTATTATCGCCTATGTTTAATTGCTAATGTAATATTATACTGTTACTTCTCACAATGTGCATTTAGCAGCAAAACTGCTTTTTCATGAGTAGCAAGAACCAAATTAGATTTGAAACTCCGGGAGTTTGGACATGCTGATGATTCTTGTCCCATGGCACATATGCAGGGGCGTAGCTTGGTCAGTAAGATTGGTGGGGCTTCAGACAAACACACTGGATTATAATGTTAAAAAACTTTATACGTCACGCAGGAAGCATGAGAGGGGCTTAAGGAGCAGTGGAAAGGGAGAGGAATACAGATTGGTAGGAGTACAAAGTGAGAGAATACACAATATTTTGTAAAATAACCAACATTTTTTAGGTTTCAAAATAGAGGGAGAGATTGTGTGTACATTTTTGTCTGTGTGTATGTAAAAATCCCTGGTGAAATCCAACAAAATCCCTCATCATACCAGACTGAAAGCACCTGTACCCAACTACTTATCGGAAAATACATTTATTAGGGAGGGTATAACAACCCAAACACCGCCCTGAAGCTACGCCTCTGGCATATATGCTGAAACATGAGACCCCGGAGGACGGAGCTTGTCCTCAGTGAAGATGGCTGCTGAACTTTCTCCATCTGCTACTGCTCCTGATTCAGACATTTTAGACAACATAGTAGGGTCTGCGTTCTTTGAAAACCTGCTGGTTGCTTCATTTTACATCAGGACCAGGAGAAGCGCCTGGGAGAGACCCAAGCAGAGTGCCTGCACACAACAACGCTGCCGACTTATCCCCCTGCCTGAAGCCGACAGTCACGGGAAAGGGCCAGCCTGCAGTTTATATGGTAACGTGCATTATAACACACAGTGCCCAATGTTGTGTAACACCCCCAAACGATTGAGGTGCCAGTGCTCCCTCTCAAACACTCAGTGGTAAGCAGCCTCAGGGAAGTGCTGTGAGTCAAGTATATCAGATGCGAGGAAGGCAAGCAAGGTTCACCCCCTACTGGCATCTTGGGCTCCCGGCCATCACAATAACCCTGTATTTGAAGACACATTTATTTAATCAAACAAACTGCCTAACTGAAGGCTTGCTATCCACCAATACTGGCGGCTGCCATATTTAACTGGGAAAAGCAACAGGCCCAATAAGTCTACCCTGCTCTGTGGCTCTTCCATACAGACTCCCATATAGGAGCGTACATGAAATACTACAGGCAAAAGAGTCTTGACTTAACAGAGATGAACTAACTGCACATGTTTGCGTTGAACCTGCCCTTATAAAAGACACTGCACAACATCACCCTTACTTTTAAATCACTTTGTGCCTGCTTTGCCACCAACATGCCAAAATGATTCTTCAGGCACCTAAGCAACAGGACCTATTATACCTATAAAGATGGGAAACCCTCCTGTGCCGCTGATTTCTTGCTGGACACTTACCTTATACGGAAACCTAAACTGAAACAGTGAGGCCTTATGTTCGGCCTCTTTGACCCAGCTATGATGTTGGTCATGCTTGATGGCAAGATGAGGGAGTCTCAAAACCCACAGAAATTGGAGGATCTGCTGGATACCATAATGGAGTCTTCAATGGAGATTGTACCCCTCCCTCATTACCACGCGGCGCCGTCATGTGCTGACAAATCACACTGTACCAAAAACCTCACTCCTGCGATCAACAAGTTATCACACTCTTTTCACAAAGACAAATCACAGGATGACCATAGTCCTAGAAAGTGGGACAAATAAAGATCCCCCAGCACCTCCACGCCTAATACTCATAGCTATAGCCCATTTATACTCTTCATTAACTGTGAGGGGTTCATGGACGCATCAGAAAGTTGCTTAACCTTATAAAGTAAATAGCACATAAAGCCTATCAAAAGTCTTGCTGTTTATTTGTTCTTGAATCCTTTATATCTTTTTTATTTCACCAACCCCCTACATGCTCAAGAAAGTACACATTTCCCACACTGTCTTGTGGATAAATCCAGCACAGGGCGAAATATCCACTTTTAATATCCTCTGTAAGTTATCATTCCAAATTCAGTAAGCCCACACATATACCTTTCCATTAGACTTAACTATGATGTATAAAACAACAGCAGTCTCGATTTGGTCCCTTAATGCCAACAGCCTTGCAAACTATGTGCAAAGGAAGAAGAACTAACCAAGGTTCCCAAAATCCTGACATAGTCTTACTGCAAGAAATGCATCTGTCCATTACTTAGATGGCCAAATTTACCAGAGACTGGGTCGGCTGTATGATAGCAGGTTCAGGGCCAGAGACCCCATCAGATACCTTCTACTTGCCCTATTTTCCCTAGAGAAAGGCAGGCATATAGGGCTGTTGTGCCTTCAGAACAACGGTATGCCAGAACCATACATTGTCCATTGAATCTGTTTACGCATCAAATTCTGGAACTGTGGATTTTTTCACTAAACTCAACAGAGTGATAATAGAAATTGGTCACACACAGTTAATGATCGACTGTGACTCTAATCTCTCATTTGACCCAATTTTTGATAGATCTGACTTCCAAGATCTACATAGCAACAATGAAAAGAGTATGTTCAAGACCTTAAGGCTGATCACTCTCTTTCTGAACCATGGAGACTCAAAAACGCTGGCAGATAGGGAATACATGTTCTTTTTTATCTCATGGAACTGAGACCAGAATAGACTATTCTTGTAGAGTGTGATGATGTTCCATGAAGTTACAAACTGCACTATAGGCATCCAAGGCTTCCCAGATCATGCCCCAATCACAATGAAATGAAAATGACCTCCAACTGCAGGTCTCTAGGGACAAGACCTGGAGAATACTTTAAGGTATAAACTCCCCGAGGAAAAAAGAAAACTGATTGCCTACTTGCCCTGTCTCTGAAGAAGGACTCGGTGGCCTTGACTCAGACTCTGGGCTGCGCTTAAAATCTACATATGAGGCATGTTGATGAGGGTCTTGGCATTAGCCCATAAAGAGGCACTGGTGAAAATACAAACCCTATCATCGTTTTTACTTGGGCATGTCACAAAAACCCATCTCCTCCCAAAAAAATAATACAAACTTAGGGGGTCATTAGGATGGCGTAACGATCGCCACCGCCGGGCCGGCGGTGGCGATCGTTACGCCATCCTACAGTGAAATTGCGGCAGACGCAAAGTGCGTCCTCCGCTTTTCCGCCGGTCGGCAATCGTTACGATTGCCGGCCGGGCGGAGCAGGGGCCCAAATATGGTGGCGGTGCCTGGCAGGCACCGCCAGCCATATTAGGATGTGGAGTTTTGAAAGCCTTTCCATGGCGGCGATGCCGCCATGGAAAGGCTGGCGGTGTTTTGCTTTGGGGGCCCATTGCGGGCCCCCGGGGGAGGGAGGTGGGGGGTGCACTTGGGGGGTACCATAGTTCCCTGCACCAAGTGGTAGGCACCGCGTGGTGCCTGCCACATGGTGCAGGGAAATGCCAGGCATGCCATTTTGACATCGCGGTGGGTGCTGCTGTAAGCAGCACCCGCCGCAATGTTAAAATGTGGGATGCGACCACCAGGGTGGCAGTCGCATCCTAATTCACGGTGCGGGACCGCCGCATGTCTGGCGGCCGGTCCCAACACCGCGAGGATGGCGGGCGGACTCAGGTCCGCCCGCCATCCTAATAGGCCCCTTAATACGCTTTTAATGGCAAAGGTGGACAAGGTCCTGCAGAGAATGAAAAGCTGACACGATAAACATGGTGAATAGAGCAGTAGGCTCCTGACTTTCCAATTAAAATAAAGCATGGCAAAATCATATATACCTAGTAGTGTTCATGACAATTCCTTACTTAGAAATCCCAGGGACAGAGCAAAATAACTTGCATCCTGCTATACTCCCTCATATAAATCAGAGGTTCCAGTGCTTCCCTGAAGGACTGACGGTTCCTAGAGTACTTCCACAAAACAGAACATAGACAGAGAGTTAATGGACAATGAAGTGTGGTCTGCTACCATGGAAATGGCCACAAAAAAAGCCCCAGAGGAAGACATCTTTCCAGCTCTATATTGCAAACTGATGCCTCCTCTTTCAGTCTCTATGTTGGGTAAGATGTTTCAGGAGTTAAGGACCAACAATCGATCTCCTCATCCCTATAACATAACAGTTATACCCAAATAAATCAGAGATCCTCTTCAGTATCGTAATTATAGGCCGATATCTTTAATTAACAACAATACCAAGATACTGGCAAAAATTCTTCTACAAGACTAACAAATGTAATTACTGTGGTGGTGCACAAAAACCAAGTTGGATTTGTTCTGGGATGTTCCTCTTGCAACCACATGCAAATTCTATTTCACCTTGTATACAGTATGGCACATGATTGGGATGATTTGGCCCTCTCCCTTGATGCTGAGAAGGTGTTTGACCGAATGGAAGGGGGCTGCTTATTTCAAACACTTTCCTGGCCGGGCATTGCCTTGCTTAAATGAACATGGCGTATTCGCCGTACCAAGACTACACAGCTGTGATCAACTGTCATGAGCTCCTGTCGGACTCCATTATTAAAGGCAGAGAGATTAGTCAAGGGTGCCCCCTCTCCTCTCCACTTTTTGTCTTGCACTAGAGCCTCTGGCCATAGCAATTTATCAACTGCAAGAGGCAGGCACATGATATTGACAGTCCTGTAGGCATTTTAAATGTGATGCTTTATGCAGATGACATCCTGTTGAAACTTTCCTCCCCACAAATGTCCGCCCCAGCTCTCATAAAAATTATCTCTCGCTTTTCTATCTTTTCAGGCTACAAAATCAATTGGGTCAAGAACGAAGCACTACGCATGACTACATCTACCATCAATCATTCTGTTCAGGGTTAACTTTTTTGCTGTGTGCGAAAAATATGAAATTCCTAGGTATCTTAATGAGCAGCAGCCTGCAGGCGATGTTGAAAGGTAACATGGAGGTTTTGATCAAACAAATGCAGAAGGGCTTTCAGTTTGGAGAAACAGCAGTTCTCCACACTTTAACTATGTATTTAGTATGATATCACTTACGATACCCGCAATCCAATTGCCCAACATAGGCCATCAAATCAAAGACTCCATCTGGCAAGAAGAAACTCCAAGGGTTTCTGGATCAAAACTTCATGCTGCAAAATCGCTGGGTGGCTTACAACATCCTAACATGTAGTTTTACCATATGGGCCAAAACCTCTCACAATTTTCCTTGAATTTTCACCCACAGCTGGAAACACCCAACTGGGTGCTACTTGGAAGTTCTCACCAGGGTGAGCTCAATGGTCACTTGTTCATATACAGCATGCTCACTCGACTGGAAGATCATGAAATTCCAATATTGATAGGGTCTCTTTGAATGTGGAGAAACTGCCACAAACTACTACAATCAAACCTGTTCCTGAACCGTTTTTGCACAATGCAGCCATCCAAATAACTGGAGAGGAACTCTACTGGCCACTCTGAGAAGGTTATGGCATCTCCCATATATGCCAAGCCTTCTCATAGGGGAGCTTCAGGACATTTCAAATCTTGAGACATGAATTTTTCATACACACGATTTAATGTCTGCAGTTCAGAGTATAACCTTAGCAAACTGGCTGGTCAAAGAACACCAATAGACATATCGACCATCCATGACTACTTAATAAAATGGGGCTCTTAAAAGAAATTGGTGTTGGGTCTCTACACCACATTGATTGCCAAACTAAACTCTCAATATGCACTAAAACATCTCAATGACAAGTGCAACCACTTCTCAACACACATTGACGAGAAGGATTGGAGAAAAATGATGGGGAACCATGCTAATAGATTAGGCGAAGCACGGCTGACATTCATCTTTAAAAGATCGTCCATGACTGGCATTTTACTCCTTTTAAACTATGTAGGGCAAAACACTACTCAAACCCATATTGCTGGCGGTATGCACACCCTAAAGAAGCCATAATCCACATCCTCAGGATCTGCCCAAGATTACACTCATACTGGAACTCCATCTGGTTCTGCCTTTGTCGAAAGAACAATCTATCTATAAAGGCCTCCTTTGAGCTTGCATTTTCACATGACTCTCAGGACGTTGTTGGAATCACCAATCATAAAAAGCAATGGCTCGACTCAGTGCTAGCCATTGCCAAAATATGGAAAGCATCTTCTCCACCAGTCTCTCAAAAATGGATCATTGCAATGCTAGAGGTGGCCATCCATAAACAAGTGATGTACAAGTTGAATGACCAATTATATGAATTCAAAGACATTAGGCGGCAGAATTAAAATAACAGTTCCTGAGAACGTGAGACACCATCCTGAATGCCATCAGGCTGTAGCATGCGGTTAATGCATGTAGGCCCTTTTGATTGAAAGCTCAGCGGTCTTCGATCAAGGTAATGTTTTGATAGTAATAAGCACAATGGATATTGCTGATACCTTATAATAACACTTGCTGGACTGATTAAAGATAAGATAACCAAGACTAGTAATCTGCTAATTGTAGGTCATATTTAGCAGTCGTTTACCTTAATTTTTTTCCTTTTCTCCCCTTCTCCTCCCTTTCGATTTCTATCCCAATAACTTCTGTGAGAATTTCTGATATTCTATATGCACAGGCCTGTGCTACTTCGAGGAGAACAGTTTAGTATACCTTTACATTTAATTCTGATGTGGTATTGCAAAATGTTGAATCTCATGAAGAAATTTAAACAGAAACATCGGGACTTCCAACCTTCCTCTGAAATTGTGGGCCTAATTTACAAAGAAATCATGCAATGCAGTGCAGCAATTAAAGTTGGTTTGCGGCATTGTGTGAATGGAATATCGCAGAGCAGCACCACATCTACTACGATATAGCACTGTTTTACTCTTTCCTTGCACTAGTGAACTTTTGGCTGCCATGTTCCAACACAAGCACTCTTATGCCATAGTGCAAGGGTGTTTGTTTTGTGGTAAGGATAGCCTTTGTACAGAAAACATCCCTTCCTCTGCAAAAACTATAGTTTGAGGCATTTCCTTCTTTGTATGTGTGCTTTAGAATGCAGCACACATGCAAAGAGAGAAAAGTAGCGAGAAATGAAAATATTTCCCCTCATTAACTGCAAAGCCCTGTAGTTTCCGTTTTTTGATGGTCACATCCCACACCAGTATTCTTTAAGGCAGCGCCAAGACGCCTCTGTGTATTCGAGGCTATAGAAACTATATATAACAGTATGCCTGCCTCAGGGAGGAGCAAGATTTTGGGCCAATCCCTGTCTACAATTCCTTGTAGATAGAGATTTGCCTTAAAACCGAAGGGTAGTTGCATTGGAACACCCATGCACCTCTCATTAAACGCCCCCTTGATGCAAAGTAATGCTAGGCAGCACATTGCACTGTGTTTGGTTACCTAGGGCTACATGCCAACACACATATGGATTTGCGATAGATTGTAAATCTCAACAGTAGACTGGGTTTGCGTTGTAGACTTTTCATCGGATTTGCATTACAAAAGTAGCTTCAACCCAATGCAATGTCTTTTTAAATCTGGAGCTTTATTTTTCTAATTTGAAGAATGCTTATGATGACCAGAAGAAGCATTTACAAGCTCCAGAGAGTGAAATAAAATGTTTTCTGTTTATCATTTTGACTCACCCTCCTTTGGGGTTTTCACAATGGTTGCATCTACTGATGATGCCAGAACAAATTTATGGATTTTTAAAATAGTGGTTTCATACCATCTTAAGCTAAATATTTGTTTACAAAGAACAAGGGGCCAAATGTACAAAAATCTAGAATTGCGATTTTCTAATTCCAGTTCTTACCAAATCGCAATTAGGAAATCAAAATTCCTGATGTCAGACAACCTACATCTTTTAAATAGCGATTGGTAGTGGGTTGCAAATCGATCTACTTCATGAATATTAATGAGGTAGGTCACAATTTGCAACCCATTAGGAATCACAGCCATCTCGGGGATGTTGGTCTGCTGAGGTCTTTTTTAAAAAATGCAACCCGTTTTCCCTCAAAGGGAAATGAGATCCTTTTAAAAAGAAAAAATGAAACTTTGAAGCTCTCAATGGAGAAGGTGTCCCATTTGCAAATGGGTTACCACCTCCTTTGAGGTGTCAGTAAAAAGTGAATGTTTTGCAATCAGAATTCATTTGCAAAACATTCATACACACCACTGTGATTCAGAGTTTGGAAGGGATACCGCAAATGCGCCCCTTCCAAATACCGAATCTCTAAACCAAATTGTGATTCGTTAACAAGTTACTGAATTGCAATTTGGTATATGTACACTAAGGGGCCTATTACGATGGCGGTCGGGAAACCTCCCCGCCCGCCATGGTAGCGGGAAAAGACCGCCTGCATGTACCGCGACATCACCGCCGGTCGAATTACGATGACCGCGGCGGTCTGATCGCGGGCATAAACATTGCGAAGCCGAAAGGAGCATGTCCTGCATTTCCCTGCACTGCGTGGCAGGCACTGCACAGTGCCTGCCACCTGGTACAGGGAAATGTAGGGGGGGACCATGGGTACCCCCCCAGTGCACCCACCCCCTCCAACACATTGGGGGCCCGCAACGGGCCCCCGGAAGACAATCACTGCATGCCTTTCAATGGCGGTCTGACCGCTGAGGAAAGGCTGGCTACCGCCGGCATAATCCTGCCGGCGGAGCCTGCTCTGCACCGCCACCATTACCCCGGTCCTGCTCCGTCTGCCAGGCAGGAGTGCGGATGGCAACCGGCGGTAAAGCGGCGGTCGGAATTTCCCACCGCCGCGGTCACCACCGCCATCCTAATATGACCGGCGGTTTTCCTAGTTGCGATGGCGGGCGGATGTCCACCGCCGGTACGGCGGGTGCCACCACCGGCCCGGCAGTGGACATCCGACGCCATCGTAATAGACCCCTTAGTTATTGCTTTATTTTCAGTCACAAACAGGCCGATTCTGTGAATCGATCCGTTTCTGACCTCAAAAATGTTCTGTAAATATGCTCATTAGGCTTCTTTTGGTTCTTACCATCCAATCCTCACTGAGAAGAAAACACACAGACTTTGTCATCAGGGACTATGTCAAAAGAGGGGTTCAAAAATACATGATTGAACCATTTTCATTCCATTCCAAAGTCAAGTTTTGCCTCCTTCGAATGGGCTGCTTCTCTTTATTACACTTTCTTCCCTCATGGGCATGCCGCACTATCAACAACTTGTGTCGTTTTTGTAGCTTTTTTCTGGAGTCACTACCCTACTTGCTCTGGTATATGTATATGTCCTGTGTTAACTCATGAACACAGAAGGTTTCTCTGTCATTGCTTGATCAAACAAGGGACCAGGACGATGCAGAGTGCTGTTGAACAATGCTCTCCCACAAGTAATAGCCAACTTCACAAAACATGAAGGAATTTAGCCACACACCTGACCCCTCTAGGGTTTTAGGGACACAAACCTGGCATGTGTCCAAAGCCATTTCTATAGTTAGCACACAGCACTTTATTATTCAGCACTTTAGAATACTTTTGTGGGTCATGACTAGGCCTGGGCGGTAAATTCCGTTCCGCTCGCGGAATTTGCGGAATTTGGGTAATTTCGCGTTCCGTGGAGAACGCGGAATTACCACAAATTCCGCGATCCGCGGCTTTGCGGAATTTTTTGCTTGTTCGCGCTTTCAAAATGCGTGTTCGTGAGATATTTCTCCCCGAGCACACAAACAGCATTCGCGAACAGGAAAAAAGCATTGCGGACGGGCGGAACAAGCAATTCCGCGTGTTCGCTGAACTTTTGCGTGCTCGCAGAGATTTTTTACCGTTTTGCGGAGCTTTGCGTAGCGCGAATAAGCAAATTCCGCTCACCCCTACTCATGACCAAATTCTTAATCTTAGAATGTATTAACAGCAATGAAATATTACTATGTTTATCAGCAGAAGCCTTAAATTAAATCCTGCATTTTAACCACTGGTGGTAACCTGCCTCTCTCTCATCAACTTTTGTCCACTCTCTGTTGAATATCATCTATTTTGCCTTTCAAGAATTTTACTGTCCAGTTTTTGATGTCAGAAACATCATTTTAGTACAGCTGCTAGAGAATTTCTGCATTTTTACAAATAGCGTAAGGAATTTTATGACTTTGCACTATAGTATAATTTTTGGTCCTTCACCAATTTCTCATTTTTATAATGTCTTTACAGCAATGAAACACCACTATGCTCTGCTCCAGATGCTTTAAACTAATAACAGTTGCCCCATAACCACCGTGGGTAAGCAGTCTACCCCAAGACCTTTTATATCCAATTGTTAGAGCTACTGGAATTTGTTACGTGCTTATTCTGTGGGACTCAGTCTGATCTTAGCATTTGATGTAAATTCACTGTAAAACATCTTGACACTCAACAGATGTTTTCTGTCGAGTGGCATGCTATGTATCACAGTTTTCCTAACTTTTCAAAGAGCTGGCCATGATGTACATGGCGATATTGCTTTTTATGCATTGACCTTATTTTTTTATATTATCATTTTATGTTGCTGCCACTCACAGACTTGATTGACTAAATAAAGTATTAATCTATCCATGACCCTTAGTCTCGTAGTACAGAAGAACAACATGAAACATAAAGTACCACATTACCAAACAAATAGCAGCTTGGGATTCAGAAAACAATAGAGTAGGTATAGAAAGGGAGGCAATAAGGCTCTCAAACTAATATCACTAATCTGTTTTTCTTAGAATGGATGTCAAATTTGGTGGGACGTTTCCCACAGAATTGTCAACAAGGTTTTTTGGGGGTGAATAGAATATATTTTGTTTCGCCCATGGAATTGGTGGAATTTTGTTGACTTCACATTATTGTTGTAATGCCGAGATCCAGACAAATTATGCCAATCGCAGCATGGTGGAATTTTTTCTGGTGCGCAGCTCTAGCATGGTAAATTGGCGAGCGAGATTTGGGGTCCCCTACCGCAATTTCCAGTCGGTAGGAGGCTATCCGGCGAGATTTTTCTAAAAGGGACCGTCACTACCATTCGTGTTAAGAAGGCTGCCGCTCGAGTAGAAAATATACTGAAGCAGCAGCAAAATCAACATGAGTAGCTGTGGCCTCTGGCACACCCCTTGGTGCAATTCGTGCTGATTTTTCAGCTCAGAACTCGCTACCAGTGCTAAATCACAGCTCAATGTGTCTATTTCTGCCTGTTGGTGGAACTCCGCAGAATCTCAAGTTTTTATGTAACTGCAGAATCCCGCGGAGTCAAATTCCACGAGCTACACCCACCCCTAATTTTTTTTAGATACGCTGCAGCTTGTCTGGCAGAAGCCAGTGTGAACACCGTATTTTTGGTCATAATGATCCTTTCACATAATTTAAGTTAAGTGTAATGGTCTCCTTTTGAATGACCTATTATTATGTGTATTCTACAGAAGGTCGTTGTACAATGCTGTACAGGCGAACGTGAAGGAAAAACGTGCCTATTGCGCTCTCTGAGTTTTGTGACACTCAAGGATTCAAAGATACCCAGATGGATGAATGTCTATAAAGTGTTTCTAAGTTGTACATATCTTTCAACTGCTAACACCTATCTTCTCTTTCTTTACATCCTATTTTATCTTTTCTTCTTTCAAGTCTCCCATTAGTATCTGCAACTCATTGTGACATAAATGAAGCCTAAATACCATTATGCAGATAGTCCATATCCGAAATGACAAGCTGTTGCATACACCATAATACAAATAAAATTCAATTATACAAATTAGGAGGAATGGCATTCTGCTTGCTTTTGTCCACACAAGGACAAGAATTTCCAATGTATCTTTCCACAAACAAGGGCAGGTATCAAAGAATTGTTAAGAAATTATCTCTGTTCAATACACTGTATCCATATAATTTGTCTTGGGTTGGGTCTTATACAATTAATGACATGCAAAGTCTCTCCTGTGAGATTAGCTTTTCCAGCTACCTTGACATTCAGACCAGATATCATTCTTGTTAGACGAGGCTTAGGCAATTAACACAAGGCAAAACCTTTGAAATCAAATTTACAACAATTGCAAATATGTACTATCATGAACAACAATAGGTTTCGGTTTTGGGCAGAGTTTTCCAGACCAAGACAGAAAGGAACCAGACACTATCAGTTCAGCAAGAACATACTAATGCAACATTTGCTCTATATAAAAATGTGCAACATCGCATAACGTAACTTCACGTTCTTACCAACTCCTGTGTTCAAGGAACATGGATCCTTGAAGCTGATTTGAACATCTGGGCAGCTAGCTAGGATCTTCCATGTATTGGCAGCAGCAGCTGCAGTTGCTTCCGCTAAACCATTGTTGCATTTAAAGTCATCACTCTGGTAATCATTGTAGTTTCCACAAAGACCTGTGTGAATAAACAAAGAAGGGTTAAAAATCTTGTCACATCTTAAGAGAAGGGCTGTTCATTCAGAAGAAGTGTGGGTCTTACCACAGGTTGACCCCTTGTAGGATGGATCTAGAGTTATGTAAAGCATCATTAATGGTGAGAAGTCTATCTGCAGCCGGATACCACTTATTGTGTACAAAACGATGGAGGAAGGTGAAGGTTTGAAGATGCTAATATTGCCTGTGAAGAAACACTGAGAATCAAGATTGCTGAAAGAACAAGAAATGATTTCAGCATCAGTCTCTAGTACCTAGCTGTGAGTTTAATTTTTAAGGCAGGTAAATCCTGGCAAAATAATAATCTACATGTACTGATATGCAAATCAGATTGAAAATGTGGATAGTAATATTCAAGGTGCGAATGTAAATCATGCAGAACGACATAACCAAATTGTATCAATTGTACTCCAGTCGGTAATGTGACTGGATAGCTTATTGACATTTAAATGACTTCCTATCATCCTGGAATATAACACATGGATAATGTAAGAAACTAGGGGGCTCATTATGATGGCGGAGAGACCGCCACCGCCGGGCCAGCAGTGGCGGTCCCTCCGCCATCTGACCGCATTTCCACCCGCCACATTAGGATGGCGGGGGGAATCGCTTTGTGACCACGGCGGTCGCAAAGACCGCCCTCCACGCTTCCGCCACAGGCAATAATCACGATTGCCTGGCGGAGTGGTCAGCATGGGTTAAATGGCGGCGGTGCCTGGCAGGCACCGCCCGCTAGATTACAATGCTGGCGTCAGCCAGCCTTTCCATGGTGGTGGAACCACCATGGAACTGCTGGCGGAGGCTGGGTTCGGGGGCCCGCTCTGTGTGGGGGTGGGTGTATGTGCACTGGGGGGGTACCCCCGACATTTCCATGCTCAAGGTGGCAGGCACCGCGTGGTGCCTGCCACGTTGTGCATGGAAATGCACTACGTGGCATTTTGGCATTGCAAACGGTGCTGCAGCCAGCAGCACCGTCCGCAATGATCAGGGCCCTGGATGCGCACGCCATAGTGGCGGGCACATCCTAATTCACTCAGCGGGACTGCCGCCTTACCGGCGGGCTGTCCCAGCACCGCAACGATGGCGGGCGGACTGATGTCTGCCCGCCATCGTAATGAGCCCCTAGGTTATTAGTTGCGATGGGTGATAGTTCCACTCAAATAATAAACAATCCTTGCCAGTGTGAGCCACACAAAAGTCACTGAATTAACCTGTGCTTAACTCTCTGGTAGAGTGGCACAAAAGCAGTCAAGCGTAACTTGGAGGCAATGTGTAAAGTATTTATGCAACACACAAACATTAATAAAGTAAAAACAGAACACAAGAAAAATCCCACACCAATTTAGAAAAAATACATTTTAAAACATAAAACTACTCCAAAATTAATTCAATCCAATCAGAAGGACCAGAGTTTTTTAATTAATTTTTTCAGTAGAAAATAGCATCTAGAAGATAAAAGGACCAACCATGGGTATCTGGTTGTGCGAGATAAGCTCAAAGTCGAAAGTTAAGGCTGACCGGGATGGAGCCTAGGGTCCAATAAAATGGGTGGATTGAACCTGTTCTCACATCCGACAACGCATCATTGACGATGGAGAGCCACTGGACTGGGCTCGTTAAAAATCTGTTGACAAAGGCGGGAAAAAGCTCAGAGCAGGAGAAGCTGATTTTCCAGGCCAAGGAGGTTGTCATCATTCATGGGGGGCTGATCGTCGTCAAGCCCTGTGAAGATTTCTACCTTCGGACTTAGACGTTTTTCTGGAGCTCGGATTCGCCAAGTGGGGCGAGGCTGCAGACTTTAGCCAAAGTGGGCTTCACAAGGTCGGATACTGGTGCTGGGAGGTCCAGCTGTAGAGCATTTGCTGCTGCAGAGAAGAATGTAGCGGGAGCTACCATGAAGTTAGGCTGACCGGCAACGCACCTTGGGCGGACCGGCTGACAGGTAGGTCCTGGTCTTCTGTTGGTTCTCCAGGCAGTTTGGCTTACAACATTTCCCAAGTCCCAGATTTTAGGGATAGGAAGGAGCAGTGCTGCCAAAATCAATTCCAATGGTCCAGGACATGGTGGGGGGCACCACTTGTGAGCTTAGGTCACTCCAGCAGAGGCCAGCAGCAGGGTTCAAGGTCTCTGAAGCTTGTTGTATCCCTGCATTTCACACAGAGGGCAGCAAGCTACCCCTTTGAGTCACTCTTTTGATTCTGGGTTCAAGGAGAAGGTCCAGGTTTCCTTCCCAGGCAGCCGGGCAGCTAGGCAGTCCTTCCATCAGCAGGGCAGCAGGCCAGTCCTTCCAGCAGCAGGGCGGCATAGCAGTAGAACAGAGAGTTTTTCTTCTGAGCCTTTCACAGGTCCAGAAATGATATGAGGAGTTGTTCTGGGGGTCCAATATGCATACATGGTGTCAGCCTTTGTGTGTGGGGGCACACCCTATCCTACCCCCACATCTGGTTCTGGAAAGTTCTGGAAAGTTCTTCCCTTCCCCTGCCAAGGTTCTGAACTGTCTGGGGTGAAAAAAGGCTGGTGTCAGGTTCTCTTGTTTATGCTGGAGGCAAAGCCCTTTTAAGTCTAAGTGGACCAGGGTACAGCTCTGTTCCCAGTCATCCTGGTATTATGGTACATCCTGCCTACATCTAGTCCCCTTTGTGTCACTGTCTGGGAGGAATACACATTCCAGAGCAGATCAGCCCTTCACAGTCTTGTGACACAGGATACTGGCAGAAGGCACAAATGGTTTGGACAGTGAAATACACATTTTCTAAAAGTGCCATTTTCAGAATTGTGAACTAAGCCCTGAAGTTTACCATTAGAGAGGATTTTCAATTACAATTCATTTGAGTCTAAACAAGTGTGAAGTCTCTGTGCATAAAAAGATAGGACAGTTCTCTCTTTTCATGTTCAGAAACTCTGTAGGCATAAAGATATGACTCGTAAAATACCTTTGTGAATAGCAAGCAATTGTAAACTTACATAAAAGTGTACGTGTACCTATGTGAACTAGGCCCCATATATCTATTTGCTCCCAATCCAAAGTTAGCACTTATTAAATGTAATAGGGTAACACAGTATTAGTCAATGTGAGAGATGGGCCTTACAACTTTGAAAACGACTGTATGGCACATGTCCTACATTTTAAATGCCATGCACTCTGCCCTAGGAGATGCTAGGTTCTACCTTAGGGGTGACCTATAGGTATTAAAAAGGAAGGTTTAAGCCTAGTAAATCGTTTATTTTGCCAGGTCGAAATAGCAGTTAAAAACTACTCTGCAGCCTGCAATGGCAGGACTTAGCCATTTTTTAAAGTGCTATTTTAGTGGGCTGTGCAATGAGAGCTTTAAGTCCCTATTAGCATTTAATTTACAGGCCCTGGGTACATGTAGTGCCATTATCAGGGACTTACAAGTACATTTAATGTGCCAATTAGGTATAGGCCAATTCTACTATGTTGTGAAGGGAAGGCACAAGGACTTCAGCACTGGTTAGCAGTGAAAAGTGCACAGAGCCCTAAAGCCAACAAATACAAATTCAGCAAGACAGGTTTTGTGAAGCCAAACATTTTACACATGACCCTGCAAAGAGCACCAGGTCCAACTGAGCCTAGTGGTCGGAAATTGATGCCTTGATATCTGGGGCAAATGATATAGCTGTACCTGGGCTTAGAGTAAGGTTAACTCCAGGATACACACCCTATCATCCAAGGTGAAAAACCCTCTTACCAATTAAGTTAAAGGTTTTGGCTCTGACGTTACTGCCCTGCTTTCATCAATGCTGTGGTTAAGATTAGATTTAATTTGAATCACCTCTAACAGGATTAAAGAATCACAACCTTAATTGAAAACTTAATAACTTGAGAAGCTCATCAACGCAGCCCACCGCTTACAAAAATGTTACTATTTCAGTCTCCCTAAAAGCACATCAGGGGCAGACAGCCAATTTGGAGCCTGTAGAGTTACAAACACAAATGTGGCTGAGACACAGATTCTATCCATAAATTTGCCATCATTTTAAAGGGGCCATCCTGTGTTTTTCACAATATTTCAGGATGTGCTAGAAAAGGGTTAATTTACATTAAAAGTGCAGCTATCATTGAAAATTCTCCTTAATGGTGTCTCGGAGCTGTTTTGAGCAATGTCTGCTCTTGTGCTTTGTCTGCATTTAGATTCTGTACAACACACAAAAAACAAGAGGGCAGGCCTGCATTCCAGACAAGCTTCTCAAAGTGAGATCACAGTCCTCCCGAAAGTTAGACATGCACTATGTGTTTTAATCTTTCTGGTAAAATGTCCTGCAGTATTACATAGTTAAAAAACTACAAAAATAGCAATTAGTGTATGCTCTATGGATGTCTTACAGGTCATGAGTGCAACCTAACTTAGGGACTTATGGAGCAGCTCATCTGAAATGCTGGTCTGCTCTATAGGTTTTTATGCAATATGATAGGTACATAATCTAAATATAAATAAAGGTTAAAGTTCAGACGTTGATCAAAAAGTCTCTCAAATGATTGTTTGTCAGACTATCAATAACAAAAGTATTGACCCAACAAAATATCTTGTCAAAAATCCTGAGTAACAGAGCATTGGGACAGTAAGTATATATAGGTAGTTGGAACAATGGAATGTTGACAGCTCCACTGAATACAATGGAGTAGCAGTCGACTAAAAACATTGGCATAGGCCATCAGCTGTCAACGCTGCAGTGCCCTAATTTACAACCTCTGGCTATCTCCTCAGTATATGTTAGTTGCACAGAGGAATCAGAGATAGGTAAAGGCTGTGGGTGAGGGCCTCAAGGGCTGAGGGCAAGTGCTTCAAAGTGTCACTGGTAGGTCCAGACAGACCTTTTATTCCACCTGGCATTTCTTCGGTGGTCTGGAGCCCTTGGATGCTGGTTTTGAAATCCCAAGCTGTTGGTGCACGTCAGTCTTCCCAGCTCTCCAAGGTTAATTACATCAGGCACGAGGAGGGAGAATAAAAATGAAAGAGAGGGATGAGGTGGTAGGTAGAGAGAAAGTGATCAGTGAGGAAGAAGAGAAAGAGGAGAGATGGGGAAGGGAAAGGATGGAAAGACGTGGGAGAGTGCGAGTTGACAAAGAGAGCCGGTCTGATTTGGGCATTTTTACCAGGGCTGCTTTGGTTCCCCAGTCTAGTCATGGTCACCAGAGCTGTGGAAGAAGAGAGGGGATATAGCCCTCAGCTCTTAAGTCTACCTTGGCTCTGCCAAATGAAGAAAAGCATTTTGATAGAGGTGAAGAAGAATTAGACGTGCTAGTGCCAAGTTTCACACTCCAGTTGTTAGTATGACATGTTTGACGTTTAACTGCTATGACTGTGCCCAAAGCTGTGATAGGCCTAGAAGTTTTGGAGCTATGGCCATGAGGGGATTTAAACCCCCTTCATATCCAAGTGGGATTTATTAGTAATTAGATCATTCTGCTTTCATGATGCAGAGTGCTCTAAAAGCATGAACATTATTACTACATATTACTTCATATAATTCAGTATGACACCTTTTAATACACATGCATCTTACTACTTGTCATTGATATTTTGGCATAATGTTTACCCTCATTGTTTTTGGTTGTACCCCAAAGGCTGTTATTCATCCGAGGAACTTTAGAGAGACTTCATATTCATAATTTTGACTCTGCATTTCTTACAAAGCTTAACAATGGCCATTGTTTATGGATAAATTGAAAAACCATAAAATATTTTATCGAGAGTTCCATTAGTGCCTCGCATAGACATTCTGCAAATTTTCTTTCGGGTTCTCACACATCAATAATTGATGAGCCAAGTCTTTCCTCACCTTCCACATGTCGAGGATCACCTTCTATTCCCTCTCTTCCTACTCATCCTAACAGTAAATCTACAACTAAAAGGCTCAAAAAGGCCCACCCTCTCCCACAAAGGCTCTTTCACCAGTGTCAATGGAGCTTCTTTTGGAGTAGATTAAAACTTTTCACCCTTTCATGGAAGAGACAAATATAAAACTACAAAATTTAAACAACAATTGGTCACGGATGGAAAAAATAATACTGACAACTGAACATTAAGGGGCCGATTCCGATCTCGGCCGGTATGGCACCGAATCGGATTCGGCTTTACCGGATCCGATTCAGAGCCCTCTTTCCCGACCGATTCGGACGTGCGTCCGGGCGAGCGAGTACGATGCGAGCGCACGAGAAATCGCCGACAGACTCGTTCGCGGGACCCAACCGCTCCGACCGACTCGCACGGACACGACTCGCACCGCGCAATGGAGACGTTCCCCGGCCGGGCAAGTATGATGCGCGCCTCGAGCAGTCCGACCGACTCGCGCAGTCCGGCTCCAGAGTGCAGTCGGATCCGCACTTTGGGGGTCCGTGTCGGACCCCCCTGTACGCGTAGCCGTGCGAGTCGCACACAGGGGGGACCCATGGGTCCCCCCTACCTGTGCATGTACGGCGGGAGTCGCTTCGACGCGTACCCGCTGTAGGGGGTGCCCTTGTTCGCCTCGCACCCATTGAGTCAATGGGAGCCCGCGTACGCGTTGTACGACCGGCTCCCATTGACTTCAATGGGAGTCCGACCGAATCGAGTCCGATAGCATACGGACGCATCGTACTCGTTCGGTCGGGCTGCTAGGGTCCGATTTGGTCGGAAATCTCTCCGGGTCCGGCTCGGTCGGAGAGATTTCTTATGTTTATTTCATGTCATATTAAACTGCAAAATGCACAGACTTTTTGGATTGTTCAACTACTTACAGATTTAACATGGAAATCATCTGCAGATGGGATGCAGTTGAAAATAATGACATGAACGTAATTCTTAATTGGGCGGGTTGTTAAATGCTGTATCAATTTAAGTAGTCCAGCCCTTAAGAAATGCATCATATTTCAGTGTTTCTAAAAAAGCCATAAGAGCAGCCATCAAATTTTTAAGATTATAGCAATATAGGCAAAAATGTGGTTAAGACACAGATTCTAGCTATAAATCTGACAGACTTTTTAATGGGGCGTCTGGTATTTTCCATGATATTTCAGAAGTTGCTAGGTAAATTACACAGAGCTCTCATTGGAAATCTTCCACAATGGTGTCTTGAGCAATGGCTGCAATTGGTTATTGGTTTATCCTACAGTGACCTCTCACTTCATATGAAAATTAGAAACTATGGGGGATATTCACAAGAACGTGCGATAAACATCGCCAAAATAGGTTAACGCAAGTTTCCATATCGCCGTCTATCGCGGGAAAATAACTCTGTGTCAACGTGGTATTTTCAACACTGCGGTAACATGCGATAGTCACCCGATAACGTGCAAAATGTCAGCGATAACATTACCGGGACGGCGATGAAAATCCAAACCCAAACGCGAAAAAAGTTGCGATGGGCCCAACCGCGATAAGACAATCAGCGAAAAGCAGCGCCAGGCCTGGAATTCACACACGTCAGGCGGGAAAAACCACTACAAAAGCAGAAAAAAAACAAAAAACACAAACGAAAAACAAACTACAGCGACGCACAATGGAGGCAGCCGGAGCAGTGACAGAGGACGGCCAGAACCCCACAAGCCCCCTGGAGGAGCAGGCTGGGACCTCGGGGACAGGGGAGGGCAAGGACAAGAAGAAGAGGAAGACGCGGTTCAGTCCGCAGGAAAACAGGATCCTGATCATGGAGGTGATAGAACACCATCAACAACTGTTCGTCACCTCCACTGTGTCATTGGCAACAAAAAATGCAACATGGCAGTCCATCGTGGACAAGGTGAATGCAGTTGGAGTGCTGAGGAGGACAATGGACGAGGTCAAGAGGCGCTGGAATGATGTGAAGCGCAAGACCAAGCAGAAACTCGCCAACAACCAGAAGGCAGCAATGCAGACTGGAGGTGGGAGTCCAGCGCCACAGGAGGAGCTGGACGAGAAGGAGGAAATGGTGTCCACAGTCATCAGTGGGGAGACGGTGACAGGAGTCGGGGGACCGGACACAGCTCAACATCACCTGACACAACAGCAACAGGGTGAGTAACGACCAGGGACTGGGAGAACGGGGGGAGATGGGCACAATGGCACACATGCACTATGGAGCATAGTACACTGCACACCCACAATGACTCTGGATCATGTCCCTGAACCCCTTGGCACACTGCAGTACATATAGCGACTGCACATAGGCCCCCGTCAACTATGTGCCCAGAGGAGTCCCTCCCACATATCACTCATCTCACAACCAACCCATGCACATGTGCTGAACCCAGAAAAGCTGCGGGTCCGTGAGCCACACTGACAATGCAAGTGACACTGCATGACGATTAGCATGGCTGCAGTCCGATCATCATGACATGGTGCACGCCACCACACTGTGGTGGTGGAGTGTGGACCACATCCGTAAAGGAGCAGGTCACACTCTGACACATCCACCTGCACAAACAACCCCTGACGTCAACTACACATCTGCGGACAAACCATGCCCCAGAGTCCCAACTGCCACCAAGACCCAAATCCACCCTAGTCTGCAACATCTCAGCACTGTATGGGCACAGAAGTCAAAGGTACACCGCCTGAAAGGGACAAGGGGCAGCCAAAGCAGAGCTGCAGGGGCGAGCCTCCCAAAATGCAGCACACACACATGACATTCAGAGCACATCAGCATTGACAACAATGTGGTACAAACTGCAACACGTCAACAACAGGACAGAGGACACCACAGGTGCCGCTTGTGTGTAGAAACTGGCCAATCACATTTGGCATAGCAGGGAAATGTGAGATGTCAATGTACAGGTACAAACACATATCCGTGATGTTGTCGAAATGTCCACTGTACCGCATCAAATAGGCAGCTCCTCCTGAACAATCACAATGTACATTGCCATGCAGTCTGTATGTGAACTTGTACAATGCGTCAACATACATGTGAACACAATGTAATACTGCATCTCCCCTTCACATTGCAGAGGGAGCATCAACACCTCCTGCAGAGCAGCCCCAACAACTCTTCACTGATGACGGGGAGGACACCTCCGACATCGACTCCGAAGCCCTCCAAGTCCTCATTGACAGCTTTGGCACCCCATCTCCAGGAGCAGGGCAGCCCAGCTGCATCGAGGAGACCGCACCCCCTGCACAGACCACACAGCAGGAAGCACCTACCACCCAAGCCGTCTCCCAGGACCCCCACGAACAACACATGGCCTTCCAACGCCGTGTGTTGGAGGCCCAGGAGAAGATGGCCGATCAGGTGCGGGTGGGGTTCGACCTCATGGCAGCCAAACTTGATGCCATACATGGGTGTCTGATTCCCATCAGGAACCACATACAGTCCCTAACGGACACCCACAGTCCGCTCCATGCTCTCCAACGATCCATGGCTGACATCGCTGGAGTCATGATACTGAGACAAGAACAACTGTCCAGTCAGAGTGGCTCCAGCGATGTCAGCCGGGAGTTGGGACAGATGTGGGTGCTCATGGAGAACATGGAGCGATGACGGCGGAAAGAATGGCTGCCATGTCTGGGACCTTCCATGCCCTGCAGCACATCGTCATGGCATTGCTGCTTCAAGGCCTTGCGCAGATGAATGGTGCTGCTGCTTCTACATCCACATCTCCGTCCCCTGATGTGTCAGTGCCTCACAGTGAGGCAGGCAATCCACCTCTGGCCCCTGATGTGTCAGTGGCACACAGTGCGTCCGACATACCACCACCACCCACGTGTGAGGCACATGTGACATCAGAGGACGAAGATGCGGGTGAAACAACCTTACTGGTAAGGAGGAGGCAGTAGCATTCATCTCCGCCATATGGCCTGTTCCTGCTTGGTCCTGCCCTTTGCATCATCACCCTCCACTGTCCCCCAATGCACTCTGCGACACTCCCCTTGGACCTCGACATGGACTGCCATATCCTGTCTGGTTGCCAATGACACAGCGATCAGACTGCGGACTGAACTCTTCCTCTTCCGATGTACTTGTCATTCCCTGAAGGACTCTGACTGGCCCTCCATGGGCCAATTATGTGAAGTGGGGTTTGCATGGCCCTGTACTGCTCCAGCTGCACCCCTCCATTGGATGTGAATAAAACATTCAGAATCACACAGATGTTTCATGTCTTTGATCATTCAAGTATGAAAGTATGGATGAATGTAGGGTCAGTGATTTCCCCTTACGTTCATGTTGCTCATGTCGTGGGACTTGCGTCACAGCGTGCAACATTGCCGATTGCGGTCCATGTGGCGTAGACACTACAACAGAGACACAAGCATCAGTTACTTCCTTGTCCAGCCCGGAACTGAAGCACGCCCAGAGCCCCGGGGTCATTGTTCCCACCCCTACAATGGCCTGGCATACGCCAGGCCAGACCACTCCGCTTACGCTCAGAGGGGGGGTCGTCAAAGCTACATGTCCCAGGTCTTCCCTGTAGTGATCTGCTGATCACTGGTCTAGTTGTCAGCATGCCACAGCCACTCCCTGAGGGCTGGTTAACACCCACACCACACCCATCCAGCACAGGCGTCACAGGACATGTGACCCTGCCAATGAAAGGGGTCTAGCACATCACATTCCTCACTGCCGGAGATGACATGATGGCGTCCGCACCACGTGGCTCAATCATGAAGGGTCCATGACTTGTGGCGCACGGAGTTAGTGGCACCCGCTGCACTGCAGCCCTGCATGGGCCTACCGCCACGGGACGTCGACTTGACTTGCACAGGGTTAGTGGCACATGAAGCGCTGAGCGGGTGTACAGCCTGCGATGATGCGTAGGTCTCGATGAGCCGTCCTGCTAATCGTGCTTCGATTTGAATTGTGAGCCCTGCTGGACCGTGGTGCACGCCGAAGGCAGCAGTCGGCACAAACATGACTCCGCGGTGCGTGGCCGCTGGGGGCCTGTGGCGTGGAATCCAGCGTCCGGCTGAGGAGGATGCACCAGCACGTGGAGGGCCCTCATGGAGACATGCCGGTGGCGGCAGGTGAGCAATGAAGCCTGGGTGCTCTGGAGCGGGCAGTCATCGCTGGGCGGCGTGGCGGCCTCGAGACCAGGGCTGGGGTGCAGCATGTGCACAGGAGCACGCAGGCACCACCGGTCATGGCGGCGGCCTCGTGGCTGGGGGGGGCGCCGCCCTGGCTGACACGACCCTGCATGCGTTGACGTGATGTGCGCGGGTTGGTTTGGGACGTAGCCACCTCGTCTCCAGTGTTAATCTGCCCGTTGAAGGTGGTCGGCCACGTGTGGGTAGGCCTATGGACAGGTTGTGGCGGAGACTGAGACACACGCAGTAGTCACTTTGGTGGTGGATTTGTGATGTGTGCATTCCCACAGTTGTGAGTTGGGGGATTGTGGAGTTGAGGTGTGTGGTGTGTTCAGTTGGTACTTGCCGATGGGCAGTGCACTTCCATGCGGGCCATCCTCAAAGCGCTGGTTGGTGGCGGACCTGCGGACATGTGGGAATCATGCAGACTGCTTGGGGAGTTTGCGACGACATTGGTGGACAGGCCATGGTGGTCCACTTTTGTCTGCACATTGATGGCATGCGTGTGGTTGCTGTTGTGGTGATTGTGTGCAGTGTCGGCAGGGGGCATGAGTTGTACACGTGTGGTGTGAATTGCCCCCAACAAGTGCGTGACGCCAGCTATGGCGTAGTTCCCTTGCGTGGTCTCAAGTTGTTCCTGCGCAGTGTGGGGGGAGTGAGAGGCAGGGGTATCGAGCTGACACACACCGTGATGCTTTCAGGTATGATGAGTCCTACATGATGTGACCGTAACAGCAGTTCGTGTGGTCGTTACCTTCCTTTTCATTCCTGCGACGGTTACGGCCACACGAACTTCTGTTACGGTCTTCTCATGCATGATTTGTCATGCCTCTGAGCATTCCGGTTTGTCCAAGTGCAGTACCATGTACCAGATTAGGCTTGTGACTATACGGGAGTTTGACCATTGTCACCATTTCTCCCACAGGTTTCTGGAGACACGTTGCCCTGCTGGAGTTCCCCATTGGGAATGGAACGCGTTGGCTGAGCTTTTCGTTTTGTTTGTGTATTTGTAATAAAGTTCTGTTTTTACACTGCTGTTGACTACTGGACTTCATGACCTCTCGCACCCACATTACGGTTACTACGATTCTGGGTCTGGGACACGGAAGCGTCTAGCACGGCTGGCGTTGGGGTTGGTTGCGCAGGTACACTGCGAATTGGTACTGTCGTGTGGTGCGAATACAGGGGCCGCCGTTGCTTTTGTGGACATGCATCCATGACATGTGTAAGGGAGTTTGATGGGGCTGGCTGTGAGACTCCTCCGACTCCGGCAGTTGTTGGCTGGAAGGTACCAGGGGCCAACAGGTGCAGCACAGCCAGCAGCTTTGTCTGCGGGGGGATGTTGGTTGTCCGCTGTGTTGGTACCGTCAGCCTGTGGGCAATGTGGGTCAGGATGCGGTGTATGGTTGTCCTTTTGAGCCTGTGTTGGCCAATGGCTTCCTCTGGCATTGAGTCTCTGGGGCTGGTGCGTTTCAGGGTTGTCCGCTGTCCTGCGCTGCCTAGGTGGTGATCCGGGGGTGGTGGTCTGGGGGGGGGGGCCTGGGAGTGGTGGCGGTGGGTGTTGTGGCCCTCTTGGTTCTCCGAGCTGCATGATCATTGTCTCCATGCCATCTGTTGGTCTTCAGATGTGGCTCTGGGCTGGGCTCCCTTTCATGCTGCAGGTAGTCGTCCTGCTTAACACCAGCAAAAGGCAGGTGCTAAATCCCTGCTTCTATCGCGCCTATCGCCTGTTCTTGCTTCGCATCGCAGATCTGACTGGTCATTGGGAATCTCGCAAAGTGGTGTTTTCGTGTGTTTTTGCACAGGAACGCCTACTCTGCATCTCATTAGCGTTAGCTGCCGGTGTCATCCGTGGCGATGTTTTTTGCGGCTGCTGTCGCGGGAAAACTGGCGATATCGGCTGTTAGCACCAGCTTGTGAATAGGGCGATAAATCTATCGCCACTTTGGCTTTGATAAAGTGCCACTAACTCGGCGATAAGTCCTTGAGAATATGCCCCATACTGTGTTCTGATGCCATTATGTCCCCTACATCAGTCATTTTCACAGCTGCGCTGACCTCTGTTGCATCAGTGAAAGACAGGCCTTTTATTTCCCAAGGCATTTCCACAGTGGTCCAAAGCCCTTGGAGGCCGTTTTGAAAGCCCCGCGCCACTCTTGGTGCCTATGTCATTTTACCCAGCTCTCTTATGTTAAATGGAGGGGAAGGCTCCAAGAGAGAGATAAAGAGAGGGGGAGAAGAATGGTAGAGAGAATCTTATCAAAGAAGGAAAAGAGAGAAAGCGGAGAAGGTGAGAGAGAGAATGTATGGATAGAGAGAGAGAGAGCTGTAGCATGAGAAGTTAAAAGATGAGTGTGCTTCACACATCAGAGTGTTTTAGTTTCCAAAAATAAATGCATTGTGCTGTGCACTGAATGCACTCCTTGTTGAAATAAAATGTTATCCTGTAGGTGGCATAACAAAAACCATTACTTTCAGGGCTGGACTGCAACAGAAACACATTTGTTTCACTTTTAGCTTTCATTACTGCTGCTTCTCCTTAACCCCTTGGCTGCGCGTCAAATTCCCCCGCGGTGCGGGAGAATTTGACGTGTGCGCAGATCGGACGGCCCCTGGCCGTCCGACGCACACGCCCACCGTGACGTCGGACGGCCGGGGGCCGTCCGACGCACGCAAAGGGTTAAACTCCGATATGAAATGAAAGACCTCACCCTTCCCTGTTATAGGACTACAAAATTAAATCCAGCACCTTATGTAGCATAAAGTGGGGCATGACATGCAAATTGTCCATTTTCTCCCACTACCGATGTGGGCAAATCTGAAATGTGCATTATTTTGCCTGCACAATTTCCACCTGGTTTATCTTGCACAAACTGTGGGGTTATTTGCATAGTTCAAACCTCACTAAAAAGCTGAGGAACACTGGACTTAAGGTCAAAGGCAGTGACACAATCAGAGAATGAATCTAGACGGGAGTCCAGGGTTCTGAGAGGGCAGTAAGGTCTATTTACTAGGCACAATGTAAAAAATGCTATATGTGGGAAACAGATACAATTAATCACCAGAGTCAGCAGAGAAATGTTGGTGATGTTCCATTTTTCATTATTAATATGGCCACCATGCTGAAAGTTCCAAGTACTATCCCATGAAAAGTACAGGTGTTGAGCTGGGAATTGCTGGTATAAAGTTTCTTACTTTCAGTAACATTCTTTCTGTTTAGCGACTCTATCTAACCACAGATTCCTCACCTTCTGAATAGTCCCCAGGTGTCAGACTGAATCCAGAAACCTTTCAGCAGTATATTGCTACGCCTTCAGGTGACGCCATTCAGCTCTGCACTGATGCTGTTCCGCTTTGGAAATGACATGCAGAGCCTATACAGACACCAGCCCTGTGGGTTGATGTCAGTTGCTTTCAAAGCTGTCCATGTACCCAGGCACTGAGCCCTAAGAGCAAAGTAGCTGTAGCCAGTGTGCGGATGAATAGACTTGCTATCTTAGTATTGGATAGAGTCCAATCACAGCAAGAGGAGGATGGGAGGATCAGTGAGGAATCTGCGGCAAGATAGATCCTCTACCAGAAAGAGCATTACCAAAAGTAAGTAATTTGTCCTTCTGATAGATACTTTAAACTGCAGAGTCCTCACATTTTGAATAGATACCAAATCAATACTTATTTGGAGGTGGGTCTGTGAATGGACTCAAACCAGAATGTCTTGCAGGACAGAGCAGGCAAAATGCCCCTCTCAGTGAACTTGACTGTCCAGATAATGGTTCTTCTTGAACATATGGCGGGGTGCCCACCTAGCTGCCTGGAATATTTCCATGATAGCGACTCTGTATGCTAACACAGTGGTAGCAGCTTTGATCCTGGTAGAAGGAGCGTGCAGTCCTTCCGGATGCTGCTTTTTCACCAAATCATAGCAGATCTTAAAGCAGAAAGCAATCAGGTTTGAGCTGGTTCTCTTCTGCACTGCCTTGCCTTTTTTCGCTCCAGGGAACCGTTCGTTCAACCAGTGTTCTATGGTATGATCAATGTAAAAGCTGAGCGCTCTTTTGGGATCCAATCGATGGAGCTTTTGAGGGTTGAGGTGGAGCATACATTGCCAACAGGGTGATAGATTGACCCACATGGAACAGCGTCAAAACGTTTGGTAGAAATGATGCTCATGTCCTCAGAACTAGTTTGTCTGGGAAGAAGGAGGTGTATGGTGGATTGACACAATAGACTGAAAATCACTCACACACCATTCAGAAGTGATGACAACAAGGAACACCCTCTTAATAGCAAGGGGCCGTAAGGGACAGCTCTGAAGTGGCTCAAACAGATTGCACATGAAATAAGTGAGGAACAGATTAAGGTCCCATTTGGTCATTAAAAAGGAAGAAGGGGAAACATATGTTGCAGCTCTTTTATAAATGGCATCACAACTGGTGACTTAAACAATGAGAGCTGATCAGGTCAACCGTAAGAAGGCCAAAAGGGCTGAAACAAATAACCATAACTGTGCCCAAAGCAAAGCCTTGCCAGGGACGGGACGAAACAAAAAACAAAGCATCAGATAGCGTGGCCTGGAGGGGGTCAGTCTTGAATGTGCTGCACCAAACCACAAAATAGTCTCAACAAGAGGCATATACAGATTTCTTTGAGGGACACCTGGCTGCCAAGATGACATCAAACACTTCCAGAGGAAGGTCGAAGATCACCTGTCACCATGCAACCTCCAAGGATGAAGGTGAAGGAGCTGCGGCGCTGTGATGCAAAATCCAGCGGAGTCGGCGAGGATGGCGATGACGCCAATGACGAGGGGCTTGTGATGTGAAGGTCTGTGTCAAGGATGCGCCATGCAGTCGCAATTTCAAGAACACTATGGGCTGCACTGCGAGATCTGGCGTGGGGATGCGTCGTGCTGCGGCAGTTCTTAAGCAGAGCTCCGAGGAGATGGGTCACACTGCATCAGTTTTGCTCACAGAACAATAGCTAGGCTGGCAGATCACCTTTAGGCCCGCTTCCAAGGGTTCAGGACAGGGGTGGCACCATTCGGGGAGCAGGAAAGCAGGGCAGCAGGGTGGCAGCACAGCAGCCCTTCTTGCAGAGCAGCACAGCAGTCCTTCTAAGTCTTCTACAGGTCTAGAGGTGTACTGAAGAGTTGGGTTTGAGGGGCCATTATTTATACCTGGTACCCACAGTTTCTGGAGGTTTCCCCTCTCAGAGGTGTTTAGAATTTTCTGCCTCCTTGCCCGGGCCCCCAGCTTGTCTGGGGTAACAAAAGACTTGTGTCTAAACCCCTTGTGAGTGTGCTGGGCAGAACTTTTGTGATGTTCAAGTGTGATGGTGACAGCTCTTCCTCCTGTTCAAGTCAGAGATGGTCCATCCTGCCATCTACTATTCCCCTTTGCCTCACTGTCTTGCAGTAATACACAAAGACGAACTGCCAGCTACACCTAGTCATGTATCCCAGTATGCAGGCTGCAGGCCGTAAAATGTTGGGACAAGAAACGCCAACATTCTAAAAGTGGCATCTTCAGAATTGTGACTTAAAATCCAACTTTACCTTCAAACAGGGTTTTAAGTTACACATCTATAGACACCAAGCTTGGCATTCCCATTTGCTCCCAATTGAAAGTTATCACTTATTAAATACAATAAGGTAACACAATGTTATCCTATGGGAGAGGTAGGTCTTTTTAGAGTTTTTCACTACCAGGCAATGCAAAACTTAAATGTACGTGCTCAGTCTTTTAAATAAAATACACTTTGCCCTCCAGGCTAACAAGGGCCTACCCCAGGTGTGACGTATATGTATTAAAAAGGAATCTTTAGGCCTGGCAAAAGGTTTATTGTGCTAGGCCAAAATGTCAGTGTAAACCGCACACACAGGCTACAAAGGCAGGCCTGAGACAAGTTTAAAGGGCTACTTAGTAGTTGGCACAATGAGTGCTGCAGGCCCACTAGTAGCATTTAATGTATAGGCCCTGCATACAAGTAGTACCACTTTACTAGGGACTTAGAAGTGAATTAAATTTGCCAATAGGATGTATGCCAATTCCACCATGTTTAAAGGAGAGAACACATGCACTTTAGCACTGGTTTGCAGTAGTAAAGTGCACATAGTCATAAAGTCAACAAAAATGAGATCAGCCAAAATGGAGAAGCAAGGCAAAAGGTTTGGGGGAAGACCACCTAATGCTGACAGGTCTAACAGAAACGGTAAGACAGTTGCGGCTAGCAAGGTAGGGCAGACAGGCCCAGACAACGTGCAGTAGCCCTGCTTTCCTTAAAATGCTCTACAGCAGAATCAGTCTTGTCCTCAAACAGGTGAGTCTTGTCAAAGGGCATGTCCATCAGAGAGGACTGTACATCACCTGGGAGCCCAGTCAATTGCAGCCACACATGGCTGCGAATTACAACACTGGTGTTGATTGCCCACTGAATGGAATCAGTGGTGTCCAACGTACAATGAATCATGCACTTGGTCGCATCCTTACCGACTTGAATTGCATGAGTGAAAACTTCAGGCATACCAGGGAGGACTTGTGCCACCAAGTCCCAAAGGGTATGGCAATAGTGTCCCAACTAGCTGGCATTAACTGATCGGAGTACTAGACTGGTAGAGGAAATCACTTGTTTCCAAACACTTCCTTCGCTTAGATTCCCTGTTGGGGGAAGTGGTAAGGAAAGTGTTGGAGTTAGACCTGCTCTTGAAGACTTGCACCTCTAGATTTTCATGGGAAGTGTGCTGCGAGAGAAAAGCAGGGTCACTTGGAGCAGGCCGATGACACCTGGTGATTTGTTGATTGACTGGGAAGTCAGAACAAAGTTTGGCTGCAGCCACCAATAAGCTATCTGTTAGTGACATTAAATGGAAAAAGGGGCTCAGAAGAATTTTGCCCCACTTGGAGGACTTCTGCCAACACATTGATCTTAACCCCTGAGGTGGGAAGTTTTATTTCAAGTATTTAGGCCGTCCTACACATAACTTTGGCGTAGGAAGCAGATTCCTCTGTGGCTGATTCAGGGTGTAAGAGTATGCCAATTTCCAAGGAGGTATTGAGACCCTTAGCGTCCTATAAGACATTGCACCAATTATCATCTTGGTAGGGCTGATCAAACTCATCAACCGGGTCATATTTTTTGTTTGAGACCTTACCAGAAAGGGAATGCAGTGTGTGCATTCTTGATTGCGGAGGAGGTAATTAAAGTGGAGGAACTAGAGCCTCATGTGGTATTGGGAGTGACTTTAGTTGAGGTGAGACCAGCGTTGAATCAGAGTTGAGAACTATCGGGACCTCCTTTTCTGGTGTCAATTGATTCAGTCAAAGTGCCTAGGGCTGGCGTATTTTGTGGTGCAGGAAGCAACGTCGAGACTGGAGTTGGAGGCAAGATGGGCTCGGAGGGTCCAACTGGTGCCTAAGGTGAACCTATGGACTCATGTATGCCTTTCTACCAATACTACTCCTGCCCCAAGTTCTTAGGAAGATCACGACCAACCAGGCCACAAGTCTTCCTAGTGGCTCTGCATTGGGCATGGAGAGTATGGTATCCAGATCTCCTGGGTTTAAGCAAATGTCCTTTTGTCAGATGGCCTTCCGGCAATACCTGCTGCCAAAGCAACTGTGTAGGGTAATGCATCTGGGCCTTTATAATCTCAAATCTCTCCCTGACAAGCATTGTGGTTGAAGCTTAAGTAGGGTTTCACTCCCCTCAGCCAGTAACTCAATTTCCAACTGCTCATTTTGTGGATTTGGTAGAGGTATCCCATACCTTCACCCTGTCTAGCTTCAACAAGGAACCCATCAGGTGTGTGGTCAAGGCTGTGGTGCCAACCGCCCTGCAGCCAAAGTCATTGAGTTCTCGGTCCATTCTTAGCCCTGCAGCCCCACCTACCAAACCTCTGGTGAGAGGAAGAATCCACCAATTCTTCCCAGGTTGGCAGGCAATAACATCGGACAGGTGGGTCCTGCCGATCGTTCACAGAGGCAACTCTTTACCCTTCCTCTCTTCTCTGTTGCACCTTCCTCCGCCCCCTCAGCAACTGATGGAGGACCATATCTCCATTTTGTAGCAGGAAGTGCAAGCCCTTTTGGACAAAGGCGCTGTTGAGGGGGAGGGGTACCACCACACATAGGACATGGTTGATATTCCCACTACTTTCTTGTGCCTGAGAAAGAGGGAGGCCTACAGCCTATTTAAGACCTTTACCCTCTCAACCCCTTCCTCAGGAAGGAAAAATTAAAAATTCTCAGGTCTTATCTGCCCTCGGGAAACTGGATGATGGTGTTGTACCTGTAGTTCGCCTATTTCCATATATCTGTCCTGGCGACCCACAAGTGCCATTGTAACAAAAAGTTACTGACGAAAACATTGCCACAAATGGCTGTTTTTTCCTATACATTTTCAATATTTCTTAATTTTAACAGTTTATTTCTTTGAGAAAACCTAGAGAGATGTACACATATGACCCCTTGCTGAATCTGGAATTTTTTACAAATATATAGCTTTCCTGGGTAACCCCTGGGTTTCCACTGGTTTCCACCAGAAACTGGAAGTAGGTTGAAAGCACAAAAAAAGGAAAAATGGGCAACATCTTAAAAAACTGCCAAAACTGTGCTAAAAAATAAAGGGGTATATTTACAAGAAATGGAGCTCCGCAGTTTTTCTGCAGCGGGGCATCAAAACTTTTAATGCTGCAGTAAAACACTTCCTAATGCCATGGTAGCGTCGTATTTACAAATCGGCACTACATGGCATTAGGATGGATTAGCATCAAGTCACTAAAAAAATCACGCTACAGTACAAAAAGTGACAGTCGCCCAATTTGCGGCTAGAAAATACATGCTAGCCGGCCTAACGTCACTTTTCTGCACCTCGCGTAAAAAAAAAACGCTAAGAAGGAAAAAAATGTTACACTTACCTGAAAGCAGAGCACAGAATGAGCACATAACAGGACAACAACCCCCCCCAACCCCACTATCAGCCAGAATGGCCAGCCAGAGTCCCAGGGGAAGAGGAAGTGCAAGTTTAGTCAAGAGGAGAATAAGATCTTGATCGTGGAGGTTACGGAGCACCAACACCACCTCTCCGTCAGCTCCAAAGCGTCATTGGGGCAGAAAAAGACTATATGGCAGTCCATAGTGGACAAAGTGAACAGCGTTGCTGAAGTCAAGTGGACAGTGATGGACTGTAAGAAGCGCTGGTGTGATGCCAAGTGCAAAACTAAGGAGAAACTAGCAACCAATCTGCAGGCAGCATTGCAGACCGGAAGTGGTAGTCCAGCGCCCCAGGAGGAGCTTCATCCCTTGGAAGAGCAGGTGTCCGCTGTCATCTCTGAGGAGTCGGTGGATGGAGTTGTGGGACAGGACAGTGCTGACTATGATCAATGACATCAACAACAGTGTAAGTACCAACAAGGGGCAATGGGGGGAACTATGTAATGTCGTGCAGTCCAGGCAGCTACGTTCCAGCCCTCTGCTGCACTGTCTGCAGGTCACACCTGGCTCATTTATGCTTAGACATGACTTCAATGGAAGGGTCATGGGCATTTTGATCACATGTTGGCATAGGGCAGGGATCCTAACTCAAATTAAAAAGAGTAGCAATGTGCTGTTTCTACCAGATACAGTGACTTCCTTTATTAACTGCATGTGCTGGGTCACATACAGCAGATGTACACCAAAACAGGCACCCCTGAACCAGGCTTCAAGGGTACCTGCGTTGGTGCTAGCCAGCTGAATGTGCACCAGGAAAAAGGAAAGCACAGGGATGCGTAGTACTGTCCTAAATACAGCACAACTCTGCACTTTCCTATTCACACAGCTTGGCGCAACAAGATGGTTTCTTGTGCTGCGCTGCACCATATGTTTATGAAAGATGCCCCTCTGTCACACTTGGGCCAATGCACATTAACCTAGGCTACAAATTCCTAGCATACATTTGATATCTCACAGAATGTAGTCAAAAACAAATCCCCCTTTGGGTTAACTTAATTCAAGGAAACCAAAGCATTCATCACATCCAAAATATCACCAGAACATAATACCACCCCCATCAAAGGCCAAAGAGTGTGTAAAGTATAAAAATATTTTATTAAAAAATTATCCAACAATAATCAAGAGCAAAAGATCATTTTACAATGTTAAAAGGAGATAAAAACATACATACAATTCAGTCTATACAATTAATCAAAAGGGAGATTCTGCAAGAAAAATAATTTCTAATCATTAAAAAGGCAATACATTAGATCTAGATCATTTGTTCAACACATATAATTGTTGTGCATTCGGTTTTAACAAGAACAGATCACAAAGGTCACCACAATCTACAGTATGCCTTTATACAGTGTGCGTCTACGCGTTTCGGTGGGTACCACTGTTCAAGACACCACCTTCCTCAGGACAAGAAATAATAGCTCCCACAAGGATTATTTGGATCTATACATGTTACAAAAAGATACATAAAAAACAGTTAGCCTTTGCAATCCATGGAAACAGTGTTTATATCCTGGTGATACTGCATGCACTGCACATTCCATTACACTCACCACACCATTTACCACACGCATACAATCTATACTCATGAAAATGATAAGATAGGGTAATATAAAAAAGGGGGAAAAAACCTTTTCTCCACCACCCAAACAAAAGGGTGCCTGTACATCCCTTAGTGGTTTCTATTTGTAATAATTGTATAATCAAGATGATCAAAACCCCAATTAGAATAGACTTCTCAAATATAATAAAATGTCTACCTGTCACGATTTCAGTCACTACATCCAAAATTAACTATCGGCCCATATAAGAGGATTCACTATTCTCTCCGTGGCGCATCGATCTCGGAAGTCAGGATTGATCTGTGGAGAACAACAGCCCTTATTCCTAAATATTGCTCAAAATCATACTACTAAATATAAGGTAAGTGCTCAATAACGAACCAGACATACCTTCCACTTATATATTTCAAGATACTTCCAATTTTGGAGATAAAAGATATAGAGGAAGGCCACACCTTGCCACTGCAATCAAAAAAATAAAAAATAAAATATATATATATATATATATAGATATACCTTAAAATTCCATAATTCTACGTGTCTATATTACACATTCACAGATACCAGACACATCCAAATTTAGTGTTACCTTAAATTTGTGTTGGGCTTGTATCCTCTAAAATATTCGACATTCAAATGATCCGTGGTCTAAAATATATTTTCCCGTACTAAAGGAAAATTTTCGTGGTTTTATTTAGAAAGGGAATCCATGTACAACTTAGAGATGTCACTAATTCTGGCCGATTGTATAGATTCTGAATAACACAGAAATAGACTTTTTCATTGGTACCTAATACGCGACATGTGCCATTCACCGTTCGCTTTAAAAAAACATTATAGTACTTCCAAAGAAGACTTTCATGATTGCTCGCCCTTTCCTGTATACTATTTATATGGTTAATTTTAATAGCCTTTTTTAATTCATTCCTAATACGCGACAGGATACCATTAGTCCGTTGCTTTAAAAACATTATATTATTTCCAAGGAAGACTATCGTCATCCCTCGCCCTTTCCTTTACACTAATTCCATAGTTAATGTCTTGCATTACGCAAACATTCCTGATCCCGTGAAGACCGGGTATCAAGCCTGTCCCTCACATCATGCTGCTGAAATCAGCGCAAGACACGGGGACTACGCTAACACGAACCACAATGCAGGAAACGCCCTGATAATCCCACCGGGCCAACCTTGGATGATACAAATAAATACAGACCTTCTGGCTCTAAGGCCATAAGAGTACTGCCCATCTAACGATACTATTCTGATCGCTCCCATGTAAGCCACCTACACTTTCTTCTAGCGGAGCCCCCTGCCTCGTTCTAATCTATCCGCACCGCTGTTGCTCTTACCTTCTAAGCCACAATAACCCGGGGAAAAGAACCTCCGGAGCCGATAGAGCCTCTATGTTCACTCGTTGCTCCTCGGATTTAAATACAGCTGATCACCCATGTGACACACTCACAGGGATCAGTTGCGCCAGTTCACAGATATACTCCAAACGTTCGCAACTGTGGCGCCCATCTTAGTCTCTCTATTAATATGTTATTTAAAAAGGGAATATCCGAAAAAACGCACTCCTTGCGACTCTTCTCTGAAGTCCCAATACAAATTCCTACTCCTTATTAACAATCTAGTTCTTCGACACAGACGGAGAATGATTCCCAATTGTTCACCCTTTATTTCAGATCGGGCCGCCATTTTGACCTTTCCTCAATATCAATACTGGCGGCTCTAAAGCAACTGATATCTTCACATGTACCATATTAATTAAATGTGGCTTGAAGAGATATAAATAAATTCAGATTCCCCCACGGAGAATGATTCCCGATTGTACACCCTCTGTTTTAAATCCGGCCGCCATTTTGGACTTTCCTAAATGTGGAAACTGGCAGCCCTAAGGAAACTCCTATCTTCGCATGCACCATATTGATTAACTATGGCATGAAAAAATATAAATACATTCAGGTTCAGATTCCCCCAATTAGACGATCCCATTCTTCTTTAGAATTAAGGCCATTGCGGACCGTATTAAACAGCGAGATAAACCACTGTTCTCTGGCCTTACGTTTCAGTTCAACATTGCCTCCTCGCGCCCCCATCTGAATTTTCTCTAAGATAAACCACTCTATATCCAACTCGCTATGTCCCTTTTCTAAAAAATTTCCTACTAGGGGGGCATTGATTTTTTTGGTTCTAATTGCAGAGCGATGTTCTTGCAGTCTTGTACGCAGTTCCCTGCTAGTTTCCCCTACGTAGCCATTGCCACACGGGCAACACAGGAAATAGACTATGTTTTTGCTCCTACAATTATTAAGAGTCCTTGAGTTCACTTGACAGCCATTATGTTTCAAGATTTTTGATTCAATACACGCGGCACATACATTGCACGAGCCGCATTTGACATTACCACTTGCTGGCCTTCTATCTAGTGTACTCTGTGTACTTCCTTGCCTGTCACGGTAGGTATGCACTAGTTCACTTTTCAAGTTCTTATTCTTTTTGAAGGCAAAGATCGGTCTATCCAACTTCTTCTCTTCCTCGTTATTAATGATATGCCAGTTACTGTTGATAACATTTTTAATCCGATTACTAATATGGGAGAAGTTACTTACAAATACCACTTTATCTCTTTCCTTCTTTTTGGATGCAGTTTTATTTATCATGGCCTCCCTATCATAAAAACGTGCACGCTTACAGGAGTGAGAGATTAACTTCTTAGGATACCTCCTGTCTTTAAACTTCTTTTTAAGAATCTCTGCATGTTTATAAAAGTCATTTAAGTCAGAACAATTTCTCCTTAACCGGAGAAATTGGCTAAAGGGAATGTTATCCCGTTGGGATTTAGGGTGGAAACTCGAATAGTGTAGCAAGGTGTTTTTCGCCATGGGTTTTGTATAAAGTTCAACACCCAATACCCCATCTTTTTCTTTAATGGAAATATCCAGGAAGTCCACTTTGGACCTACTATGTTGGGACGTAAATTTCAAATTTGGATCTCCCATATTCAACCAGATTAAAAACTCCTCTAGCTGTTCTTCCTCACCATCCCAGATGAAGAAAATATCATCGATGTAGCGGTACCAACCAACTACATTCTCATAGAACGGTGCGAGTTCGTTGTAAATATGTTGGTTCTCGAACTCCCCCACATAGAGGCATGCTAGACTTGGGGCGCAAGTGGCCCCCATGTTAGTCCCTTTCAATTGCTTAAAGAGTTGTTCTTTAAATAAAAAGATGTTGTTCATCAGAACCATCCTAGCACACTCCACTACAAATTCTTTATTCACTCCATCTAATTCAGCATCATTAATGGCCCTACGGACAACCTCCACTGTGGCCTCTTGTGGAATGTTTGTGTAGAGAGACTCAATGTCCAGGGTAACCAGACACTGAGGGGTCGATTCCGATCTCGGCCGGTAGGGCACCGAATCGGATTCGGCTTAACCGGATCCGATTCGGAGCCCTATTTCCCGACCGATTCGTACGTGCGTCCGGGCGAGCGAGTACGATGCGTGCGCTCGCGAAATCGCCGACCGACTCGTACGCAGGACCCGACCGCTCCGACCGACTCGCACGGGGACGACTCGCACCGCGCAATGGAGACGTTCCCCGGCCGGGTAAGTACGATGCGCACCTCGACCAGTCCGACCAACTCGCGCAGTCCGGCTCCAAGGAGCTGTCGGAGCCGCACTTTGGGGGTCCGTGTCGGACCCCCCTGTAAGCATAGCCGCGCGAGTCACAGGTGCATGTACGGCGCGACCCGCATCGACGCGAACCCGCTGTAGGGGGCGCCCTTGTTCGCGTCGTGCCCATTGAGTCAATGGGAGCCCGTGTACGCGTCGTACGACTGGCTCCCATTGACTTCAATGGGAGTCCGACCGAATCGAGTCCGATAGCATACGAACGCATCGTACTCGTTCGGTCGGGCTGCTAGGGTCCGATTCGGTCGGAAATCTCTCCGGCTCGGTCGGGGAGATTTCCGGCCTGAATCGGAATCGGCCCGAGTCTCTCTACAAAACACCTTACCTTCCAACATGGAAATGATGTGTGATGAATCTCTCACGTAGGATTTAAGGTTCATCACCATTGGACGCAAAAAATGATCAACATATTTGCTGAAGGGCTCTGTGAGAGAATTAATACTACTCACAATTGGCCTCATAGGTGGGTTGTCATTGCTCTTGTGTATCTTTGGTAGGCCATACAAGACAGGAATTCTAGGTTCATTATTACTTAAAAATTTGAATTCCTGTTCGCAGATCCAACTTTTTTCTTTAGCCTCAATTAATAGCGCCTGACAATCCCTAGCTAATTTCGCTAATTTACTTCTGGGGACCGCTTCATAGTGCTCCTCAACCATAAGCATTTCCTGCATTCTACATTCATAATCACTGGTGTTAAAAACAACTACCCCTCCACCCTTATCAGCAGGCTTAATTGTCACAGATAAATAATCTTTTAGGGACTTCAGGGCCATCTTCTCCTCTCTACTCATGTTTTCCACAGAGTTTCTTGGATTTTCAGCCAAAATCTTATGTATGCCACTCTCAACGGCTTTTTCAAACACCGCCAAATTCTTTCCTACCATGGCCAGTGAGGGGGTGAAAGTGGACTTCGGTTTAAGGCCTGACCTATTAGTGATCTCACCAACAGGTCGATCTTCCAAAAATATTTTTAATCTAACTTTCCTAAAAAAGGCTCGCAGGTCCTTTTCCAATTGATACTTATTAATGCCTGTAGATGGAACAAAGCTAAAACCTTTACTTAGGACCCCAATTTCTATCTGTGTTAGTTCTCTGTTCGACAGATTGATTACTGGTGCTCCGTCTGGCGCCAGTAACGTTGGTTCCTTGTCCGTAAATATTCCTGTTGTGGAGGAGGAGGGCCCCGAGTCTGTTGACCTCTCCCATGATTCCCGTTGTATCTCTGCCCTCGTCTCGGTCTGTGGTCTAAAAAAAACCAAAATCTTTGGGATTCCCTCTATTACTATTTTCTTCCCTAGGGGCAATATCCTCCTCACTACTTGATCCTGATGTATCAGAGAAAGTAACCCCCTTTCTTCCTCCTCTTTTATATACTGGCCTGTTCATGGGTCTTTCCCAACCCTGATAATTTTTTTGTTGATAGTAATTTTCATTTAAATACGGATAAATGGCCTCAGCACTAAGGGGCCGATTCCGATCTCGGCCGGTAGTGCTCCGAATCGGATTCGGATTCACCGGATCCGATTCGGAGCCCTGTTTCCCGACTGAATCGTACGCGGGTCCGGCCGAGCGAGTACGATGCAAGCACCCGCGAAATCGCCGACCGACTCGAACGCGGCTTCAACACGCTCCGACCGACTCGCATGGACACGACTCGCACCGCGCTATGGAGACGTTTCCCGGCCGGGTAAGTACGATGCGCGCCGCGAGCAGTCTGACCGACTCGCGCCGTCCGGCTCGAAAAGCTGTCGGAGCCAGACTTTGGGGGTCCGCGTCGGACCCCCTGTATGCGTAGGCGCGCGAGTCGCACACAGGGGGACCCATGGGTCCCCCTACCTGTGCATGTACGCCGCGATGCGCATGGACGCATACACGCTGTAGGGGGCGCCCTTGTCCGCCTCGCACCCATTGAGTCAATGGGAGCCCGCGTACGCGTTGTACGACCGGCTCCCATTGACTTCAATGGGAGTCCGACCGACTCGAGTCCGATAGCATGCGAATGCATCGTACTCGTCCGGTCGGACTGCTAGGGTCCGATTCGGTCGGAATTCTCTCCGGGTCCGGCTCGGTCGGAGAGATTTCCGGCCGGAATCGGAATCGGCCCCTAAATCTTTCTATATCTCTTTTAAGTTTATTTGTTTTTTTATTTAGAAGGTAGTCACTATACCCTTCGATATCCCTATTAATTTCTTCCAATTTCCTTTTTGCATCTTCCACAGCTGTGCTATCCCTAAGTTCTGCCTCTAATTTCTCAATGGCCTCTTTTTCTATTACTATCAATTCGTGGGCTGTCTCAATAATGAGGAACATCCAGTCCCTACTACATCTATTAGAGATCTGAGTCCAGATCTCCAAGAATCTCTTGTTCTCCTATTAGGAGGAAGAAAGGGGGTTACTTTCTCTGATACATCAGGATCAAGTAGTGAGGAGGATATTGCCCCTAGGGAAGAAAATAGTAATAGAGGGAATCCCAAAGATTTTGGTTTTTTTTTAGACCACAGACCGAGACGAGGGCAGAGATACAACGGGAATCATGGGGGCGGTCAACAGACTCGGGGCCCTCCTCCTCCACAACAGGAATATTTACGGACAAGGAACCAACGTTACTGGCGCCAGACGGAGCACCAGTAATCAATCTGTCGAACAGAGAACTAACACAGATAGAAATTGGGGTCCTAAGTAAAGGTTTTAGCTTTATTCCATCTACAGGCATTAATAAGTATCAATTGGAAAAGGACCTGCGAGCCTTTTTTAGGAAAGTTAGATTAAAAATATTTTTTGAAGATCGACCTGTTGGTGAGATCACTAATAGGTCAGGCCTTAAACCGAAGTCCACTTTCACCCCCTCACTGGCCATGGTAGGAAAGAATTTGGAGGTGTTTGAAAAAGCCGTTGAGAGTGGCATACATAAGATTTTGGCTGAAAATCCAAGAAACTCTGTGGAAAACATGAGTAGAGAGGAGAAGATGGCCCTGAAGTCCCTAAAAGATGATTTATCGGTGACAATTTAGCCTGCTGATAAGGGTGGAGGGGTAGTTGTTTTTAACACCAGTGATTATGAATGTAGAATGCAGGAAATGCTTATGGTTGAGGAGCACTATGAAGCGGTCCCCAGAAGTAAATTAGCGAAATTAGCTAGGGATTGTCAGGCGCTATTAATTGAGGCTAAAGAAAAAAGTTGGATCTGCGAGCAGGAATTCAAATTTTTAAGTAATAATGAACCTAGAATTCCTGCCTTCTACGGCCTACCAAAGATACACAAGAGCAGTGACAACCCACCTATGAGGCCAATTGTGAGTAGTATTAATTCTCTCACAGAGCCCTTCAGCAAATATGTTGATCATTTTTTGCGTCCAATGGTGATGAACCTTAAATCCTACGTGAGAGATTCATCACACATCATTTCCATGTTGGAAGGTAAGGTGTTTTGTAGAGAGACTCAGGGACCGATTCCGATCTCGGTCGGAGGCGCACCTAACACTATTCGGCCGGGAAAAAAGCCAGGCGAATGCCTGTTTCCCGACCGACTCGCACATTCTTCCGAACGAGCAAGTACGATGCGCACAACTGCATAGATTCCGACCCAGTCGTACTCACCCAATCAAGGTCCTGTTCTCCGACCGAGCCGGATCCGTAAACGCAGAATCGAGTCGCACGGAAGCCAAAATGCAGCCCCGTCCGGCCGGACAAGTACGATGCGCTTTCCGTACGCGCCGAACCCGTCGCTACGCATGGCACGTCTAAGCATCCGGGAGAGGCGCACATAAGCTCCGATTCGCGCCACAAGACGATCCACGGCTACGAGACGAACACGCCAGCCACGAGGACGAGGCGAAGCAACGACAAAGACGAACGAGACGAACCAACCATGAATCCCATTGTGCCGATCCTACCAATATTCTACATCTATTACCGGAACAGGCACGGACACGTACGGCGCAGAAGGTAAGTCAGACACCAACCACAAAAACAAACTACACGTACCCGACATATCACACACACACAGAGGGATGCAGAAATTACTCACACCAGCAGCACCATAGGGGCGGGATGGCCATCACCAATGCCACATATACACATAGGGGCCTGGATGCCAACAACTAACACCACCCCTATCCAGGGGGTGCTAGATGCCTGTCACGACTACCACCCCTACCCATGGGGGGCTGGATGCCTGTCACTACTACCACCTCTACCCATGGGGGGCTGGATGCCTACCACTACTACCACCCCTACTCAGGGGGTGCCAGATGCCTACCACTACTACCACCCCTACCCAGGGGTGCCAGATGCCTACCACTACTACCACCTCTACCCATGGGGGCTGGATGCCTGTCACTACTACCACCTCTACCCAGGGGGTGCCAGATGCCTACCACTACTACCACCCCTACCCAGGGGGTGCCAGATTCCTACCACTACTACCACCTCTACCCATGGGGGCTGGATGCCTGTCACTACTACCACCTCTACCCAGGGTGTGCCAGATGCCTACCACTACTACCACCCCTACCCAGGGGGTGCCAGATGCCTACCACTACTACCACCTCTACCCATGGGGGCTGGATGCCTACCACTACTACCACCTCTACACATGGGGGGCTGGATGCCTGTCACTACTACCACCCCTACCCAGGGGGTGCCAGATGCCTACCACTACTACCACCTCTACCCATGGGGGCTGGATGCCTGTCACTACTACCACCCCTACCCAGGGGTGCCAGATGCCTACCACTACTACCACCTCTACCCATGGGGGCTGGATGGCTACCACTACTACCACCTCTACCCATGGGGGCTGGATGCCTGTCACTACTACCACCTCTACCCAGGGTGTGCCAGATGCCTACCACTACTACCACCTCTACCCATGGGGGGCTGGATGCCTGTCACTACTACCACCCATACCCAGGGGGTGCCAGATGCCTACCACTACTACCACCTCTACCCATGGGGGGCTGGATGCCTACCACAACAACACCCCCACTCATAGGATGGCTAATGCATGACACAACAAGCACACACCAACATAAAGAATGCAACAAAAAGACATCCCCCCCAACACCATGACAAGCGTGTGTAGACTGTGTCAAATGCCTACAACACTGAACATGACTTTGAACATACAATGTGACCCCCTATCACATGTGTCACACATAAATGTGTGTGGCCCCCACAATGCAAGCAGACCATGACCACTGTGGCAATGGGGTCCAACCCCCATCATCACAGTGACCAAAAGGTAAGTGTGGGGTCCATAGCTGAAGCACATCTTGAACATTGTGGCAATGGGGTCTAAACCCCCATCATCACAGTGACCAAAATGTAAGTGTGGGGTCCCAAGCTGAAGCACATTTTGAAAATTGTGGCAATGGGGTCTAAACCCCCATCATCACAGTGACCAAAATGTAAGTGTGGGGCCAAAGCTGAAGCACATCTTGAACATTGTGGCAATGGGGTCTAAACCCCCATCATCACAGTGACCAAAATGTAAGTGTGAGGCCCATAGCTGAAGCACATCTTGAACATTGTGGCAATGGGGTCTAAACCCCCATCATCACAGTGACCAAAATGTAAGTGTGGGGCCCATAGCTGAAGCACATCTTGAACATTGTGGCAATGGGGTCCAAACCCCCATCCTCACAGTGACCAAAATGTAAGTGTTGACATTGAAAAAGCTGCAACTGCCAAACTGCATGGATGATTCCTGGTCACAGAACAACAAACACATCAGTGGCAAAGTAGTGCTTGTGTCCCATAGCAACATAGATTGGGGAGGCAAACAGTGCAGTGCAAATAAGACATACCTTTGGCCATGTGCAGACAAACATCACCCATGGGGGCTGACACTGTCAACATCCATCAATGACACAATGACAGAAGTGACCATCAGAATGCAGACCCACATATTTGCACCAATGGGCACACAAATGCAGATACCCTGTGGAGACTGTAGATGTGAGGTGAACAGATACCATACCATGGCAGCAATGGGACACACAAACAATAATCATTGTGCTGACTGATGATGACCTAGGAGTCCCAGGGACAGCAGGGGAAACCCACCAAACAACATACAGCCAATGGCACACTAAAGATATGCCAATGCAGTGGTGCAGATGCACAAACACAAACAGGCAGACCCACACTGCACATCAAACACAACAGGTGAGGGGGGGGGTGCCAGTGTCCCCAGGCAACCACACAACACATGATGAGGCCTGAATACCAATTACACAGATGCGCATACAGTGCCACACAAAAGTAACTCATGGATCCAAATCCCCTATGTGGGCAATCAGGCATTGTTAGATGAGAGGGAGCACAAATCACACATGTCACACAAGCATGTAGGTACAGCAACTGACACAGCAAGACACAGACACACCACAGCACTACCCCCAGGGTCCCCACAATGTGGTGACCCTGGGCTGCATGACAATCCCACTGTGATGACAAAGCTAGATGTCGTTCACACTGTGAACCACAGTCATGTGTCCTGAGCAACAAACTACCATCACACCTACACAAGCACAAATCAATCAGCACGGCCAGTAAGCCAAGGCCAACATGGAGGCAGGGGTCTAGCCGGGCAACAACTCTCATCTGCCCACACTCAACACCACACACCTCGACCTCCAACAATGTGCAGCAGTGAAGCTCACATGCACTGGTGACATTGCACATGCACCCATGAGAATCCCATGGGTGGTGGTGGGAACCAAGGTGCAGAAACACATCACACATGGCCACTCAACAAGACTCCTGAATGTCTGACACACTGCACACTACGCCGTACATGGACATGACGGCAATACCACACCAACCAATGGGATCCCAGCCAGAGTCCCACACCAATGAAGAAGCCAAGGTCACCCACAAAGAACACACATAGACAACTACCAACATTGCAGCTCTGACCCTGAGGAGTGCCAGCAGTCACACACACGTGTCACAATCACTGAAAGCTAACACAAATTGGAAATTACATGACAGGTGTAAACAACAAGTGCCAAGGGGAATCCTGACTGTGTCCCATCTGCGTCTGCCCACAAACTCAGCCCTGACAGCAAACACACCTATGGGTGACACCCTGATGACCAGTAATGTGCCATGCACCCACATCACAGAGAACCCAGGGAGAAGACTTTGGGGGAACATAGGTCAACTCAGCAAGCATCACAAACAGGAACATCACTAGGGATCCCAGCATGCACAGCAAAATGGAAGTGAACACACAGACATGCTCATACAACACACACCTTGGGCGCAGGCAATGTCACAGGAGTACACACTGCCATGAGGGGACTCCACTCCTGTGTGAGGAAAGCTGTGCCATATGTTGCCTCAGTAGGGCTCCATCATGTCAGCAGAACACTTGGTCACACAGTCAACAATTAGCACCAAATGAAGGCTCCCGTCACATCAGCCTGGTCATGGGAGTGTCAACAAAATCATCAGCACAGATCCAACACACATGTATAGCAAGTTGCACTGACAACACAGATGAGTCCTTCCCCATTGATGCCCAAACCTGCATGTCCAGTGGAGATGGCCACACGGTCAGGGAAGTAGACTAATTGAACAATGGCAAGCACAACAGATGTGCAGGGGTGGAAGCCACAGATGTGACATTGCTAATGTAAGTAGGAAATTCCATTGCCAAATATTGAAAACATGACACCCTCAGATGCTGCTAAGGATGACATGGATACACTACAGGATAGGACACATTGCCCGTGGACCACATGGGTTCCTGCACAGTAACACTTCATTTTCATGAGACCAAATATCACCATCACTGCAGCAAGGGCATGGTTAGCATCATCAACATCATGTACATCAGAAGCAAAACCACTAGAGAACAGAAAGTTGCTTTATTCAGCATATGTGGGTTCAAAAGTTGAAGTCCAGTAAAAAAGAAACAAAGGCCAATGGCCAGTCCATCCTGAAAGTCAAAACAGGGTGACAGTGGCAGATGTCACCCTACGCATGCCTGCACTGCTAAACACCAGGGACAATCCACTAGGAGGGGCAACCGGGGGGGCAGGCCAGGCACCGCAGGGACAGGATCAGGGCTCACCAGGAGGAGGCAGGGAAGGGGTGGTGGGTGCTGGAGAGCCACTGACAACTGCAGTGGAGGTGTCTGACATGGTGTGTGCCGGCACAACTGGGGGGCATGAGTCAGATGGTGTGGGTGCCGGCACAACTGCAGTGGGCAATGCAGATGGAGTGGACAGGTTCCCCACTGCAGTGCCCAAGTCAGACCGGGTGGTAGTGGACTCCACTGCAGTGCCTACCTCCAGGGGAGGAGAATGGGTATCAGGTAAGGTGGGCAGGACAGAGGGGGAGGACACCGTCTCCACACCAGTGGCACAGACATGCGCAGCGGGGGGTGTGGTGCCGGAAGAGCAAGTGGCAGGGGGAGAAGGCCTGATCATTTTGGGGATGGTGTATCTGTGGGTGGGGGAACCTGGGGCAGGGTGTGGTGGGGGCACCTGTGGAGTGGGGGCCTGAGGGATGGAGGAAGGAGACTTGGTGCCTGAGCTGCAGGGCGGCGGCTTGGGTCTTGCTCTTCCGGGTCCGGGGGGACTTGCGGATGGGGGCGTCAGTCGGTCTGTGCCTGGGGGAGGGTGTCCGGGGGCGAGGGGCACTCCGCTCCGTGTGGGTGGGCTTCCTCTTCCCCCTAAATGCTGTATCAGCTGGATCGGAGGGGAAGAGGCCGAGGTCACTGAGGAAGACCCGCTGTGTCTTTGGGGTTGCAGGTGAGGCAAGGGAAGGGGCTTTGGAGGGAGAGGTAACTGAGGACTGCGCAGTGCTCGTGTGTGTGTGCCTGGGCCCCATCCCCTGTGAGTGTGGTTTCAGTCCCCTGACTGTGCGTGCGTGTGCGTCTTGATTTTGGCGTGTGTGTCTGTGTGCTGCTTGTGTCTGTGCTGGTGTGTGCCTGTGCTGGTGTGTGTGTGCTTGGGACAGGTAAGGTGCTGGGGAGTGTGGATGGGGCAGAGGCAGGAGGGGTGAGGGACTGTTGGAGGAGGGACACTGCTGCCGTCAGGGAGGAGTCCATGGACCTATTGCCCCTCTGTAGGGCAGACATGCCCGATGAGATGCCCTCCATGAACGACACCAGCTGAGTCAACAGAGTGGTGTGTGCATGGAGGACACTCAGCATCGCTGTCTGCCCTACATGGAGCTGGCGAAGGAGGTACACAGACTCCTCACTCAGGGCAGCAGGGGACACAGGGGCAGGGGTGCGGTGCCTGGCCCGAAGGAGACACGCTCCCGAACATGGGAGCCTCCACGGACCTCAGGAATGGGAGCCGATGGGAGGGCGGTGGTGGTGGTGGCGGGGACAGCAACACTAGCTGGGGTGTGGTGGCTGCTGACACCCGCATCCACAAGGGAGTCATCCTCCGAGCTGCTGTGGTCCTCAGCTGAGGTGGATGCTGCTGAGGACTCCTCGGTGTGGCTCCACTCGCCCTCCGTGCCACTGGGTCCCTCCGACCACTCCTCGGCTGCTGACCCAGTCTGGCTCTGCGGCTCCTCCTGGTCCGTGGAGCTGTCCCCTCCTGTGGCCGTGGATGTATCTGCAAACAATAGGGAAACAGACAGACATCAGTCACCTGCACCGAACGCACACACCACAGTAAGTACAGCACATTACAGAGCAAGCCCTGGCATCCTTAGTTGAACATTGCCAAAAGTGCCCAAACAGAATAGGAGAAGCCAATTGTCAATCTGATGGTCAACCATGGCACTCACATCCCTCCTGGCCTTGCACCCATCTGTCTGGTGTCTGTTGGATGGCAATACCCCAGTGTGGACACATGCACCACCTACAGAGTAGTTGGACAGTGCAGAGAACACGGTGAAGCATGTGAATATGCACACATCACAACTCTTGCCACTGAGTCAGTACAGGTGTCCGGATGAAAGGGATGCCCAGAGTCAAATATGAAATGCATGTGATGCATACCAGCGACAGACACCATGATGCACCCATGTCCTGATAGTCATTGCCACAATGGTGTGCATGTAGCACATGTCACTCCCCTGCAGGATCACTCATAGTAAGTTTCATGCCATGGCACAGGCATGCCTGCTAAGTCATACATCACTGTCTCCAGTCACATGGGCAGGGCAGCCAGACAACAACAGTCTGCACTGTGTCACAATAGTAGGTCATGGGGAATGCAAGTCCTGGAGCTGAACAAGTGCACATGTACATCCCCCACACACCACATCATCTGAACCCTTATCTGTCCACGTCATACCAATTGGACATATGGGAGACCTGTAACACAACCCTCTGAACCTGAGCACATCACAATCTGCTGTGAATGGGAAACAGCTGCCTGAACTTCACATTCCCATACCCCAGTCTGCACGGTCAGGTGATCAAACACCTATGTGTCACACAAGTATCGTCTCCTATGGTCACATCTCCGGTGGCATGCTGAGCCCCAACCGAGAAACACCCCAGCAGTCCTGACAACGAAGCCACAGCACACTGACACAGAGGCAGACACCTGAGGGGACATATCACTGAGCACAACGTGTCAGCTGATACGTGGGAGTACAGAGTGTATTGTATGGCCTGGAGTAGGCATGACTGTCCTGCCCCACGTGAATGAGGGATGAGCCCTGGACAGTAGGCAGGTGGCTAAGTATGTGTGACACACGTAATATACACACTCCTGGGGCCCAAACATTGTTCACACCCGCAGCATGGGTGTGTGCCAGATACCCCAGGCACATGTGGTGGATCAGCTCAGCAATTGGACCACATATCAAAGTAACACGCAGATTACATGTCAGAACACAGGCATTGTGTAAGCAATGGACCAACCCATGATGCCCACCACAGAGTTAGGGGAACAAATGCTGTCCCCCACCTTGAGCTAAGCAAAATGCAAGGACACAGTACCCAAGTGACACAATTCCCTGACTGTAAGGGCCACACCTGGGTATCAGATGAGGAGTGGGCAGTGCACAATTGAGGGACATGGGTCCTGGACCACATGACTGATGTACTGTGGACGTTTAACCAGGCCAGAAGAGGGCACATAGCATGGCAGACAAAGTTCACAATGCAGTCATGGACTCACCCCCTCCTTGCTGCTCTCTGGCCTTCATCTGCCCATCCAGATCAGGGAAGACCACCGCCAGGATCCTGAGCATGTGGGGGTCAGGGTCCGGTGTCCGCCCCTCCTGCGAGGAGGCGACAGCTTCAGCTGGACCCGTGCGATCCTCCGGGTCCAGCCCCGAAGGTCCTGCCACCTCTTCTGGCAGTTCCGGATCCGGCGCTTGTAGACCCCCACGGATCTCACTGCCCGGACGATGGTCAGCCATATCTGCTGCTTCTGGTGGGCATCAACCTGTGAGGATGACAAAGTGAGAATGCCATTACTACACATGCAACATATCCGTGCATTACACAGTTGGATATACATGTCTCAATCACAGGGGCACATGATGTACACAGGCAGTGCAACGATGGCTATGGACAGTTTGCCAGCAGTTACTACATGGTATCATTGACTGGGAAGTAAAACCTTGTTTAAATGCACTGTCACTGCACTATACCTGTTCAGTGCATGTAACTACACACTATGGGGGTGACAACTACTCAGTGAGCCTGCTAGCCAGTGGCGTGCAGACTGTAAGCCTTGCTAGTCAGACAACATGCACATTTAGTAAGGCAGTGGACAGCACACTCACCTGCTCCCCTGCTTTCCCATACAGCTTGCTGTACTGTGGAAGGAGGCTGTCCAGCAGGGCCTGGTTCTCCTCAGTGCTGAAGGCTGGGGCTCTCTCCACAGTACGTGCCATTGCAGGGTCCAGAGGGTGCAGATACAGCAGCAGTGGTGGTGGCAGATGTCGTCCTGGAGCATGTAGTGCAGGCAAGTGAGCTCTCAGGGGAACAGCCAGCATTATATGTGTGCTGCAGAGGCAGATACTGTCCCATGTGTCCAAAGTGATAGGTCCAAGTCGTTTGCATCTTCTGAATCTGGCCAATCCATGGAATTGCACCACTTACACACGCCCACAGCATCCTTCAAAAGTTCAACTTCATGACACCCATGAATTTGCAACATTGTTGTGGGTGACCAACTGAATTTACAGCATCAGACTCGTTCAAGATTTGAAAACGCGTCCGTGGCCAGGCCATAGCCAATGGGTGCGCACCGATCGGTCCATTGCTCTACAACGCGTACCCGGGATACAACGCGTACCCGCACACATTGAATGCAATGGGCCGGCCGGGCACACCGATCGGTCCATTGCTGTACAACGCGTACCCGGGATACAACGCGTACCCGCACACATTGAATGCAATGGGCCGGCCGGGCAAACCGATCGGTCCATTGCTGTACAACGCGTACCCGGGATACAACGCGTACCCGCACACATTGAATGCAATGGGCCGGCCGGGCACACCGATCGGTCCATTGCTCTACAACGCGTACCCGGGATACAACGCGTACCCACACACATTGAATGCAATGGGCCGGCCGGGCAAACCGATCGGTCCATTGCTGTACAACGCGTACCCGGGATACAACGCGTACCCGCACACATTGAATGTAATGGCCAATGTGTGCGCACCGATCGGTCCATTGCTGTCCAACGCGTATTGCGAATACAACGCGTACCCACTCACATTGAATGCAATGGCCAATGTGTGAGCACCGATCGGTCCATTGCTGTCCAACGCGTATTGCGAATACAACGCATACCCGCTCACATTGAATGCAATGGCCAATGTGTGCGCACCGATCGGTCCATTGCTGTCCAACGCGTATTGCGAATACAACGCGTACCCGCTCACATTGAATGCAATGGCCAATGTGTGCGCACCGATCGGTCCATTGCTGTCCAACGCGTCCCTGTACAAGTCACTGGCATATGTCACCATGCCTGTCACAGGTGAACATATGCCAGCCACATATACTTCCCAGGGAGTGAGGGGCACACCTACAACACCACAGCCTGTCCACACTGTATCCTAAGGCATGTAAGGCTGCATTACCTATTCTGTGTATGGGGGTGAACATGTTGTTCTGTGGGTGTCACTTGGGGGCAGCCACTCCCAGGCTGTGCACGTGTTCATGGGGACAGAATCCTTGGTGTGTCGTGTACATGACCACTGTGATGTGCAACTGTTCATTTCTGAGCATGTGGCATGGTCACATTTCACGGTGGTGTATGTGTATGTCATGTCACATACCCCCTGAGTCCCATGTGGGATGGTATGTACGTCCCAGGGTGACCCATTGCCACAATAGTGATGGTCCTCCACAGTCTGTGTGCATGTTGTGTTTACAATGTCTCTGATTCCATGTGCACAATGGGAGACAGTCTCCACATCCACGTTGTTTGTGCATGGACTTTGATGTTGTGCGTGTGTGTGTCACAGACGTCCATGTCTGTCCTGCAGAGGCAACAGGGACCACTACCTGTGGGGGTCATGGTTGTTTTGCTGTGGTGTATTCATGATACACCATGTCATGCCAGTGTCCATGTGGCAATACAGGGTCCCTGGGAATCTACCTGTCGATGAGCTGTGATGCCTGGGGCACATCTGTCCTCACATGTCACTGTGGGGTGTCTTTGGAACGTGGCAGCTGGAGATGGGAACTGTGACACTGCCTCATGATATCCCATGGCACAACCTGGGACTTGTTGATGCCACTTGTTGAACTGTGATGCTAGATGTTGGCCATGTAGGTGCCATACATGTCCTTACGGAACTGCACACATCATGTACTTGTGCCTCATAATGATGTATCATGTGATATTGAGTATGGTCAATGCCACATATGTGGGGTGACTGACAATCTTTCTTTCTTCACCTATGCACTGCAGGGCACCAGCTGTCCATAGACCATTCCCTGACCTTGCAACCATGGTCGAACGGGACTGCATCCGACGGTACCGCTTCACCAGGCCGCTGATTGAGGTATTGACGGTGCGGTTGGCCCCACATTTGCAAGCTGGCCGGACATACCCTACAGCGCTGACCCCCAAGGTGAAGGTGATGGCAGCCCTACACTTCTTTGCCACCGGTACCTTTCAACACACTGTGGCGACTGCTGGTGGGATGTCACAGACCATGTTCAGCCGTGTGCTCCGCAATGTTTTGGAGGCTATGTTGATATACCTGAACCAGTACATCTATTTCCCTAGACTCCAACAACTCACTGACATGAAGAGTGACTTCTATGCCCTGGGGAGGATGCCGCATGTCATTGGCTCCATTGATGGGACACATGTGGCTTTGGTACCACCACAGGCCCAAGAGCAGGCATACAGGAACCGCAAACACTACCAATAGGTCAATGCACTGGTGGTACGTCTTGCAGATATGAGCATCTCACACGTCTGTGCCCGTTTCCCAGGTTCTGCACACGATGCCTATGTGATGAGGAGTAGTCGCATCCCGAGGATGATGTCACAGATGCGGAACCAGCGTGCCTGGCTTGTTGGTGTGTACTGACTTTGTACCATTGTGTGTGTTCTGCAATGTAGTGTTCCACCCTCTTTTCCAACTCAGCTAATGTGCAATTGTCTGTATGTAGGTGACTCCGGATACCCCAACATGCCGTGGTTGCTGACGCCCCTCAGGAACCCTGTGACACCGGCCCAGATGCACTACAATGAGGCACATGGTCGGACCAGGAGAGTGATCGAGCGGACATTTGGTCTCCTGAAGAGCCGCTTCCGCTGCCTAGATAAGACAGGAGGGGCCCTCCCATATGCCCCAGCAAAGGTGTGCAAGATTGTCATCATCTGCTGCATGCTACACAACCTGGCAGTGCGGAAGGAGTTGCCTCTCATCCTGGATGACGATGACCAACATCCGCCACCTGTGGAGGATCCTGGCCTGGACCACGATGCCAGTGATGATAATGATGATGATGATGGTGATGTCCGCACACAGCTCATCACCAACTTCTTCAGCTGAATGTGAGTATCCGGAGATGTCATGTCAATGATGTGAGTATGCATGATATGTGTTGGTGGTGCTCTGGTGCTGTTTGAGTGTGTCCATGTGCTACATGACTGTATGCGTGTAGCGATGTGTCCTTACAGGTAGTCTGTACTCCCCAACAGTGTTGACATGCTAACTTGTTTCTGGGTGGGTATCTTGTGACATGTATTGGGCATGAGTATTGCAGTTCTGTCCTGTTCTTCAGTGCTTTTGACTGTGTGTCATTTCTGTCCTTCACAGGGTACTTTCAGAGTCGTTTGGTCAACTGTGATCCCCAACACTGTGATTAAACTTCCAGGGTGGTAGCTGTTGTGTCCCTACAGGTGATGTGCGTCACACCCATGGACTTCCTTCCTTCTACACTTGTTGACTGTGTATAAGATAAAAGAGACGGCCCAGAGATCCTGACTCTGGATATGAATCCCAGGGGTACCGGAGGAACTTGGCTCAAGGCTCTGGGCCTCCTCAGCCTCAAAAAGACATATAGGAGAAGTGTTGTGAGCGTATGTTCCTCTTTTAGTTTTCACAATCAAAGGTCAAATCCTGATTCAGATGCAGCACAGTACACGTTAAATTGAGTGCAAATTTTTCTTTTTATTCATGAATTGATTTGGTCCATTGCACTCATTAGCATTTTCTGTTATTACATGTGTTGTTCAGAAAAACAGCCGACACGTGTTTCACCCTATATGGCAGATAATGCCTAGGGCTTTCTCAAGGCTGTAGTAGAAAGAAAGGTGAGATGATGTCAGTTGTTTAGAGCACATGGCTCCCAAAAAACGTAGAAAGGGAAGTCACCCACCAAGTGCTAAAGTGAAGAAAATGAAAAGAAAAATATGTGCAAAAAAACCGTTAAGTGCTTTTTCTAATTGAAGAAAACAGCAAAAATGTATGGTGAAGATAGTATAGTCAGATTTACCTATTTCCCAAAGTATCAGAAAGGTTAACACCTAATAGTGATCAAGACGTTTTCATTTCCTTATTTATTTATTTAAAAATTATATAGGAGGGGGCAGAAATAAAGCAGCTACGATACAGGACGAGAGACTTAAAATTTGGGAATATCGCTAACATGTCTTATGCCAGCACTTTCTCTCGTCCTGTATCGTAGCTGCTTTATTTCTGCCCCCTCCTATATAATTTTTAAATAAATAAATAAGGAAATGAAAACTTCTTGATCACTATTAGGTGTTAACCTTTCTGATACTTTGGGAAATAGGTAAATCTGACTATACTATCTTCACCCTACATTTTTGCTGTTTTCTTCAATTAGAAAAGCACTTTACGGTTTTTTGCACATATTTTTCTTTTCATTTTCTTCACTTTAGCACTTGGTGGGTGACTTCCCTTTCTACGTTTTTTGGGAGCCATGTGCTCTAAACAACTGACATCATCTCACCTTTCTTTTCTACTACAGCCTTGAGAAAGCCCTAGGCATTATCTGCCATATAGGGTGAAACACGTGTCGGCTGTTTTTCTGAACAACACATGTAATAACAGAAAATGCTAATGAGTGCAATGGACCAAATCAATTCATGAATAAAAAGAAAAAATTGCACTCAATTTAACGTGTACTGTGCTGCATCTGAATCAGGATTTGACCTTTGATTGTGACAACTAAAAAGAGGAACATACGCTCACAACACTTCTCCTACTTGTTGACTGTGTGCCCGCTGCCAGGTGGGATTACCTTGCATCTGTAGAGGTTACAACATGTTGCAAATGTGTAATAAACCTGTGCTTCACTTTGTGATGTGCGTTGTCTGTGGTCACACATCTGACTGACATTTGCTTACTGCACCAGTGGGCTAGTTGACAAAGACTGTGAATAGGTGTTGTGTCTGTGCATTGCACCTTATTTCCTGGCAACATCAGTGTAGGCGATGAGTCAGATGGCCTTGGTGTGTATATGTTGTGTAGCCCTGGTGGTGTGTCTCCCTCATATGTGTCACGTTGCCATGACTCACATGCCTCTGTTGTACTTGCTGTAGCAGTTAGCATGCACAGTGTAATTTCGCAGGTCATCATCTCCATGACAGAAACCACGTTGGAATCACAACAGAGGCAGGTATGGTGTATTAGTGTGTTTATTGTCATACATGTGTGTGTATAGTGCACAGGATGGTGGGTGCTGTACATTGTGATTTAAATCCAAAGTTCCTAGATGATTTGGAAGTCCTGGTAGCAGAAATGTCCTGAGTAAAGTCCACAGTCATCTGATACATTGGTCCAACTTGCACTCCCCATGTCATGTGGGGGAGTTGTGTTGCATTCAACAGGGGGAACAGTTTGCGCACAAAGGTGATTATCCAGAACAGGTTTTGGCTACCTGGGGGTTGCGCTTGGCCATCGGCCTCTCAGTTGCCTTTCCTCGGACGACCCCTCTTCTTTGGGGGGGACCCTCAAGTGCAGGCTGCTGCGGTGCAGGGGACTCTCCGCCAGAGTCATCCTCCCTCCCTGTGGCAGTTGCAGTTGTTTCAGCACCAGATGTTGTGGGCACACAGGGAGGTGTTGACTGGTTGCTGCTCATCTGGCGGAGGCATTGTAATATGTCCCTATGCACCGCCGTCATCTCTTGCAGTGTGTCCCACTTGGACTCCATGCGGGACATGTGTAAGTCCAAGCGGGCATGATGGGCAGCCTGCTGCTGTCGTATGTCCCTGAGGAGCCCCACTACCTGGCTGAGCTCTCCGGTGCTGGACTGGTACGCATCGGCTATGCGTACCAGTTGTGGGTCATCATGCAGTCCAGAACCCTCTGCGATCAGCGACCTATGTCTCCCACCCCTTCCACCACCCCTGGCGACACGTGCAGTACCTGAGGTGGCACGCACAGGTGACCCTGGGCCCCTTGGGGGTTGTTGGTGGTGTTGGTGTCCATAGCCCCACGTTGGTCCAGGGTCCGTGTGCTGGTGGTGGTGGTGCTCCTTGGTCTGTCTGTGTCGGCAGGGGTGGTTTGTGTGTTGTCAGTCGTTGGAGGGGTGGGTGCAGGGGGTGCAGCTGGTGGTCCTGCTGGTGCTGCATGATGACTTGCTCCAGAGGTGCCAGGTAGGTCTTCGTCATCCGAGGAGGGCAGAGGCTGTTCCACACCAGTGAGCTCCGTTTCCCCTTGAGCCTGGGACGGGGACTCCTCAGCATCTGCTGCTGTGTCCCCATCATCACCTGTTTTTGGGAGACACACACAATGTATGTTATGTTTCTGCAGGCATCAATGGTTGACACACCTGACAGTTGTGACTGTACCTCTGGATGCGGGCCTGTACATTGCATTGTCCTAAGTTGTCACAGTCAGAGGTTGATATTGGTGTAGTACATTGTCCTGCATTCTTTGGGCATTTCAATATGAATGTTGGGGTGTGTACATGGTCTGCATTGGTTGTATTTGGTTGACATCCGGCCCTCCTTCCCACCCAGCCAGATATTCCACCATGGAACGTGCTTCCATTGCAGGGAGTGCAAGTTGTCTTTCAGGATGTCAGTCAGTGGTGTCCTGCTGTTGGTTGGTGCACAGTTGCCAGCAGGGCCTTGTGCTCCCCACAGCAGTACCCAGTGTCAGCCATCTTGTCAGTTCTTTTCCACTCCCTGTGATGTGCGCATGGTTCAGGGTGGTGTTGATGGGACAGTTGTGAGGCTGACCAATATCTGTGACTACCACTCCCATCATGCTATTGCCTCCACCCCACTTCCCAGCATGCCCATGCTTCCTTCCTTTTGACTCTGCTTCCCTGTGGAGTTGTGTGCCTGTGCTGACAAGATGGCTGACAGTGTTATCCTGGGGTTAGTTTGGCTACAAGTCCCATGTGTGCCCCTGTGCTTCACACAGCATACCCCAGGGTGGTGGTTCTTTGTGGGATATTTAATTAGAGTGTGTGGCAATGCATTCTCCCAGGTGAGTTGTGTGGAGTTTGTGTTAAGGGTGTGTGTGAGAAAAGCAGCTGGTAACTATGGTCAGTGCTGTCAGTCCTCCTTCCCACCCAGCCAGATATCCCACCATGGAACGTGCTTCCATTGCAGGGAGTGCGAGTTGTCTTTCAGGATGTCAGTCAGTGGTGTCCTGCTGTTGGTTGGAGCACAGTTGCCAGCAGGGCCTTGTGCTCCCCACAGCAGTAGCCAGTGTCAGCCATCTTGTCAGTTGTTTTCCACTCCCTGTGATGTGAGCATGGTTCATTGTGGTGTTGATGGGCGTATTGTGAGGGTGGGCAATATCTGTGACTACAACTCCCATCATGCTATTGGCTACACTGACTTGATCAGCATACACAGAATTCCTTCCTTTCAGTGAGCTTCCCTGTGAGGTGGTGTTGTAGTGGTGGCTACATATCTGACTGTGTTTGTTGGTTAGATTTGTGCCACTGCCTAGCTGTATTTGTTGTTGGGTTTGTACATGTCATGACACAGTTACATATCACTATGAGATGGCATGTATTGTGTTTATCTGACTGACATACACATCTTGGGATGATTATCTTGTGGTTGGTGTGTATTTGCTGAGGGTGCATGGTTTGACTCTCCCCTTGACAGTGATGTGTGTGTATTGTTGCACAATATTGTGTACATTTGTTGTGTACTCACCAGGCTCTGGGATGTTTTCTGGTCCATATACGCTCACTGGTGGTAGGATGGCCCGTACCTTCTCCTCCCAGGGCCTGAGGTATACTGGTTTGGCAGGAGGGCCACTGCTGGTGTGTTGGCTCAAGAGGTAGTCCTTCTTAAGCAGGTCCCTGACCCTCCTGCGCACGTCATACCACCTGTTCTGGATGTCTTCCTTTGTGCGCAAACATGGTGATTGTGCGTTCACCCTGTCGACGATCCTCTCCCACATCTTGGTTTTCTGCGACATGGGGGTCTGTTGGACCAGTGTACCAAACAGCTGTGGCTCTACCCGGAGGATCTCATCTACCAGGACTTCCAATTCACTATCTAGGAACTTTGGATTCTTCTTTGGGGGCATGGTGGTGGTGGTGAGTGATGTGTGTGGGGGTGTGCAAGTGAGGGTGTGTGAGTGTGTGTTTTGCTGGGTGTATGTGAGGGTGCTATTTGTTGAGGTGCTGATGGTGTGTGGCTTGTGTGACGGATGAGCTGTGGGTGGGTGTGTGGTTGCTGTCTGTTGAGTGCTGGCAGGTCATTAGAATTTGCAAAGGATCATGGTAGGGATTTGTGTCCTTTTTATGGGTGGAGTTGTGGATGTGTCTTTGTTCCCTGTTTCCCCCCCCAGTATTTATTGGCTTTGTAATTGCTTGTTTGGCCTTTTTTTGTGTGATTTTCCCTTTGTACTTTTTGTGCATGTAGGAGACGTTCTTCTGACCGAGTCGGACCCTGCAGTTGTCTCGTGCGAGCTTCTCCGATTCATTCACGCTGTGTTTGTGCTGTTTTCTGTGCTGCGTACGCGTTGGTCGCGGTGTATTGGGTTGCTCGGCTCACAGTTTTGTATGCGTGTCGGTCGTACGGCTTGGGCTCCGTGCGACTCGGTCGTGTTTTCCACGCGTTGCATCGTACTTGGCGGGTCGGATTTCGCGGGTACGTTTCGTTCGGGATTCTTCCTGGTGCGTGTTGGTCGGTTCGATTCGCGTGGTTTTCCGGCCGGATAGCTATTTTCCGCGCGGTTCGGTCGTTCGTATTGTGTTCCGTACGAGTCGGTCGTATTTTGCACGCATTTCATCGTACTTTGCGGGTCGTGCTGCACCGGTACGTGTCGGTCGGAATAAATTCCGGCTCCGAGTCGGTCGTACGTTTTCCGGCCTGAATCGGAATCGGCCCCTCAGTGTCTGGTTACCCTGGACATTGAGTCTCTCTACACAAACATTCCACAAGAGGCCACAGTGGAGGTTGTCCGTAGGGCCATTAATGATGCTGAATTAGATGGAGTGAATAAAGAATTTGTAGTGGAGTGTGCTAGGATGGTTCTGATGAACAACATCTTTTTATTTAAAGAACAACTCTTTAAGCAATTGAAAGGGACTAGCATGGGGGCCACTTGCGCCCCAAGTCTAGCATGCCTCTATGTGGGGGAGTTCGAGAACCAACATATTTACAACGAACTCGCACCGTTCTATGAGAATGTAGTTGGTTGGTACCGCTACATCGATGATATTTTCTTCATCTGGGATGGTGAGGAAGAACAGCTAGAGGAGTTTTTAATCTGGTTGAATATGGGAGATCCAAATTTGAAATTTACGTCCCAATATAGTAGGTCCAAAGTGGACTTCCTGGATATTTCCATTAAAGAAAAAGATGGGGTATTGGGTGTTGAACTTTATACAAAACCCATGGCGAAAAATACCTTGCTACACTATTCGAGTTTCCACCCTAAATCCCAACGGGATAACATTCCCTTTAGCCAATTTCTCTGGTTAAGGAGAAATTGTTCTGACTTAAATGACTTTTATAAACATGCAGAGATTCTTAAAAAGAAGTTTAAAGACAGGAGGTATCCTAAGAAGTTAATCTCTCACTCCTGTAAGCGTGCACGTTTTTATGATAGGGAGGCCATGATAAATAAAACTGCATCCAAAAAGAAGGAAAGAGATAAAGTGGTATTTGTAAGTAACTTCTCCCATATTAGTAATCGGATTAAAAATTTTATCAACAGTAACTGGCATATCATTAATAACGAGGAAGAGAAGAAGTTCGATAGACCGATCTTTGCCTTCAAAAAGTATAAGAACTTGAAAAGTGAACTAGTGCATACCTACCGTGACAGGCAAGGAAGTACACAGAGTACACTAGATAGAAGGCCAGCAAGTGGTAATGTCAAATGCGGCTCGTGCAATGTATGTGCCGCGTGTATTGAATCAAAAATCTTGAAACATAATGGCTGTCAAGTGAACTCCAGGACTCTTAATAATTATAGGAGCAAAAACATAGTCTATTTCCTGCGTTGCCCGTGTGGCAATGGCTACGTAGGGGAAACTAGCAGGGAACTGCGTACAAGACTGCAAGAACATCGCTCTGCAATTAGAACCCAAAAAATCAATGCCCCCCTAGTAGGACATTTTTTAGAAAAGGGACATAGCGAGTTGGATATAGAGTGGTTTATCTTAGAGAAAATTCAGATGGGGGCGCGAGGAGGCAATGTTGAACTGAAAAGTAAGGCCAGAGAACAGTGGTTTATCTCGCTGTTTAATACGGTCCGCAATGGCCTTAATTCTAAAGAAGAATGGGATCGTCTAATTGGGGGAATCTGAACCTGAATGTATTTATATTTTTTCATGCCATAGTTAATCAATATGGTGCATGCGAAGATAGGAGTTTCCTTAGGGCTGCCAGTTTCCACTTTTAGGAAAGTCCAAAATGGCGGCCGGATTTAAAACAGAGGGTGTACAATCGGGAATCATTCTCCGTGGGGGAATCTGAATCTGAATTTATTTATATCTCTTCAAGCCACAGTTAATTAATATGGTACATGTGAAGATATCAGTTGCTTTAGAGCCGCCAGTATTGATATTGAGGAAAGGTCAAAATGGCGGCCCGATTTGAAATAAAGGGTGAACAATTGGGAATCATTCTCCGTCTGTGTCGAAGAACTAGATTGTTAATAAGGAGTAGGAATTTGTATTGGGACTTCAGAGAAGAGTCGCAAGGAGTGCGTTTTTTCGGATATTCCCTTTTTAAATAACATATTAATAGAGAGACTAAGATGGGCGCCACAGTTGCGAACGTTTGGAGTATATCTGTGAACTGGCGCAGCTGATCCCTGTGAGTGTGTCACATGGGTGATCAGCTGTATTTAAATCCGAGGAGCAACGAGTGAACATAGAGGCTCTATCGGCTCCGGAGGTTCTTTTCCCCGGGTTATTGTGGCTTAGAAGGTAAGAGCAACAGCGGTGCGGATAGATTAGAACGAGGCAGGAGGCAGGGGGCTCCGCTAGAAGAAAGTGTAGGTGGCTTACATGGGAGCGATCAGAATAGTATCGTTAGATGGGCAGTACTCTTATGGCCTTAAAGCCAGAAGGTCTGTATTTATTTGTATCGTCCAAGGTTGGCCCGGTGGGATTATCAGGGCGTTTCCTGGCATTGTGGTTCGTGTTAGCGTAGTCCCCATGTCTTGCGCTGATTTCAGCAGCATGATGTGAGGGACATGCTTGATACCCGGTCTTCACGGGAACAGGAATGTTTGCGTAAATGCAAGACATTAACTATGGAATTAGTGTAAAGGAAAGGGCGAGGGATGACGATAGTCCTCCTTGGAAATAATATAATGTTTTTAAAGCGACGGACTAATGGTATCCTATCGCGTATTAGCAATGAATTAAAAAAGTCTATCAAAATTAACCATATAAATAGTATACCGGAAAGGGCGAGCAATCATGAAAGTCTTCTTTGGAAGTACTATAATGTTTTTTTTAAAGCGAACGGTGAATGGCACCATGTCGCGTATTAGGTACCAATGAAAAAGTCTATTTCTGTGTTTTTCAGAATCTATACAATCGGCCAGAATTGGTGACATCTCTAAGTTGTACATGGATTCCCTTTCTAAATAAAACCACGAAAATTTTCCTTTATTACGGGAAAATATATTTTAGACCACGGATCATTTGAATGTCGAATATTTTAGAGGATACAAGCCCAACACAAATTTCAGGTAACACTAAATTTGGATGTGTCTGGTATCTGTGAATGTGTAATATAGACACATAGAATTATGGAATTTTAAAGTATATCTATATATATATATTTTTTGTTGTTTTTTTTTTATTGCAGTGGCAAGGTGTGGCCTTCCTCTATATCTTTTATCTCCAAAATTGGAAGTATCTTGAAATATATAACTGGAAGGTATTTCTGGTTCGTTATTGAGCACTTACCTTATATTTAGTAGTATGATTTTGAGCAATATTTAGGAATAAGAGCTGTTGTTCTCCACAGATCAATCCTGACTTCTGAGATAGATGCGCCACGGAGAGAATAGTGAATCCTCTTATATGGGCCGATAGTTAATTTTGGATGTAGTGACTGAAATCGTGACAGGTAGACATTTTATTATATTTGAGAAGTCTATTCTAATTGGGGTTTTGATCATCTTGATTATACAATTATTACAAATAGAAACCACTAAGGGATGTACAGGCACCCTTTTGTTTGGGTGGTGGAGAAAAGGTTTTTCCCCCTTTTTTTATATTACTCTATCTTATCATTTTCATGAGTATAGATTGTATGCGTGTGGTAAATGGTGTGGTGAGTGTACTGGAATGTGCAGTACATGCAGTATCACCAGGATATAAACACTGTTTCCATGGATTGCAAAGGCTAACTGTTTTTTATGTATCTTTTTGTAACATGTATAGATCCAAATAATCCTTGTGGGAGCTATCATTTCTTGTCCTGAGGAAGGTGGTGTCTTGAACAGTGGTACCCACCGAAACGCGTCGACGCACACTGTATAAAGGCGTACTGTAGATTGTGGTGACATTTGTGATCTGTTCTTGTTAAAACCGAATGCCCAACAATTATATGTGTTGAACAAATGATCTAGATCTAATGTATTGCCTTTTTAATGATTAGAAATTATTTTTCTTGCAGAATCTCCTTTTGATTAATTGTATAGACTGAATTGTATGTATGTTTTTATCTTCTTTTAACATTGTAAAATGATCTTTTGCTCTTGATTATTGTTGGATAATTTTTTAATAAAATATTTTTATACTTTACACACACTTTGGCCTTTGATGGGGGTGGTATTATGTTCTGGTGATATTTTGGATGTGATGAATGCTTTGGTTTCCTTGAATTAAGTTAACCCAAAGGGGGATTTGTTCTTGACTACGGTCTATTTGGTGCCCTACTCCTTTGTGGTTAAGGGGCCCCTCTCATTTGTTTTGTACATTGTATATCTCACAGAATGGACAATACATCGGAGGGATGGGGGGTATGTGGGCCAAGGCTAGTACCTAAACATAGGGACATTTATATTGTCACTTCCATACTCACCTAGAGCAAACTACTGGGCAAGCAGCTGTCCTGGCATGCAGGCTCAGACCACACATGTGTCAGCTTCCATGGTAAGGACCGCCTGAACTCCTCTCATATACATATATATGACTGGGTGTGGAGGTGAATGCAACTAATGTACACCAGCGGAACATGGTTCATAGCTAAAGTGAAAAGGCACAGGGCATTGATGCAAACATATCTGCAGCACAGATATGCATCATTTCACAAATGTATGGATGGACTGTATTTACTGGATGATGTCCCACCCCTGTGCACACCCCGCCGCTGCAGCAAAAAGAACAGCTGTGCACCAACGCACGCACCCTTGTACCATAGCACAAGGTTGTCCGTGTTGGTGCTTGGCTGTCATTATTAGTGCCAGTGCACCTGATAACACTTAGGGGCCGATTCCGATCTCGGCCGGTAGGGCACCGAATCGGATTCGGCTTTACCGGATCCGATTCGGAGCCCTCTTTCCCGACCGAGTCGAACGTGCGTCCGGGCGAGCAAGTACGATGCGAGCGCTCGTGAAATCGCCGACCGACTCGTTCGCGGGACCCAACCGCTCCGACCGACTCACACGGAGACGACTCGCACCGTGCAATGGAGACGTTCCCTGGCCGGGTAAGTACGATGCGCGCCTCGAGCAGTCCCACCGACTCGCACAGTCTGGCTCCAAAGAGCAGTCGGAGCCGCACTTTGGGGGTCCGTGTCGGACCCCCCTGTACGCGTAGCCGCACGAGTCGCACACAGCGGGGACCCATGGGTCCCCCCTACCTGTGCATGTACGGCGCGAGTCGGTTCGATGCGTACCCGCTGTAGGGGGCGCCCTTGTTCGCCTCACACCCATTGAGTCAATGGGAGCCCTCGTACGCGTTGTACGACCGGCTCCCATTGACTTCAATGGGAGTCCGACCGAATCGAGTCTGATTGCATGCGAACGCATCGTACTCGTTCGGTCGGACTGCTAGAGTCCGATTCGGTCGGAAATCTCTCCGGGTCCGGCTCGGTCGGGGAGATTTCCGGCCTGAATCGGAATCAGCCCCATGGTGTGTGCCTGATCCATGTGAACACAGTGCTGTCCTGTGTATGTGGAATGATGCAGGGTTGTGTAGATAAAGTACTTGCAGCGCTGTGGTGTGCCATTAAAATGTGATCACTCCCCTCGGTAGGTACATGCCATCATTCCCAGCAAGACTACCATCTGGGATGCTGCCTGACACATGCCACTCTATAACAGTCCTCCATGTCAGTCCATTAGAGATGGCCACGCATGATGTAGGTGTGTGGAGAGTCATTGTATGATCAGGGTCCCATCACTGTGTGGCAGCAAGTCGGCTGCCAGGACCTAATTTTGAAACAGCCAGAGGGGGCATGGACACATACAAGTGCATGGATCCGATGAAAGAGATGTCTGACACCCTGCATATAACCAACTCTGGTCATGATGAAATGCCATTAACATCAGTGATTTGAATCTGACTACTAGGACAGGGCTCATCCACTCAGAGTAGGCACGTAGAGGTACTGATGGGAATGCTGAGGTCCTGTTCTCTGAAATGGAAATACAGTGCTATCTGCCATCCACACCCTAGCATAACAGCTGTACTGTGCATCAATGAGGAACTGAAAGTGTCATGCCATGCACTTTGTTTGTCAACTGATTTAAACCATGTCAACATGTAGAACACATCACCAATAGCATTTCCCCTTCTCATTGCAGAGGTTGAATCCTTACCTCATGGCCAGCAACCTGACCCAGACATCAGTTATGATGGCGATGATGGCAACCTACCAACCATCGGCCATGACACCCTCAAAGAGCTCCTGGACTCCATTGTGACACCATCTCAGGACCTGAGGAGGGTCAGCAGTATTGTGGCATCTCCACATACTGCCTAACAACCAACAGACACCACCTCCCACCACACCCACGCCCCTGAACTCCGAGGACCCAACCATTAACTTCCAACAGACTGTGGTAGGAGTCCCGCGGGAGTTGGCAGATCAAGTGCGGGCGGGGATGGAGACTGTGGTGGCCATCCTAGATGGAGTCTGTGGGTGCCTTAGTCCCAATAGGGTCAACACTGCCACCATCAGAGGCACCTACTCTCTGCTCCGTGACCTCCAGCAGTCCCTGGCTGACATCGCTGGTGTCATAATGCAGCGGCATCAACAACTGTTCTGCAAAAGTGGCACCAGCGACATGGTCAACAAGCTGGGGGCTATCAGAACCATCTAACGTATTGGCACAGATGATTGCTGCTGCAGGCACGAGATCCGCATCCCTCCCTGATGTGTGTGTGGGTAAACAGTCAGAATATTGAGTAGGAAATATCGACTTGCATTAATAATGAGTGCAAAATATCGTGATACAGAAATATTGACTGCCAGAATATCGTGGTCAAGAATATCGAGTTTCAGGTAAGAAATATCGTTTTCCAAAATATCGAAGTTATTAATATCGTTTGCAAAAATGTAGTTGTTAAAAATATCATTTTTTTAGTTAGTGTTATGTATTTTAGTATGTATTTTAAATGTATGTGCTATATTTTTTTGTCTAAGTATTGCATTTTTTTAAAAATGTATGTGTTAAATTTTTAGAAGTTATTAATTTTATTTTAATTACATTTTGCGTTTTAGTTCCGTAGCGGGTTATGGGTTTATAGGGGAATAGGGTGGGAAGTAATTTAATTATAATAAATTGAATATTAATTTTATTTTAATTAAATTTTGCGTTTTAGTTCCGTAGCGGGTTGTGGGTTTATAGGGAATAGGGTGGGAAGTAATTTAATTATAATAAATCGAATATAAATTTTTATTTATTAGTATTTATTTAATTTTGATTTTATAGTATTAATTATGGTAATTAATTTATTATTAATTAATTAATAATTGGCTGTTAATTTTTATTGATGAATTAATTGGTAAATATGTTAATTGTGTCATTTTTTAGGAGCGGGTTGTGGGTTTGTAGGGGAATAGGGTTGGAAGTAATTTAATTATAATTAAATTATTAATATTTTTCATAATTATGTATTTATTTAATATTTTATATGGTTAATTGTGAGAAATAATTTATTATTAGTTATTTATTAATTTGTTATTAATTATTTTTAATTAATTGGTAATTATGTTAATTGTGTGAATTTTTTAAGAGTGGGCTGTGTGTTGATAGGTAGTAGGGTGGGAAGTAATTTAATTTTAATAAATGTAATGATATTTTTTATATACTATTTATTAATTATTATTTTATAGTGTTAATTGTGTGAATTAATTTATTAATAATTATTTATATTTTTGTTGTTTATTGTTATTAATTAATTAATTAATTGTTAATTAATTATGTTAATTGTATACTTTTTTACGAAATTGTTGGTGGCATTTATAGGGTAATATGGTGGGAGGTAATTTATTTTGAATTAATTAATTCTTTGTTAATTGATGCTAATTAATTAATTACATTTTATTTTTGTCATTTGTGTAATAATTTTGATGTGTGAGTTGTGGTGTTTATAGTGGTAAATGATGGGAAGTACATTTTTTAAAATTAATTAATTATTTGTTCATTGATATGAATTTATTACTGTAAAATTAAATATGGAAATTGTGTAAATATTTTTAGGTGTGTGTTATGGTGTTTATTGGGGTAGATTGTGGAAAGTAATTTAGTTTACATCAATTAATCATTACTTGATCATTAATATTTATTTATTAATTGTTAAATATTTTTGGTAATTGTTATATTTTTTTTGTTTGGGGATTTATGTTGTATAGCTGTAATGTTTGGTTACTACAATAATTTTGACCTTTTTAAATATGTTTTTTAATTATTAATAATTTTTAAATGGACAATTAATTATGTTAATTATGGAGGTACACTTTTTTATTTAATTTAGATGTGTGTTGTAAATTGTGTGGTGTTATAGGGTAGGGAAAAAATATTACATTTATGTAATAAATATTTTTTAGATTAAAATTAATTTCTATTACAAAATATTTATTTGTTTGATAATTTCTTGTTAAAATTAAAAAAAAATCTTTTTATGTAAATTTTATATTTGTTTTACATTATTATATGTTTTTATGTTTTGTAAAAATTTATAATAGATATGTTTTGTTTTGGTTGTTTTATTACTTGTTGTATAGTACTTGATATGTTGTTTGTTTATAAATTTGAATTTTCTTAAGTGTGAATAGTAACTTTTACCCCTTTGCTATCCAACACTTTCCCTACTGCTGCATTCGCAGGAGTGGGAATAGTAATTTATACCCCTGCACTATCCAACACTTTCCCTACTGTTGTACTCGCTGGAGTGGGAATAGTAATTTTTACCCCTGCGCTATCCAACACTTTCCCTACTGTTGCACTCTTTGGAGTGGGAATAGTAATTTTATCCCCTCCGCTATCCAACACTTTCTCTACTGTTGCACTCATTGGAGTGGGAATAGTAAATTGTTCCCCTCTGCTAACCAACATTTTCCCTACTGTTGCACTTGCTGGAGTGGGAATAGCAAATTATTCCCCCCGCTATCCAACGCTTTCCCTACTGTTGCACTCGCTGGAGTGGGAATAGTAATTTTTACCCCTATGCTATCCAACACTATCCCGACTGTTGCACTCGCTGGAGTGGGAATAGTAAATTATTTCCCTCCGCTATCCGACACTTTCCCTACTGTTGCACTTGCTGGAGTGGGAATAGTAATTTTTATCCCTATGCTATCCAACACTTTCCCTACTGTTGCACTCGCTGGAGTGGGAATAGTAAATTATTCCCCTCCGCTATCCAACACTTTCCCTACTGTTGCAGTTATTGGAGTGGGAATAGTAAATTATTCCCCTCTGCTATCCAACACTTTCCCTACTGTTGCACTCGCTGGAGTGGGAATAGTAAATTATTCCCCTCCGCTATCCAACACTTTCCCGACTGTTGCACTTGCTGGAGTGGGAATAGTAAATTATTCCCCCCCGCTATCCAACACTTTCCCTACTGTTGCACTCGCTGGAGTGGGAATAGTAATTTTACCCCTACGCTATCCAACACTTTCCCTACTGTTGCACTCGCTGGAGTGGGAATAGTAAATTATTCCCCTCCGCTATCCGACACTTTCCCTACTGTTGCACTTGCTGGAGTGGGAATAGTAATTTTGATCCCTACGCTATCCAAAACTTTCCCTACTGTTGCACTCGCTGGAGTGGGAATAGTAAATTATTCCCCTCCGCTATCCAACACTTTCCCTACTGTTGCAGTTATTGGAGTGGGAATAGTAAATTATTCCCCTCCGCTATCCGACACTTTCCCTACTGTTGCACTTGCTGGAGTGGGAATAGTAATTTTTATCCCTACGCTATCCAACACTTTCCCTACTGTTGCAGTCGCTGGAGTGGGAATAGTAAATTATTCGCCTCCGCTATCCAACACTTTCCCTACTGTTGCAGTTATTGGAGTGGGAATAGTAAATTATTCCCCTCCGCTATCCAACACTTTCCCTACTGTTGCAGTCAACATAGTGTAAAGTGTAGGTTTAAAAATATTACATATTTTAATATTATAATTTATAATATAATTTTAATTTATTTGATTTTTATGTTACAGGTGTATGTATATATATATATATTTATTCATATATTTTAATATATTTCTAACATTTTATAATTAATTAAAATTAGTATTTATAAATTATTTTTAAGTAAATATATATATATTACATTTTAAATATGTATGTTTTATTTATTTTAACATTAGATTTATTACTTATAATTGTTAAAATAGACAAATAAATCTAAATATTTTTTTAAGTTAAATGTATTTAATTTATTTTACATATAAAAAAAACTATATTTTCTACTTTGATATTTTTTACAACGATATTTTTTTCGATATTTTTGTACTTACCATTATGAAGATAGGAGGTCGATATTTTTGACAACGATATTTTTGTCACGATATTTCTGTAGGTCGATATTTCTGTTGTCGATATTCTGTCAGTGATCCATGTGTGTGCCTCCCTCAGCTGCCGCATCTATAACACCACCCTCATAGGAGACACTGAACACATCAGAGGAAGAAGAAATGGACAGTACCTCTTTCACATAAAGAAGTGTCTGGTAGCATTCTTCTGTGCCATATACCCAGTTTCTCTTTAGACCTGTGCTGAACAACATGCCAGGGAACCTCTGCTGTCACTGTCCTCATTTTGACTTCACCCTGTTCACCTTGACCGTTTGTGGACTGACGATGTGACCAATTCTCCCTAATGACACTGTGGTCATCCTCCTGACTGAAGCACTCCTCACTTAACATGTCCCATGAGATGTTCCCCACATGGACTCTATCTGGACATCCACTGGCTCTAAACCTTCTTTGGGGCTGTTGTCCAATAAACTTTAGCTGTGATCTCCTACAACATTAGCACTTGTAAATAAATGAACCAATACCTGTGTGTTGTGTGTCTCTATGAATAAGGACAATGTTCACCATTGGCAGTTGTGGGAGACACCTACACAAACTAGTAGCCGAAGGGACATAATTTTGTTTGCGGAGTCTGGGAGAATGCTAGGCAGTGAGAGTATAGCATATATTGTAATCACTATTTGTATGATGACTAGTAAGTGCTTACTGAAGGTTGCAAGTATTAAGTTCAACTGGTATCATGGAGTCAATGTGAATGGTGAGTTCAGTCACCCCACAAGTGTCTGGTCCATCCACGGTTACTAGCAAGCATACAACATTGGATTAACAAGTACACGCTGCAAGTGTGAGAGGTAATGGGGTAGCCTTCAGTCTATGAGTAGAAATACCTACTACATGTGCAAAAGTCATTGAGCATAACATACCACCAAGTCATGTTGCATTAGCAACACACACATTGATCTTGTATGTGAACACAAGATGAGCACTGTGTCATTATACATCCATGAAAGCCAGATTCACTGCTCAACAATGTCTGATTGTAAGATCATTTAAAGTCATGGGCAGCCTGACGGATCTCTGTCCATAGCTAAGAAACCCCCTCACACATGTTGCCAGACACTGCAAGCAAAGACAAATGCAAGTACAGAACTTCACCTGAGCAATCATGCTCACTCCTACACAGTAAATCATGACGTATACCTGTATGTAGCAAACTATTAGGTTTAATGTAAATATAAAAGTTTAAATAGAAATAACTATCTATCCTATGCTTAATACCCATCCTAACCTATCCTACATTAACTTAGCCTATCTACTATTTTAAACTACCTCAACTTAAATTAGCTTATTCTACACAATCAGCACAACATGATAAACCCCATTCCCCTTAAGTCACATTTACACACAGGACAACAGAAACAACACCTACATATCAACTGCCTACACATAGAAACCTAAACAATCATATTTTTGTTTTGTACATTTTTAAAATGTTTAAGTTTTTGGGGTATTCTTAATTTATTATACATATAACACACACCATCCCCCGCCCCCTAAGTAACCCAAAGTAGCCCTACCTACTAACAAACTAAACCACCCTTAAAAATCCCCTAAAAACACTATCACTACACTATCACTAAAACTACACTAATCCTAAATTAACCTATAAAAACCTATTGTAAATATGTCTACATGTCAAGCCGGGGGAATGGCAGAAGGGGTCCCTGTGGCAGTTATCTTTTGGCCTGCCCAACTGCCTGCTTTATTTCCTGAAAAAGTAATAAGGCCTGGTCCACCTTGTTTTCAAGAACTACCACTCTAAGTTGCAGGTTAGATATGTCCTTCCTCATGTCCTGTTAAAAATGTGAGTACCCTCCTATGGGCCAGTGGTTGAGAAGGCCGGCTGGTGGAGGTTCTGGGGACAGCTGTTTGTGAGGCCCCTGACATAGCCTGTCCATGGCAGACTGAGCTTCCACTTGTGGTGGTTGGTGGTCCCATTGGAAATACAGACCACTTCCCCTTGGCATTATCTGCCTCATAATGCCTCTTGTTTGCCTTGGTGTACCTTTTGCTGTGGTAGAAGTGCACCTTCCGTTTGTTGCAGTTGCACAGCTCATTAGGGGTCATGTTGTCTGTTGAAACAATGAGGATAAATGTCACTCAAAGGCTGACCAGGAACAGGTATCAACATCATGAAATCTCATGATTAACATTACACCTAAGGTAGTAGCCACTACAGCATAAATTCATCTTGTAGCTTAGAGTGACTATATACATACCTATTTTTTCTAGCATATCAGATGTCCTCAGCCATTATTGCAAAGGAAGGCCAATTGTCAGACTGTGCAATAGCAACACCATTGGCAGATCTAATCATGACCATTTCAGTACTGAATATGCTTGGAAACAAACATCTTTAGCACCAATGGAATGGTACACATTTTCACCTTCACTGTGTATTACTGTACCTTCTGCATCCTGCAATGGCCTTTATGCCAGAGGCATTTATTAAATTCAGAAGTGCTGTGTCTTGACAGCGCATGTTTTGTCTCACAACATTTAGTAATTGATAACGCAAGGAGCCATATCAGGACACATTGATACCTAAACAAATAATGTAGAAGGTGTGGCATTTAGCTGTGTATGCAGGAAAAGTACCCTACATCTATTACCCTACATCTATTAGAGGCATATGAACCTTCTCATATCTGACCTGTAGCAACTCAATGGTGGACCATGCCACCACCCAATACATGCACCCAATATCATGGCATGTGCAACTGATGAGCATTCTGTAGCATTCAGAGTCACATCAATTTCTGATGTCCATCAACTACCACATACAGCATTGTCTGACACTGGGATCATGGCTCCCCTGCCAATTTACTATCATGCGGTCCATCACAGATAGGCAACATGTTCTCCTCAACAGTAGTCAGAGACTGATAGACATGCAATACATCACCACAACTTTCCATGGCCTATTTCTCACTTTCCAAAAGTTCAATTGGGATGAGGATACACATTTAATCTGGCAATTACAACATCATCTGACATCACACTCACTCCTTGCAGTATGCAAATAGCGCAGATGAAGGCATTTCAGATTCTGTGTATGAGGGGGGTCCAGCTACAAGACATGACAAGCAAAGCACATCATTTAACTTACTACATATATTTGATAAGCAACAACAGCACAGCACATATGCAAGGCTATTTGATATGTAGCCCTTCAGGTTGTAAGTGTTCAGATGACACAGTTGACATGCCTAGATGATACACATAGGTAAAGCTGGCTGAGTCAAACATACACGCGAATGCCTTTCGCATTTACCTGTTGGCCATTTTGTAGAACCATGTGCTGATCCGCATCACTTCCTAACTACACAATGGTAGCTGACTTGGATTAAACTGTGCACCTACAAAATTCACATACCATACTTAGGGGTCGATTACGATGTCGGGCGGATCGCCACCGCCCGCATGGCGGTGGCGATCCGCCCGCCATAATCGCCCGTCTGCCAACAAATTCCCCCCGCCATATTACCATGGCGGAGGGGAGCCCGGCAGACGGTAAGACCGTCCGCATGTTTTCCACCCGGCCGAACAGTCGACCGGGCGGAAAAGGGTTTAATATGGTGGCGGTGTCTGCAAGACACCGCCATCCATATTATGATGCCGGCAGAGATGAGCCTTTCCATGGTGGCGTCACCGCCATGGAAAGGCTCGCGGTCTTTGCTGTTGGGGGCCCAGGGTGTTGGGGGGTGGGGGCTGCACATGGGGGGTACCTATGGTACCCCCCTGCATCTGCATGCACAAGGTTGCAGGCACCGCACGGTGCCTGTCACGTTGTGCATGCAGATGCACAACATGCATTTCCAGCACTGTGGTGGGCGGTGTTGTGAGCACCGCCCGCCACAATGCTGGAAATGGGGGATGCCACCGTGGCGGTGGCATCCTAATCACATGTGCGGGACCGCCGCACACATAGCGGGCGGTCCCATTTACCGGGGCGATGGCGGGCGGACAAAGTCCGCCCGCCATCATAATCGGCCCCTAAGTAAGGTTATGCTATCTGGATGCCCTCTTCAAAGCACACACCAGCAAATGAGTATGCTACATATATCTCGATTCATGCGTACTGGTACCCTAAGCAACTTGAGTACTGTACCTGTCAGTGCTGGTGAGTGCATGATATTGTACACTTACGTTCCATGCATCCATAAGCAGAAAATTACATATTGGCTTATTAACCCATATGGTATCTGCAGCGATGTGTCTCGTTCAGTCAAGCATACCCTTGGATACAGTACTGTGTGATTGGGCTCCCATCTTACACACATTTGGGCTCTCATACTGGAATCATGTGCCATGTGCGTTACATATGTTGAGACAGCTCCAGTAGCTCTACACTCAATAACCCCTGCATGAGGCCATGCAAATATTACATCTAGGATTTGCTATGCAGTCAGAGGTATGTGGTCAGGCAAGCCAGTGCAAAGCACAACGTAGCCATAGTGGGCATCAAGGAACTATACCCATTACACATGGGAAATGGCGTTAAAGACCAGTGTACTGCCACATTCAGATGTGAGCTAAGCAGTGTGAGCCACGGCAGGCATCATTGGTGACAGAAAAATCAGGGGAGGTATGCCAGGGAGTATCATTGGCACATCTATATGGGGCTTCTTTACAAGGCTCTAGCGCAGCCTCTGTATCTGTTTTGACGTTTTTAGAAGTGAAATTACAGCAGTGCAAGACCCTTGTAAATAAGCCCATTTATGTATGATGCACGTTCTGTGATGCAACTGTGCATGACAAGTGCCTGCGGATAAATAAGCAACCGTAGAGCACATCTGCACTACCTGCCCTGTCATCACATGAGTTGTCTGGACGGGCTGTAGCAATGTACATCAACTCCATGCTTCCCTGGGACTCATCTCTCTCACCTTCGGCAACAGTTAAAATACTGTGGGCCACACATTGTCACAGAAGCACTGGTGCACATATAGTTCCAGCACTATAGGCATGGAATTTGCCCCTTTTGAATGGGGGAATGACTAATTAAAGCCGAACTTTCTTGTGAGCCATAATAAATGGTTCTACAAATCATCAATGGGTACATGAGAAAGATAAGAGAGCAGACACATTATGTGTACTTACATGTTGGTCCACCAACTTCGATGCTCACGTACTGTAGGAGGTCGGACTTCCTGCCGCCCACATCTGCCCAGGGATGTTTTAATTGCTGGGAGTTGTGGTCCACTCCATGGATGCCCTGCATCTGTAGGCATATGCTCTTCCATCGCTGCTTCCTTATCATTACAGGGTAGCCCTGGATCACATGGCCCCCAAAAGCTATCATGTTAGGAAGATAATGGCAGACCAGCCACAGGAATGCCCCTAACTCCTGCGTGTTCATGGGGCAACTTCGGCTATGCCCGGCATGATCCCACCCACAATAAACGATCCTAACACAAAAAAAACCACCCTAATACACCTATAACAAATACAAATATACCTCAAGAGACAAACACCTGACAGCACACAGGACAATAAACAACAGTATACCACAACACACAAAAAGACTTAAGGGACATAACAGGGACAGCAGACATGACACACAAACTCCAAAAACTCCAACACCATGCTCCAGCACAGTCAGAACACCACCACTCCCAAGCACAGACAGTAAAACTGTGACTTATCGTGAAAGTAAAAGTAACTTCACAGTTCCTGGTTTGCAGCATGCAGGAACGATTACATCACTTCCCTTTATCCATTACTTCACTTCCGGGGCGGATGCAGCATGTTTTCAGCCTATGCGTCAGCCTACCTCTCAATGTATTTCACTAAAGGCCTAACAATGAAAAAAAATTATTATATCGCACGTCTGCAGTGAAGCGTCATTTTTCACTTACGCAGCGGCCGAAATATTCCACACTGAATAGTGTTGCATCATAATTTCTTTTACACAAGAGGTCTACATTATATTCTTGAAAGTTTTGAGATGTGCACTTCATGCAAATATTGACAGCGAATGCAGTTTTGTGTATGATGGGTAGAGTTGGTCTGTTTACACTGTTTACACATGTGTCATATGAGTGTAATTAAGTGAATGTATGTGGGGGATCATCCAGTTCATGGATCATACTATGCATAGTGCCCAAACACTGTGGTAGCACAATGGCGCACCTTACCAGAGGTGCTCTGTGTGCTAAGTTATTAATGTCACCCATTGACATTGTATCAGCTTCCCCCAGGGATGCCAGAGACTACCACTGCCATGTGGTCAGCGCAATCACATCTACGACTACTCAGCCTACCGCACAATAGCGCTGTGTGGCACAGTGGAGGCATCAGGCTGTAGTAAACATTTGAAAGTGTGCAGTTATTGACTGCACACACCAGGAAGGGGATATATGGATAGGACAATTCATTTGTTTGCATAAGTGCCATTCATATTCATGGTGATTGTGGTATGGTAGGTCACCATGTATGCCTTGGTGTGTCGTCCAACATATTGGCGACAGTAAGGCTACGTAAATGACTCCAGACCTACATTATGCATCAAAACGGTGTTGCTTGGGCATAGCGTTGGTGTACACATTCAACACTGTAGCACTGGCAAAGTATGGTAAGTAGATTTTGTCTGTGTAAATTGAGACAACTTAATGGATGTGGCATGTGGGTAAGTTTGTTGATGTAGCAGATGTAGAATATAGTTTTGAGAGTGTGTTCCATTGCACATCCTATGTGTCATCATACAAATAGTGGCCTCTACTTTAGGCCACAAGTATGAGGTCTAACACATGGCTAGCATCAGGACAAACACACACACAGAGGCATTGCGCACTATCTATGTTACCACACCATGGTAATTGTGGCTGGCAATGGAGGACTATCTGCTACAAGTGGTTGGAATGCACACTATTTCATTTGAACCAGATGATGTTCAATGTTGTTTGTTACACATTGCTACATACATAATCTGTGTGACAAATAGTAGTGGATCAAATGTGGAATTTTAATGGTTTAGTGTGAGTAGGGAATACAAATACTTACACAGTGGTAGTGCTCTGACATTTTATTTACAGATAGATGTACAATGTGTAATCTTTCATCATCGTGCAACATGATGTTAGACAATCATGCTTTAGAAAAGAAATTATTGATAATGTTGTCCCTCCACCGTATTGCTGCAACTGATGTTCCAGGTTTCTGAGGCTCCTTATCTTATCCTCCTCATCATCTAGCAATTTTGTGATGCCCGGTCTCATCTGGCCATGGCACATTGGTCCTGCCACATTTATTGAGCAAAATGCAGCAGACCGTGAGAATTTTATAGACCATAGGTAGGGAGTAGAGCAATTTGCTCCCAGATACGTCAAGGCTCTGGAAGTGTGATTTCAGTACTCTAGGGCATGGTTGTAGGTCCGCTGCGCTTCTGTTTGCGGGATCTTTACAGGAGTCATGACCCACGGCATCAGAGCGTAACCTTGGTCTGCTGCAAAGAAAGGAGGTGTTTTATTAGTCAACACTCATTATAAGGGTTAGCCCAACATTAATTTCCATTCTGGTCTGTGTTCAGCTTGACTCATACACCTTGCAAACTGTCATAAACATGCTATGACAATGTGTGGCATGTAGGCAAGTTGAAATTGGCAATGGCTGACACAGAACTAAACATGCAAGTGTGTTATCCTCTGAGATTCACTTACTGTTGTTTGTCATTCAGCTGAGTGACAATGCCATGCAGGTGATGATTTTCACCAATGAAGTTAGACTATTTGCCACTGAGTAGGCACATGTCTCAAACTACTGTGTCTATTTTTGGCTACTATAGCAAATCCTGAACTGATACCTGTCTGATTTGACAACAAGTGACAGTGATGTGTCTTACTTCTGTCACACATATTTTGTATTGATGATTTTTAGCAAGCATTTTCTATCTGTTTAGCCATGGTAAGGATAGTAGGTGTATGTAAATATGGAACATGTTAGTATACACATGGAAGTCCACTATGGTGACAGTACACAAGTGTTATTAGATATGTGGTAATGTTGCACTGTCTAGTGCGACAGGTAGACTGCGTACACTACAGGGCCACTCATCTTGGGGACAGTGTAGGCTATATCTTCCACATGATTCAGTGTCGGTGGTTGTGTGTCTGTGCAGGCAGAAGCAGTGCAGCATATCTCCATGACAGTCACGATATTTCCCTGAGAACTGTATTGTTGGCTGTCTTGGGGGATGTAGTTGATGCATGAGGGGGCCCCTTGCTGCCCAGTCTGGCACCTTGGATGACTGCTGTAGTGGTTTCCACACCCAAAATTATACATGTTGTGCACATTGGATGTGATGTGTGCATATAATGTGTGAATTAATATAGCGTAAATGAGTTGATCCAGTGAGGTTCACTTATATGCCCATATTTCTCTGTTTAACAGGCGTGGGATAGATCTTCATGCCTCCTGCCCATGGGATTGACATGTGCTACACAGATTTTAGACCGGGATTGTCTTGCTTCAACAATGCGTTTGGAAGCCTCATTTAACTTTTTTGTTTTACATATGTGAGGGTCTTTGACACAATTGATTGTGCACGCAGGGCCTCATTTAGCCTTTGTAGCCACTGGGCATCAATGGACATGAAAAGGCTGAGCTAACCTGCATCCAAAATGAAGTGATGGAATGTGCCTTTCAGTGGACATACAGCACATCCATGGTTTGACCACATTTGCAACATCACATGATAGTGAATAGTGCGAACATCCCCCGCACCACTGTGCACGTGTATCAGCTTAGTGTCCAGACATGATGTCATGCTTTAAGGGAGACATTCCAGAACCAATTTCATACAATCTGTGCTATTCCCTCCTTCAATGTGCCATGCAGAATGATGGACACATTGTAACTGGACATGAGAATGAGACGTGATTATGTATCCTCTTTTTACCTTCTCTTGGGAGGCACATTACTTGCACACTGTCCCAGGGTCCCTGTACATAGGATGTGTGTAAGCGTGTGTGATCTTCATTAGTGTTGGATGGGAAAGGCCACTGCAAGGCCTATAGTAGACTTCCTTAGCTTAGGGCGAAATAGAGAGACTCTTTGTTGTGGCTTCCTGTACTGCATACCTATGAGGCCTTGCAATGTCATGCAGACATGCTTAGCATTGACACATTGACATGATTTGGGTAGCTGCTCCACCAGAGCATCATGATTAATGATACTCCATCAGCCCAGTTGACTTGTCCGTGTGGGCCACAGTTGCTTAGGTGGTGTCGACATGTGTGAATTGTAGGAACAATGTATGCACTGCCTCATTCAATCCAAGACTGATATGTCAAAGTTTTCATACATGATTGCCTTGTGGTCTGTTGTGTGCTTGAGATGTACTTACCAACAAGCAGGCCATTACCATAGGCCCCATTCTGGAAATGCTCATTGATGGGGGAATGCCGGAAGATGAATGAGTCATGTGCACTGCCTGGGTACTTGGCAAGGACGTTGATGAAAAGCCCAGATGGTCCACGATTGCCTGCACGTTCATGGAATAGGTGCGCTTCCTGTTGATGGTAGATACAGGATGTAGCCGCAGAAGCCACAAGTTGCACATGTGTGCAGTCCATTGCCCCAACACATGTGGGAATCCTGCAATGGCATAAAAGCCTTGCTTGTTGACATGTTGTTGCTGCGCTGTGTTGGGGAAGTAGAGGTGGTGGGGCGTGAGGCTTATGATGGCATCCAGGACGGTTGGGAGGATGCCTGGGATACTCCTGCCATTCTGGCTGTGGTGGGTTGAAAAGTTCCAGAAGCCAGCATGTGCAGGGCAGCCAGTAGTTTGGCCTGTGGAGGGATGTTGGTGCAGTGCTGCAATGCTGGCTGCAGCCTTGGTGCAATCTGGTGGAGGAAGCGTACAATGGACTCCCTCCTGAGCCTGTAATAGGCAATGACCTCTTCCTCCCTGAGGTAAATGAGGGTTATCCTCTGGCGGTATGTCCACTCCCTTCTCCTGCGGTGCCTCTGTGGTGTTGGTTTCCTTGGTGCTCCTACCTGCAATAGCAGTAGATCCATGGCGTAGCTGAGTTTGCCAAATTGCTTTGTGTCTGTTCTGCACTTATACCAGTGTGCTAGCATCATTTTTTAGACCAGCTATTTCCTAGCGGTAAAAAAATGCTGCTAATGAAACCTAGCGGCAGTTTTTGAAAAATAGCGGTGTTTCCGAAAATCCTTGTACGTTTTCGGGAAATGCCGCTAGCAGAACTGCCACTGTAGAAAATAGGTAGGTGCTAGAAGTGGAAAAGTGATGCTAAGGAGCTCTAGCATCATTTTGTAGATATGGCGCAAAAAAAACGCTGACGCTGTTGTGGCGTTAACTCTTTGTAAATATGCCTTTATGTTTTTTGATTCAACTCTGCTTGTTCCTGAAAGCTGGGAGGATTGTGACTTTAGCACAGCAAACCATTTGTTGAAAAAACAGACTTTTATCCAGAGCCCTTTTTCCAAATGTTTTCCTAAAAACTCAAAATGTAGCTATATTGGTTATTTTATTTTTAGAATCCCCTAGATGTAGAAAAAAAGGACGTAATTTTGGTGTGGATATCTTATGTGGAAAAGAGGTTATGGAGCCCTGAGCCAGTGCTTAATTTGTAAAATATGAAGTGCCAGGGCTCTGACCAGGAGGCAACTGCAGCTTGCACCACCCATCGCCCTTGTCATTGCTGCCAAAACAACTACTAACCATCTCTCTTGCATATAAATGCGACAGTTCAGATTATTCCAGGTCCTCAAAGCTAAAGGAATGGCTGGGGAGGCAGGTATTAGCAATTTTTTAATGTAAATTGTTTTCCTAAACAACTGTTATACTGCTTATCTCTAAATTACATGAGCAGCGCCACCATGTGGCAGACTGCCCTACGTGTGGTGTTGACAATTAGGTGCCGGTGCCGAGCACCGGAAACCAATTAAGTGCCAGTGCTCAGCACCGGAAAGCACCGGCTCAAATTAATCACTGCCCTGAGCACAAACTACCCCAAATAGCCCAAAAAGTGCTCCTCACTGGGAGGGGGGCGGAAAGGCTCTGTTGTTAAGGAGTTAAAGTCAAATGAAGCACATTCAGATTCTCAAACAAAATGGATTAAAATGTTCATGTGCTATTCCATGATTTACCTAAAAATGTAGCCTAAGCAGAACAGCACTGTTGCTGAATGGCTCGTCCTTCACTAGTTTTGCTTGGGAATTTTAAGTTGTGATTGCATAAAACTGTGTTTGAAATGTAATGCTTGCACAGGGATAGGTGATGTGTGCCTAATGGGAATTGAAATAGACATGGATTTGCTTTGGTAAACAGTATGGCATTTCATTCATCTTGCAGTTATAGGGTTTTTAACTTTAGTGAAATCTTTTGTGTTATATCATCATGTTCAAAGAGTTCCTGGGAAGTCAGCAGGTACTATGAAATCACTTCATGCAATTTCACTTTTGTCAAAGAATGTTTGATGTCATTTTCACCACACCTGGCATGTTGAAGAGTTGACATCCATGAATTTAGATATATTATAGTTTGCATGGACCTTGCTTGTTAGAAGAACAAATGTTCTCATTACATAAATAAGCAACTTAATTCATAAACAACTCATTAAAGGGATGTGCAATGGAATCTGAGGGGAATTTGTGTGAGAAGACAAGTGTAAATGTGACACTAAAACATAATTTCAAGTTGGATGGAGAGACTGTAACATGAGAATGTTCTTAGTACTTTTTTTAGGTTTGGACTTTGGGACAGCTTTAGCTGTCTCTGCAGACTATTGCTTTTCTAAGTAATTCATTCATAGGGGGGATTTTAGCCCATGGGCTTCATCCATTGGCTTGTTCAGTTGTCATTTACATTTTGCTTCCAACCCACCAGATGGGGTGACGAGACAGCCCACTTTCCCAATTGGCTTCCTTCATTCTGAGTGATTGAACCACACCTGTGTGCACCGTGCACATCTGCAAAAAATAGCATATTTCTCTGCCATGATAAATTTGGGTCAAAGTTTGTTTTATTTATTTTACTTTAAATACCAAGGGGCATATTCCCAAGAACCGCAAATTTAGCTTAACGCAACTTTGCATATCGCAGTCCATCGCGGGAAATTAACGCCTTGTTACCCAAGTATTCACAACACGGCGGTACCATGCGATAGTACCCAGATAACGCGTCAACTGACTGCGTTAAAATCAACGCAAGCCGCAAAAATGCGAAACACTAACGCAAAAAAAGCTTCGATGAGGCCAATCGCGATACGAAAATCAGCGAAGCCCAGCTACAGGCCTGCAATCCACACGCGTCAGGCGGGAACAATCACCATAAAAGTAGAAAAAAAACAGACAAACAAATGCCAAACAACAGTGAAGCACAATGGACGTTGCCGGAGCAAGTACGGAGGAAAGCTAGAACCCCACAAGCCCCCCAGAGGACCATCCTGGGACTTCAGGGTCAGGGAAGGGCAAGGACAAGAAGAAGAGGAAGACGAAGTTCAGTCCGCAGGAAAACAGGATCCTGATAACGGAGGTGACAGAACACCATCAACAACTGTTCGTCACCTCCACTGTGTCATTGGCAACAAAAAATACAATATGGCAGTCCATCGTGGACAAGGTGAATGCAGTCGGAGTGCTGAAGAGGACAATGGACGAGGTCAAGAGGCGCTGGAATGATGTCAAGCGCAAAACCAAGCTGAAACTCGCCAACAACCTGAAGGCAGCAATGCAGACTGGAGGTGGGAGCCCAGCGCCACAGGAGGAGCTGGACGACATGGAGGAAATGGTGTCCACAGTCATCAGTGGAGAGACAGTGGCAGGAGTTGGGGGCCCGGACACTGCTCAACAGGAACCGACACAACAGCAACAGGGTGAGTAACGACCAGAGCCTGGGGGGACGGGGGGAGATGGGCACAATGGCACACATGCACAATTAAGTTGAGCACATCTGCGGACAAACCATGCCCCAGACCACCAACTCCCACCAAGTGACCAACGTACCCAAGTATGCAACATGTCAACACTGTACAAGCACAGAAGTCAAAGGCACACCTCATGAAAGTGATAAGGGGCAGCAAAATCTGAGCTGCAGGGGGGACGCCCCAAAAATGCAGCACACACATCACATGCAGAGCACATCTACATTGACAACGATGTGACACAATCCGCAAAACACCTACAACAGAACACAGGACACAACTGGTGCCGCTTGGGTGCAGACACTGGCCAATCACAATTGGCATTGCAGGGAAATGCGAGTTGATAATGTACAAGTACAAACACACACACGTCTGTTGTCGAAATGTCCACTGTCCCCCATCAAATAGGCAGCTCCTCGCAAACAGCCACAATTTTTTATTTTTTATTTTATTTATAAAGTTTTATAAAGCGCGAACATGACCAAAATGTTGGTGTCAGAGCGCTGTACAACCTAATAAATAGCATTAAATATACAAGGAGCAAAATATAGACAATACAGCATGAAAAGATAATACAAAGAGACATAGTGAAAACACCAGCAAAGAAATCAAATTGGCATGGATAGTCGCCTCAGATAGGAAGGACATTATTCAGCAGTCTCATTTTTACTTTGTTTTTGAAAAGAACGAATGAAGGGATGGTCCTGATCTCTGGGGGAAGAGAGTTCCAAATTCTTGGGGCAATTCCAGAGAAAGATCTCTAATAGGTTTTCTTTTTGTGAAATTTTGGGGGTTTCAGCAGTAGGGAGCATGTACTACGAGAAGCTCTATTCCTTCCGGATAGCACCAGTTTCTGAGCCAGGTAGCGAGGAGTGTTGTGGTGGATGGCTTTGTATGTCATGCATGCTATTTTTAGGTAGATTCTAGATTCATAAGGTAGCCAGTTCAGAGAGTGGAGGGCTGGGGTGATGTGATCATTTTTCTTTACGCCTGTGATGAGCCGTGCAGCAGAATGGAGGGTAGCCCTCAACGGTGCTAATTTTATTTTCGGTAGGCCAACAAGGGTAGCATTCCCATAGTCAAGTTTGGAGATCACAAGAGCTTGAACCGCCATCTTGAGATCTGCATTGGGCAGGAAAGGCTTTAGTTTTCTTAAGATGTGGAGATGGAAATTGGCCGCTCTGGTTGTGGAGCTGATGTGATTCATCATGGAGAGGTTGTTGTCTAGCGTTATTCCTAGGGATTTTGCTGAATCAACAATATGTGGGGTACAGTTCAAGGCGGTGAGTAGTGGGAGCCAGTCTTTGATGTTAGAGGTGGTGTTGGGAGGCGAGATTAATAGGAATTCAGTTTTGAGGGCGTTAAGTTTGAGGTGGTTAAGTGTTAACCAGTGTTGAGTTTTGTTCAAGATGTTATTGAGAGTGCTGATGTCGTTAGGAGAGGTAATCTTCATGTACAATTGCGTATCATCAGCGTACATATGGTAGGAGATGTTGGAGTGTTTGAGGATTTCAGTTAGGGGTTCCATGTAAAGATTAAACAGGGTGGGCGAAAGTGAAGAACCTTGGGGAACGCCGATAGTGACCGGTGTCTGATCGGATAAGTCATGATTGATTAGGACTCGTTGAGATCTGTTTTGTAGGAATGAGCAGAACCATTTTAAGACAGTGCCAGAGAGACCCATCCTAAGTTCTAAGAGGTTCAGGAGGGTTTCATGTTTGACAATGTACCCAGTCATGCTGTCTATATGTAAACATGTACAATGCGACAACATACATGTGGACACATTGTTAAACTGCATCTCCCCTTCACATTGCAGAGGGAGAATCAACACCTCCTGCAGAGCAGCCGGACCCTCTCTTCTCTGGAGACGAAGAGGACGACCACAGCTTCGACTCTGACGCCCTCGTGGACAGCCTACGCAGCCCACTTACAGGAGCTGGGCAGCCCAGCTGCTACGAGGAGACCCCACCCCCTGCACAGACCACACAGCAGGCAGCACCCACCACCACTGCTGCCTCCCAAGACCCCCACGGAGCACACATGGCCTTCCAACGCCGTGTATTGGGTGCCAGGAGAATCTGGTTGAACAGGTGCGGGTGGGCTTCGACCGCATGGCAGACAAACTAGATGCCATACGTGGGTGTCTAAGTCCCATCAGGGACCACTCACGGTCCCTAACGGACACCCACAGTCCGCTCCATGCACTCCAACGGACCATGGCTGACATCGCTGGAGCCCTGACTCAGAGAATAGTACAACTGTCCAGTCCGAGTGGCTCTAGCGATGTCACACGGGAGTTGGGAAACATGAGGAGGTTAATGGAGACCATGGAGCGGGCGAATGCGGAACGAGCGGCTGCCACGGCTGCACACCAGCGAGAGGTAACTGGGTTCCTCAATGACCTCAGGACCCTCCTCATGGCATTGCTGCCACAAGGCCTGGCACGGATGCATGCTGCTGCCACCACTCCATCCACATCTCCGCCCCCTGAAGTGTCAGTGCCACACAGTGCGGCAGACATTCCACCTCCGGCCACTGATGTGTCACTGCCACACAGTGCTGGAGACAGAACACCACCACGCACACGTGAGGCACATGAAACAGCAGAGAATGAAGATGCGGATGATACTGCCCTCGTGGTAAGAAGGGCGCTGCAGCATGCATCTCATCCATAGGTCCGGCTTCAGCTTGGTACTGCCCTCTGCATCATCACCTTCCACTGTCCCCCCATGCACTCTGCGACACTCACCTTGGACCTCGACATGGACTGCCATATGCTGTTTGATCGCCATTGACACAGCAATCAGACTGGGGACTGAACTCTTCCTCTTCCTTTGGACTTGTCATTCCCTGAAGGACCCTGGCTGGCCCTCCATGGGACAACATCGTCATGTGGGGTTTGCATGGCCATGTACTGCTCCAGATGCAACACTCCACTGAATGTGCATTAAACATTCATATTCACACAGATGTGTCATGTCTATGGTCTTTCAAGTGTGGAAGTATGGACGAATGTAGGCTCACTGGACTCCTCTTACGTCCATGTGGCTCATGTCGTAGAACAAGGGTCACAGGGTGACACATTGCCCAATGCGGTCCGGGTGGCGCTGACACAACAACAGGGACACACGCATGAGTTACTTCCTTGTCCAGCCCGGTACGGAACCACGCCCAGGGCCCCGGGGTCATATACAATTCTTACGCTGGACTGGCATACGCCAGGCCAGCCCACCCCGCTTACGCTCACAGGGGGGGACGGCAACGCTACATGCCCCCTGTCTTTCCTGTGGTGATCTGCTGCTCACAGGTCTAGTTGTCAGCATGCCACAGCCACTCCCTCACGGCTGGTTTACACCCACACCACACCCATCCAGCACACGCATCACGGGACATGTGACCCTGCCAATGAAAAGGGACGGGCACGTGCTCGACGCCATTTCCACTCTCTATCTGGGTGCATCTGTGTGGTGTTAATGTAGGCATGAGGGCCTCGGGCCCTGCAACATCACATTCCCCAGGACCGGAGGTGACATGATGGCGTCCGCAACTCGATACCCAATCATACAGGGTCCATGACTTTGGGACACAGACTTGGTGGCACCGGATACATTGCGGCCGGCCCAGGCACACCGCCACGGGACGGTGACTTTGGGTGCACTGAGGTAGGGACACCTTAAGTGCTGGGCAGGTGTGCAGCCTGCGATGATGCCCGGTGCACTGGTATGTCCTCTGCCATGGCAAAATCAAGACCCAGAATCATATGTGAGACCTGGTGGCCTGCGGAGCGGGGCTGCATGATGTGGAGGGTGCCATGTCCGTGGGCCCCGGGCATGTGGCTTGCAGTGGCACGTGGTGGGCCATCATTACTACACGCCAAGGGCGGAAGGTGAGCAGTGAGGCCTGGGTGTGCAGGGGCGGGCATGCACCGCTGGGCGGCGGGAGGGGCTGGGGTACATCTGCCTGGGTGCGCAGGGGCGGACAGGCGATGATGTCTTGTGCAATTGTATGTACTTTGCCATTCAGGTCTCTGGACTCTGTTTCAGATGACGGATCTGTTTCAGATGTGTGACCTTGTGAACTGCACTACATACAGGCACGTGGTTGGAGACACACCTGTGGCAGCAGGTGGGCAGTGTGGCCTGGGTGCGCATTGTGGGCACTCTCTCTCCCTGTCCATCTCTTCTGTTATCTGTGTCTCGCTCCCCCTCTCTGTCTGTCTTTCTCTCGCTCCCCCTCTCTGTCTGTCTTTCTCTCGCTCCCTCTCTCTGTCCGTCTTTCTCTCGCTCTCTCTCTTTCTCTCTCTCTCTCCTTCACTCTCTCTCTGTCCTTTGATGTGCGCAAGCTTTGATGTGTGCAAGACACACCTTCTCATCATGATTTTTGTCTTGCAGGCTGTGACCTACGGATTGTCCCGAGGGGAGCCGCCATGTGTCTTCATTTCTGTTCTGTGTTTCTTTGAATACATTTTCATTTGTTACATCGAAGGTGGATGTGTGATGCTCATTTTTGTGACGACACATGCATGCCACCAAATGTGATTGTGCGACATCAGGCGGATTATTTGGTACATGATTCCGTGTAGTTGATGTGGCATGTCTTTGGCCGGGGGAGGGGGTGGGCCCGGAGGGGGGCCTGGGGGTGGTGGCAGTGGGTGTTGTGGCCCTGTTGGGGCTCCGAGCTGCATGATCAGTGGCTCCATGGCATCTGTTGCCCTTCAGGTGTGGCTCTGGGCTGGGCTCCATTTTGTGGTGCAGGCTGTGGTCCGACTTTGCACCAGGTCAGAGCAGGAGTTAGTTTCCTGCTGCTAACGGGCCTTATCGCCTGTTTTGTGGTCTTATCGCCAATCTGGCTGGTCGTTGAGAATGTTGCGGAGTGGTGTTTTCGCGGCTTTTTGCACGGGTACGCCTACTCTGCATCTCATTAGCGATAGTTGCGGGGGTCATCTGTGGCGATGTTTTTTGCGGCTGCTATCGCAGGTAAAATGGTGTTATGGGCTGTTAACACCAGCTTGTGAATGGTGCGATAAATTTATCACCACTTTGGCTGCGATAAAGTGCCGCTAACTAGGCGATGTGTCCTTGAGAATATGCCCCCAAATGTTTATTTTGCCTGCACATTGTGTGCCCAGTTAAGTAGATGGTAATTTATTTTCCATCTCCTTTTTAAAGTTGCTGTTATAAAGTGCTTAAGTGACAATGTAACATTGTAGCTGCCTGCAATTTCAGTGATTGGCTGGGTGGTGATTTAGTCTTGTCCCTTAATACTAATTATAAAACGCATGGGGCAACTGAAAGGCTTCACTAGTAAAATGGCTACATCAATGAATGTTTTTTAATTTCGAAATTTTCATTGCAAGCATATCCGGGCCACATTTCTTTCCCTTTCATTTTATGACGTACAAGAGAAAATAAACAAAGTAACCCTCACATCAGCTTGCTTTGTCAGACCTACTGGCTTTGCCAATTCCGACTTAAGTTATGAGATGGTGCTTCTTTTGACCCATAATAGTTGCTCGCTGATTTTCCCCAAGTGATATCAGAAGTAATGGGGGCTGGATGGAGCAGGGAAAGTGATCTCTCTCTCCATGTCCCGGTCAGCTACCTTTCTCATCACATCCAAGCCTCCTCTGCCTGGGCTGACATCAATTTGACAGATACTCTGTTGGTGGACATGGGCACTGGGTAGCAATATACATCGTCAACTTTGAAGGTAAATGTCTCCACCTTGTTATAAAGGCAACTATAAAGAGCCCGGTAGAAGGTTAGGTGTGTGTAAGGATTAATCGCTCTGTTTTACTGTGGGCATTCCACCTTAATAAGCTTTCTCAGAAAACCCCAGATGAATTTCGCTTTATCTCTACTGATGAAGGATAAAATCCAGTAACACATGTGTCTAGAGATTAACAGCACTAACCTGCACCAACTTTGGTGAAACACTCTGCAAAATTTCAAGTAAGCATTTAAATTGAACTGCATTTACCAGGATGCAAAGGGGCGAACTGTGCTGGGAGGTGAAGCAGTGTGCTCCCATCCCCCTTCTGTTTAATAATTATAATGTTACAGTTCAAGCTGAGTAAAGACCACCCATGGTTTGGTTAAAAAAAAACAAGCATTTGCAATGCAATCGGTCTCGCCTTTGGGAGCTTATAAGTATTTAGCCATGCAGCACATTATCGCACATCATTGCAACGTAGCCTCGCTATGGACTGTGTGGCAGTGATCATAGGTCTATCAGTAGTTTTGGCTATGTGCGTTTTGTTATAATAACCTGTATTCCACTGGTAAAGATCACAGAGAACCAATGTGGCATGGAACTTCCCACCTCGAGAAACAGATGAGGTGAGGTTTATAAAGTGCCTGAACCCCCAGACAGTGATTCCTGTGTGCAAGAAGTGAGTAATGCCTTGGCTGAGCCTCTACTTGAAGTTTCCTGAGCTGTGTCGCCAATGATACCAGGTTGGTTGCACCCTGAATCTCACTGCAAACCTTACACTGGCTCAAGGCCTCTGCAATAGTCTAACTTGCAATGTGCTGAAGCACTAAGCAGCCAAGATTGATTGTCCTTGTTTTGGAATAATAAAGACAACCGTGTAGCTTGCAGGATCTTATACCCGGGACTATAAATGAGCAGAATGCCCATCGAGTGCCAATACATTTTGAACATTAATTTCGGCTCGTATGTGTGGATCTGAGGCTAACCACCTCATTTTTACAGACTCATCACACAGGGCCATGGAGGCAAACTGGCCCCTCCCTCCATGATCAAATGCACCAAGAAGGAAGTGGCTGACCTTTTCAAAAGAACACTCGTCTATCACGGCTTAGCAGCACAAGGGGCCATCAGCGCCCAGACAATACAGCTTTGAGGTAGTGAAAAGTCATAGTTTCACTACTTAAACAAACTGTGTGATCTTGGGCAAACCAGCTTCTCGCCACAACTCCCATTCCTCTCATCCACCAAAAACACAGCAAGTAAGCTTTGAAACAGGCTAAACCACACCGACACCAATCCCCCACACCAAACAAGTGTCCTGCCACCAGGCACCCACAGCAGCCCCGCAACGCACACAAGCCACGCAGCAGCAGCAGCACCTGAAACTCGCTCTCCTGCACTCAGAGAACTCCGAGACAGGATCCAGCAAGAGCACTGGCCGACCTATAGTAAACAGCCGACCAAACAAAACCAGTGGGTGCGGGGATAGCCCCCTGCGTCTGCCCGAAGAAAAGCCCACATGAACCAACCAAAACACGCTCTTCCAAACCACAACAAATGTTTCCTGTGGAAATAACAGTGCAAAATGCACCCCGCAAAATGCACACCTCCCTGCGCCTTAATTATGCAAGGCAGCGCACAAGTCCCCCTCGCCGCTCAACCTCACCAAAGGGGAAGAGAATGCATGCCTAGGGTAAGTAAGTGCTAGTTCGCCCAAAAAACGTGCATCTTCTCTACACAGGGCCACAGGGCTCCCCTCCCACACCACACACACAGCGGGCCACAGGTCCGCCCCCCCCATTGGTTTAAATGATTAGCCTTGCGCTGTCTGCAGAGAGTATGACATTAACATAGCATGTGTAAAGAAACGCACATGGACAGTCATGAGGGACACGCCAAACGATATTAGGAATTTTCTAGAAGGAAAATTGTTATGGCGATGTTTTCAGGGGTAATTTTCTCTTCTTGGCTATTCTGAAGCTTTTGCCAGTCTCCTGAATGCCCGAGAATTTGTGAGATTATGCCAGCGTTTCCACTTAAAAAGATGTGTAGTCTTACCGATGCCAAGTACTCCGACAGAGTGTAGCACCTCCTCCACCACAACTTTTAAAACTGCGCCCGCTCGCTCCACAGACGACGTCACCGCAATGCGGGGGACACAGGGTGGAGGTTTCACGCAGAAAGTGAGCTCCCATCTGCCCGGCCTCCTTTCCATGTGTGTGCACGCTCAATGGACAGGGAAAAAGTGGACCAGGACTGGAAGCCCGGAAACACAGTGGAACGAGGGGAGCGTGTTTGTAAATGGGCGGTAGCAGTTATGTATTGCGCATGTGTTCTGGAGACTGCCATCTTTTGGTCAGGCACAATAAGCCGTCAGCAGCGCGTGACACAAAAAAAGAGTGCAAATTCACCCAGCCAATTCCACAACAAACAAGCATTTGCAATGCAATAGGACTCGTATTTACGCAAGACCTATTGCTTTAAAAACAGGCGTGCGGGCGTCGAAGAAGGCACGAACGGGAGTGGGAGGGTGAGGGGGGTGGTGAAAAGTCACGGACTGCGGGAGGGGGCGGGTGGGGACACAGGGGAGAAAAATAGTGTGGGAGTAAAGGGGTCAATAGCTAGGGAAGGATACAAATAACAACATGGCCATCAGGAGGAGGGACTAACAAGCCTAAAACCAATCAGGAGGCAGCATTTATAATCTAAGCCAATCAAAAAGATGGGCGGAGCTTCCACGAAGCTTCCCCGCTATAGTATATACTGCATGCCTCGCAAAGCGAGCAGCGCATGCGCTGCAACGCTGGGCGAGACCTAAAAAGGAGTAAAAAGCAAAGCCACAATACAATAATGCCACAGCAGATGCATCATGACTCTGCAATTTGCCTGGTGATATGCATCAGTCATTCAGATCCTGATTCCCAAAGGGCCTCCGTACTCGTGGCAGAGGCCCCACAGTTGTAGAGGAGTCTCTGCACTCAGGGCGGAATCTCCACAATGAAAATTCTTGTAGCGGAGATTCCTTCCCAAGTGTGGAGACTCCCCATGACTGCGGGGCCTCCGCCAAGAATGTGGAGGCCTTTTGTGAATCAGGCCCTAACACTTTAATATGGACAGAGCAATAAAAAGACAGGTCAAAAGCATGAAAGGGTGAGGCCTGCAGACTCTCTCTAAGGAGGTATAAGTACAGCTGCAGTTGCGAGTTAGGGTGACTGCTGCAACTGTCCCCAAGGCACATTGAACTCACAGAGTGCTGCACAGCAAGTGGCTTTACAAACAATACTTAAATACCTGAATGATCCATGAGAGACTGGCTAGATTTCACTTTATTCTTTGCACTAGACTGGCAAGTACAACCTTGCCAACTTTAAGGACATGCCTGTCAGGCAATACCTTGTGTTCTCTTTTACAATATTATGCTCTCTTAAAAAATTATCTAATTTCATGTAACATTCCTTCACAACTAGCTTAACATTTAATTTCACAGCATGAATATGTAGTTTGAAAACTCGTGGTGCTTTACATGGCATTGCACTTAAAAATCAATTGTATTAGTCATCTCTGGTTTTTGCAAACTCTCCTGTACTAACTAAGCTAAATGAGTTTGTTTTTTGAGTAGCAAACAACCACCTCATTGTCCCTCATTACTACTGGCTCATTATAATCCGAATTTATTCCGTCTCCATAATTACCATTAGTGGGGGTCTCAGTAATTATGAGAGGGGGCAAATAATGGGAAATAGAAATTGCTGGCTAATTTCATGCTGCAACATAATTTATAGTTTAGATTACCAGTATTTCACCCAGAGATACCACCTGCTTGAAGTAGGTGAACTCTTTGGCTAAAACACAATGGAGCTGCATTGTGGATGAGAAATGGTGTAATTCTGAGGGGGCTGATAACTTGTGTTATCTGCACCATTGGAACTATTGGTCCACTCATAATAAGTGCCATAGCCAGGTGTTTATTTTCTTAAAGATGTCCACAGTGACAACTTGGAGCATTTGAGTATATGAAGTAGATATTTGCATAGTTATTCACCCATGGTTCTTCCATCTGCATGCAATTATCACATTTTCTCTCCACCACATAATTTGATGACCAAACATATTAGGTTTTATAAAGAAAAATCAGTTGCTGGACCATCAGCTTTGTAATACCTTTGTCACACCGCTTTGTATGTAATCTGGTTTTATCAAACACTTTTTTCATATAGAGAAGAACCCAGTAATATAACTCATACTGCTGCCTACTGATGAGCAGTAGAATTTTAATGTATCTAATATGGCTCATTATACCTGTTTCAACATATCCCTGTATTCCTTTTGACTTTTTCCAACTATATTCCCTGTTTGTACATTAATAATTGACCCCAATGCTTAACAATATAGATGTTTAATATCAATGCAGCGGTTATTTCAGATGGCCTACTGTTCATCAGTTAAACACAATACATCCTGCTTAGGTTTTCTGTCTTGTCACTATTTCAATTTATTTGTCAATTACAGATCCAATTCCATCTTTATTTTGTCTTTTTACACTTAACTATTTGTATATTTTCCTTCTCTTTTACATAGTCGAAATATTTGGCTATTTGTGTTTTTCTCTTAACTTCATTTTTTTCTAAATACCTGAACAGAGCTCTCTGTTTGTCTTAGGATGTCCTTCTATTCAAAATAAATTATGTTTTTGGTGTCTTTGCCATTTGTGTTGTAGTCAATCTTCTCCCTTAGTGGTCCCTTTGTTTAAGCAAATTGCCCCTTTGGGCATTTTTTGACGATGACCCTTGTTCATTAAAGTCAGCCTTTAAAATGGGCCACCAAGTATTGCTCGGCCATTGATTATTAATTATATCATTAGGATCAACAGGCTTCGAGACTTTATGAAATCAGTGGTTTGTTACATGAATCGATGCAAAAATATTTTCATGGCCTCAAAACGTTGATCTTTGTTTGAGACAGACATCTTAAAAGTTACCAATTAATTTGTGCCCAATGTTATTTTACAATTACTTTGGATATTAAGACAGTAGGGACCTCATTACGATGTCGGTCGGAAAGGCTCTGAGCGGCATTCGGTTTGTCCGAATCCGATTCGGAACCCACGTTTCTGACCGACTCGGAAACACATCCGACCAACCGATTAAGATATTCAGAAACAGATCGGTCGGTCCAGCTCAGTTTCGATCGGCATTTGGAGAAACTGAGTTGGTCGGTGCCGACTTGTAGGGCTCTACGGACCGCGTTTCTGTCCGACGCATTACGATGTGGGGTTCGGAGAGTATTTCCTAATTGGTCTGTCCGACATGGATTGGCTGTCGGAATCTGACCTTAGGGCCCGTAGCAGGTCCCCCTTCAACCAGAGTCCTCTGGTTGGGGCCCGTGGGGGTACCCATGGGTCCCCTCTTTCCAACCAAGGTGTGCCCGCCACAGGGTGCAAGGTTTTCTGCCACCACCCCTTTTTTCAATGGGAGCCTGTGTTGTCGGTCAGAACACAGGCTCCCATTGAAGTCAATGGGAGTTCGACTGAACGGTGTTTGGAAACATCGTAATCGGTCGGTCAGACTCCCCGAATCCGATTCGGTCGGAAACCATTCCGACACCAAGTCGGTCGGAATGCTTTCTGACCGACATTGTAATAAGGTTCCTAGTATTTAAACATAATTTAACTTGTTGAGAATGCACACTCAAGTTTTGCTCAACACAATCCTGTATCATTAGGTGATCTTTATTCAGTTATTAGATCAAGGCCAAAATTAATGAATTTTGCATTGTGCCAATTTAGCACAATTTGGTAAGATATCAGTGGCACAAAAGTTTACAAAATCTTTGCCAAAACAAGGCTGGTCCAAACAGAAAATCACTGACGAGAGACTGTTTCTCCTCGATCCGATCTCCTGTCAGTGAAAGCAAGATATTCTCTTGCATTCAGTTTTCACCCAGGATATCAGCAAGCACATTGCACAAAATGTGATTTTTCACTGTGTTTGTAGTTACATATGATTCGCCATCAGTATCGAAAGACTTTGCATTCAATACTTCTCTTCCTCCAACTGTGTGAGTGAAGACATCTCTAAAGAAAACTCTATATATCAAAGTCTTCTGTGATCAGAAACTATCATTAACACTGTTGATCATTAAAGATACCATGAAAAGCAAAGCACAACATCACACACGCACCCTTTAAAAGGATACCCCACAAAACACATGCAACACACACACCCTCATTTCAAAGGACAGAGCAAAACATAGAACAGAATAATCTAGGGCAAACTTCTATGTAGGACGATCACATACCATTTCACCTCCTCTAACAGAAGACCAGAGTGAGGATTACCATTACACAATTCTTCACAAATCTCAGGCACCTACATATGCGGAACATCAATTTATGAATAAAATCAACACTTTGTATATTATGAGCTGTCTATCTGACTACCTGACATATCCACTATTTGTCAGCATTGTGTACCTTACAAAACCGAACCAAAAGAGCAATTTGGATGTCCTGTTCCTGAGCCTATGGTAAATAGTTCAAGTGTGTTCATTGCAATCCTTCACTCCATGGTATAAGTGCATAGTATGTCTAACTTTACTAATGCACATTACTGTACAGAAAAGGCATTTCCTTCAAAGAATAATGAAATATTAGGAGCATAAACACATTGCACATTATGGAAACATCACAGAGAAATTCTTGACTTATATGGAAACTATTCTGTATACCTATATCACCCATAATAACATGACTACAGTGCAACATCTCACATGACACAGACAACTGTAAACGATCAGTTAGAACCTCAAAGGCAGGTTTCCATGGGAATGCTTCCTAGCTCTTTCTCACCTTTGTTCCACCTCGTGTTCTCTCTTTTCAGAAACCCCCGCTCTCCAATGCTCCATGCCCCACTGGCCATTTAACTTTCAAACAAAAGCAAATTATGAGTGCCCAGCAGCTGCAAGTCCTGAAAGTGCAACCTTTCTTTTTTTGTTTTCTTAACATTACAACTTAGGGCCTCATTAAGATGTCAGGTGGACGTGACACCATTGCGGAATCGGGACCGACTGACCTTCGGTCGGTGGTCCCGACTGCAGTATTACATTGCGACTGCACTTGATACGGTTGCATACTCACATTTCTCTATGAGAGCTTGTGCTGAGGCCGAAAACCGGCCGTAGTACAAGCCCCCATAGAGAATTGGGAGAATCTGTTCATCCTTGCACCGCGTGTCAGGCACCTCAATAGGTGCCCCCTCGGCCCCCAACTGGAGGCCGCAGGGAGTAGTGGGGCCATCTAGGGGCCCCCAAAGTCACTTTCCGACAGGCTTTCCATATTGGAAAGCCTGGAACTGGAAGTGGAAACTGATATTGCTATCCTGACAGCAGAGCGCCATCCATAGGCATTACGGTGGGGCCTCCGACTGGCCGATGGGCTGCTTGAGCCCATCGGAATCCAGCCGGAATGACCGTCCGGTTTCACTTTTGACCGCCGGCATTGTAATGCGGTGTTCGAAAGTGAAACCGAAGATGTTGGTCGTAAATCAAAATGGGCAACATGTGTTAATCTCATCAGGGCTAGAGAAAGGTATTAAAGATAACATAAGCTTATGTTCTGTTCATACCCAATCACCACACCACAGGTGCATGCAACAATAGACACGGTTTTAGTGGCTAGGGTGATATAGAGACAAAAACATGCACTTTTTGTGGGACAGTCACCAGCACGCAAGTGAATTCCAATCCTAAACCATTGTCGGCATGTTTATCACTCTTTTCCTAATAGTTGAAACATGCAAACATAAAATGTACTGAATTTCCGTTGGGTGGTCGATAGCTGAATGTCAGCAAAGGAGAGAAGTAATCTCAGTGACAAACATACTTAAGATCTGCCTGACTGTATATCTGGTGGGTGGACCTTCAGTTTTGCGGCGAGGCTTCTCCCTCACCATTGCAAAGGAGTACCCTTTCCATCAAAGCCTAAATCAGCCCCAAAATGTTCTTTTCATATGTCCTTGAACTTCAAATGGCCAAGCTGTAGACCAAGAGATGTAAATCACTGACCGAATTCAGCAACAGGGCTCGTCTCATGCTCCCTATAATTCCCTCTGCTTTGGAAGTCAATGTATCTCTCAGTAGTTTTCTTGAGCATGAATCAACGGTGAGGCTTGAACACAGATGGCATTGAAACATGGAACACAAAAGGTTCTGCCTTTTGTGGTGAGATGACTCTCTGACGAAGACAGAATGTAACAGAAGCTTGAAAAGCACACTGGGTGTAAGTAAGGTGTTGTCTGCAGGATAATTTGTCTCAGAAGAGAGATACCATTTAGATTTATGCTTTAAGTGTTATTTCCCATCCTTGGCCATTCCATTGTTCTCTTGGTCATCAAACGGTACCATGTGAAAATTTTCAATGCACCATCAACCAATAATGGCTTTTTCCAGTGACTCACTTTCCCAGTATCCAATCCTTAATTTGAGCCGGTGGTTTATGGTGATCAGCACTAGCACTTAATAGTGAGCACTGGCACTTATGAAAGTCACATGGTGGTGCTGTTTGTGTAATTCAGAGATGAACACACAGCAGGTGTTTATTATTTCAAAATATAATAAAAATTACCAGTACCTTCCACCCATGCATTTCTCATAGATTTGAGGGCCTGGAATAGTCAGAATTGTCGCACTTGTAGGTGTGTGATGGTTAGTAGTTGTGTTGGTAGTGTCATTCGCAGCATTGACAAGGGCAATGAGTTTTGCAATCTGCAGTGGTCTCCTGACGAGGGCCCTAGCACTTATTGTTTTACAAATTAAGCACTGCCAGTAGAGCTTTAACAACAATCACATGGATGATTAACAGTGCTGGCCAGGGTAAAAACAAGAAAAGTTTTGATATGAAAAGAACGTTGCTCAAAATAACAATTTATCATATCTTAATTTGCCAACCAAATATTCATGTTTTTGTTTCTATTGTATTTCTTTGCGACTGTCGGTTGTGATTGTATGACAAAAGCAAAGATGGTTGATTAACTTTTCCACCATCTATCCATCTTTCGGTGATCATCATCTTGCTGTCCATAGCTAGAGGAAATATATATTGCGCTGTTTTAAATAAATGTCTAGGGGCCGCTGTAGTGTCACTTTTTGTGACTCTACGGCAGCGCAATCCACAAAATCATATTTATGAGGTCATGCAAAGGTGTGGCGCAGCGGCCAGGGCGACTGACGCCGGACGCTGGGGATCACGGTTCAATCCCCGGCACCGGCGGCAGGTCAGCCCAGCACCATGTGACTCTGGACAATAGCTCGCTTAATCTTCCCGACGGCCCCCAGCGCCGGGATGCCTACGGGTAGCTGTGCGCTTTACAAATACTGGATTTACATTTACATTTACAATTTACATTTGCATGGTATTGAATGGCCTCCTATATATGGAGTAAGGCAAAGCGGTGCAAATTGCTGCATTGCCTAAGTCTGCTCTAGGGAGGCGTTGCATGGGGGTTGTGGTGGGTGCTCCCACGCAACACCCAAGGATTTTGACGCTTCCCCAGATTTACAAAACCATGTTAACCTAGGAATGCGCCAAAACCTTACGCCTCTTCAGGGAAGGCGCAAGAAGGTGAAATAACTTTACTTCATCTAGTTTTTTCCTCTTTTCATTTGTGCTGCAGTCTGCATTAGCACTATGGTGCCGAAACAGTGCCAGCGCAGGGGGAAAGGACAGGAATAAAGAAGGGGCATTCCTGCCCTTTCACTTTGGCACAGGGCAGTGCAGCAAGGTGACTTGCTGCGTTGCCCTACACCAAATCCCCATAAATGAGGCCTCAAGTACTTTGATTAAGTCTAAGCAAAGACAGCGCTGGGTCTCATTCTATTGGGGGGTCAATCTCATCAGTGAAAAATGTCTGATCAAAAATTGTCCAACTTCGAGTATTGGTAAAACATATGAGGGTGTCTTGCATTTGGAGATACATATCTGGAATAGAAAAAAAATATTTTGTGTTGCAATTTCAATCAATCAATCAATCAATCAATCATGTCACTTATAAAGCGCACTACATACCTGCGAGGGTCTCAAGGCGCTGGGGGAAGAGGGGGGTGTTGCTGCTACTGATCGAAGAGCCAGGTCTTGAGGAGTCTTCTGAAGGCCAGTAGGTCTTGGGTCTGTCGGAGGTTGGTGGGGAGGGTGTTCCAGGTCTTGGCGGCGAGGTGGGAGAAGGATCTGCCGCCGGCGGTCGTTTTCCGGATGCGGGGGACTGTGGCGAGGGCGAGGCTGGTCGAGCGGAGCTGGCGGGTGGGGGTGTAGAAGCTGAGTCGTCTGTTGAGGTAGGCTGGTCCGGAGTTGTGGAGTGCTTTGTGTGCGTGGGTGAGGAGCTTGAAGGTTATCCTCTTGTTGACAGGGAGCCAGTGCAGATCTCTCAGGTGGGGTGTGATGTGGCTGCGTCGGGGGATGTCGAGGATAAGACGTGCAGAGGCGTTCTGGATGCGTTGCAGCCGCCTCCAGGAGCTTAGCCGTCGTTCCTGCGTAGAGGGCGTTTCCGTAGTCCAGCCTGCTGGTGACGAGGGCCTGGGTGACTGTTTTTCTTGTTTCGGTGGGGATCCACTTGAAGATCCTGCGGAGCATTCGGAGGATGTTGAAGCAGGATGAGGAAACGGCGTTGACCTGCTTAGTCATGGAGAGGGTGGGGTCGAGGATGACCCCTAGGTTGCGTACGTGGTCGGTGGGTGGCGGGGCTGTTCCCAGTGATGTTGGCCACCAGGAGTCGTCCCAGGCTGAAGGGTTGGAACCAAGGATGAGGACCTTTGATTTGAGTTCATCGTTTTGAAAGAAAGTAAAGAAAAAGGTTTGATTGCAAAACTTGGGGAAATTGGGTTGCACTTATGCATTGTGTCTTACTCCAAGATGCACAAATTTCCTAATTTATATATCAGTATCAGGGTCTTGGCTTGACCCTATTCTCTAGTCTGACTCTCACCACTCGTTGTTGAACAAGTAGTGCCTAATAGGTGGTCTTCTGAGACATTATCTATATAAAAGTAGTTTAAAGGAGGTTTAATATTGCAAATGTATAAGTATGCTGTACATACCCTAATCTGAGGAGGTCCTTATCAGTGAGTAAAGTCTAAGGATTAGTCTGAACCCCAAAGATCAGTGCTAGACAGTAGATGCTGGGGAAACGCTGCTCTGACAGCTCAATAGCTTAGGTTCAACAACATCTACGAGGACTAGATATCCTTATGCAATAGCAGTGCACACAGAAGTCCTCTTACTGATTGGTGCTGCTTTCTTCATTTATCTGAGACACTTCCCTTCAGTGCCTCATTCCCCTTCTGGCTTCTGAGGAACTGCCTCCTTGAATGCCATTCCCCAACCTCACAGGGTTGCTGAAGTTCAAACCTCTACACCAAGAGCAAAGCATAACTAAGTCTGCAACTGCTGCCGCACGCATTTCATCAGTGCTGGCCAGCCTACTCACCTCACTGGACTGCTCTCGCCCAGAGGTTCCTCGATGAATGATTGGAGGGCAGAATCCCAGCCCTATAGCTGGGCATCAAATGATACAAGATGCAGCTCCTATCTCCTGCGCTAACTGATAGTTCATAGCCTTAGTGAGGTTTTCCATATAATTAGCATTTCTGATAGTATATGTAAACTGATGGCACTCAATTGATTTTACAGCTGAATGGGGGAACCAGACCTAGCCTTCTTTCAAGCATTTCATGAATGTCATCTCAACCTGGATGGGTATCAACTGGCTCTTGTTGAATGCTGAGAAAATGAGGATTTTGGTGGTTGAGGGTAAGCAACATCTTTAGACAAAAGGTTCTTGGCCTACAGAAATGGGCATCAACCCCTCCCAGCTACTTCAATTAAAAATATAACTATGAAAAATCAACACTCATCCCCCGATGACAGACACAATATCTTCCCTTGATTGCTTCTTTTAAGTAAAACATTTTAGAAAGTTGATGATTATAGTGACTGAGAAAGGCAGTGGAGTACATAGTCAGTTTTTGCCAGGCCTTACAAATTTGCTATATCTACGCCTACTCATACCTTCATATCATACAGAACGGGCCAGTGTGTCTTGTCACTGGTGCACCTAGAGTTTCCCATGCCAAGCCCCTGTTGCTTCAATTTCTTTTGCTTCCTATTAAAGAATAAGCCCAATTTAAGGCTTCCTACATTGCCAAAGGCCTTTGTATAGTAATGATCCCTTACTCATAAAAATAAATATAATTAGAAGGAAGTTCCATTACATTTCCTTCGTCCCTCCCAATGCTAACCTCTTTATTTCTCCTAATACTTGCAAAATCAGAAATGGTGGTCGCAATTTCTCTTTCTGCACAGTCAATGTGTGGACCTCTCTCCCTTTCTATCAGTAAACCATCACTTTTCAAATGATTTTCACAAGCTGCTTGAAGACTTGGATTTTTGCCAAGGTAAGCTGCTTTGGTCTCTCTCCTTCTCTGGGTGCTTATAGCATTAATAAATCAATTGTGTATGAGCTCTTTAGAAACAATACTAACATAGCAAGATAACAAGGAGAGAGATGCCATGGGCTGAGATGCTGAATGACAATTTTCTTGATGTGGCGCTAAAAGTTTTTAGTAAAGATGTTTCAAGAGTAACTTTAAGATATCTGACTGCATAGAGTTTTCCTTGAGCATGCATCTTCCAAAAGATCAAATATTTAAAAAAACGTGTTTCATTCATTGTAACAAGACAAGCAAATATCTGTCTCACATGGTAGTATATCCCTTTTAAAATAAAACTATGTATATCTTGATGCACAAACAAACATGAAATCAAAAAATTGGAGGGTTAGCCTGAAGCTGGTTTAGTAATAGTTTCTTTTGAAAAAACCTTTATTGTATTTTGTTACCTCTCTGTCCACCTGTGTGGAATGTGAGCCACATGTAGTTCCCTATCCCAAAAGATGAAAAATAGTGAAACCTGAGGTGATGAGCAGGTGTGTGCTGAGCAGACTAAGGGGCTCATTACGATGACGGACGGAAGCCCATCCGTGCTGGTGGCGGTGGCGGAAAACCGGCATGTCGTCCGCCCCAGGTGCGGTCATTGCGACCACCAAATCACAATGGTCCAACAGAGGCCTTCTACCGTCTGTCGCGGTCTGTCAGGCTCCGCACGTTTTCTGCGTACGGAGCAAACTGAGCAGGACCGGCATGCGGAAACATGTTCCATCCGCCAACCAGATCACGATGTTGCAAACAGCCCTTCCCACGGCAGTGTAAAAACCACCACGTTGCGGATGGCGGAAATACAACAACGGAAAGGAAGAGCCGACACAGAGCCCATCTAAACCACCGGAGCTGCCATGGATCCAGCGCCACAGGCCTTCCCGCTGCTCTACCTGCTGCACCTCCGGCAGATAAGACGCCGCCGCGCTCAACAGCAGAGGTACGTACCAAACATCTCCACGCATGCAACCCCTGAACAACTACAACTCCCAGCAAGCGTGGCGGCACCACGACGAATGTGGCAACCTGCCAAATGCAAAGTGCGAGGCACACCCAATCCCCATGAGTGACCCTCGGTGCCCCAGAAGGAAATTGGGGCCAATGCCGAGCCCCGCAGTTGCAGAGCGCGCACACCGCAATATCAAAAAATGTACGCCGCCGAAGGCTCCCATTGGCTGATGGCTCATCCGCATAGTGTGTGCCACACCGCGGCGGCCCGGAAGCTGTGACTGCAACCCTGCAACATTCGATTGGGGCCAATGCGTGTCATCGCGGCGGATGCCAGCTACCGCGCATGCGAACACATACTGCATTTGCATTGGCGCCCTGAGAATTACATCACACATCACAGCTCATTCGCCTAAAGTGATTGGTGCACCCCATGTGTAATGTTGTGGGGCACAAGGCCCCCATGCATATAAAATAACCACACAGACACTGTACTTGTATGGGAGAACTGGCCCAGGGCACGTGCGTTCGGCCCCGTTTGTTGGCAGGGTCACAGGTCCAGTGACGCCTGTGCTGGGTGGCTGTGGGGTGGGGGGTAAGCCAGCCCTCTGGGAGTGGCTGGTACATCAGAACAACTAGAACAGTGACCAGCTGCTCACTACACTGTGAAGGGATGAGAGAGTGTGACCTTTGAGTCAAGTCTTCACACACATGGTATGTCCAAGAAAGGAGAGTGAAATTACATACATTGTCATGCCTCATGGCCAGCATGGACTGAAATGAGGGAAGGAGTCAAAAAGGACAAAGGTCTCTCGCACTGTACCAATGTTTTGTAATGAAACATCCAACCTGTGAACATCGCTTGTATATCCCTTGACATCTGACTGGCGTCTCTTGGCCAGGGGCTGTCCTGTGAAGGGCCAGTGACGTAGGCAGACAATCTGAGGTGTCCATTTTCTGCAAATCAGACATACTTGTAATCCCTAGCACTCCCAACACACATACTGGTGTGGCGTGCAGTGTGCCTAGCTGCCATTGCCTGCAAATGTCCCCACACACGTCCTGAGTCAGTGCTTCTCCAGACCAAATGCACTCAAAAATCCTGCCCACCAGTATGGATGACATGTGATTACCACACCTTGTACACCTCATTGGCTTTCGTGACATTCCCTGTAGACTGATGTACTTACATACTTGCATGACTGATTGTCTCTGTACAATGTGTGCGTGACGTAAAGTACTGTCACACCCTACACTGATATCCGTAGCGCCATACAACAAATGAAATGCACATGAGCGAGTGGCTATGGAGAGATGAGGGGCGCTGGACGAGGGTGGCAGAGAAGGAAGCTGAGGAGGAGGGCATGAGTGAGAGCATGAGAAGTGTCACTTGCCTGATACTCATGCCTCAGGTAACCTCCTCCTCCCATCATGAGGACCCTTCATGGATAAACACACTTCATGAGAGTGATAACATCTAGAAAGAGAATTTGGAAGGAAAGAATGCATCTCCCTGGCCCTTGTAAAACTGAGGAGAGATAAAGGAGGGCCCTGAAGCAGGCCTGGCAAGAGACATAAGTGACAAATCAGGCACGCAGTGGCCCACCCGAATGCCTCGTTGGACCACACAAATAAAGATTCCTGGAGCCGGCCCTGCCTGGGAGGCATACCAAATGTTGATGGGAGCCATTGATGGTACACACATTGGCCTCATACCACCACAGGCAAGTGAGCCCATCTATAGGATCCTCAAATACTACCACTCCATCAACATGCAAGTGGTACGACAGGCGGAGAAGATCATCTCACACGTGTGTGCAGAGTATCCGGGGTCGGCACATGACTGCTACATCTGGCGGACCAGCAACCGCTCCCAACCCACACATGCCCAGTGATGATGACAGTGGTGAGGAAGAAGGCCTTGACCAGCGTCAACAGCTCATCGTCAACTACTTCTGTTGAGTGTGATTCAACAATGATCGACTATGACTGTGTCTGTGTGCCTTGCTGTTGTCTCACAGACATTGACAAATGTTCATGAGATTTCGTACACATACTGGACTATGCGCAGGATTTGAGAACCTGTGCATGCAGGGACTGAGCACAACAAAGCACCCCTACGCACAGGACACCATTGCCATACTGCCTCACATGCTCTCCTACTCACTCTGAGGCATTCAAGTGCCTGTACACAAGCAGACAAGTCGAAGACAAGAAACGTTTCCAAATGTGAAGTTTTTACTACAGTGTCAAAGCATGCAACATACATGCCACAAGAGGTTGAAAATGCATGAGTACCCAACCAGCAACCACAGTGACATATCCATTTAACATGAAGCAAGATGTCGCATTAATAATCCCTCTGGACGTAGAACCACGAGCATATCCCACCACCCCTTGCAGGTAGGAATTGTATGGGATGTCCCTGGTCTATGGGCTTTGTCAGCAGAACCCATCCCTCTGCCCATGTATGGTGACATTTGCATCACATTTGCTGTATCGCTCTCATCACTGGATGGATCACTCTCCAAGTGTGGGGCATCTAGCCCGCATACCCATGTCATCCAAAGGGGATCCGTGTCCTCTTGCAGCTGTGAGACTTGGTTGGGTCGGGGTGCCAGGGCCACACCAGAACAGAATGACAAGTGACAATGTCCTCCGACCACGGACAGAATGTACAGACAGTACTCTAGGACAAGCTCTGCGGACACCTCTGATGTGACAGACATATACTAAGGTACTTGCAGGGCACAGGCCCCAAAAAAAGAAGTGGGGGGACTGACCAAGTAAGACAAAATGCAAATGACCTCACAATGTTACGACGTAGCGCTAAGAAAAAAGTAAAATAGTGCGACTGAAATGATTTGTGCAAATACTGGGACAGACTAACCCATCTGACAGTCTTACAGTGTCTGCATTGATACACATGGACAGAACACAGGCAAAAGCATGCCTCCTTAAGTACCTGTGAACAGAAGGCAAGCTGTGTGCCTATGTTTCCCTCTGTGGCATCCACATTCAAATGTAAGGTTCAAGGCGGCCCCCAGTCAGCATGTACAAACAAAAGGAGGCCGGATGGCCCCTTTACTTTGGCCCGGCTAGAGGTGAAAAAAGGCTCACTCGCTGCCTGCACGTTGCTGCTGGGAATGGAGAGCAGTCATCGTGCAGGTGCTGCTGAACGTGTCCCGGTAACTGGAGATTACACCGGGACAAGTTATACATATTCCTGTGGGGACCAACGTCCTGGCAGGGGGGACGGAGTCCACCCTGTAAAGAGGGGGGGACGCCGTGTACCTGCGTGTACACCCGACTCGAGCCCTGGGTACTTGCAAAACAACAACGCCATGTAATCTTCGTGCGCTACATTTACATAATGGAAGCCGGGCTCATGCCAGACGACAATGTCCACGACGGTCAGATGACAGACTCCACTTGCTCCGGTCTGTGGTACCAAGCGAAACAGCCCGCAGAGCTCAGCATAGTCCAAGCCAATGTCGACAGGGCTAAAGTCAGAGAGCTGGATGACAATTCCCGTCAGGAGGCGTGAAGAAAGGGAAACGAAAATTGAATTAGTCACCAACAGTTCCTGTTGCTGTTAAGTAGTTACATATCCAAGAAGGCACAGGCAGCTTTGAAGGCAATCAGTTCCAAAAGACGATCCAAATCATCTTCAGCGAAGAGGACCGCCATCCAATCCAGCAGTATGAAGGAACAGATGTGCTCCTCGCACCATGAGGTTGAAAAGGAGCATCCCATCGCAACCTGGGAGAGGTTCGATGTAGGCATTGCACAGGAGCCATTGCGGTAACGCACAGGCCCAGCTCTCTGCCTGCCTGACACATTGTAAGGCATCCCATAGACGTGTCTCACCGAAGCAGTCTTACACGTGGACCAACAAAGGAGTCACCCACAGCTCATGATCCAGGTCGGCAAGGTCTGTGTTTGAAAGGCAGACATCCATGGCCCACTCAAACAGACATCTCCTGCAGGAAAAGACAGGTTGCACGCAGATGAAATAGGCATTGCAGAATGTTAGCCCATAACTGATGCCCAGCACAGCCAATGGGACACATCCAAAGAGAAGCTGCATGCGGGCACGGTACAGTTGCAACTGACCGGGCTCGGCCTGGACCACAGGACGGTCAGACGCGGCGTGGGAGCAATCTCAGAACCAGCGCTCAGCTGTACAGCAAAAGTAATGAACTGAGACCGCTAAATGCAGTGTGCAAATTGGAGCAATCACACCCAGTGGTACTCCCGGAAAAGCATGGAAGGAAGGGACAAGGCCAGAGCCCACAAGTCTGATAAAAAGTGATCAACGGCCTTCAGCATCAGACGCTATCAATAATTTGTGTGTCAGTTCACCGCGAAAATAGTGGGAGAGCCGTGTTCAGCAGTGACTGAATAGCGCGGGACGGTCAAGACACCTGCAATTCGAAGGTCTCCGGTCTGGTGTGGGAGCGACTACTTGTCTAAACAGAGGCCCATTGTGCATGCACACTTATTGAAGTATGCTTTCGCTGTGTGAATGTGAGGCCACAAATGACTATCCACAATCACTCATGGGGTAGTTAGCTGAACATTGCCACAAAAAGGACACGTTGTGCAACAGATCCTATATACGTGATGCCTGGCCTGTGCACGCAGCTGTTGTGCTCATGCAGGAACAGCGAAGTGCGGTTTGAAACTAGATTTGGCATGTGCATGTTGTCAGGGACTGGTATTCATGTGGTTGAACATGCATAAATCGATTGTGTATTCAGAAAATCCCTGTGCAACAGTACTTGAGTGTGTTAATGCGACAATGTCCACATCGTCCACATGACAGGATGTGGTATGATGCTGGCTCCTGTGGGCACACTGCTAAGGATTTCATTGGTCTGCGCTATGTGATCTGTGACAACTTCCGTCATGTCCATGTTTGTTGGTACTTACCAGCCTCCAGTCACCCCTCGATTCATGTGAGACTCTCTGGATGCATTATGGCAGGCATCTTCTCCTCCCATTCAGTGAAGGTTGGTGGTGGGATGGGAGGGCCGCCACCAGTTTCCTGTGCCGCCGCGTTGTTCCTCTGGGCCCATAGCTTGAGCCGGCACTTGGGCTCGCACCACCGCTTCCTGATGTCACGCACAGTGTGTAGGGTGGTCCCTATGGCATTGACTTTGCTGTGGATCCTTGCCCGCATCTGATTCTTGAGCGCAGGTGGGATGTGTTGGACCAGGTGCCCGTACAAATGTGGTTCTGCCCTGATTGTCTCGTCTACCATCCCTTTCAACTCTGAGTCGGTGAAGTTGGGCATTTTCTTGGGGGGCATGGTGCAAATGGATGAGGGGTGCAGGGTGCAAGGTGATGTTGGAGATATGTGTAGTGTGTGAGGTGTGTGGGTGGAAGTGGTGTTGTGTGGAGATATGTGGGTGTGATGTTGTGCAGTGTGGGTCAATGGTGTCCTGTCTTTCTGTCTCGGCTTGTGGTGTGCAAAGGCTGCTGGTCCAGGTAGGGGTTGGTTTTCTACTGTGGTATGTGGGTGTGTCCACATGAGCGATGACCTCCAGATGTCTCTTCCATGCTGCGCATGGCTTTCCCTACCAGGAGCAAGTTGGGGTGTATCATTGTGGCGTGTGTGTTGTGGTTGTGGGCGGCAGGGGGTACAGGCACACTTCGGGCGTTGTTGTGAAGTTGCTTCCGTCCGCCATTCATTTGGCCTATGTGCGTGCGTGGTGGTCGGACACAGTGCTCGGTTCGCCAGCTCCGCATTCTCATCGTAATTGGCCGTGCGGTCATGCCGCGGCAGGAGCGGCCTTTTCAAGCCTTTGCACAGCTTTTCCGAACGTGGTGGACGGTCTTTTGTGGCATCCTTCCGCCGTGGTCTGATTCTGCGTACATTGCATCGTAATTTGTCCGACGGAAATGCCGCGGGTCATGCGGGGGGATTCTTCCCGATGCCATGGCGGTCGGAGGGCTTTTCCGTCCGTCATGGTAATGAGCCCCTAAGTGTGGGTGTGTGAATGATCCCTATTTAACCACAGAAAAACATTGTAACCCCAGCTGGTAGTCAGGCAGTCTACGATTTGCATAACCTTACAATTCTCTTCCAATAGGGGCAAACACTGACAGAGTGTTCCAAAGTCCTTCTCGGTGAACCCCAGTCATGCGGGTGGGGCTGTACTCTCACATGGTTGTAAATTCTTGGAAGAAATCTTTTAGGGAGCATATCCATGCAGAACTTCCAGATCCTGTCAGATGGCTTAGTGGGATCATAGGAGGATGAACACACAAGGGGGAGTAGTGTGTATGGGTCTCTAGATTAGAGGTGGCACGTGCTCTGTGAAAAAATACTGCCCTCACTCACAATATGGTGACATGCTTCATCATCGGGTTTGCTTCAATACACCCCTGCGCCGACCAACGCCTGGGGTGGAGCAAAAGGGAGGGGAAGACAATACAAACACATATAAATAATAATATACATGATGGATCCTGGGATCACTGAAAGAAAAAAGTGCAGTGAGAATTAAAACTAGTTCAGTGGTATCTCTTGTAAGTAATTTTATTCCTAGTTCCACCAACTAGGATTATAAACATAAAGGATGGTGGTGACAGGAAAGTGTTAGGAGTTCCTACACCCCTCCTTACTGCCAGATTGTTGACATGTTTCAGCTGCTTTGTAAATGCCTACAATTTCAGGTCATCACAGCCTTCATCAGGACCTTTCAGATCCCAGAACTCTGAAATTCATGAATCCCCTCACAATCCTCAGTGTTGGGTCTCTGAAACCAATTGTTTGCAGAATGAGGGGTCCAACCAGTAACTTACTCCAGAAAATCGAGTTTTCAAATAAGCCATTCTTAAACTGGCGAGTTAGAGGAGGAGACCCCCTATAGTCACAGTTACTCCAAGGATGGTGCTCCACCTTGACCTCTTGTCTCCGGCTCGCCATGTAGAGATAGGAGGATCTCAGTCATATGTGCTGCATTGCAACCTGTATATCCTAAGGGGCTAGGGTAATCAAATCAATCACCTGGATTTACTATGTTCTTTTAATGCTGGGATACCAAGACTACCCGTTCACAGAGAACTGAACAGGGGGCATTGCCCTCGGAAAGAGATACAGTTTTTGAGGAAAGGTCAAGGGTAGGTTGTCAGGTGAGGGGTGGTGCTCCTTGAAGAGGTGTCTTCAGCTTTTTTACAAATTGCTGGAGAGCTGGTGCTGATATGATGTCATTAGAGATGCTGTTCTAGATACAGTGAGCATGCACAGCAAAGGCTTGTCTCCTACTTTTTGCTTCTTGCAAGGTACACCTGGGGTTTCCTTATACTAGGATCTCCCACAATAGTTATGACATATTCAAGAACAATACTTTAGGTTGACATTGCTCTTCTTTGGGTCTAAAGTGAGGGCGTTATCCTCCAATTCCCTTGCTCAGGATCATACATATCTTTAGCCTGCAGGGATTTCTAAGCCAGGTTGCTATCCCCACAGGTCAGCTTTCAGACCACCATGATGCGTCCAGCCCCAAATTATGGCGAAGATAAGGGAGTGCTAAGTGCTCAAATACACCTTTAGTTCTTTGTGGTGGCCAAGCGTGTCTGCGCTCTTATTCCGCTCACCTTGGAGTCATCCAAAGCAAAACTCCAATCTACCAATAAGTCAATAAGGTCTAGAACCACTCCTCACAGGCTACCCCTGTGTATTGCCTGAAAAGCTGGTGGGACTGGCCCACTTACTAAGTAAGGGCCTTCCCCAGTGGTGCATCAATGAAAAAGATGTGAAGTATCAGTTTTTAACATTCACTCCGTTGATCTAATCAATGCATTCACCTTTACATCCCCAAATAGGGCAGTTTCATCACTGTTGTGTGTCGTGGAATTGTGTGGTGTGAAATGGATTTCTGTAGTGGAATTATGTGGCATGGTGGATAGATAGGGGTGAGAGCTGCATAGAATAGATAGACCATATCAGGGTGTGTAGACATAAATATATACTGATGTCAAGATATGCTGAAGGCAAGATACACCAACATTAAGGTATGTGATGTCAAGATAGGCTGTCATCATAATATGCTGATGCCAAGATACGCCATTGTCAAGATATGCCGACTTCAGCATACAGCAACATCAGAATATGCTGATGTGAAAACCTGAAAAGTTTGTACTGCTAGTGCATGCATGTCACCTATCTTTAAAACCCCATTAGGTACATATTTATATTTGCATATTATACACCTGCACTGGAAAGACAGTGCGTGGGTAAAAGGAAAGACTGTTGTACATAATTGTTGGAAGGACAGTGCATGGCTGGGCCTATGGAGGGAGTTGGGTGATTTGTTTTCCAGTGGGGAGTCCCTAGACAAAACATGCACCCTATTAAGGATGCCATCCATTCACTTCATCAATCATACTGTGCACGCACTGACTGAGAACTGAGTGAGAAAGAAGGCTCAAACATGGGGCACTGTGTGGGTTATAAACATGTGGGATGGATGAAACGAAGTTGGTAGCCTTCATGACTGTGAGCAGATTAAAGAGCTGTGACACCAACGTACCACAGAATGCCTCCAACAAGACAATCCTCCAACAGGTAGGCATTGTGGCGTACTTCCTTGAGATTAAAGTATGGATCACTTTGAGTGTCCGGCCAAATCATAGCCCTCAACTGACAGGCACAATGAGCTGGCACCTAGAAGGTAACTGAATGAGAACTCCTGTGTAGGTTGGGGGGAGGTAAGGGGGTGAAAGGTACAGATGGAGGGGGGCTGTGACTTTATGGGAAAATATATGCAGGCAGGGGAAGCTGTAACATACAACTCCAGACTTCACCTTTACACCAGCTAATCAGCATTTTCAAAGAGCAATGATTCCAATAAAATAAAGTGGAGAAGGCCCTCAGACAATTATTTCAGCATAAAGTTCAGTGCAATAATCTACACAGGCATGTAGACCTCAAAGCACAAGTAAGGTATTAACTATGTTAATTTGACTGTAGTTCTATCTTAAAGGAAACGTCTTGTTAAAAAGTGCAACCCTTCACATGGATAAGGACACAAATTCTCGAAACACCTTGTGGCAGTGCCCCACCTGTGGGAATAAGAGAGTGTGCAAGCTATTAGGTTCTCCCTCTAAGAGGACCATAACCTGCTAAATGCAGTATGTGAAAGACTTTGATTTGTCACTTGTGGGTGGAACTTTCCTAGAAGTTTAGTTTACAGAGAATATACCAAGGCGCCTCAGGCAGTAGAGACAGCTGAAGTGCTTCACTGTAAGAAGGTGCCACCTGCAGAGGAAGCTGCTGGTTGGGACGTCCCCTTATATATGCTTCAACAAATGGCCAACAGCACAGTGCCAAGAAAGGCATACAAAGCACATAATAATTAAATGAAAATTAAGATCAGCCATGTGCCAGAGACTTATACAGGGCCACTGGAATTATGCAATTCTGTGGCTGTGGCATTTTCTGCATAATTATTATTGATTTGGGAAATAATCCATCCTATGCTGCACAATCTGCAGATTTTAACAAAAGAAAAATGTTTCTAGCACAAAAGGATAAAAAGTTACTAAAAACGTTGTCATGTGTTGCCACAGTGGAAGACCCATTGCAAAAGTTGACTACTTATTTTTTAGCTGCTTACTGCTGTACTGGTAATAATGAGATGAAATCCTTGGCCAGAGAGAGTTACCGTGAGTAAAAATGACAAAATAATGAAGTAATACTATCACAAAATGTGCTGCATTATGCTACATATTTTGCCTTTTCTTGCTCAATAATTTAGTCAACCCCTGCTGCATAATTTCACGGGACCTGGTTTTATGTAAAACTCGAGCAATGTCTCCTTCTCCAGGAAGGCGCCTCATTCATTTCCCAGATCAAGAATGACGGACGGTGCTCCACTTGGTATGGATTAACGGATCTGCCCTCTTCACAACATTAGGATTTATACGAAAAACGCAACAATCTTTGTACAGAGAAAGAAGGAAATAATCTCCATTTGGTATATAGCATGCAGCTATAGATCAGGGAACAGAAAGAACAGCATGCACAATTGTTAAAGAAAGCCGATGAAAGCCAATGATATTTCAGGATGGAGCCTTCCTCCAAGCGATACTCAGTGGCATGTTTCTGAGGCACTGCAGCACTCCAAGCCCACAGGGCACAAGTCCTAAACAAGACCTAAGTGAGCAGACCTATGAACAAGACTGGCCGGACAAAGCAACGCCTTGTTTTGAGATTTTGGAAAATATGGAAGGCAAAGAGCAAGACTGGGCGTAGTGAAGAGATTAAGAAAGTGAAGGAAGAAGGTAGAGAGGCGGCAGCGAGGAAAAAGAGAGAATGAAAAAGTCAAATAAGGGTAGATGAGAAGAGCAGTGCAGAAATCTAGAAGTGAGAGCACGAAAGGAGAGAAAATGCAAGTTGAATGAGAGAGTGTAACGCTCAAGGGAGGGAGCTGGAAGGGCAGAGAGAAGAGACATGGGCAGAGAATAAAGGCAGAAGGTTAGAGGTTATCGGCAGAAGGACCGGTGATTGAAAGTAATGCTAAAGGTGAGCTGCAGGCTTTACTGAACAGAGGCACCTGCTTAGTAAATCTTTGCCATGAAGCCACCAGCCGGCATTTCATTCCATTCAGTAGGGCTAATGGTTTAAAGCACTTGCATGCATCCCGAGCTCAAAAACGCAAGAAAGTTGCATAGGTCAAGGAATAGAAGGGTTACTTAGGTTATAGGCTCATGCATTAAACCAGAATGAGGTCGACAAATGTGTGTGACAGGGTCAGATATTTAAACGCAAGAGCATGAAGTTGAAGCTAGGACATATAAGTTAGAAGCAGAAACCCTACGGGGGATATTCACAAGAACGTGTGATAATCATCGCAAAATTAGCTTAACGCAACTTTGCACATCGCAGCCTATCGCGGGAAAATAACACTGTGTTAACGTTGTATTCTTAACCCGGCGGCACAATGCGATAGTCTCACGAGAACGTGCCAAATGACCGCGTTAAAATTAACGCGACGCAGAAAAAATGCAAAACGCGAAAAAAGTTGCGATGCCCCAAATCGCGATACAAAAATCAGCGAGAACCAGCGACAGGCCTGCAATTCCCACGCGTCATGCGGGAAAAAGCACTGTAAAAGTACTGAAAAACACAAACAAAACAATTCAAACTGCGTAGCACCATGGATGCACCCGGACCGAGTGCAGAGGACAACGCGAACCCCACAAGCCCCACAGACGACCAGCAAGGTACCCCGGGGTCAGGGAAGGGCAAGGAGAAGAGGAAGACGGGGTTCAGTCCGCAGGAAAACCAGATCATCGTCACGGAGGTGATAGAACACTATCAACAACTGTTCGTCACCTCCACTGTGTCATTGGCAACACAAACGGAAATATGGCAGTCGATCGTGAACAACGTGAATGCAGTCGGAGTGTAGAGGAGGTCAATGGAGGAGGTCAAGAGGTGCTGGCATGATGTGAATAGCCAAACCAAGCAGAAACTCGCTGCCAACTGGAAGGCAGCAACGGCGACTGGAGGTGGGAGTCCTGCGCCACAGGAGGAGCTGGAGGAAATGATGGCCACAGTTATCAGTGTGGAGACGTGGCAGGAGTCGGGAGACCGGACACAGCTCGACATGACCTGACCCAACAGCAACAGGGTGAGTAACGACCAGGGACTGGGTGGATGGGGGGAGATGTGCACAATGGCACACAAGCATAATTATGTTTAGCACACTGCACACCCACAATGATTGTGGAACATGTCCCTGATACCCTTGGCACACTGCAGCACACATAGAAACACCAAGTAGGCCCCCGCCCACTATGTGCACAAAGGGGCCCTCCTCCCTATCACCAATCTCACAACCAACCCATGCACATGGGCTGAATCCAGCAAAGTAGGGGCTCTGTGAGCCACACTGACAATGCAAGTGACACTGCATGACCAATAGCATGGCTGCAGTCAAAATACATGACATGGTGCACAACACGACACTGAGGTGGCCCAGTGTGGAACACATCCTCAAAGGAGCAGGTCACACTCTGACACATCCACGTGCACATACAACCCCTGACGTCAACAACACATCTGCAGACAAACAATGCACAAGAGTACAACAACCGCCCAAGAACACAAATGACACAAGTCGCCAACATCTCAGCACCTCAAAAGCACACAAGTCAAAGGCACACCGCCTCAAAGGGATAAGGGGCCGCTAAATAAGAGCTGCAGGGGCGACTCACCCACAATGCTGCACACACACATAGCAATCACAGCACATCAACATTGACGACAATGTGGTACAAAGTGCAACACTTTCACTACAGAACAGAGGACACAACTGGTGCTGCTTGTGCGTAGAAACTGGCCAATCACATCTGGCATAGCAGGAAACTGTGAGATGATAATGTACGAGTACAACCTCACATCCGCCATGTCGTCGTAATGTCCACTGTCTCCCATCAAATAGCCAGCTCAGCCAAAACAGTCACAATGTACATTGTCATGCAGTCTGTATGTAAACATGTCCAATGCGTCAACATACATGGAACACACTGTTAACCTGCATCTCCCTTGACATTGCAGAGGGACAATCAACACCACCTGCAGAGCAGATCAGACATCTCTTCAGTGATGATGAGGAGGACCCCCTGGCCATCTGCTCCGACACCCTCCAACGGATCGTGGACAGCCTCCGCACCCCACCTCCAGGAGCAGGGTAGCCCAGCTGCATCGAGGTGACCCCACCCCCTGCACAGCCCACACAGCAGGAAGCACCCACCACCACGGCTGACTCCCAGCACCTCATGGAAAGACACATGGCATTCCAACACCGTGTGTTAGACTGCCAGAGGGGGCTGGCCGAACAGGTGCGGGTGGGTTTCGACCTCATGGCAGCCAAACTTGATGCCATACGTGGGTGTGTGAGTCCCATCAGGGACCACTTACAGTCCCTAACGGACACCCACAGTCCGTTCCATGCTCTACAACAATGCTTGGCTGACCTCGCTGGAGCCATTACTCGGATACAAGAACTGTCCAGCCAGACAGGCTCCAGCGATGACAGCACAGAGGTGGCACAGATGCGGAGGACAATGGAGAACATGGAGCGGATGCAGGCTGGAAGGATGGCTGCCACTGCTGTACACCAGCGAGATGTAGCTGGGATCTTCCATGCCCTGCAGGACCTCATATTGCCATTGCTGCCACAGAGCCTGTCCCAGATGACAGCTGCAGGAACTTCGACACACACATCTCCGCCCCCTGATGTGTCAGTGGCACACAGTGATGCAGCCATACCACCAACGCCCCCTGATGTGTCAGTGGCACACAGTGATGCAGCCATACCACCACCGCCCCCTGATGTGTCAGTGGCACACAGTGATGCTGCCATAACACCACCACACACACCTGACACACCTGACACAGAAGACATATCAGACGACTAAGATGTGGATGGCAATGACTCTGTGTGAGAAAGGAGGTCGTAGCATACATACCCGCCATATGGCCTGTTCCTGCTTGGTTCAGCCCTCTGCATTATGCCCGGGAACAACACCTTCCACTGTCCCCCGTAACACTCTGCGACATTCACCTGGACCCCGACATAGACTGCCAAATCTGCTCTGGTTACCAATGACACAGCAATCAGGCTGCGGATTGAACTCTTCCTCTTCCGATAACAATGTCATTCCCCAAAGGACTATGGTTGGCCCTCCACTGGGCAACCATGTAATGTGGGGTTTGCATGGCCATGTACAGCTCCAGCTCCAACACACCACAGAATGTGAATAAATCATTCCAAATCACACAGATGTGTCATGTCTATGTCCAATCAAGTATAAAAGTATGGATGAATGTAGGGACAATGATTGCACAAAAAGGTACACCCTGGGAAATGACATCAATGCGCATGTTTTACCCTGACCACATGGCCAATTAGATGACTGTGAAGGTGTGAACTAGCTGTGACCTCATTGCTCATGAACAACAATCTCGCAACCCCCTAACGTAGCCCCACGTCCATGTATTAAGTGGGGCTGTGTGTAAACATGTTTAATTCGGTAGCAGGCCTAAAATTGTGTCCCCCATCACATGTGACAACAGGACATCTTTTTGCATACCTACTCACACTCAACTGTGTGGACACAGCCTGTTTTGATGGATCACATTGATCCACATGGCAAGAAGTTGGACACCATACTCACATTGCTGAAGACACATAAGAGCACAGGTCTACCAGCAACTATCCCAACCACAACTTCTGGCTCACAGAGGTGGAGCTGGCAATAGGGACACACCCCTAAGTGAAATGCGTCAGTCAGCCCCTCCCCGTGTACGGACAATGCTCATTGAGGCACACGATTAGTCATTATAATCAACACTCATCACAGTTGAACACTAGTGAAGTGGCGTAGACTTCATTAGCATGTGCGTGTCAGTACGGGCAAGACAAGGGCCACAACATGCAGACCAATGCTTCAGACACTAACAGGCAGCATGGGAACATGTAGAGGTGCAAGAAATGGGGAGGCAAAAATGAACACCAATCATTACGGATGGCAACGGTCTCAGCCCACCTTGCCTTGCTGTACGAGTCATGTGATGTTTGGCGTATGCTGATTGCCCCATGTCAGGGGACACGACTCACAGCCCATGGGATCTGCATAGTGCTGTACCACCGGACTGCGCAGACTGTCTGCTCTGCTGACAGTGAGCAGGTGAAAGGGTCCAACAAGGTCACATGTAGTACTACATTGCCATGTGTGTACTCTCACTCCAGCAGTATGTCAGATGTAGGAACCTTGCCAAGCGACGCTGTGCAGCTCCGCCCATGGGACTGCCTCACCTTGCACAGGTGTGTGTCAACACGTGTAGGTGCACGCACATGCATTCTGAGTCCAGGCGAATGCAGCCATGTCCACTGTCGTGGTGGGATATGTGAGCATTTCTCCAAGAGGCAACAAGGTGTTGGGAACTGTGCTCTGGGTCACAGGCAGTTGTGGCTGCAGGAACGTAGTTACTCGTCCATGAATGTGAGCGCAGCTTCCTGGCCAATCAGTTCCAAGAGTACGTCGTTGTCGGCTTCAACGACCACGAGGGCGTGCCAATCCATTAACTGGTCCGGACAGATGTGCTCCGTCCACGCCGTTTCACCAATCCGCAACACAGCCCAATAGGGGAGCGCTTCGATGTGGTCACTGCACACAAAGACTTGTGCAATCTCCCATGCCCAACTGCCAGCACATACGCCAAATATCAAGGCATCCCATGAACTGGTATCACGGTTACACTCCTGGTCATGGGCCAACAGGGGACGCACACACAAGTCATAATCCAGTTCAGCTACCGTTGTGTTGGATAGGCAGACATCCATGGGCCACTCGAATATGCATGATCGACAGTGGAACCAGGGTTGGACGCAGGTGATGTACGCAAGACGGAAGCTCAGACGGTAACTGATGCGCAACACTGCCAGTGGCAGTGCCGCCAACAAATGCAGCATATGTGCACGGTACAGTTCCACTTGACAGGGGTTGTGCATGTGCCCGGGATGTTCTGCCATTGCGTTGGTGGCTCTCGTAGAACCGGCACTCTTCTGACCTGCTACAGTTATGTGGATGATATGCCACAGCTCGGAGCAATGAGCCGTATGTGTGTGCAACGTTTGGACGTATGGGTTGTTGTGTACGTAAGTGTCAAGGGCATTCCATGCAAGAGTACCTCGAGCAAGGACTTCTGTGTGTGGGGTATGGATACGTTGATCTGTCATTAGCGCTATGCGTAGTGTGGGAGTCGTCATCATCTGCTATGGTATCTCTCTCAGGGGGTGCCTGCCGCATGCAAGACCAAGGTCGGAGGTGCAGGTGTCCTTCCGCCTCATGTATTGAGACAAAGGAGCTTTCATCCCTAATGTTAGTCTGACTACTGCTTGCATTCTGGAAATGTGATGTGGCTTTCGCGCTGCAATTGTGGCTAGGCCTTGGGCTTATGGTGCACCAATAGCGATGCACACACAACAGTTGCCATGCATGAACCAAGAACCCGAGCGGACTTGCGCTCCTTGTGCAATCCCTTCGTGCGCGGCCGCACTCCGGGTGCATGCAACATTGCAACATTGTCGATTGCGGGCCGTGTGGCGCAGACACTGCAACAGAGACACACGCAGCAGTTGGTTTCCTGTCCAGCCCAGAGATGAACCACGCCCAGAGCCCAGGGATAATTGTTCACACCCCTACGCTGGCCTGGCGTACTCCGAGCCAGCCCACTCGGCTTACGTATAAAGGGGGGGACGACGACGCTACGTGTCCCAGTTCTTCCCCACTGCCGGAGGTGACATGCTGCATCCGCCTGGCATATCACGGGACTCAATCATAAAGGGTCCATGACTTACGCTGCACAGAGTTGGTGGCACCAGAAACACTGCGGCCGGCACGGGCCTACCGCCACGGCACGGTGACTTTCGGTGCACTGAGGTAGGGGCACCTTAGGTGCTGAGCGGGTGTGCAGCCTGTGATGATGCGCCGTCCTGGCGGGCCTGACTGGTAAGGATTTGTGTGAGCCCTGCTGGACCGCAGTGTAGGCCTGAGACAGCGGGCAGCGCGGGCCTACCGCCACGTGGCGTTGCCTTGCGGTTCACAGAGTTAGTGGCACCTATGGTGCTGAGCGGGTGTGCAGCCTGCGATGATGCCGTGTGCACTGGTATGATCCCTGCCGTTGCGAAATCAAGACCCTAAATCACGTGTGTGACCTAGTGGCCCGCGGGGCGGGCTGCATGATGTGGAGGCTGCCAAGGTCACGGACCCTGGGCTTGGAGATTGCACCGGCACATGGTGGGCCCTCTTGGAGACACGCTGGTGGCGGAAGGTGAGCAGTGGGGCCTGAGGGCGCAGGGGTGGGAAAACACCGCATGGCGGTGGGAGGGGCTGGGGTGCAGCAGCCTGTGTGCGCAGGGGCGGCCAAGCAATGATGGCGTGTGCAATGATTTGTACTCTGCCATTCATGCATCTGGACTCTGTTTCAGATGAGGGACCTGGTGAACTGCGGTGTATGCCGGCACGTGGTTGGAGACACACCGGTGGCTGCAGGTGAGCAGTGAGGCCTGGGTCCGCAGTGTCGGCACTCTCTCTCCCTCTCCTCCTTTCACTGTCTCTCTCTCTTCCTCTGTTACTCTCTCTCTCCTTCTCCCTCTATCCACCTTTCACTGTCTCTCTCTCTTCCTCTGTTACTCTCTCTCTCCTTCTCCCTCTCTCCCCCTTTCACTGTCTCTCTCTCTTCCTCTGTTACTCTCTCTCTACTTCTCCCTCTCTCCCCCTTTCACTGTCTCTCTCTCTTCCTCTGTTACTCTCTCTCTCCTTCTCCCTCTCTCCCCCTTTCTCTCTCTCCCTCTCTTTCACTCTCTCTCTCTCTCCCTTTCTTTCTCTCTCTCTCTGTCCTTTGATGAGTGCCTGACACACCTTCTTATCTTGTATTTTGTCTTGCAGGCTGTGTCTTACAGATTGTCCAGAGGAGACCCGCCATGACTCTTCTGAATAGTTGTTTTGTGTTACATTTGAATAAAATAATTTGTTTGGAAATTCGATGATGAATGTATGATTCTCCTTTTTCTGACCACACATGTATGTTGATTGTTGTACTTGTGCGACATCAGGCGAATTGTTTTGTTCATGATTTTGTTACGTTGATGTAAATTATCTTTGTCCGGGGTAGGGCCCGAGGGAGGGGGGTGGGTGTTGTGGCCCTCTTGGGTGTCCGGCTGCGTGATCAGTTGCTCCATGGCATCTGTTGTTCTTCTGGTGTGGCTGTGGGCTGGGCTTCCATTTCTGGTGCAGGTTATCGTCCGACTTAATTTAATACCAGGAAAAAGCAGGTGTTAATTCCCTGCTGCTAACGCGCCTTATCGGAAGTTTTGTGCTCTTCTTGCCGATCTGGCTGGATATTGAGAATGTTGCGGAGTGGTTTTTTCGTGGCTTTTTGCACGGGAACGCCTACTCTGCATCTCATTAGCGTTAGTTGCCGGTGTCATCCGTGGCGATGTTTTTTGCTGCTGCTATCGCGGGAAAACTGGCGGTATCGGCTGTTCGCACCAGCTTGTGAATAGGGCGATAAATCTATCGCCACTTTGGCTGCGATAAAGTGCCGCTAACTCGGCGATAAGTCCTTGAGAATATGCCCCTACATATTTCAAACTGCTTGCTTTCTAGTCGTTCGGGAACGTTGGCAAATATAGCACAGTGAGTGCGGATTGATGTAGTCGAATTACATGTGCCCAAAACTGCAGCAGTTGTTTTAAAAGCCTTTTAAACTATCTCCAAAGATTTTACTTTTGTACGCTTCAGAAAGATAATTTCTCCAGATTCTGACTTGTTTTTGACGGGATTAGGATGCCATGTTGTTACTGCACACTGTGGGCAGCAGTATCAACATAACACACAGTTATGTAATACATGGTACACAATAATATGTGCACAGTGATAGTATATCAAGCAAATGTGTAGAGCATTTCCTTCTTCAAACACCAACCAGGCTCACGCCCCATGGCCAACAGATTCCTATGGTGGTTCCTCATTCACATCCAGTTTCTCTTTAGGTGCTGGTGTCTAGCAAATGTCACCCATCACCTTGGAATTAACCTTGCTCCGAAGCAACCTCTGGTTCAATGCAGCACACCAAACAAAACAAAAAATAACGACACCCTAAGTTGCCCTGTTGATACCACATCCTTCATTATCACGATCTATATGCTAACCCCAGTTGTCAGATCGGTCTTCCTTATGTCACTCGATCACTGCATGCGAGCCGTCATGCTTAAAAAAATCTCTAAAATAGCACCTACCTGACCAAGAGAGCGTGTAGAAATAGCTACATGATGAGACAATCCGGTATATGCCACACCAGGGTTACAACCAGGCCTTATAGAAGCTATGATTTCAGTTATTGTTAAGAAGTACTCGAGCAGGCCATACGCTCAAGCACCAATGCTAAAATACATACCGAACTCTAAACAACCCAGAACCCTGTTTTTAAAAATCCTTTGTTAGTTTTATGTGGACATGTATATTCTGTGAATGGCATAATCTACTTGTGTTTCCCAGCACACATTTTAAAAACTGAGATTAATCATTCAAAAATATCTCAAAGAAAAGGTGATGCCCATTTATAGCAACCAGGTAGGGGGTGGGCTTTCCCCTCCACTTACTGTTTTTCTCTCCTGGCTAAGGTGGAGTCCATTCGAATCTCTCCAATTAACAATGTCAATTTCGTGACCTGTCAAGGTGTTTCTACAAATTTTGTGATTAGAGGGAAAGGCACAGATTTGCTGAGATGATTTGGCACACTATCTGGCAAAAATCATATACTTTGTCCACTTGCTTCATAACATTAACGGCTTCTACCTAGTTACACAATAGTGCATTTTTGTAGCTATAGTTTTGAAGGCTCATACTGAAAATGCACCTGGTATCTACAAGCTGGGTGGATACAGCATAAGCAGCCGGAATTTTCACTCCTTCGATTTCATCTTCTTTGGGATAGTGAGTAGTCCCACACCTGCAACCCCACCAAACAGGCACCAGAAAACTGTTTAGCAACTTCCAGGCAGATGTACCGCGCCCATTGTCAGGTGACCATCTCCATAGTAACACATAAACCAGGCGACGGCAAAGGGCAAAGAATCCAGAGGGCACCATCTGAGGTAGGGAAAGCATTGGCCATCTTAGAGCGATGCTTCTTCCCAATCATTAGAGGTGCGTGGCAATCTCTACTCTGCCCATGTAGCTCACAGAGTTTTGCCCACTCCACACTCTGCTTGGAGTGTGGAGTTTGCCAAAAACTCAGCTAGCATCAAGAAGCGGAGTTTACCGCCTAAATGTGTTCACTGAAAGCATGCCACCATTATTAGCCTGCTGGCACTTACAAACACGAAGTCAGCACTCTAGTTCTTTACAGCTTTATGTGGTGTGCCGGTATGCTGAGAGAGGTCATGTGATCCGGAGGAATGCAGTGAGTGCAGGGGCTGCCGGTGTCAAGGAGGCTGTGAGAGTGCGCTTTGCTTCGCTCCCAGCCCCACAGGTAAGGGAGGGTGATTACAGCAAAAGGGGCAAGGACTGGGTGAGGAGGAACTAATTTCCTGTGCACAGAACCCAGTTAGAGATTGAGCCTGGTGACCTAAACAAAATTGATATTTATTTATTGCATGTGTGCTGCAAGTTTTTTCTCAGCACGATGGACATTTCAAACACAGAATGTAGAGGACTTATTTAAGATGCACTTTTAGCATGCCGGCTGGATGCACAATCCAGAATGGATAAATGATTAGCAGAGTAAAGAGTTGATTTCAACATTGTCTTATTTTGGTTTGCTGAGTTCATGTGGACAGAGCCCGGGTGTTGGTGGGAAGAGTTCTGCTGCTACGTGCTGGGCTCGGCGCTCAGGAGGCCTGTCGAGCACCTGGTCTTTGGCTACACAATCAGACCCCTTGCCACTGCACATTGGACACGGTTAGTTCTTCTTGAATATTCACGTTTGTAGAATGCAGAATCATGTGTTGGTCGAAAATATAGATGATAGTGTGTGGCTTTGTACTTCTTGGTGTACACATTTAAATTCCCAGCTCTCTTGCTCCAGTATTTTAAAAGCATAATCTATGTGAAGGAAAGTCCTGTTCAACCATAATGAACTGCTTCAGGGAGCATTGGTGCTTGCACTGGGTAGACATCACAATGTTTGCATTAACTTGCACCCTCCGTGCAGGACAGGCTCTGATGAGCCCACATTTTCTCTGTTCCCATGGGACGCAGCTCTCGTAGTCTTTAGATTGAGAATGCAGGCTCTGATTAACTCTCGTTCTGACAGCTCATAGTGCCGCCTTGGGAGTAAGGAACAATTCAATGTCTTTGGTGCCTATTTCATTTTCAAAAATAGCTTGAAGGGATTCAGTTATGATCACTGATGGACTGCTTATGTAACAATCATGCTGGAAATACATGAAGAACTGCATGACCAGGCAGACAGTGCACACTGCACTTAACAGGTCTGCAGGGGCATCACGGGTGCTTGAAAGTGGGGGCGGAAACAGGTGCTCTCAGAAAACAGCCTCTAACATTTGACCTTGGTCTTTGAATGCACAGCAAATGTAACCAGATAACAACATGATTTACAGCCCTGTTTACTAAAATGGACCTTGAGCACTGAAAACATCAAGTGCTTTGGTCAAATGCTCTTAGAGTATGGGAAAAGTAGTCCCTAAATAGATGCTACAATGGGACAAGTGGAAGGGTACAAGTACTAGGGCGCTGCAGCTGGGAAAATGTAGGGGCAAAGAGGAAGGATTGACTACTAGCAAACAAGAGTTTTTTTAGGACACTGAAACAAACAAATGAAAAGCAGTGGGCTGGCTTTAAGCCCACAAGGAGAATACAACAGGTCTCAAAAGCTCATCCTAAAAAACGGAACTCAAGGCAAATCGAGTTTCCCTCTTCAGGGTAATAAAGGTCAAGTAAAGGACTACTTTTTAGGCTTGGCATCACCGTCGGCCCCATTGTAATTAAGAAGCATCTCATAATGAGGACCAGTGTAGTTATTTTCCTTTCTCCTCTGACCCTCTGTGTCACATTATTTCTTTGTTAGACCCTGCACCTGCTCTTCTGTGTGTGATAATTTGACAAAGTTACAAAGCGATGTGTTATAGATACATATCTACTAATGATTATAATTCAGTTTTATAGGCCAAAGACATTTATGTAAATGTGCAAATGAAGTCAGAATATTGTAAGAGCAATGTACAAAACTTCCTAGACTCATCAGTGGCACAGATTACCCTTACTGGTAGTAAATAGGTTTTCCCAAAAATTCTGCCAGATTTGGCATCTTAAAGAGATGGTTGAATTTAGATGAGAACTAAAAGCAACACTGCTATAAGAGTTTGGAATATCCGTTTAATAATAATGATTTGATTTTGAATAACAGCCAATCAGCAATTGATTAATGACATTTGTTAATTTTTTATGTTTCCAAGTTTGACATGCAAAGTTTCCAGGAATCATTCTTACAGACACTGATAGATTTGTATAAGTGCCAATGAGCAGTGTGACATTATTATTTATAGTATACTTATACTCAATGTCGGTGAGAGATCTTGTGTTAGAACACTTCTGCTTACTGTTCATTGAGGTCCATGGTTCACAAGTAGTGTTACTGGATGATTGAAAAACACTTGGGATAGACACAGATAATCCTTCAGGCTTGGCCAGGTTTAAGCCTCAATTCGAACACTCTAGGTGCCATGTGAACTTGAGAGTTCACTGCTGATAACTCTGTTTTATCATCCAAAAATGAGAGTTATTGGTTTCTGGTGAAACAGTAAATATTTTCATTTGACTTTACTGCTTTGTTTAATAGGAAAATGGATAGAAACATTCAGGCTTCCTTTTGCATATGCAGAGCTACAGGCCACTACTAGTGAGAGGGAGGGAATCCCTTTTGGGTGGGTTAATTCATTCTCAGTGTGGGGCTGCCTACAATATATTATTGCTTCCAACTTACACTGACTCAGTTGTACCTTTGCGCCCATGTACAATACTTGAGTTTACATACCTTGAAGATAGATATATATACAAATATATATATATATATATATATATATCTCGTACGTACATACATGTGGTGTAAGGTATAAAGAATCTATACTTACTTACCTGTAGGTATTTTGAATTTGATATTCTTTCCTTGATGTTCGGTGCCACTGATATTCTGGTTTCGATATTCAGAGTGCCCACCATGTGATTTTATGTGATGAAATATGTCGATTTTTTATGGTACATGCTAAAGCACACTCAATCAACTTTCCAAAACCTAACTTTAAAGCCTATCAATTAGATGGCATTTAAAGTAGATCCCACAATCCAACATTAAATCCTATAATTTTGATGAGATTTAAAATCTCCAATCACCTTTCCTTTAGGCTCTCTTCTACTTTCACTATTCTGTACCCATCTCCTAATCTCTGCCCCCACTGCCTCTCTCAACCTTTCCCCACTACCCCTTTCTGTTTGCTGTTGCATCTATCTTCCCATTCCTGTCTCTCCTCCTCTCTCTCTCTCTAACGTTTTCCAATTATTCTCCTTTCTTTCTCTCAATCTTCTATGCTTTTCTAGAACCTCTTCTCTGTGTCTTCTCTTCTGTTTTCTCTGTACTTTTCAATATGTTTTATTCTTTCTCTAGCCGTCTTATTCATAGACCATCTATTGCAACTGAAACTTTTTCTTGGCTGTGCATGCCCATTAGTAGCACCTGCCACCTTTCTCTGACCACTGTACTTTTCGCTGTTCTCCAGTAGCAGAAGCCTACTATCCGGGGAGGATCCTGGAACTAGATAAGTCCCCTGCAATCATGAAACAAAGAAGTTAGTGCAATGTCACCATCTTATACCTGCAGCTTGTCAATTGTTGTTGGACAGAACTGACATCTGCTTTAGGGCAGATGACAACCCATTGATGTCCCCTATACTACCTTCACAGTGCAGTGGACTTCAACAGGTCATCCACAGTACTGGAAAAGAAAATATTACTGGTAAATAGAAACATTTTCTTTTCCAAAATTAAAGTCGGCACTTGAGAGAAATGCTTTCCACAACTCCTGAACTCGATTTTTTGTTTTGCTTTATTACACAGCACATTGTGCACACTGATGTTACATAGCAAAACAAAAATAAAAGCAGACCCTGCTAATGGAATCGACCATTATTCACAAATGCCCTGCCACACATTGTTCCTGCACGTCTCTCAATAGCAGTAGTACCCCACTTATATGACTGGGCTATCACCCTAAGACAGAAGGAAACATCAAGATTTTGCCTTACAAATTGACCCATTCTGTTAATGTGGGTAGCTCTGTAATTAGGGCTCAGTCGGCCCCCCAGGATAGCTGCCATGCCCAGACATTTCTGAAAAAAGGCATCTAGGGTAGTCTGAAGTGGTGTGACTTGCGAGGATCCCAATATCTTTTCTTACCCAAAATGCCCTGCAAAAACCAAACATAGGATAAATTACAATTTTTCCTCAGACTTCTGTGCAGGAATATTCTGTGCAGATCCATAAAATTCCTACTACTCAGCATTTCCACACTTCTCCCAATAAAAACTCCCAATATTCGCTAAGTTTTATGCATTCAGTTCACTAATTACACAGGCCCTCATAACAGCAATGTATTTGCTATGATCATAAATTAGATAACGACAAAGCAGAATTTTTTCAAAATGTAAATACATTTCAAAAGGAAGATTCATACTACACTAATATCTTAAATTACAATATATAAAAGTCGGAAAATGTTAGTCGATGTTCTGCTGGGATGTTTAGAGAGGTCAATTACAATACAACTGCTTTCAGTCTCAGATGCCCTGATTATGGACAGTCTGTTGTACAGCCATTTGTGACCTGACAGGCTATGTTGGGTCATTTCAGATTCACACTACAGCTAGTTGGAGTACTTTCAGCCCTTTGCAGCAGGCACATTAACTTAACAACTCTCTGGCTCCTGCAAAAAAAAAAAGATCTCTAGAGCAGATCTATATTTCACAGGCTGGAGCATGTCAGTCAAAGGTAAGTTGACTTGTGATGGCTCTGCCCCTGCAAAATAGGCTAATCAAAGCACTATGCCACATTTGAATTTGGAGTTTCCTGAGTGGACATTGCTTCTGAATGGCTCAAAGGTTTAGGTAGTGACAACCGCTTATGTATCAGGAATAGGAAACATCATGTAAATTGCTGCTTTAAGAACAATATGACTCAATGTCTTGTACAGTTGTGCAATCTTTTCACATAGCCTATTTTTGTTTGATGTACCATATGTAAAAGGTGAGAAGGGAGTTGAGCTAATGCCCATTGACTTATTGCCCTCTCAACTGTGACTTTGAACTAGAGTTGGTGCCATCTTTCACATTAGCTTCCCGCACACAGCACTGTGGCGACCCTCAAGGGTCCATCATATCCCCTCTTTAAGTCTACCTAACCCCCTTACCAAACCTGATTAAATCATTCAACCTCACCTGTCACAAATATGTAGATGACACCCAAATCATTTTTTAAATGAATGATTTGCAGTCCTCTGCAATTTAAAACATGATTACAGCCTTTGGGCCATCATCACACTTGTAATTTCTATGCTTGACTATGCCAACAACCTATACCTTGGAGCACCCGCATTCATCATAAGCAAAATAAAACTCATCCAAAATCCTGCTGCTAGACTTCTTCTCTGTCTTCACCCAAGATAACACAACTCCAATCTTGCAATCACTCCACTGACAACCTATAGTAAGAAGGGCCATGGTCAAGGCACTTTGCATTGTCCACAGATCCTCCAAGGAAAGAAAAACGCTATACCTACAAGCTACAGTCAAGCAATACAAACAAAACAGGACACTCTACTACAGGCTTGCACCACTTATCATCATACCACATTACCATAAGAAATCTGTAGGAGGCACTGATTTCTCAGTACAAGCCACCAAGATCTGTAACTCACTACTAGCCAGCATTTGAAGCACCCAGGAGCATACACTTCAGAAGACAGTAGAAAACATGGCTATTTCAAAGACAAACTACACCACCACACATTCAAGCTCAATATTCAGCTTACATTCCACAGGCTGAACACAACCCAAACAGCAAACTACTTTCGATAGGCAGGTAAGTCAAAGAGTGCTGACCTATGGTTTGTCTGGGTATTATGTTGTTATGTCATTTCATATGCAAACTTTTTTGTACTAATTCCATAACACTCAGCGGTCGGCAGCCAACTGTAACTTACACCTCTTACATTTATTCACAGAAGACATATCTTTTTGGATGGTTTTCTATCACCAGTACAGTGCAGCCAATAAACCATCCATCACTAAATGAGCAGGCATGGAATAACAGAAGAGATATGTCACACTTTGCCGGTCTATCGTAGGACTTTAATCTAGCCATGACTGCAGGTCCAAGATATCTATACACTATGGCAGCTTCTATACATCTCACAATGACACTCAGGTTTGGGATGATAGTAAAATTGTGCATCCCAGCAGATCGTTCCACTTCTCTCTCTCTCTACAACCATGCCAGCTGAGGCCCACAACTACACACAACATTTCTGATTAGCCAATCCAGTGCAGTAACTAGCTAAGCAGACTATAATCATAAGAAATAGCAAAAAGGGACCTGCAGAGCTGCTCAAAGTCGCCGCTGTATGGTAAAACCATAAACTAAACGTCTGTATCTCTCAGACCTGTTCATCCACCACACTGCTATGTGCTACATCCCGTAGTATGATAACTGCACCTCGTTGGTCATCACGTACAACACGGAAACACTTCCCCAATTATCTTTGCTTTACCTGTAAGTCATACGCAGAAGAGAGGTAACACCGGTCAAGCAATGTATCACTGACATAACTAATGAAAGCTGCAGCCTGAGGTATTGTTAATTCGACAAGGTGGAGCAGAACTCACCCTCGGAGTATGGAAACCTGCTGATGGAAATGCTGCTGACGATGACGGTGCCCGATCTGTCAATCACAACGATCTGTTGTGAGAAAATGAGATTTAGCAAGGCGTGCAAATAAATGTACAAAACAATAAAAATATAATATATAATGCTCTCCTGTTTTTGTTTCTTGATTTCTTCCTTCAGGATCTATTGACACTAAGGGCCTGATTACGAGTGGGTAGGTTAGTTCTGACCCCTGCATAAACCCCTCCTTACACATGGGTCGGAATTACGTTTTTGATGGTATTTAACACATACGATAAATATGTGATGCATTAAATACCTCAATCTTCATTAAATTTCAGCAGGACAAACCTGTCATAGTATATACCATATCATGCAGATTTTCCAATTCTCAGTACTTTAGTACCACTCACAAGCAAAGACCTCTTCGATTGGGAGGGTGATTTGCCATAGGCCATCAGGCGGTTGTGCAGGAGGCATTAATCTGTGTAGAGACTTTTGTGGGGCTTTTGTAAAGATGGCTCTCCTCAGTTTTGTCGTGGAAGGGAACAATTGTGAAGCCTCATGGTTGGGGGCACTGGAGACAGACCTATACTATTGCTCCCTAGAGTAGTAATGTACAATCCCCATAATGGGTGTGAATCTGATGCAGGTGACACGAGTTCAGTGTATGGAGACAGATTGTGAAACTGCTGTCTGTATGTTCATGTTCATGTTATGGTGTGTTCACTGACACACCATAAATGGAAACAGTCTGTGCATAGGCAGACATTGATGAGCATGGTGTAAGCTTGATTTTGGCCATATGTTTCACCAGAGGATGTATACCAGGTCATGTACTCAAAATGCTGTGAAGTGCTCTGAATTAAAGTGCGCTGGCAGCCACTGGAGGTTCTTGGATGCTAGTTTTGTATGATCTCAACGTTTGAGCTGTAGGTTGTATCCTGCTGCCATACAATGGATTAGCAGAAGTCTTTGTATTTGTCTTCGTGTTAGGCCCATGTACAGTCTTTCACAGTGGTCTAACTGTGAGAGAATGGACATACATACACAGACACACACTCACACATACATGCAGTCAAGCAAGCAGACTCGAGACCCACCTGGAAATGAGATGTTTTTCTTCTAACACTGCATTCACTCTGGTTCTGCCGCTTACACTAGCTGGCACGAGGAGGCTCCTCCTCTCTGAGTTTCTGGTGCTTACTTCATGATAGGTCTTGTACACACACTATCTGCATGGTTTACAGAAACGAGCCTGAAATATGATATTTCACCATGCAACTGCACCTGCATGGTGACTAGTTGCATTACAGACGTTGTGCTGCCTATCCCACTTTAAATGGGGGTGCATGGTTTGCCATTGGCTTTGGAGCGTGAATATACAGCACTCTTCAAGAAAGCTGAAGGCAAACAACTTGGTTCATCAGTATTTATATGGGTAGAGGACGTGGCGTAACGGCCAGAGCTGCAGGCTTCGGATCTGGGATACCAGGTTCGAGCCTCAGCTCAGCTCAACATCCTGTGACTCAGGGCGAATCACTTAATCTCCCCGTGCCTACCAAAAATTAGTATGTCCTTGTGTAATTTAACTGGTGCTCATGTGAAGTGCTCCGATACCTTTGGGTCGAGTTCATGCTCTATAAAACTGCAAAAAATATATTATCTGTCTAGCTAAAGTTTTTACACCACTTATGGCATTTATATAAAATCTCTTGGATACAATAGCAGCTTTATTTATAGGTAGCCCCAGCTTCCACTATGATGCGATTAGAGGATGTATAAACGCCAAATGACAAAAAAAATCCATAACTGGCTACTTGGGAGCTATGCATGCCTACCCCTTCACTGCTGGTCATGCTCTACTTCTTTAGAAAGGTAGGCTTACTTTGCTGCCGTGGTATGCTATCTGCTTCCGAGAGGCCTACACAGTTACAAGTGGACTGAGAAGCCATAAACAGCCTGGCCCTCAAGGTGTTCTGGGCTAGATGTCCCTTGAGCCGTTTGGCCTGGATATGCTTCGAGTGACCACAAATGGATGTGCCTGCAAGGCCAACATTTTTTTTGCAAAGTGATTGGGAGGGATGCACAGTAGCGAAAACATATCCTGCTAAATGCAGCTTACTGAGTGTGTGTTTTTTACGTTTAGAAATGCTACTAAGGGAGGACATGAACAGTTGTTTGTTCCTGTGACATGAGAGGAGTGGCCTTAAACCAACAGGGGAGTAGCCTAAAGCCTTTATTGTACCCTGGACTGCCAAGCAATAATCCCATTAAATTAAGTTTACACTTATGCATAGCTGCTGCATATGCTATCTGTGCATTGTGAGGGATTCTTACACTGCTCCTTACTTTCTGTGCTTTCTTTGTTTTGTGAGTGAGACTTTTGCAGCTACTGCCAATAGTGTTAATATTTTGTGCGAGAGAAGCTTGCACAGGTACTAATCCTTTTTCAAGAGGGAGGCTTCGACTGCAGCATAAAGTGCTGTCTGTTTGTGAAATAGATTTTTCACAGCAGCTGCCAATGTTGTGCCTTTTCTATGTGGGGAACACGTGCACTGTTGCAGCTTGTGATGTGTCTCTTCTCTGTGTGAACGTAGTATGCACAGCATCTGCCTGTACTGTGTCTGCTATCCCTCAGTAAACCTTTAAATGCAGCTCCGTATGTTATTCAAGTTCAATGTAAATGGACCTTAAACTGGTGATACCTATGCTGTACCTATTTTTGTGTTAATGAATCTTGTACTGCTGCTGCCTGTGATTTGCCTTTTTTTTTAGAGAAAGAAGCATTCTATGTTTCTATTTTTGCTGTTACACCCTTTTCCAAGTCTTGAAGGGAAATCTACGTCCCTTCCTCAACTTTGATCTCAGCACAGAGAAAGAAAGTAGGCGCCAGAACAACAAAGGAGCTGAAGGGTCATGGAGAAAAATTAGAGGAGAAAGAAGAACCACAAAGTGCTCCATGAGAAAGAAATCAAAAAGCAAGGTCGTCTACTACTAAATAGATTGGAGGACTGGGTCCAGGCAAGGAATATACTAATACCTTCACAGTACTGCTTCAAAAAAAGGAAAGGGCCACTAGATCGATTTCTCAATTTGAGCCTTAGTATTTCAAAATATACAGCCACTAAGAATGGCCAAGTTTACAAGGCTTTCATGGACTTACCAGCCGCTTTCGACTGTGTCTATCACTCCAAGTTGTGGTTAGTCGTGGAAGAGATGGGACTAGACGATACTATTACAACTTTTATACATCAGATGTATTCTCAAGCGACGGCCTATGTTCGGTATGGCAGGGATGGCGAATGTACGAAACAATTCTCTATCCAGCACGGGGTCAGGCAGGGCTGCATACTTGCCTCCTTCTTATTTTCAATTTACACTAATGGTGTGGAAGAAGCTCTGTCCGAGTCTACAAAGGATGTGCACTTAGTGAACTCAGCCCCTGTCCCGATACTCCTCTATGCAGATGATGCAGTGCTAATAGCCCGTACAGGAATATCACTGCAGAAACACATAGCGGAGTACACGAAATTTATGAAAAACTTAGATCTTCAGGCAAACTAATCGAAATCTTTTGTACTAGTGGCGGGGGCAAGATTGAAGCAAACATCAACATTTTTTTATTGAGGGGACCAGGGTGGGGGGGGTAGACACCATTTCATTCCTAGGTTTTTATTTGATAGAAAGAATGCATGGGCAAATATGGTAGCCAATAGAGTGCTCCCAATCAGAAAAAAGTATTATGGGGATCTAAGGGTTCACCAAAAAGTTAGGATCCAAACCGAGGCAATAAAAAAGGTGTAACTAGCCAAATCCATCTCCGTTGCCACATTTGGGGCTGGTGGTGTATGGGGAATGGTGGATATAGCTTCCATCCAACGAACTGAGGATGGTTTTCTTAAGAGGCTAGTAGCCCTTCCTCGAAGCTGCTCTAACTATAACTGTCACATTGAGCTGGGTGTAGCCCATATCACAGATGATATTCACATAGCACCAATCTTGCTGTGGCATTCAGTTTGGAGAACAGAGACAGTCAGCCTCACCCAGAACATCCTGAATGATTGCCTGAAACTTGACCAAGAACACATGATCACATGGTTACAATATGTCAGGAGTACTTTGAGGGTCATGGGACTGCAGGAGCTATTCAAGAACCCACCTAGATGTGCGACAATATCCAAGGCAAAAATAAAGGGAATCTTCTTCTCTAAGATGGCCAGAGAAAGAATGGAGTCCAACCATAACAAACATAGGGTGAGGCTATATCAGAAGGCACCCACAACAGACATACACTCCTATCTAAATTTTGTGACAAATTTTCAACACCAATAACATTTAGTAAGGTTTTGATTAAATTACATCCCTCTGATGTTAGGTCACCCCTCTGATGCACACACTGTAGAAGAGCTTCTCGCCTGCCCTTATGTTGGTTTATCTTCCCAAACAGACTTGCACTTTATATTTTTTTGTAACTTTTATCATGCACAAAGAAAAAGATACATTCTCCCGCTCATCCGCAAACATATTTTTAGACAATGTCGCCCTGCTCTACATATGATGCAAATGTTGTCTGACCACTTAACATGTTATTATTTAGCATAGTTTTTATGGTCTTCTTTGAGGAGTAGGAGATCTCCATCATAAGGCTGGAAAATTGAATGGGTCATATATTGATTGTTAACTGTGTGGATATCTGCACTTCGTTTTATATTTCCTCTGAAAATATTTTTATGGAAGGCTTTTTTTTAATGAAACATTTAGCATTATATTATGATATTTTATTGTGCTCTCTTTTTACAATTAATTGTATATTTGTATTTAATATGTCTTTTTATATTATTTAATTATAGCAAAATAAAGAACATTGATTGATTGTAAAGAAAGGAAAGAGAAGTGAAAGGAAAATACATTAATATAAAAAGCTAGCACAGTTCAATAACAAAGGAATTGAAGAAAGAAAGAAAGCCTGAGCAGAAAGGACAGCAATATGAGTAAGAGAAGGATCAAAGAATCAGAAGAGAGTATGAGCGAGGGACCAAGCGAGAGCAGTAGGCAAGCAGAGAAGTGAGAGCGTTAACACTATATGCAAGGATGATAGCGAGCTGAGTCATAATGGACAGGGCACAACAGTATGAGTTGAGAGAGGGTCTGGACAGAGCGAAATGGAAGAATTGTGTGGGATAGGATGTAAAACATTAAAAGGGAGAGGATTGAGGCATGAACCAGGAAATCTGAGTGCGGCTGAAAGAAAAACTGAGAAAGATAAAGTTAAAATTAAATGGTGAATGGCAGATTTATCGAAGAGCTTGAAACTAGTGGTTGGTGGAATGTTTCATTCCACCTGCGGAAGTGGTGGAATTTTGGTCACTCAGCGTCACTCTTTAATGCAGAGTTCCAGCCAAATTTTGCCAAACAACACGTGGCGGAATTTTTCCCCCATTAGGCTCAAGAAAATGCAAGCTGACGAGTGAGATTTGCCA